>CM026393.1:26448600-26607167 GCA_014843695.1 Archivesica marissinica
TGTATTTATGTTTCTGTGTATGTAAATATGAATAAATAAAGAAACAAACGGGTTGCTCCATGGTAACTCAAAAAGAAAAAAAGAAAGAAAAAGAAGTGTTAGTTTCAGATGCTGCAATTGTTTCAAACAACTTTGAATAGATTTATTTTATTTCAAGATTATAGTAACGTTGATACAATAAATAAGTGGCAGTGTAGTAAGTTATCCCCAAAGAGCGAGCACATTCGGATGTCCAATTAAAATGTTTGTTTAAAAAAAAAAAACTGTATGTTTGAATTTTTTAATGAACCAGCACTTAACATATGGAAATTATTTTCATTAAGCTTTCACACTGAGACATGACTGAAATTATCATGGAATTTTCATTAATGTTTCAAAAGATTTCTTTGACCCATCTGTAACAAAGTGTGCATCATCAGCGAAGAGGACCATTTTAACTTCTATATGATTTATTTCAATGCCCTTGATACCTTTATGTTTTAGAATGCAGTTTGACAATAGTTCAACACAGATACCTTTATGTTTTAGAATGCAGTTTGACAATAGTTCAACACAGATACCTTATGTTTTAGAATGCAGATTGACAATAGTTCAACACAGATACCTTTATGTTTTAGAATGCAGTTTGACAATAGTTCAACACAGATACCTTTATGTTTTAGAATGCAGTTTGACAATAGTTCAACACAGATACCTTATGTTTTAGAATGCAGATTGACAATAGTTCAACACAGATACCTTTATGTTTTAGAATGCAGTTTGACAATAGTTCAACACAGATACCTTTATGTTTTAGAATGCAGTTTGACAATAGTTCAACACAGATACCTTATGTTTTAGAATGCAGATTGACAATAGTTCAACACAGATACCTTTATGT
This sequence comes from Archivesica marissinica, assembly GCA_014843695.1. Taxonomy (NCBI): domain Eukaryota; kingdom Metazoa; phylum Mollusca; class Bivalvia; order Venerida; family Vesicomyidae; genus Archivesica; species Archivesica marissinica. The sequence goes on from CM026393.1 coordinate 26,449,481, forward strand.
TTTAGAATGCAGTTTGACAATAGTTCAACACAGATACCTTTATGTTTTAGAATGCAGTTTGACAATAGTTCAACACAGATACCTTTATGTTTTAGAATGCAGATTGATAATAGTTCAACACAGGTACCTTTATATCAGCCAGGCAATTTACTATTTTTGCTTCGATATCTTTCACTATACTAGCACAAACATCATAGAAGCTATTATTTGTCAGTGCATTGCGGCATGTCTCATTTGCTTGTTCATATGTCATTCCAGATTCCGTTGGAAAACTTCCTCCCTGAAATACAATGTAGTAGCATAAAACAGGATCCCCACATTCCCATGTACAACAGTATACCCACATATCACATTCCCATGTACAACAGTCTATACCCACATATCACATTCCCATGTATAACAGTCTATGCACACATTCCCATGTACAACAGTCTATACCCACATATCACATTCCCATGTACAACAGTATACCCACATATCACATTCCCATGTACAACAGTCTATACCCACATATCACATTCCCATGTATAACAGTCTATGCACACATTCCCATGTACAACAGTCTATACCCACATATCACATTCCCATGTACAACAGTATACCCACATATCACATTCCCATGTACAACAGTCTATACCCACATATCACATTCCCATGTACAAGTCTATACCTACATATCACATTCCCATGTACAACAGTCTATACCCACATATCACATTCCCATGTACAACCGTATACCCACATATCACATTCCCATGTACAACAGTCTATACCCACATATCACATTCCCATGTACAACAGTCTATACCCACATATCACATTTCCATGTATAACAGTATACCCACATATCACATTTCCATGTATAACAGTCTATACCCACATATCACATTCCCATGTACAACAGTATACCTACATATCACATTTCCATGTATAACAGTCTATACCCACATATCACATTCCCATGTACAACAGTCTATACCCACATATCACATTCCCATGTACAACAGTCTATACCCACATATCACATTCCCATGTATAACAGTCTATGCACACATTCCCATGTACAACAGTCTATACCCACATATCACATTCCCATGTACAACAGTATACCCACATATCACATTCCCATGTACAACAGTCTATACCCACATATCACATTCCCATGTACAACAGTCTATACCTACATATCACATTCCCATGTACAACAGTCTATACCCACATATCACATTCCCATGTACAACCGTATACCCACATATCACATTCCCATGTACAACAGTCTATACCCACATATCACATTCCCATGTACAACATTCTATACCCACATATCACATTTCCATGTATAACAGTATACCCACATATCACATTTCCATGTATAACAGTCTATACCCACATATCACATTCCCATGTACAACAGTATACCTACATATCACATTTCCATGTATAACAGTCTATACCCACATATCACATTCCCATGTACAACAGTCTATACCTACATATCACATTCCCATGTACAACAGTCTATACCCACATATCACATTCCCATGTACAGCAGTCTATACCCACATATCACATTCCCATGTACAACAGTCTATACCCACATATCACATTCCCATATATAACAGTCTATACCCACATATCACATTCCCATATATAACAGTCTATACCCACATATCACATTCCCATGTACAACAGTCTATACCCACATATCACATTCCCATGTACAACAGTCTATACCCACATATCACATTCCCATGTATAACAGTCTATACCCACATATCACATTCCCATGTACAACAGTCTATACCCACATATCATATTCCCATGTACAACAGTCTATACCCACATATCACATTCCCATGTACAACAGTCTATACCCACATATCACATTCCCATGTACAACAGTCTATACCCACATATCACATTCCCATGTACAACAGTCTATACCCACATATCACATTCCCATGTACAACAGTCTATACCCACATATCACATTCCCATGTACAACAGTCTATACCCACATATCACATTCCCATGTACAACAGTCTATACCCACATATCACATTCCCATGTACAACAGTATACCCACATATCACATTCCCATGTACAACAGTCTATACCCACATATCACATTCCCATATATAACAGTCTATACCCACATATCACATTCCCATATATAACAGTCTATACCCACATATCACATTCCCATGTACAACAGTATACCCACATATCACATTCCCATGTACAACAGTCTATACCCACATATCACATTCCCATGTACAACAGTCTATACCCACATATCACATTCCCATGTACAACAGTCTATACCCACATATCACATTCCCATGTACAACAGTCTATACCCACATATCACATTCCCATGTATAACAGTCTATACCTACATATCACATTCCCATGTACAGAAGTTTATACCCACATATCACATTCCCATATATAACAGTCTATACCCACATATCACATTCCCATGTACAGCAGTTTATACCAACATATCACATTCCCATAGGGAACCAGTCTATCCTGACATATCACATATAAAACAGTCTATATACAGACGTCATACCATATTTCCATGCAGGACCGTCTACGCCCACATTCCCATGTGAAACAGACAAAGCCCACCTCGGTAGACCAGTCTAAATAGACATATTATTACACTGAATTATAGATCAAACTTTGTGGCCATATTATTACATATACTTGTAGACCAATATACATTGACTTGTAGACTAGTCTATATGAACATATTATTACATATACTTGTAGACCAATATACATTGACTTGTAGACTAGTCTATATGAACATATTATTACATATACTTGTAGACCAATATACATTGACTTGTATACTAGTCAACATAGTATTACATTGACTTGTAGACCAATATACATTGACTTGTATACTAGACTATATCAGTGTATTATTACATAGACTTGTAGACCAAAATACATTGACTTGTATGCTAGTCTATATCAGTGTATTATTACATTGACTTGTAGACCAATATACATTGACTTGTAGACTAGTCTATATCAACATATTATTACATAGACTTGTAGACCAATATACATTGACTTGTAGACTAGTCTATATCAACGTATTATTACATAGACTTGTAGACTAGTCTATATCAACGTATTATTACATAGACGTGTAGACCAATACATATTGACTTGTAGACCAATATACATTGATTTGTATACTAGTCTATATCAACATATTACTACATACACTTGTAGACCAATATACATTGACTTGTTGACTAGTCTATATCAACATATATTACATAGACTTGTAGACCAATATACATTGACTTGTAGACTAGTCTATATCAACGTATTATTACATAGACTTGTAGACCAATCTATATCAACATATTACATGTAGGCCAATCTACATTCTATGTGGACACACCACACCATATTCTCCATTCATCGTATTATATACTTTGTATTAGTAAGTTTATAGAACATTAGCATCACTTACAACTGCCACAGCTGTAGTGTCAACATTCATGCCTACAAAAGGATCCCCAACATCTCTCTTACGTCTAGTGGTTGACACTGGTCCTGTCTGTATACTCTCTGTGACATCTGTGGCACCTGATATTGTAATGAGAACATCATTAATAATGAAGCCCTGATCATTATATAGAATCACAAATACTATCTGCATGTGTAATAGGACTCCTGGTTTAACTAGCTTCCAGTAAAATCCTAGTTGCCTGTAACACATATTGAGTTGACACATTTAATATTGTACCTCGTTCTCAGCTATGTTATATGTCGGGTTTTACGCCTGCATCAGCACCATTTTGGGCTATATTGCCGGCGGGCAGTTTACCTACCAACACCTTTCCTGGGCAGGCTCCAGCGGTTAACCAGTACTTGGGTGCACCAACCTCCGTAAGAAACTGCCAACTGTTTCATATAAATGAGACACGGTCTGAGCGGGGCTCGAACACGTGACCATCAGTAATGATAGGTTACAGTGGTATACAAGTCAGCGACCTTAACCACTCGACTACGGAGGCGGACTCTCAGCTATGACTGTAATATATGACTGTACAGCTGCCTACGGTGGTCTTGCGCGCATCGCTTCAACTCAATGTGGTGAACATCTATCTAAAGTCATTTCAAAACAGACAGATCAATTTAAAAGATATGTGTCAATATAGGTTGAATATACGTAAATAGGCAGAAGTGGACAGCGAATGTAGTCACAATAACTAATATAGTTCATTTTTCGTTTTTTGGTAAAAATGCATTTTCATGACAGGCAGTGTATAGTTTTTGTGTTTTTTGAGACATTATGTGACTTGAGAATAGTTCAGACTAGTTGATGTGTAGACAAGCTGTGGTATAAGAATTCAGGCCATTGCAAACTGAAGGTTGGTATACTGTATTATTTGGCGGAGGAATACAGTGTGTAAACACAGTGACGTTATTCACAGGTGAGCACTGGCTATGCGAAACATTATATTTGGAAGATTTTTGCTCCTTTACAGTTTTATTTTAAATACCTCTTCACAGTGGATGTGGTATCAGAAGAAATGAAAGATTGGAAATATAAATGAATAGACTGTATATTTTTACATTTTACTATGTATTTAATAGGCAATTTATTTGTTGTTTTACAACCTTATAGTGCACCTTTGACAGTGAAGTGTGACCTTGTTCATGGAGTTATGGATATAGGTCCTGCATGCCACACATCAACTAAATATTGTGAATAATTGAGAAGTTATCTGAAAAAATGATCAAGTGGACACGAAAACGTGATGGAACGACTGACCTTCTGACCGATACCTGCAAAACCAATATACCACAGTGACATTATAAACTAGAACTCTGCCCAATACACCACAGTGACATTATAAACTAGAACTCTGCCCAATATACCACAGTGACATTATAAACTAGAACTCTGCCCAATATACCACAGTGGTATTATAAACTGGAACTCTCCCCAATATACCACAGTGACATTATAAACTAGAACTCTGCCCAATATACCACAGTGACATTATAAACTAGAACTCTGCCCAATATACCACAGTGACATTATAAACTAGAACTCTGCCCAATATACCACAGTGACATTATAAACTAGAACTCTCCCCAATATACCACAGTGGCATTATAAACTGGAACTCTCCCCAATATACCACAGTGACATTATAAACTGGAACTCTCCCCAATATACCACAGTGGCATTATAAACTGGAACTCTCCCTAATATACCACAGTCGCATTATAATCCATTGGTTAACAAGTCATTGAGTATTGACTACTGAACATCCATTGGTTAAACAAGTCATTGAGTATTGACTACTACACCTCAATTGGTTAACAAGTTATTGAGCGAAAATTGTTCCTAACATCAATACGAGTCTGGCCATGTACTGACCCTACTCTAGTGATATGACCACACTCCAGGTTGGAGAGATAAAAATACCAGGGTTATTACCTAATGCTAAGTCACAGTTTTCAAATAAGTTCGATGAATCACAATTGCACTGTTGGTCGACATCAGACATGTAACAGAAACTGGTGTTAATCGTGTATGGGTTCTTTGGAACTCCATAGAATATTATGTCTTCCCGTGCCGACCTGAAATATATTATATACAATGGTATCAGATTTGCTATATAATAAAATATGAGTGCAACATATATTCTGTTATTCAATTAAGAAATAGTATTTGTCTTTCCGTTGTTTATTGACGAATAAAACATAGATTGAAGTTCTGAAGCGTAGGAATTAACCATGCAAGCCGTACTTGTCTAGTGATGTCGTGAAGTACTTGTCTAGTGATGTCGTGAAGTACTTGTCTAGTGATGTCGTGAAGTACTTGTCTAGTGATGTCGTGAAGTACTTGTCTAGTGATGTCGTGAAGTACTTGTCTAGTGATGTCGTGAAGTACTTGTCTAGTGATGTCGTGAAGTACTTGTCTAGTGATGTCGTGTAGTACTTGTCTAGTGATGTCGTGAAGTACTTGTCTAGTGATGTCGTGAAGTACTTGTCTAGTGATGTCGTGAAGTACTTGTCTAGTGATGTCGTGAAGTACTTGTCTAGTGATGTCGTGAAGTACTTGTCTAGTGATGTCGTGAAGTACTTGTCTAGTGATGCGTGAGTACTTGTCTAGTGTGTGTGAAGTACTTGTCGTGAAGTACTTGTCTAGTGATGTCGTGAAGTACTTGTCTAGTGATGTTGTGAAGTACTTGTCTAGTGATGTCGTGAAGTACTTGTCTAGTGATGTCGTGAAGTACTTGTCTAGTGATGTCGTGGAGTACTTGTCTAGTGATGTCGTGAAGTACTGTCTAGTGATGTCGTGACGTACTTGTCTAGTGATGTCGTGAAGTACTTGTCTAGTGATGTCGTGAAGTACTTGTCTAGTGATGTCGTGGAGTACTTGTCTAGTGATGTTGTGAAGTACTTGTCTAGTGATGTCGTGAAGTACTTGTCTAGTGATGTTGTGAAGTACTTGTCTAGTGATGTCGTGAAGTACTTGTCTAGTGATGTCGTGAAGTACTTGTCTAGTGATGTCGTGAAGTACTTGTCTAGTGATGTCGTGGAGTACTTGTCTAGTGATGTCGTGAAGTACTTGTCTAGTGATGTCGTGAAGTACTTGTCTAGTGATGTCGTGAAGTACTTGTCTAGTGATGTCGTGAAGTACTTGTCTAGTGATGTCGTGGAGTACTTGTCTAGTGATGTCGTGAAGTACTTGTCTAGTGATGTCGTGAAGTACTTGTCTAGTGATGTCGTGAAGTACTTGTCTAGTTATGTCGTGAAGTATCACTGTTACAATCACTTGTCTAGTGATGTCGTGAAGTATCACTGTTACAATCACTTGTCTAGTGATGTCGTGAAGTATCACTGTTTTGCTAGTTAATTCTCAGATTTTAACACTTACATGTATTCGAACACCGATTGTTATAAATTGGTAACTTGTGTCATACAACATTAAGTTGCATAATATCATCTGCCTAATTATGTTAATTAGACTGCAAATTATATAATATGTTTGCTTCGGCATCGCTGATTAGTTTAGATCTTGCGGCTTCGAGACTGTCAAATGACAATTGTTTGTTCAGGTTTTACACCTGTATCAGCACCAGTTTGGGCTATATCGCCGGTGGGCAGTTTACCTAACAACACATTTCCTGGGCAATCTCCAGTACTTGGTGCACCAACCTCCATAAGGGGGCTCGAACCAGTGACCATCAGTGATGATAGGTTACAGTGGTGTACAAGTCAGCGACCGTAACCACTCGACCACAGAGGCGGGTGTCAAATGACAAACTGATCACCATTAATTCGCAATAATGTCCTCCAGAAATGGATGACGCCCTGATGTTTATTGTTAATACTATACATTTTTCATGCGTTTCCAAGAATAGAGTGAAATATTTGTCTTTCCGCGGAACGTAATCCGTATAGTGCGGAACGTAATGCGTATAGTGAGGAACGTCATCCGTATAGTGGTTGTATTGGTCAGTTCTTGCACAGGGTTTTCATGGTATGTGTGTTTTAAATATCGACACTGACCTCTACCATGAAGTTTATTTGAAATCTGAAATTTGGAATACAGCGATTTTGATTTGACTCGTCCAGATAAAAACATGGATAAAAAAGGTCAGTGTCGGAATGTTGTGTGCAGCCAGATAGCGTAGTGAAATAAAATAATATGCATGCAAGAGAGTGGCTGACATAATAAGAAAATACATCATACAAAAACTGGTGCCAGATAGATGCTCATCAACAATAAACGTACGCCGTCTAGTCATTGCAATGGAGTGTTTTGTTATTATTGTTTAGTGTAGCAAAGACTAAAGTGACTAGCCATTGATTGTCATTTTGTCCTTTCGGCCGCATAAACACAAACAGTCACATTGTATATATAGCCTAACACAATATTAACTACAATCATTTCTTCTGTGTGTGTGTGTGTGTGTGTGCGTGCGTGCGTGCGTGCGTGCGTGTTCTACGTTTATTTATCGTCACTACCGGTTACCCATATGAGCGACGCAACCTGAAGAGATTTTAGACCCATTACAGAGTCTCCTCTGGTTCTTTTACATGTACGATGTAAAGCACCGACATGAGACCTCGGTTTAAAGTCCCATCAGAAAGACTGTTAATTTTATTAGGGTCAGTATTTTCTTAGTAGTATTAGAGCATGTATCACTTACTGCCAATATGTCCCAGTTTCCTGTTCTCCAGCTGGTTCTGTTGTTGTTTCACCCCGAATACCGCACAAACCTTAAAACAATTACAAGATATTAGACAGTTGGAGATGCCATTGTATACATACATATAGATTTGTTGTGTAGCATGCTGAACATAGACAGAGCAGCCTATAATCCAAAGCATTCCTTACATGTTTATTATATTTATGTATGTAGGTGACTTCGGATTTAGAATTTCACCAATAGATATGGTGAAACAGATACTTTCCACCTTTATCTTGTAACAGTATACCCACAGACACATGCACGAAGAATCTACTAGTCTGCTCACTATTGCTAGTACAAAAGATGAGGTTAATGTTCGGTTCACTAGGGTAAGTAACTCTAAATAAGGTCTCGAACCTCACAACAGTGAATGAAAAGTGATTGTCGAACCACAAGGTTAAACACCTCGGCCATGAGACTCAAACCTCACAACAGTGAGTGGCAAGTACTTGTCGGACTACAAGGTTAAACACTGGGTAGTCAAAGGCCCTGCAATACAAGTCAGACAATGCCATGAACTGGTCTACTAGAGATGGTGTAATGAACCAGTCTACCAGAGATGCTGTAATGAAACAGTCTACCAGAGATGCTGTAATGAAGCAGTCTACTTAGAGACACTGTAATGAAGCAGTCTACCAGAGATGCTGTAATGAAGCAGTCTACCAGAGATGCTGTAATGAAGCAGTCTACTACAGATGCTGTAATGAAGCAGTCTACCAGAGATGCTGTAATGAAGCAGTCTACCAGAGATGCTGTAATGAACCAGTCTACCAGAGATGCTGTAATGAACCAGTCTACCAGAGATGCTGTAATGAACCAGTCTACCAGAGATGCTGTAATGTACCAGTCTACCAGAGATGCTGTAATGAAGCAGTCTACCAGAGATGCTGTAATGTACCAGTCTACCAGAGATGCTGTAATGAAGCAGTCTACCAGAGATGCTGTAATGTACCAGTCTACCAGAGATGCTGTAATGAACCAGTCTACTAGAGATAATGTAATGAAGCAGTCTACCAGAGATGCTGTAATGAACCAGTCTACTAGAGATAATGTAATGAAGCAGTCTACTAGAGATAATGTAATGAAACAGTCTACCAGAGATGCTGCAATGAAGCAGTCTACTAGAGATGCTGCAATGAACCAGTCTAACAGAGATGCTGTAATGAACCAATCTACTAGAGATAATGTAATGAAGCAGTCTACCAGAGATGCTGTAATGAATCAGTCTAATTAGAGACACTGTAATGAACCAGTATACCAGAGATGCTGTAATGAACCAGTCTACCAGAGATGCTGTAATGAACCAGTCTACCAGAGATGCTGTAATGAAGCAGTCTACTAGAGATAATGTAATGAAGCAGTCTAATTAGAGACACTGTAATGAAGCAGTCTACTAGAGATAATGTAATGAACCAGTCTACCAGAGATGCTGTAATGAAGCAGTCTACTAGAGATGCTGTAATGAAGCAGTCTACCAGAGATGCTGTAATGAAGCAGTCTACTTAGAGACACTGTAATGAAGCAGTCTACAAGAGGTGCTGTAATGAAGCAGTCTACAAGAGATGCTGTAATGAACCAGTCTACAAGAGATGATATAATGAACCAGTCTACCAGAGATGCAGTAATGAACCAGTCTACAAGAGATGATATAATGAACCAGTCTACCAGAGATGCTGTAATGAATCAGTCTACAAGACATGATATAATGAACCAGTCTACCAGAGACACTGTAATGAACCAGTCTACCAGAGATGATGTAATGAACGAGTCTACCAGATATGCTGTAATGAACCAGTCTACCAGAGATGCTGTAATGAACCAGTCTACTAGAGATAATGTAATGAAACAGTCTACCAGAGATGCTGTAATGAACCAGTCTACTAGAGATAATGTAATGAAGCAGTCTACTAGAGATAATGTAATGAAGCAGTCTACCAGAGATGCTGTAATGAACCAGTCTACTAGAGAAAATGTAATGAAGCAGTCTACTAGAGATAATGTAATGAAACAGTCTACCAGAGATGCTGCAATGAAGCAGTCTACTAGAGATGCTGTAATGAAGCAGTCTATCAGAGATGCTGTAATGAACCAGTCTACCAGAGATGCTGTAATGAACCAGTCTACCAGAGATGCTGTAATGAACCAGTCTACCAGAGATGCTGTAATGAAGCAGTCTACCAGATACACTGTAATGAACCAGTCTACCAGAGATGCTGTAATGAAGCAGTCTACTTAGAGACACTGTAATGAAGCAGTCTACAAGAGATGCTGTAATGAAGCAGTCTACAAGAGATGCTGTAATGAACCAGTCTACAAGAGATGATATAATGAACCAGTCTACCAGAGATGCAGTAATGAACCAGTCTACAAGAGATGATATAATGAACCAGTCTACCAGAGATGCTGTAATGAACCAGTCTACAAGAAATGATATAATGAACCAGTCTACTAGAGATAATGTAATGAAGCAGTCTACTAGAGATAATGTAATGAAGCAGTCTACTAGAGATAATGTAATGAAGCAGTCTACAAGAGATAATGTAATGAACCAGTCTACCAGAGATGCTGTAATGAATCAGTCTAATTAGAGACACTGTAATGAACCAGTCTACCAGAGATGATGTAATGAACCAGTCTACCAGATATGCTGTAATGAATCAGTCTACCAGAGATGCTGTAATGAATCAGTCTAATTAGAGACACTGTAATGAAGCAGTCTATCAGAGATGCTGTAATGAACCAGTCTACCAGAGATGCTGTAATGAACCAGTCTACCAGAGATGCTGTAATGAACCAGTCTACCAGTGATGCTGTAATGAAGCAGTCTACTTAGACACTGTAATGAAGCAGTCTACCAGAGATGCTGTAATGAACCAGTCTACCAGAGATGCTGTAGTGAACCAGTCTACCAGTGATGCTGTAATGAACCAGTCTACCAGCTATGCAGTAATGAAGCAGTCTACCAGAGATAATGTAATGAACCAGTCTACCAGCTATGATGTAATGAAGCAGTCTACCAGATATGCTGTAATGAAGCAGTCTACTTAGACACTGTAATGAAGCAGTCTATCAGAGATGCTGTAATGAACCAGTCTACCAGAGATGCTGTAATGAACCAGTCTACCAGTGATGCTGTAATGAAGCAGTCTACTTAGACACTGTAATGAAGCAGTCTACCAGAGATGCTGTAATGAACCAGTCTACCAGAGATGCTGTAGTGAACCAGTCTACCAGTGATGCTGTAATGAACCAGTCTACCAGCTATGCAGTAATGAAGCAGTCTACCAGAGATAATGTAATGAACCAGTCTACCAGCTATGATGTAATGAAGCAGTCTACCAGATATGCTGTAATGAAGCAGTCTACTTAGACACTGTAATGAAGCAGTCTACAAGAGATGCTGTAATGAAGCAGTCTACAAGAGATGATATAATGAACCAGTCTACCAGAGATACAGTAATGAACCAGTCTACAAGAGATGATATAATGAACCAGTCTACCAGATATGTGTAATGAACCAGTCTACTAGAGATAATGTAATGAAGCAGTCTACTAGAGATAATGTAATGAAGCAGTCTACTAGAGATAATGTAATGAAGCAGTCTACAAGAGATAATGTAATGAACCAGTCTACCAGAGATGCTGTAATGAATCAGTCTAATTAGAGACACTGTAATGAAGCAGTCTACCAGAGATGATGTAATGAACCAGTCTACCAGAGATGCTGTAATGAAGCAGTCTACCAGAGATGCTGTAATGAATCAGTCTAATTAGAGACACTGTAATGAACCAGTCTACCAGAGATGATGTAATGAACCAGTCTAATTAGAGACACTGTAATGAACCAGTCTACCTGAGATGCTGTAATGAACCAGTCTACCAGAGATGCTGTAATGAAGCAGTCTACAAGAGATAATGTAATGAAGCAGTCTACCAGAGATAATGTAATGAAGCAGTCTACTAGAGATGCTGTAATGAAGCAGTCTACCAGAGATAATGTAATGAAGCAGTCTACAAGAGATGCTGTAATGAAGCAGTCTACCAGAGATAATGTAATGAAGCAGTCTACAAGAGATGATGTAATGAAGCAGTCTACCAGAGATGCTGTAATGAAGCAGTCTACCAGAGATGCTGTAATGAATCAGTCTAATTAGAGACACTGTAATGAACCAGTCTACCAGAGATGATGTAATGAACCAGTCTAATTAGAGACACTGTAATGAACCAGTCTACCTGAGATGCTGTAATGAACCAGTCTACCAGAGATGCTGTAATGAAGCAGTCTACAAGAGATAATGTAATGAAGCAGTCTACCAGAGATAATGTAATGAAGCAGTCTACTAGAGATGCTGTAATGAAGCAGTCTACCAGAGATAATGTAATGAAGCAGTCTACAAGAGATAATGTAATGAAGCAGTCTACCAGAGATAATGTAATGAAGCAGTCTACTAGAGATGCTGTAATAAATCAGTCTACTAGAGATGCTGTAATGAACCAATCTACTAGAGATGCTGTAATGAAGCAGTCTACTAGAGATGCTGTAATGAACCAGTCTACTAGAGATGCTGTAATGAAGCAGTCTACCAGAGATGCTGTAATGAAGCAGTCTACCAGAGATACTGTAATGAACCAGTCTACAAGAAACGATATAATGAAGCAGTCTACTAGAGATAATGTAATGAACCAGCCTACAAGAGATGCTGTAATGAAGCAGTCTACTAGAGATGCTGTAATGAACCAGTCTACTAGAGATGCTGTAATGAAGCAGTCTACCAGAGATGCTGTAATGAAGCAGTCTACTAGAGATGCTGTAATGAACCAGTCTACTAGAGATGCTGTAATGAAGCAGTCTACCAGAGATGCTGTAATGAACCAGTCTACAAGAAACGATATAATGAAGCAGTCTACTAGAGATAATGTAATGAACCAGCCTACAAGAGATGCTGTAATGAACCAGTCTACAAGAAACAATATAATGAACCAGTCTACAAGAAACGATATAATGAACCAGTCTACAAAAGACAATATAAAGAATCAGTCTACACGAGATGCTGTAATGAAGCAGTCTACAAGAGATGCTGTAATGAACCAGTCTACAAACGATGCTATAATGAACCAGTCTACTAGAGAAGATATAAAGAACCAGTCTACATGAGATGCTGTAATGAACCAGTCTACAAGAGACGATATAATGAACCAGTCTACAAGAGATGCTGTAATGAACGAGTCTACAAGAGAAGATATAATGAACCAGTCTACAAGATACGATATAATGAACCAGTCTACAAGAGATGCTGTAATGAACCAGTTTACAAGATATGCTGTAATGAACCAGTCTACAAGAGATGCTATAATGAACCAGTCTACTAGAGATGATGTAATGAACCAGTCTACTAGAGATGATGTAATGAATCAGTCTACAAGAGAAGATATAATGAATCAGTCTACAAGAGATGATGTAATGAACCAGTCTACAAGAGATGATATAATGAACCAGTCTACCAGAGATGCTGTAATGAACCAGTCTACAAGAGATGATATAATGAATCAGTCTACAAGAGATGACATAATGAACCAGTCTACAAGAGATGCTGAGATGGAATACATTTTATATTTGTGAAGCTGCAAAGATAAACATTACCTTCAGTGTTATGCCAATCAAGGACAGATGGTATTATGAAGATGTTCAGGAAGTTAACCATTTGACCTTGATTTGTTCTTTCTAGATTGATCACTACCTTAGTGCCTATTGGTGTGATAACCTGAAATTTAGAAGCGTTTCACAATGACCTACGTACCTATATGCTTGCTAAATGAAATTTAGAAGCGATTCACAATGACCTACGTACCTATATGCTTGCTAATTTTTTCTTTACATTCAATCTGGTGTCCATTTAATGTTGTTTCATGGTCATATATTTCTCATTCTAACATGACTCAGCATTTTGTCTATGTATGCAAAGAAGGAATTTACCATGCTAAATCTGCAATAAAACCTAGTTATATGAGTGATGTCATATGTGACGTCATTATACTAGCCTTTTTTGCAGTTTTGTGATGTCATTTACACTTTCTAAAAAAATAACTCATAACTGCATTTTTTTTTTTACATATTTTATTTATCATCTATACCGGTTGCCCATTTGAGTGACGAGCAGTTAACCTAACATGGGCAGGCTCCAACGGTTAATCAGTACTTGGTGCACCAACCTCCGTCATGTTAGAATCAAAACAACATTTGTATTATTTTGCGTTAGATGAATGTAACATGCTTTATTTTTCTGGTCGCATGCGTCAGAACTCATAACACATGTTTTATTCGCCATTAAATATTATTTCCAGTAATGTTCACACATCAGAGCCAAATCGTTGGCTATGGGTGTGTAGGCCTACCTAGGAACTAGGAAACCCTGTAGATCAACTAGGAAACCATGCAGACCAACTAGGAAACCCTGCAGATCGACTAGGAAACCCTGCAGATCGACTAGGAAACCCTGCAGATCGACTAGGAAACCCTGCAGATGAACTAGGAAACCCTGCAGATGAACTAGGAAACCCTGCAGACCAACTAGGAAACCCTGCAGATCAACTAGGAAACCATGCAGATCAACTAGGAAACCCTGCAGATCGACTAGGAAACCCTGCAGATGAACTAGGAAACCCTGCAGATGAACTAGGAAACCCTGCAGATCAACTAGGAAACCCTGTAGATCAACTAGGAAACCATGCAGATCAACTAGGAAACCCTGCAGATGAACTAGGAAACCCTGCAGATCGACTAGGAAACCCTGTAGATCAACTAGGAAACCATGCAGATCAACTAGGAAACCCTGTAGATCAACTAGGAAACCCTGCAGATCGACTAGGAAACCATGCAGATCGACTAGGAAACCCTGTATATCAACTAGGAAACCCTGCAGATCGACTAGGAAACCCTGTAGATCAACTAGGAAACCATGCAGATCAACTAGGAAACCCTGCAGATGAACTAGGAAACCCTGCAGACCAACTAGGAAACCATGCAGATCGACTAGGAAACCCTGCAGATCAACTAGGAAACCATGCATATCAACTAGGAAACCATGCATATCAACTAGGAAACCTTGCAGATCAACTAGGAAACCCTGCAGATCAACTAGGAAACCATGCATATCAACTAGGAAACCATGCATATCAACTAGGAAACCATGCAGATCGACTAGGAAACCCTGCAGATCAACTAGGAAACCCAGCAGATCGACTAGGAAACCCTGCAGACCAACTAGGAAACCCTGCAGATCAACTAGGAAACCCTGCAGATCAACTAGGAAACCCTGCAGACCAACTAGGAAACCCTGCAGATCAACTAGGAAACCCTGCAGACCAACTAGGAAACCCTGCAGACCAACTAGGAAACCCTGCAGATCAACTAGGAAACCCTGCAGATCAACTAGGAAACCATGCATATCAACTAGGAAACCATGCATATCAACTAGGAAACCCTGCAGATCAACTAGGAAACCCTGCAGACCAACTAGGAAACCCTGCAGATCGACTAGGAAACCCTGCAGACCAACTAGGAAACCCTGCAGATCAACTAGGAAACCCTGCAGATCAACTAGGAAACCCTGCAGACCAACTAGGAAACCCTGCAGACCAACTAGGAAACCCTGCAGATCAACTAGGAAACCCTGCAGACCAACTAGGAAACCCTGCAGACCAACTAGGAAACCCTGCAGATCAACTAGGAAACCCTGCAGATCAACTAGGAAACCCTGCAGACCAACTAGGAAACCCTGCAGACCAACTAGGAAACCCTGCAGATCAACTAGGAAACCCTGCAGACCAACTAGGAAACCCTGCAGATCAACTAGGAAACCCTGCAGATCAACTAGGAAACCCTGCAGATCAACTAGGAAACCCTGCAGACCAACTAGGAAACCCTGCAGACCAACTAGGAAACCCTGCAGATCAACTAGGAAACCCTGCAGACCAACTAGGAAACCCTGCAGACCAACTAGGAAACCCTGCAGATCAACTAGGAAACCCTGCAGATCAACTAGGAAACCCTGCAGACCAACTAGGAAACCCTGCAGATCAACTAGGAAACCCTGCAGACCAACTAGGAAACCATGCAGATCGACTAGGAAACCCTGCAGATCAACTAGGAAACCATGCATATCAACTAGGAAACCATGCATATCAACTAGGAAACCATGCAGATCGACTAGGAAACCATGCATATCAACTAGGAAACCATGCATATCAACTAGGAAACCATGCATATCAACTAGGAAACCATGCATATCAACTAGGAAACCATGCAGATCGACTAGGAAACCCTGCAGATCAACTAGGAAACCCTGCAGACCAACTAGGAAACCCTGCAGACCAACTAGGAAACCATGCAGATCGACTAGGAAACCATGCATATCAACTAGGAAACCATGCAGATCAACTACGAAACCCTGCAGACCAACTAGGAAACCATGCAGATCGACTAGGAAACCCTGCAGACCAACTAGGAAACCATGCATATCAACTAGGAAACCCTGCAGACCAACTAGGAAACCATGCAGATCGACTAGGAAACCCTGCAGATCAACTAGGAAACCATGCATATCAACTAGGAAACCATGCATATCAACTAGGAAACCCTGCAGATCAACTAGGAAACCCTGCAGATCAACTAGGAAACCATGCATATCAACTAGGAAACCATGCATATCAACTAGGAAACCATGCAGATCGACTAGGAAACCCTGCAGATCAACTAGGAAACCCTGCAGATCGACTAGGAAACCCTGCAGACCAACTAGGAAACCCTGCAGATCAACTAGGAAACCCTGCAGATCAACTAGGAAACCCTGCAGACCAACTAGGAAACCCTGCAGATCAACTAGGAAACCCTGCAGACCAACTAGGAAACCCTGCAGACCAACTAGGAAACCCTGCAGATCAACTAGGAAACCCTGCAGATCAACTAGGAAACCATGCATATCAACTAGGAAACCATGCATATCAACTAGGAAACCCTGCAGATCAACTAGGAAACCCTGCAGACCAACTAGGAAACCCTGCAGATCGACTAGGAAACCCTGCAGACCAACTAGGAAACCCTGCAGATCAACTAGGAAACCCTGCAGATCAACTAGGAAACCCTGCAGACCAACTAGGAAACCCTGCAGACCAACTAGGAAACCCTGCAGATCAACTAGGAAACCCTGCAGACCAACTAGGAAACCCTGCAGACCAACTAGGAAACCCTGCAGATCAACTAGGAAACCCTGCAGATCAACTAGGAAACCCTGCAGACCAACTAGGAAACCATGCAGACCAACTAGGAAACCCTGCAGACCAACTAGGAAACCCTGCAGACCAACTAGGAAACCCTGCAGATCAACTAGGAAACCCTGCAGACCAACTAGGAAACCATGCAGACCAACTAGGAAACCCTGCAGACCAACTAGGAAACCCTGCAGACCAACTAGGAAACCCTGTAGATCAACTAGGAAACCCTGCAGATCAACTAGGAAACCCTGCAGATCAACTAGGAAACCCTGCAGATCAACTAGGAAACCCTGCAGACCAACTAGGAAACCATGCAGACCAACTAGGAAACCCTGCAGACCAACTAGGAAACCCTGCAGACCAACTAGGAAACCCTGCAGATCAACTAGGAAACCCTGCAGACCAACTAGGAAACCATGCAGATCGACTAGGAAACCCTGCAGATCAACTAGGAAACCATGCATATCAACTAGGAAACCATGCATATCAACTAGGAAACCATGCAGATCGACTAGGAAACCATGCATATCAACTAGGAAACCATGCATATCAACTAGGAAACCATGCATATCAACTAGGAAACCATGCATATCAACTAGGAAACCATGCAGATCGACTAGGAAACCCTGCAGATCAACTAGGAAACCCTGCAGACCAACTAGGAAACCCTGCAGACCAACTAGGAAACCATGCAGATCGACTAGGAAACCATGCATATCAACTAGGAAACCATGCAGATCAACTAGGAAACCCTGCAGACCAACTAGGAAACCATGCAGATCGACTAGGAAACCCTGCAGACCAACTAGGAAACCATGCATATCAACTAGGAAACCATGCATATCAACTAGGAAACCATGCAGATCAACTAGGAAACCCTGCAGACCAACTAGGAAACCATGCATATCAACTAGGAAACCATGCATATCAACTAGGAAACCATGCATATCAACTAGGAAACCATGCATATCAACTAGGAAACCATGCAGATCAACTAGGAAACCCTGCAGATCAACTAGGAAACCCTGCAGATCAACTAGGAAACCCTGCAGACCAACTAGGAAACCCTGCAGACCAACTAGGAAACCCTGCAGATCAACTAGGAAACCCTGCAGACCAACTAGGAAACCATGCAGACCAACTAGGAAACCCTGCAGACCAACTAGGAAACCCTGCAGACCAACTAGGAAACCCTGCAGATCAACTAGGAAACCCTGCAGATCAACTAGGAAACCCTGCAGATCAACTAGGAAACCATGCATATCAACTAGGAAACCATGCATATCAACTAGGAAACCCTGCAGATCAACTAGGAAACCCTGCAGATCAACTAGGAAACCCTGCAGATCGACTAGGAAACCCTGCAGATCAACTAGGAAACCCTGCAGATCAACTAGGAAACCCTGCAGATCAACTAGGAAACCCTGCAGACCAACTAGGAAACCCTGCAGATCAACTAGGAAACCCTGCAGATCAACTAGGAAACCCTGCAGACCAACTAGGAAACCCTGCAGACAACTAGGAAACCCTGCAGATC
Organism: Archivesica marissinica; assembly: GCA_014843695.1. NCBI lineage: Eukaryota > Metazoa > Mollusca > Bivalvia > Venerida > Vesicomyidae > Archivesica > Archivesica marissinica. The sequence goes on from CM026393.1 coordinate 26,468,540, forward strand.
AACTAGGAAACCCTGCAGATCAACTAGGAAACCCTGCAGACCAACTAGGAAACCCTGCAGATCAACTAGGAAACCCTGCACCAACTAGGAAACCCTGCAGATCAACTAGGAAACCCTGCAGATCAACTAGGAAACCCTGCAGATCAACTAGGAAACCCTGCATATCAACTAGGAAACCATGCAGATCAACTAGGAAACCCTGCAGATCAACTAGGAAACCCTGCAGATCAACTAGGAAACCCTGCAGATCAACTAGGAAACCCTGCAGACCAACTAGGAAACCCTGCAGATCAACTAGGAAACCCTGCAGATCAACTAGGAAACCCTGCAGACCAACTAGGAAACCCTGCAGACCAACTAGGAAACCCTGCAGATCAACTAGGAAACCCTGCAGACCAACTAGGAAACCATGCAGACCAACTAGGAAACCCTGCAGACCAACTAGGAAACCCTGCAGACCAACTAGGAAACCCTGTAGATCAACTAGGAAACCCTGCAGATCAACTAGGAAACCCTGCAGATCAACTAGGAAACCCTGCAGATCAACTAGGAAACCCTGCAGACCAACTAGGAAACCATGCAGACCAACTAGGAAACCCTGCAGACCAACTAGGAAACCCTGCAGACCAACTAGGAAACCCTGCAGATCAACTAGGAAACCCTGCAGACCAACTAGGAAACCATGCAGATCGACTAGGAAACCCTGCAGATCAACTAGGAAACCATGCATATCAACTAGGAAACCATGCATATCAACTAGGAAACCATGCAGATCGACTAGGAAACCATGCATATCAACTAGGAAACCATGCATATCAACTAGGAAACCATGCATATCAACTAGGAAACCATGCATATCAACTAGGAAACCATGCAGATCGACTAGGAAACCCTGCAGATCAACTAGGAAACCCTGCAGACCAACTAGGAAACCCTGCAGACCAACTAGGAAACCATGCAGATCGACTAGGAAACCATGCATATCAACTAGGAAACCATGCAGATCAACTAGGAAACCCTGCAGACCAACTAGGAAACCATGCAGATCGACTAGGAAACCCTGCAGACCAACTAGGAAACCATGCATATCAACTAGGAAACCATGCATATCAACTAGGAAACCATGCAGATCAACTAGGAAACCCTGCAGACCAACTAGGAAACCATGCATATCAACTAGGAAACCATGCATATCAACTAGGAAACCATGCATATCAACTAGGAAACCATGCATATCAACTAGGAAACCATGCAGATCAACTAGGAAACCCTGCAGACCAACTAGGAAACCATGCAGATCAACTAGGAAACCCTGCAGACCAACTAGGAAACCATGCAGATCGACTAGGAAACCCTGCAGACCAACTAGGAAACCCTGCAGACCAACTAGGAAACCCTGCAGATCAACTAGGAAACCCTGCAGACCAACTAGGAAACCATGCAGATCAACTAGGAAACCCTGCAGACCAACTAGGAAACCATGCAGATCAACTAGGAAACCCTGCAGACCAACTAGGAAACCCTGCAGATCAACTAGGAAACCCTGCAGACCAACTAGGAAACCCTGCAGACCAACTAGGAAACCCTGCAGATCAACTAGGAAACCCTGCAGACCAACTAGGAAACCCTGCAGACCAACTAGGAAACCCTGCAGATCAACTAGGAAACCATGCAGATCAACTAGGAAACCATGCATATCAACTAGGAAACCCTGCAGATCAACTAGGAAACCATGCAGATCAACTAGGTAACCATGCAGATCAACTAGGAAACCCTGCAGACCGACTAGGAAACCCTGCAGACCGACTAGGAAACCATGCAGATCGACTAGGAAACCCTGCAGATCAACTAGGAAACCCTGCAGACCAACTAGGAAACCATGCAGATCGACTAGGAAACCCTGCAGATCAACTAGGAAACCATGCAGATCAACTAGGAAACCCTGCAGACCGACTAGGAAACCCTGCAGATCAACTAGGTAACCATGCAGATCAACTAGGTAACAGAGAAAGTCGTGGACACAATCAATTGTACATGTCATTTTTCCAATATAAAATGAATTAAGTTTAGTCATATTTTATTGCTCGATTCGTTTTACATACAGATGCGAATACAAAACATGACAATTTAAAGAAAGCCACAAGTTCTAGCAACATTAGTTACCACACAATAGAAATGTACCAGCCTCATTTTACACACTACTGAGTTATGCTAAAATTAATGTTCATATAACAGTATTTTTATAATGTTCATTATAGACAGATAGCCAATATAAATAGATAACATATCATTGTCAATTAACAGCAATCCACTCACTATGAAAAGCTCTCTAAATTGAAAAATTCCGCTTAAAATTATTGACCGATACTTTAACTAAAAATAAACGTAAAGAGACCATAACTTATAATTAATAAAATCTTACATGGAATTGTTGACCATTGTTCATGGAATATACATTAAAGCCGGGCATCAGCTGGCCATTCTTCCACATGGTAGGTTTGGTCTTAATTTTCTGCGTATTCCCAAAACAGCGATTGATGACGAAAACGGCATCTCCAGCTTTCACAGACACCGCACAGTTACAGGAGCCTACCACATCCCCGAATACACATGTTGTAAACACGGCACGTACCTATAAATAAAGTATGCAAATGAAGCTTAATACACACATATTATCAGAAACACATTACGGGGAGGTGGATGACTGATGGCCATCAATCCTTCACCGGACTGCTTTAACTCAGTGGCCCAATGTCAACACATTGGTAAAAGTTATTGGAAGATACTATGTAAGCCTACACACATGTACCCTAGACCAGATTTTGCAAAATTCCTACAGTTGTACTGCGTACAGTAGAAAATGGTATAATTTGGCTTTGTAATGTAATATGGATTGATCTGGATCTATATCACTGTAACATATGCCTATCGGAAGTCGCAGCTATCTCTCTCACTGTAACATATGGTTACCGGAAGTCGCAGCTATCTCTCTCAATGTAACATATGCCTACTGGAAGTCGCAGCTATCTCTCTCACTGTAACATATGCCTACCGGAAGTTGCAGCTATCTCTCTCACTGTAACATATGCCTACCGGAAGTCACAGCTATCTCTCTCACTGTAACATATGCCTACCGGAAGTAGCAGCTATCTCTCTCACTGTAACATATGGTTACTGGAAGTCGCAGCTATCTCTCTCACTGTAACATATGGTTACCGGAAGTCACAGCTATCTCTCTCACTGTAACATATGGTTACTGGAAGTCGCAGCTATCTCTCTCACTGTAACATATGGTTACCGGAAGTCGCAGCTATCTCTCTCACTGTAACATATGGTTACCGGAAGTCACAGCTATCTCTCTCACTCATTCGCTCTGTCTTCAATGTCTCTCTATTGCTCTCTTTCTCTCAAGTTCACCCTTTATTTCACTCATTCATCTCCCTTCAAACTCTTTCTCTTACTTCATTATATATTTATGATCACATATGTAAAACATAATGTATAAACATGTATGTACCCTAAGCGATGTATGATCAGTGTATGTTGTTGTTGTTTTTTGCTTTGTGTGTTTTTATGTATGAGTAAATGAAAATAAAAACAATTATATACAGTCAAACCTGTCTTAAGCAGCCAGCCAAGGGAATTACAGAAAATGGCTGCTTAGCACAGGTGGCTGCTTAATAGAGGTCAAATGTATATTAAAACAACATATTGGGAATCTGGAAACTGGCTGCTTAATACAGGTTGGTTGCTTGATAGAGGTGACCACTAACACAGGTTTGACTGTATATAAAATACCTATAGTTGGTTCATGAGAAAATTGTGTTTAAGACTTAAGTTGACATAGATTTTGACATCAGTGAGCCCATTTTAAAAGACTTGGCAGAAGTTGTTATAAGAATGCTACTGACTAAACTTGGCAACCACTTGTTCATGAGAAGTTGCTTAAAGCCACACTATATAGGAATAAAGGATGCATTTTGGTAAAAAGTATGAATCTAATTTCCAAATGGGTGTGTTTTTAAAAAATCTAAAAATGTGTACAGAAATGAAAACAAATTAACTAAAATAGCATCGTTGTATATACGATTTGTTCATCATCCAAACGTATGTAAACACTGCCTGCGTGACGCAATAACACATGTAACACCTGTCTTAGATATTTGACAGACGGATCTATAGCCCAGTGGTAACACGCTGGACTGATAATCCAGGGATCGCAGGTTCGATCCCCCGTCTGACCCTAATAAAATTAACAGTCTTTCAGATGGGACATTAAACCGAGGTCTCGTGTCGGTGCTTTACACCGTGCACGTAAAAGAACCAGAGGAGATTCTGGAAGGGGTCTCTGTCTGTATCATGCACTATCCTCCAAAATCTAAAATAACTAATCTCTTCAGGAGGCGTCGCTCATATGGGCAACCGGTAGCGACGATAAATAAACGTAAAATCACATTAGATATTTGTTTTGAATGCCAATAAGAACAATGCGTTCCGAATGTACGCAAGTTTGATCAGACTTTCATTCTCCGCTTGTTATATTGCACACTTTTTCTGGAGGAATGGAAATTTATGTGATAAGCATTACTTCTACGTATTCGTATTATAGGTATTAAAATCGTCCAATTGTTTTCAGGGAACTAGTTCCAAGCTTTCACTGGTGTGCGCATAGAAATACAAGCTTGAACTGGAATCCAGAAATAGCCAGGTTAATCTATTTATCTATTTACGTAGTTGAAATTCTGCAACAATATTTGGTTCCCTATATATGATTCGCAGATGTTCCAGCAGGGATGTTGTATATACTATTATGTTGGACAAATTTCATGTTATTGTCAACATATTTGCATTTAATTACTAAATAATGCGCTTTATAATTTATATACATTCACTCAATACACTATCCGAGTGTGTATTATGCAGAGTGAATTTTCAATCGTCCTTCTATTACATATTTATATGTAATAGTTTGTCTTGTTCACACTGCTTACTGACTGAAAATAAGTACATTGTATCCAAATTATAATGGAAGAATTTGGGCTGTCCAATTAGCGCAGTGGTGAGCGCACTTGCTTCTCACCAATGCAACATGGGTTCGATCCTCGGACCGGGAAGTATGTGAGATGGTACGGTGGTCGCCAGATCTGACAGGTGGGTTTTCTCCGGGTACTCCGGTTTCCTTCCACAGGAATGCCCACAGTTACTCTTTCATCCGCGCCAACAAGAGTGATTAATATAAGTTGTTAGAACTTGCTTCGCAATCGTTGTTAAATAAATAAAGTTTCAAAATGTTATAATATTTTTATTCATTAAAGGCTTCTCTAAAAGTGGAACTAGTTCTTAGCTAACCCCAGTGACCCCATTTGAATATATATTATGCATTAATCAGTAGGAGTAGACATTAATACATTCTAATATTTAAATAATCATATTAATACATACAACTCACCGTAAACATATTTATGCAGAACAGATCTTTGTAATTCAAACTGTTATCTTTTCACAAGATTTTATTAAAGAGACCTCTCGGTAATTATTTTTGTGTATCCACTACACTGTGTAACTATTGTATTTGCTTTAAGCATCTTATAGATGTTTTACGCAATAAACTATTGTTGTTGTTGTTGTTTGTGTATCCACTACAATGTGAAACTATTGTATTTGCTTTAAGCATCTTATATATGTTTTACCTAATAAACTATGGTTGTTGTTGTTGTTGAATACAATTTAATATGATAGACACTGATGTAAGACTGTTACTGATGTAACACTAGAGTCAGAAGTACAAGTGTAAACTCATACTGGTTCCCCTCATGCAGAAGCTTATCACAGCGTGATGCGTCAGGTAGCTAACACTAGTCACCTTCAAACATTACAAACCCTTATTTTACCCTGATAGCTAATAAGTATATACATGATTGTGAAGAGAGCAAACTACATTCTGTATTAAATATTTTGCTGATAATCAAAATCATGTCCAAGCAATGTGTTTTTACGTTTATTTATCGTCGCTACCGGTTGCCCATATGAGCGACGCTTCCTGAAGAGATGAGTTATTTTAGATTTTTGGAGGATAGTGCAATGATACAGAGAGAGAGACCATTCCAGAGTCTCCTCTGGTTCTTTTACGTGCACGGTGTAAAGCACCGACACGAGACCTCGGTTTAACATCCCATCTGAAAGACTGTTAATTTTATTAGGGTCAGACGGGGGATCGAACCTGCGATCCCTGGATTACCAGTCCAACATGTTACCACTGGACTACATATCTGTCTGTTGTCTGAGCAGTGGTAATTAACCATTATTGTATCGGGATGGCTGCCAACAATAAATGTACATGGGAACACATTTACATTATAGGTACAATAAAGGTTTCAGTAAACAATATCTTTATTTACAAACAAAGGTATAATAACGGTTGCAGTAAACAATATCTATATTTGCAAACAAAGGTATAATAAAGGTTGCAGTAAACATTATATGTATTTGCAAACAAAGGTATAATAAAGGTTGCAGTAAACATTATATGTATTTGCAAACAAAGGTATAATAAAGGTTGCAGTAAACATTATATGTATTTGCAAACAAAGGTATAATAAAGGTTGCAGTAAACATTATATGTATTTGCAAACAAAGGTATAATAAAGGTTGCAGTAAACATTATATGTATTTGCAAACAAAGGTATAATAAAGGTTGCAGTAAACATTATATGTATTTGCAAACAAAGGTATAATAAAGGTTGCAGTAAACATTATATGTATTTGCAAACAAAGGTATAATAAAGGTTGCAGTAAACATTATATGTATTTGCAAACAAAGGTATAATAAAGGTTGCAGTAAACATTATATGTATTTGCAAACAAAGGTATAATAAAGGTTGCAGTAAACATTATATGTATTTGCAAACAAAGGTATAATAAAGGTGGAAGTAAACATTATATGTATTTGCAAACAAAGGTATAATAAAGGTGGAAGTAAACAATATATGTATTTGTAAACAAAGGTATAATAAAGGTGGAAGTAAACATTATATGTATTTGCAAACAAAGGTATAATAAAGGTGGAAGTAAACATTATCTGTATTTGCAAACAAAGGTATAATAAAGGTTGCAGTGACATTATCTGTATTTGTAAACAAAGGTATAATAAAGGTTGCAGTAACAATATCTGTATTTGTAAACAAAGGTATAATAAAGGTGGAAGTAAACAATATCTGTATTTGTAAACAAAGGTATCATAAAAGTGGAAGTAAACAATATCTGTATTTGCAAACAAAGGTATAATAAAGGTTGAAGTAACAATATCTGTATTTGTAAACAAAGGTATAATAAAGGTGGAAGTAAACATTATATGTATTTGCCAACAAAGGTACATTAGGGGTGGAAGTAAACAATATGTATGTGTGCAAACAAAGGCAAACAGAAATGGCTGCAGCATATACATGAGTATTTGTCATTGTATCTTTATTAATAGAACAGCCTACCTCAACGGGATAAAGTGTGTTCTTATACATCAAGAACTCTCCTTGATTGAAGTTGTCAAATGTCCTGAAATATAAACATCTTTGAAAGAGCAGTGTACATCGACCAGTCTTACCATATTCCTTTGCGCAACATGATATCAAATTTCATCCACATTCTGTAGCCAATAACTATTAAATTACTAAATCTCGATGGATATCATACAGTATATATAATGGGTAATTACTTATCTGTAAAGATTTGTTATAAATTGATTAACATACCACAACATCTGGTTACAGATAACAGTAAAATCAAAGGATTCCAACTAGGACGATATACATTTCAGGATAAATCAGATTTTATCTACCAAGGGTAATAGTTAAGCCTGCGAATTCACTCATCATTTAGATTAGTCCACAAATATGTAAGTAAGTAAGTAAGTAATTTGTTTATTACAGTGACCTGTGTACATATTAGACAATATTTACATATAAATTATACATGTACAATTAAATAGACCCGGCCCAATGGGCCTATAAGTCACATACAAATATAATACTAGAAACATATCACATGATAAAACACATACAACATTATTTCTCTGACAAACAAAAATAGTCGATTATAGTAGTTATATCAAAACTTGAAATGTGGCCAAAGGACACAGATGTTCCATTTCGTCTCTTCTCTACAGCGTCTATGACCATAAATCGGTCTTGTATAAAGTATCACAGTGAGGTTTTAATAGAACTAATGAGTATGAGGATGTATGGATGTATGTATATATGAGGCGGAGATAAATGCGGTAACCACATGAATTAATCATTGAGTATACTAGAGTCCGTATTTAAAATATTTAAATAGTTTTAACCTATTTTCGCTGACAGAGGTGAAGCATGGTTCAATAACATTCCGTTGTGCATACCGGTAGCCTAATGCAACTGTCACCTGACTGGTTCAGTAGCAGAAAATAAACAGACAACTCGTTGGTAGAATTTTTTCCCACCGAAATGATGCGGTTATGAGCATTTCAGGTAGCTATCCGAATTGGAAAAAAAAGTACAAATAACCAGAAAAAAAGTTTCTTATGAGTTGTAATATTGTTAGTTATTGATGTTACTAAATCAAAATAATATATTCAGCATTTACCCATGCATAAATTAAAAAATTCATGTACGCCGTGCATATATAGGTGCCCTAAAGTATCTAGTTTCCCATGGAAACAGGTGCCGTTGCGATATCTGTATTGAGGCGCATGGTCATGTAATGAAGCTAAAATTTTCAACAACAATTTTTAGAAAGTTGTGTTCACGATCCAAGAAAATAATAATATACGGCAATTGCAATTAACTTTTTTTATAGGCCATGGTATGTAGGATTTATGCCGAGCATAGGTTCCACCACTATGATTCAGTTACATAAGTTATTATATTAATATTGGATTCCGGAAATTGACATAAAATAGTATTTGACAATACCGAGAGTATTTACTTCTTATACATTTTACTTACCTTCCATAAAAATCTGTCATATGAGGATCATTTATGCTGGAGCATAGGGCTGTCGTATAACTGTCAATAATCACAACCTACATATAAAAATATAGATATTACATGTTGCCAAATCCCTACACAATTAAATAATGTTCATACACCAAACTAGCCAGGTGAAAAAACTGCAGTTTAATGATGGTAATATGCCATACAGTAACACAGTATGGTATTATCCTAGGCACGTATTTAGACAACAGTTCAAGGGAAGTAATATCCCAAGCACTAATATAGTCTGTAGTTCAAGTGATGGTATTATCCTAGGCACGTATTTAGACAACAGTTCAAGGGACACAAATATCCCAGTCACTAATATAGACTGTAGTTCAAGTGATGGTATTATCCTAGGCACGTATTTAGACAACAGTTCAAGGGACACAAATATCCCAAGCACTAATAAGACTGTAGTTCAAGTGATGGTATTATCCTAGGTACGTATTTAGACAACAGTTCAAGGGACACAAATATCCCAAGCACTAATATAGACTGTAGTTCATGTGATGGTATTATCCTAGGTACGTATTTAGACAACAGTTCAAGGGACACAAATATCCCAAGCACTAATATAGACTGTAGTTCAAGTGATGGTATTATCCTAGTTACGTATTTAGACAGCAGTTCAAGGGAAGTAATATCCCAGTCATTAATATAGACTGTAGTTCAAGTGAGGGTATTATCCTAGGTACGTATTTAGACAACAGTTCAAGGGACACAAATATCCCAAGCACTAATATAGACTGTAGTTCAAGTGATGGTATTATCCTAGGTACGTATTTAGACAACAGTTCAAGGGACACAAATATCCCAAGCACTAATATAGACTGTAGTTCAAGTGATGGTATTATCCTAGGTACGTATTTAGACAACAGTTCAAGGGACACAAATATCCCAAGCACTAATATAGACTGTAGTTCAAGTGATGGTATTATCCTAGTTACGTATTTAGACAGCAGTTCAAGGGAAGTAATATCCCAGTCCTTAATATAGACTGTAGTTCAAGTGAGGGTATTATCCTAGGTACGTATTTAGACAACAGTTCAAGGGACACAAATATCCCAAGCACTAATATAGACTGTAGTTCAAGTGATGGTATTATCCTAGTTACGTATTTAGACAGCAGTTCAAGGGAAGTAATATCCCAGTCATTAATAGACTGCAGTTCAGGTGATGGTATTATCCTAGGTACGTATTTAGACAGCAGTTCAAGGGAAGTAATATCCCAGTCATTAATATAGACTGTAGTTCAAGTGAGGGTATTATCCTAGGTACGTATTTAGACAGCAGTTCAAGGGAAGTAATATCCCAAGCACTAATAGACTGCAGTTCCTGGAGATACAATATGCATAACTAGACGAGCTTTGTACAACATTGAAGTATATATCAAAATTGAGTAATATCACTTAAACATGGAGTAATACCGCTCAGACAAAGAGTGATATCATTTAACCATGGTGTAATACTGCTTAAACATGGTGTAATACTGCTTAAACATGGTGTAATACTGCTTAAACATGGTGTAATACTGCTTAAACATGGTGTAATACCACTTAACCATGGTGTAATACCACTTAACCATGGTGTAATACCACTTAACCATGGTGTAATACTGCTTAACCATGGTGTAATACTGCTTAAACATGGTGTAATACCACTTAACCATGGTATAATACTGCTTAACCATGGTATAATACCACTTAACCATGGTGTAATACCACTTAACCATGGTGTAATACCACTTAACCATGGTGTAATACTGCTTAAACATGGTGTAATACCACTTAACCATGGTATAATACTGCTTAACCATGGTGTAATACCACTTAAACATGGTGTAATACCACTTAACCATGGTATAATACTGCTTAACCATGGTGTAATACCACTTAACCATGGTGTAATACCACTTAACCATGGTGTAATACTGCTTAACCATGGTGTAATACCACTTAACCATGGTGTAATACCACTTAACCATGGTGTAATACCACTTAACCATGGTGTAATACTGCTTAAACATGGTGTGATACTGCTTAAACATGGTGTAATACTGCTTAAACATGGTGTAATACTGCTTAAACATGGTGTAATACCACTTAACCATGGTGTAATACTGCTTAAACATGGTGTAATACTGCTTAAACATGGTGTAATACTGCTTAACCATGGTGTAATACCACTTAACCATGGTGTAATACTGCTTAACCATGGTGTAATACCACTTAACCATGGTGTAATACTGCTTAACCATGGTGTAATACCACTTAACCATGGTGTAATACCACTTAACCATGGTGTAATACTGCTTAAACATGGTGTAATACTGCTTAAACATGGTGTAATACTGCTTAAACATGGTGTAATACTGCTTAAACATGGTGTAATACCACTTAACCATGGTGTAATACTGCTTAAACATGGTGTAATACCACTTAACCATGGTGTAATACCACTTAACCATGGTGTAATACTGCTTAAACATGGTGTAATACCACTTAACCATGGTATAATACTGCTTAACCATGGTGTAATACCACTTAACCATGGTGTAATACCACTTAAACATGGTGTAATACTGCTTAAACATGGTGTAATACCACTTAACCATGGTGTAATACCACTTAACCATGGTGTAATACCACTTAACCATGGTATAATACTGCTTAAACATGGTGTAATACTGCTTAACCATGGTGTAATACCACTTAACCATGGTGTAATACTGCTTAACCATGGTGTAATACCACTTAACCATGGTGTAATACTGCTTAAACATGGTGTAATACCACTTAACCATGGTGTAATACTGCTTAAACATGGTGTAATACTGCTTAAACATGGTGTAATACTGCTTAACCATGGTGTAATACCACTTAACCATGGTGTAATACTGCTTAACCATGGTGTAATACCACTTAACCATGGTGTAATACTGCTTAACCATGGTGTAATACCACTTAACCATGGTGTAATACCACTTAACCATGGTGTAATACTGCTTAAACATGGTGTAATACTGCTTAAACATGGTGTAATACTGCTTAAACATGGTGTAATACTGCTTAAACATGGTGTAATACCACTTAACCATGGTGTAATACTGCTTAAACATGGTGTAATACCACTTAACCATGGTGTAATACCACTTAACCATGGTGTAATACTGCTTAACCATGGTGTAATACCACTTAAACATGGTGTAATACCACTTAACCATGGTGTAATACCACTTAACCATGGTGTAATACTGCTTAAACATGGTGTACTACTGCTTAACCATGGTGTAATACTGCTTAACCATGGTGTAATACCACTTAACCATGGTGTAATACCACTTAACCATGGTGTAATACCACTTAACCATGGTGTAATACCACTTAACCATGGTGTAATACTGCTTAAACATGGTGTAATACTGCTCAACCATGGTGTAATACTGCTTAAACATGGTGTAATACTGCTTAAACATGGTGTAATACCACTTAACCATGGTGTAATACCACTTAACCATGGTGTAATACTGCTTAAACATGGTGTAATACCACTTAACCATGGTGTAATACTGCTTAAACATGGTGTAATACCACTTAACCATGGTGTAATACTGCTTAAACATGGTGTAATACCACTTAACCATGGTGTAATACTGCTTAAACATGTGTAATACCACTTAAACATGGTGTAATACCACTTAACCATGGTATAATACTGCTTAAACATGGTGTAATACCACTTAACCATGGTATAATACTGCTTAAACATGGTGTAATACCACTTAACCATGGTGTAATACTGCTTAAACATGGTGTAATACCACTTAACCATGGTGTAATACTGCTTAAACATGTGTAATACCACTTAAACATGGTGTAATACCACTTAACCATGGTGTAATACCACTTAAACATGGTGTAATACCACTTAACCATGGTGTAATACCACTTAACCATGGTGTAATACCACTTAACCATGGTGTAATACTGCTTAACCATGGTGTAATACCACTTAACCATGGTGTAATACTGCTTAAACATGGTGTAATACCACTTAACCATGGTGTAATACCACTTAACCATGGTGTAATACCACTTAACCATGGTGTAATACCACTTAACCATGGTGTAATACCACTTAACCATGGTGTAATACTGCTTAACCATGGTGTAATACCACTTAACCATGGTGTAATACCACTTAACCATGGTGTAATACCACTTAAACATGGTGTAATACTGCTTAAACATGGTGTAATACCACTTAACCATGGTGTAATACTGCTTAAACATGGTGTAATACCACTTAAACATGGTGTAATACTGCTTAAATATGGAGTATTATTACCTAGATATGAATTTTAGCCTATTATTGCCATTATTTGCCTACCACAATGTATACAACCAAGGTTGATACGCTGTGTTTTCTATGTCTGAGATTACGTTTACTGGTTGATGCGGGCTCGTGAAAAATATGTATCATAACTAATTCCTGAGAAAATAACATGTGTGCACTTGGTGGTAGTTTGTTTACTTCCTGTAGTGTCAAATTAGACAGATAACAGATGTTTGAGGTTTCTTGGTAATATTTCAATCGTTTTCGTGTATCAAATAAAACACAGAGTAATACCACTTAAACACAAGAGTAATACCACTTAAACACAGAGTAATACCACTTAAACAGAGTAATACCAAATAAACACAGAGTAATACCACTTAAACACAGAGTAATAGCACTTGAACGCAAGAGTAATACTACATAAGCACAAAGTAATACCACTTAAACACAAGAATAATACCATTTAAACACAGAGTAATACTGCTTAAACACAGAGTAATACAACTTAAACACAATAGTAATACCATTTAAACACAGAGTAATACCACTTAAACACAACAGTAATACCACTTAAACACAGAGTAATACCACTTAAATACAAGAGTAATACCACTTAAACACAGAGCAATACCATTTAAACAAGTTATGGAATGATACCATTTAAACATGGATCAATACCACTTAAATACAAGAGTAATGCCACTTAAACACAGAGTAATACCACTTAAATACAAAAGTAATACCACTTAAACACAGAGTAATACCACTTAAATACAAGAGTAATACCACTTAAACACAGAGTAAAACCACTTAAATACAAGAGTAATACTACTTAAACACAGAAGAATACCACTTAAAACAGAGTAATACCACTTAAACACAGAGTGCCACTTAACACAGAGTAATACCACTTAAACACAAGAATAATACCATTTAAACACAGAGTAATACCACTTAAACTCAGAGTAATACCACTTAAACACAGAGTAATACCACTTAAATACAGAATAATACACTTAAATACAAGAGTAATACCACTTAAACACAGAAGAATACCACTTAAAACAGAGTAATACCACTTAAACAGAGTAATACTACTTAAACACAGAGTAATACCACTTAAACACAAGAATAATACCATTTAAACACAGAGTAATACCACTTAAACACAAGAGTAATACTACTTAAACACAGAGTAATACCACTTAAACACAAGAGTAATACCACTTAAACAAGTTATGGAATGATACCATTTAAACATGGATTAATACCACTTAAATACAAGAGTAATACCACTTAAATACAAGAGTAATACCATTTAAACAAGTTATGGAATGATACCATTTAAACATGGATTAATACCACTTAAATACAAGAGTAATACCACTTAAATACAAGAGTAATACCACTTAAACAAGTTATGGAATGATACCATTTAAACATGGATTAATACCACTTAAACACAGAGTAATACCACTTAAACACAAGAGTAATACCATTTAAACAAGTTATGGAATGATACCATTTAAACATGGATTAATACCACTTAAATACAAGAGTAATACCACTTAAACACAGAGTAATACCACTTAAACACAGAGCAATACCATTTAAACAAGTTATGGAATGATACCATTTAAACATGGATTAATACCACTTAAATACAAGAGTAATACCACTTAAACACAGAGTAATACCACTTAAACACAAGAAACTACCACTTAAACACAGAATAATACCACTTAAACACAGAGTAATACCACTTAAATACAAGAGTAATACCACTTAAACACAGAATAATACCACTTAAAACAGAGTAATACCATTTAAACACAGAGTAATACCACTTAAACACAGAATAATACCACTTAAAACAGAGTAATACCATTTAAACACAGAGTAATACCACTTAAACACAGAGTAATGTCACTCAAACACAGAGCAATGCCACTCAAACATGGAGTAATACCACTGAAGCATATTGAAGGCCATTATTGATGTATTCTCTTAAATCCACGCAGAATCAGGTCCTGCCAATCACTTACCTTGTAATCTTTAATAGGTTTCGTTAGAACATCAATGCCGTCGACAATCAGGATAGCTTTCACTTTCAATTGAGCAATCATATCACCATTAACTCTCCGGTCTAATCGAGCAGTTAGAGTGAGATTTTGTGTAATGTCCCAATCGCTCTCGGTAAACAACATGCTACAGGAGCCAATCAGCAATTGACGAATATTGGTTCCATCTGAGCATCTGAATAAGTAAGAGAAGTAACATGATATCTACATCAAGTACATGTAGTAGTAACATGATAATCAGGGGTAACATGATACAAGTACATGTAGTAGTAACATGATAATCAGGGGTAACATGATACAAGTACATGTAGTAGTAACATGATAGTGAGGGGTAACATGATACATATACATGTAGTAGTAACATGATAGTGAGGGGTAACATGATACAAGTACATGTAGCAGTAACATGATAATGAGGGGGCAACATGATACAAAGAAGATTGTTGTATTAATTTTCATAGGGTTTAAATATACTTACGTCTCATCAATATCATCTTCATTCACTTCAAACACTAAACGAACAGAACACTCCTTGTCGTTACATCCTAGCATTGGGTTCTTCATTAAGTTGATTGCGATGGATAACCCAGGCATCATGCCCTCTATAACCATTACGGTTCCATACTCTTCTGAAAACTGAAACATCAATATTCCTCAAATCATTGTAAACTAGTGGCATACAAGCAACATAATTACAAAGAATGGAATGAAGTGCAACAGTACAAAGGACATAATTGAAGAACACTCGCTCAAGCATCAAGCAAGTGCAGCAAAGCTACTCACAACCTGTGTAATAATTTACCATTACTCTCAACTTGTGTAATAATTTACCATTACTCACCACATTTGTAATAATTTACCATTACTCTCAACTTGTGTAATAATGTACCATTACTTACAACCTGTGTAATAATTTACCATTACTCTCAACTTGTGTAATAATTTACCATTACTCACAACCTGTGTAATAATTTACCATTACTCACAACTTGTATAATAATTTACCATTATTCTCAACATGTGTAATAATTTACCATTATTCACAACTTGTGTAATAATTTACCATTATTCTAAACCTGTGTAATAATTTACCATTACTCACAACTTGTGTAATAATTTACCATTATTCTCAATATGTGTAATAATTTACCATTACTCACAACCTGTGTAATAATTTACCATTACTCACAACTTGTGTAATAATTTACCATTACTCACAATCTGTGTAATAATTTACCATTACTCACAACCTGTGTAATAATTTACCATTATTCTTAACATGTGTACTAATTTTCCATTACTCACAACATGTGTAATAATTTACCTTTACTCACCCTGTGTAATAATTTACCCTTATTCACACTGTGTAATAATTTACCATTACTCACAACCTGTGTAATAATTTACCTTTACTCACCCTGTGTAATAATTTACCTTTACCCACCCTGTGTAACAATTTACCATTACTCTCAACTTGTGTAATAATTTACCATTACTCTCAACTTGTGTAATAATTTACCTTTACTCACCCTGTGTAATAATTTACCATTACTCTCAACTTGTGTAATAATTTACCTTTACTCACCCTGTATAATAATTTACCATTACTCTCAACTTGTGTAATAATTTACCTTTACTCACCCTGTGTAATAATTTACCATTACTCTCAACTTGTGTAATAATTTACCATTACTCACAACTTGTGTAACAATTTACCTTTACTCACCCTGTGTAATAATTTACCATTACTCTCAACTTGTGTAATAATTTACCGTTACTCTCAACTTGTGTAATAATTTACCTTTACTCACCCTGTGTAATAATTTACCGTTACTCACCCTGTGTAATAATTTACCGTTACTCTCAAATTTACTCCATTCCAATACATGTACTTACTATTACTCCATCAAGAACAATCTACCATTAATCCATCTAGTATAAACGACCATTAATCCATTAAGTACAATCTACCATTAATCCATCTTGTACAATCTACCATTACTCCTTCAAGTACAATCTACCATTACTCCATCAAGTACAATCTGCCATTACTCCATCAAGTACAATCTACCATTACTCCATCAAGTACAATCTACCATTACTCCATCAAGTACAATCTACCATTACTCCATCAAGTACAATCTACCATTACTCCATCTTGTACAATCTACCATTACTCCATCAAGTACAATCTACCATTACTCCATCAAGTACAATCTACCATTACTCCATCAAGTACAATCTACCATTACTCCATCAAGTACAATCTACCATTACGCCATCAAGTACAATCTACCATTACTCCATCAAGTACAATCTACCATTACGCCATCAAGTACAATCTACCATTACTCCATCTAGTACAATCTGCCATTACTACATCAAGTACAATCTACCATTACTACATCAAGTATAATCTGCCATTACTACATCAAGTACAATCTACCATTACTCCATCTAGTACAATCTGCCATTACTACATCAAGTACAATCTACCATTAATCCATCTAGTACAATCTACCATTACTCCATCTAGTACAATCTGCCATTACTACATCAAGTACAATCTGCCATTACTCCATCTAGTACAATCTGCCATTACTACATCAAGTACAATCTACCATTACTACATCTAGTACAATCTGCCATTACTACATCAAGTACAATCTGCCATTACTACATCAAGTACAATCTGCCATTACTCCATCTAGTACAATCTACCATTACTACATCTAGTACAATCTACCATTACTCCATCTAGTACAATCTACCATTACTACATCTAGTACAATATGCCATTACTCCATCTAGTAAAATCTGCCATTACTCCATCTAGTACAATCTGCCATTACTACATCAAGTACAATCTGCCATTACTACATCAAGTACAATCTGCCATTACTCCATCTAGTACAATCTACCATTACTACATCTAGTACAATCTACCATTACTCCATCTAGTACAATCTACCATTACTACATCTAGTACAATATGCCATTACTCCATCTAGTAAAATCTGCCATTACTCCATCTAGTACAATCTGCCATTACTACATCAAGTACAATCTGCCATTACTACATCAAGTACAATCTGCCATTACTCCATCTAGTACAATCTACCATTACTACATCTAGTACAATCTACCATTACTCCATCTAGTACACTCTACCATTACTACATCTAGTACAATATGCCATTACTCCATCTAGTAAAATCTACCATTACTACATCTAGTACAATCTGCCATTACTCCATCTAGTACAATCTACCATTAATCCATCTAGTACAATCTACCATTACTACATCAAGTACAATCTACCATTACTACATCAAGTACAATCTACCATTACTACATCAAGTACAATCTACCATTACTACATCAAGTACAATCTGCCATTACTACATCTAGTACAATCTACCATTAATCCATCTAGTACAATCTACCATTACTCCATCTAGTACAATCTACCATTAATCCATCTAGTACAATCTACCATTACTCCATCAAGTACAATCTACCATTAATCCATCTTGTACAATCTGCCATTACTACATCTAGTACAATCTACCATTACACCATCTAGTACAATCTACCATTACTACATCTAGTACAATCTACCATTAATCCATCTAGTACAATCTACCATTACTACATCTAGTACAATCTGCCATTACTCCATCTAGTACAATCTACCATTACTACATCTAGTACAATCTACCATTAATCCATCTAGTACAATCTACCATTACTCCATCTAGTACAATCTACCATTACACCATCTAGTACAATCTACCATTACTACATCTAGTACAATATGCCATTACTCCATCTAGTACAATCTACCATTACTACATCTAGTACAATATGCCATTACTCCATCTAGTACAATCTACCATTACTACAATCTAGTACAATATGCCATTACACCATCTAGTACAATCTACCATTACTACATCTAGTACAATCTACCATTACTACATCTAGTACAATCTACCATTACTCCATCTAGTACAATCTACCATTACTACATCTAGTACAATATGCCATTACTACATCTAGTACAATCTACCATTACTCCATCTAGTACAATCTACCATTAAGCCATCAAGTACAATCTACCATTAAGCCATCAAGTACAATCTACCATTACTACATCTAGTACAATATGCCATTACTACATCTAGTACAATCTACCATTACTCCATCTAGTACAATCTACCATTAAGCCATCAAGTACAATCTACCATTAAGCCATCAAGTACAATCTACCATTACTACATCTAGTACAATATGCCATTACTACATCTAGTACAATCTACCATTACTCCATCTAGTACAATCTACCATTAAGCCATCAAGTACAATCTACCATTAAGCCATCAAGTACAATCTACCATTACTACATCTAGTACAATATGCCATTACTACATCTAGTACAATCTACCATTACTCCATCTAGTACAATCTACCATTAAGCCATCAAGTACAATCTACCATTAAGCCATCAAGTACAATCTACCATTACTCCATCTAGTACAATCTACCATTAAGCCATCTAGTACAATCTACCATTAAGCCATCTAGTACAATCTACCATTACTCCATCTAGTACAATCTACCATTACTCCATCTAGTACAATCTACCATTACTACATCTAGTACAATCTACCATTACTCCATCTAGTACAATCTACCATTAAGCCATCTAGTACAATCTACCATTAAGCCATCTAGTACAATCTACCATTACTCCATCTAGTACAATCTACCATTACTCCATCGTTTTTTTTGTTTTTTTGTTTCCATTATCCATCTAGTACAATCTACCATTACTACATCTAGTACAATATGCCATTACTACATCTAGTACAATCTACCATTACTCCATCTAGTACAATCTACCATTAAGCCATCTAGTACAATCTACCATTACTCCATCTAGTACAATCTACCATTAAGCCATCTAGTACAATCTACCATTACTCCATCAAGTACAATCTACCATTACTCCATCTAGTACAATCTACCATTACTACATCTAGTACAATATGCCATTACTACATCTAGTACAATCTACCATTACTCCATCTAGTACAATCTACCATTAAGCCATCTAGTACAATCTACCATTACTCCATCTAGTACAATCTACCATTAAGCCATCTAGTACAATCTACCATTACTCCATCAAGTACAATCTACCATTACTCCATCTAGTACAATCTACCATTACTACATCTAGTACAATATGCCATTACTACATCTAGTACAATCTACCATTACTCCATCTAGTACAATCTACCATTAAGCCATTTAGTACAATCTACCATTAATCCATCTAGTACAATCTACCATTACTACATCTAGTACAATCTACCATTAATCCATCTAGTACAATCTGCCATTACTCCATCAAGTACAATCTACCGTTACTCCATCAAGTACAATCTACCATTACTCCATCTAGTACAATCTACCATTACTCCATCTAGTACAATCTACCATTACTCCATCAAATACAATCTACCATTAATCCATCTAGTACAATCTACCATTACTCCATCAAATACAATCTACCATTAATCCATCTAGTACAAACTACCATTACTCCATCAAGTACAATCTGCCATTAATCCATCTAGTACAATCTACCATTAATCCATCTAGTACAATCTACCATTAATCCATCTAGTACAATCTACCATTAATCCATCTAGTACAATCTACCATTAATCCATCTAGTACAATCTACCATTAATCCATCTAGTACAATCTACCATTAATCCATCTAGTACAATCTACCATTAATCCATCTAGTACAATCTACCATTACTCCATCTAGTACAATCTACCATTACTCCATCAAATACAATCTACCATTACTCCATCTAGTACAATCTACCATTAATCCATCTAGTACAATCTACCATTAATCCATGTAGTACAATCTACCATTAAGCCATCTAGTACAATCTACCATTACTCCATCTAGTACAATCTACCATTACTCCATCAAGTATAATCTACCATTACTCCTTCAAATACAATCTACCTTTAATCCATCTAGTACAATCTACCATTACTCCATCTAGTACAATCTACCATTACTTCATCAAGTATAATCTACCATTACTCCTTCAAATACAATCTACCTTTAATCCATCTAGTATAATCTACCATTATAAATTTTCAATAACAATGCATAATTATTTAGCATGTTACCTTGCCAATTTGTATTTATCTATCAATTGATGATAATGGTGAGTAAGTATTTACGTTTACGGAAGGTATTTCAATACAATCAATCAGATCCTTGATATCTTCAACCTTCATATTTGTGTCTGTAATGATTAAGAGGTCCTCCTCTATAATATTGTCACATTCTTTTAAAATGGGTTGCAGACAGAACTCCAGTTCTGCAATCAATCTGAAACCAATGCAGAATAAGTACATAGTATAGGGAAGGTTGAACGTCATAAACATACACAGATACCACTAAGTACATAGTATAGGGAAGGTTGAACGGCATACACATACACAGATACCACTAAGTACATAGTATAGGGAAGGTTGAACGTCATACAAATACACAGATACCACTAAGTACATAGTATAGGGAAGGTTGAACGGCATACACATACACAGATACCACTAAGTACATAGTATAGGGAAGGTTGAACGTCATACAAATACACAGATACCACTAAGTACATAGTATAGGGAAGGTTGAACGGCATACACATACACAGATACCACTAAGTACATAGTATAGGGAAGGTTGAACGTCATACAAATACACAGATACCACTAAGTACATAGTATAGGGAAGGTTGAACGGCATACACATACACAGATACCACTAAGTACATAGTATAGGGAAGGTTGAACGTCATACAAATACACAGATACCACTAAGTACATAGTATAGGGAAGGTTGAACGGCATACACATACACAGATACCACTAAGTACATAGTATAGGGAAGGTTGAACGTCATACAAATACACAGATACCACTAAGTACATAGTATAGGGAAGGTTGAACGTCACACAAATACACAGATACCACTAAGTACATAGTATAGGGAAGGTTGAACGTCATACACATAAACAGATACCACTAAGTACATAGTATAGGGAAGGTTGAACGTCATACAAATACACAGATACCACTAAGTACATAGTATAGGGAAGGTTGAACGTCATACACATACACAGATACCACTAAGTACATAGTATAGGGAAGGTTGAACGTCATACAAATACACAGATACCACTAAGTACATAGTATAGGGAAGGTTGAACGTCATACACATAAACAGATACCACTAAGTACATAGTATAGGGAAGGTTGAACGTCATACACATACACAGATACCACTAAGTACATAGTATAGGGAAGGTTGAACGTCATACACATACACAGATACCACTAAGTACATAGTATAGGGAAGGTTGAACGTCATACAAATACACAGATACCACTAAGTACATAGTATAGGGAAGGTTGAACGTCATACACATACACAGATACCACTAAGTACATAGTATAGGGAAGGTTGAACGTCATACACATACACAGATACCACTAAGTACATAGTATAGGGAAGGTTGAACGTCATACACATACACAGATACCACTAAGTACATAGTATAGGGAAGGTTGAACGTCATACAAATACACAGATACCACTAAGTACATAGTATAGGGAAGGTTGAACGTCATACACATACACAGATACCACTAAGTACATAGTATAGGGAAGGTTGAACGTCATACACATACACAGATACCACTAAGTACATAGTATAGGGAAGGTTGAACGTCATACAAATACACAGATACCACTAAGTACATAGTATAGGGAAGGTTGAACGTCATACACATACACAGATACTACTAAACCAACAATGAATATAAACATGACATTATATGTATTTGTACGATAGCGTTAAATTATCATTGAATATAAACATGACATTATATGTATTTATACGATAGCGTTAAATTATCATTGAATATAAACATGACATTATATGTATTTGTACGATAGCGTTAAATTATCATTGAATATAAACATGACATTATATGTATTTGTACGATAGCGTTAAATTATCATTGAATATAAACATGACATTATATGTATGCATAAGATACTGTTAAGCTAACATTGAATATAAACATGACATTATATGTATTTATACGATAGCGTTAAATTATCATTGAATATAAACATGACATTATATGTATGCATAAGATACTGTTAAGCTAACATTGAATATAAACATGACATTATATGAATACATACGAGCATTTATCATTACTGCCACTATTTTCATATATATCGAAGCAGGCTTGTGCAGCTATACCATCGCAGGTTGTCGTAGGCTCTGGGGGTGTTATACAGTATACCTGTCAAATTATAAATATATATTGCAGTGAAATAGTCATTATAATCGTACATTTGCCATAAAATCTCTCCTGAGTAAACATGTGCTTCTGTATTCTATATTATATGAGAGAAAGTGTTTCTTTTTCACTCGATTGCGAAACAAGTTCTTACAACATTATGATAATTGCTCCCGGGTCCTCTTTCCTATTGGAATCCATCGCCCTAAGGGAGAGAGAAGAGGCAATGTGGATTTAAATGTCTTGCCTAAGGGTGCCACTGTGATTTAGGCCATGATGGAATAACCAGACAGACACTGTTTTATTTTGTACGTTTTTTTATATTCAAGTTTGTTTACACTACATGTTGTTTGTATTCATGCTTTATTTGTTGAAACTCATCTGTATAATCAATAAAATGCTAAATATGAACTAAGACGAATACAGTGATTAACATATTGTGTCGATTATTTGCATGAAGTTGTTTGATTATCAGGGACTATTTACTACGGCGTACGGATACAGCTTAATGTAATAAGGCTCAAAAATATATTGGCAAACAAACGTCAACAAACGGATCTATTGTCCAGTGGTAACACGCCGGACTGGTAATCCAGGGATCGCAAGTTCGATCCCTCGTCTGACCCTAATAAAATCTTTCAGATGGGATGTTAAACCGAGGTCTCATGTCGGTGCTGTACACTGTGCATGTAAAAGAACCAGAACAGACTCTGGAATGGGTCTCTGTCTGTATCATTGCACACTCTCCTCCAAAAATCTAGAAATGACTTATCTCTTCAGGAGGCGTCGCTCATATGGGCAACCGGTAGCGACAATAAATAAACACAAAACACACACATTAATTGATAAAGAAACTTACCCTATATATATCACTGTTAACTTAGACAGGATTGTGAGAAATTATGCATATTTTCTGATGTTGATAATATTTTTCTGTTTGTCGGCAACACAACTATATATGGCTAACATGTTATCATGTTGAAAGTGTAAATTAATTAAAAAATGATTGCGGAATGGAAAATAGAGTAATATCGCTACTTGTGTACGTTTTCAAAATTCACCAAATGCATAAAATTTATAAATTGTTTAGGGTATTACCAAAGAAGCAGTCTCACATGCTGCCCATGCCCTTGTAAGACTAAAAAAGTATTGCTGGGGACAGGCCACAAGTGCCAACGTCTCTGTAACAACAGTCGCCGTCAAAGTATACGACCTGAAGATTACAAATTATACAAGGAAACATTAAATGAACCGAAGAGCATAAATTATACGCGGCACATTAAAATAGTGACCTATGAAACATAGAGCACAACGTAAATACGACACATTAAAATAGTAACATCTGAACTGAAGAGTACAAAATATATGCGACACATTAAACTATTTACCTATCTAGTATCTAAGGCTTACATAAAGTAGTGTTATGACAATATATTCCAATGCAAATATACTCAATGCTACAATTTATAGTAATTTGAATGTGTCTAAATTGTTCAATGACATACAAATAATTAATCAAACTAATTGAATTAAGTTCTTCAAAGTGTAACTATGATGACACACTGGTGATGCTCATTTGCACTGATGTGTCCAGTGGATACCTTCCACCCTGATGATGATCGAGCTTATTTACCCTCGGCTCCGGCGAACCATGTGGGCGAGCGCCTTCCACTCTCTACATTTGAAAAACAAAGGCTATACCAGTGAGAATGCAAGAAAAGTGCCCACAAATCTACAACTACCAACTAAACTCTTCTGTTCTCATGTGAAATGGTACGAGAGTGAGGTCCTAACAGAAGAAATCTGTCACTTAATCATAATCTAATTTCAGCATTACTTTGAACTGCAAAGAATACGTACGAGCAAAACATTATTCCATTGTCATTTACACCGGTGTACAGGGATTGCACAAGCTCAAATACTGTGATAGCTGTTGTCTCAATCAGAGCATAACACACGGCGTCTGAAAAACAAACACAAAAATATAAATATGTACTCTAGTAACTGCCATACAAAGAGATGTTAAATCCAGTAATACAGGAGCAATCAGAAATTTTCAGATTCTTCTAGAAACAGTTTCATCCTAGAACTAATCTAAAATCATCCTAGAACTAATATATAATCATTCGATTTGCTTTGTTAACCTATGGCTACTCTCCAGATATTATTGGTGCAGAAATACCTCACCATTCGAGCAGTATTTCAGACACACCTAGTACCCGATAGAACCACCGATCTACCATGAGCCAGCTGGATAGCCTGGACAAGTGATTTGAAGTCAATGGCAAAAACAATTCGACCATGGAGGTGCTCCATAATATATACCAAGGAAATATCTTAATAGGATAATGTTTGTTTGTTTGTTTATTGGGCAATTAATTAACATACTCAGATTCTGTCATAAATATTTGTGGAGGAATATAGTATAATAGGAATATTACATTCTGTAAAAGAATTATTTTGTCACCGATTTATTGACACTTTTAAGTCACAGGTGAGTGCTTGAAGGAGATCACATTGGTTGCCTATACAGACATTCCTTTTATAAGTGGTCTTTAACTCATTCAACACCAAGTAACTGACATTGTTAGACCAATAAATTAATAAGAAAATTAAATTTGGACCAGTTCATTTATCAAAATGGGTAATTTTGTCTAAAAATAGTAATATTACTGGCAAAATGTGCAGATCCTGATGAGACGGCTCGTCACGAGCCGGCTAATCTGGATCTACACTTTTTGTAACCTATTTAGGTCTGTAGTGTTGAAAGGGTTAAAACAGAGATGCCATTTATTAGTAACTGAATATTGATTTTATTTTATATTATATTATTATTTTAGCAGTTTTGTTTGAAAACATTTCATTTAATGGCTGTTTGAAAACATTTCATTTAATGGCTGTTTGAAAACATTTCATTTAATGGCTGTTTGAAAACATTTCATTTAATGGCTGTTTGAAAACATTTCATTTAATGGCTGTTTGAAAACATTTCATTTCATTGCTGTTTGAAAACAATTCATTTAATGACTGTTTCAAAACAATTCATTTAATGGTTGTTTCAAAACATTTCATTTAATGGCTGTTTCAAAACAATTCATTTAATGGCTGTTTCAAAACAATTCATTTAATGACAAGCTTCAAATGCATGTTAGAAGCAAACATCTTTAACGCGAAATAAAATGTAGATAAACGAAACTAATTAGTATCATATTGTATGTTTCTATAGAAACTAATTAGTGTCATATTGTATGGTTCTATAGAAACTAATTAGTATCATATTTTATGGTTCTATAGAAACTAATTAGTATCATATTTTATGGTTCTATAGAAACTAATTAGTATTATATTTTATGGTTCTATAGAAACTAATTAGTATCATATTTTATGGTTCTATAGAAACTAATTAGTATCATATTTTATGGTTCCATAGAAACTAATTAGTATCATATTTTATGGTTCTATAGAATCTAATTAGTATCATATTTTATGGTTCTATAGAATCTAATTAGTATCATATTGTATGGTTCTATTGAAACTAATTAGTATCATACTTTATGGTTCTATAGAAACTAATTAGTATCATATTTTATGGTTCTATAGA
This sequence comes from Archivesica marissinica, assembly GCA_014843695.1. Lineage (NCBI taxonomy): Eukaryota > Metazoa > Mollusca > Bivalvia > Venerida > Vesicomyidae > Archivesica > Archivesica marissinica. Next base: position 26,495,977 of record CM026393.1, read on the forward strand.
ATCTAATTAGTATCATATTGTATGGTTCTATAGAAACTAATTAGTATCATATTTTATGGTTCTATAGAAACTAATTAGTATCATATTTTATGGTTCTATAGAAACTAATTAGTATCATATTGTATGGTTCTATAGAAACTAATTAGTGTCATAGTTCTATAGAAACTAATTAGTATCATATTTTATGGTTCTATAGAATCTAATTTCCTATTAGACCACAATTACAGAATATTTCAATTGCCCAAACCTGACCCTACTTTCAAAATCATTGGTCATGTAGGTAGGTAGGCACATAGTATACATGTATATACTAATACATTTAGCTTGTTAGCTTAATGCTTGGCTTTCAGTAACCCCTACAGCTTAAATAGGTAGCCCTTCTCCAGAAAAGGCCACCAGGTGACCCTTCCCGCAGTTAGATACATGTAACCATAAAGCAAGCACGACAAAAGCGCCTGCAAATGTGTTCCTTTGCGAATTCTTACCGTATGGTTCTGCTACGGTACAGGCTGTCGTTTGTGCAATTGAGCAACACTTCTGTCCTTCACTACATTCCATGTCGGAAACACAGCTTCCCTCCTGACCTTGGCTACCAGACACCTCACAGAAACCTGGTCTGGGTCCTGCAAGAAGAGAAGTAACACTAGGGTTAAATCGCTACAGGAATACAAAATGTAACATTGAATTGCTCAGTTGAAATAAGCATTCAAAGCAATGATATATTTGTGGGTTTCACATCTCTGCATATAAGTATACTGACACCAAAAAGAAACTGTGCACTTGCCATTATAATTGAAAAATTTATATCCTTTTTTACAAATAAATATAGGCAAATTTGATATACAAATGTGTGAAATATTGGGTAAATTAGTGCAATGGGGGGTCTCTTGTTTATCGAATGGGTGAATCACTCTAAGGACTGTAGCGAAACAACCAAAGGTGATAAGCATACTGACAGGCCAGTGAATGTTACAAATCAAACGAATGTGGATGAAATTCAGGAATACATTCTTGAAGATAGACCAATTACTATTGAAAATGTTGCGGGAAAATTTGGTATTTCATATGGTTCAGCTCAGGACATTATGTCTATTAATTAATTAAATATGAGCTGTTGCCGGCTATTATTATAATCAATGAACTGGGTATAGTAGAACTGCTACAGGTGAGGTAAACCATACAGTCCAGATTCTGGCTATTTCAAATCTCAAAAACAGGCTGTGTGGTAAGAAACACGAGTCCCGAGAAGAGCTGAGGTGCGTCGTAAACAGATATTTGCGGGAGATGCCACATGATGGCCTGCAGCATGTGTTCTGGTCATGGGTGAATTCATCAGTGAATAAATGCAAACTATGCAAGGGACGTTACTTTAACATAGTATTAGTTCACGAAATTATTGATGTTTTCATTATTTCTTATCCTAGTTGCTAGAACCTCTGCCACAGTTATAAATAATATAGAACTAACAGGTCACCTTGACATACACATCTTGTTAACCGGAATGCCTTGAAATCCAACCATTATTAATAATTCACGAGGAAATGTTATTGTATATGGCACCAATCCAACATAACAAATCCATTTTTAAATCCGAAAAGCTGTGTTGTAATGTTTCAAAAACAAAGTCTCGTTCGATAGTATCAAAGGTCTTTCTAAAATCAAGGACTAATGGAGCACAATCTTTATCAAGTTGTTCAGTATAGTCAATAATATCTTGTATCTGTCTAATATTAAAACCTATATATCTATGTTATATATATGTATCCCTGTTGTTCTAAATCAATAACATTTCGCAATACTTTTTGTAAACGATGTGCTAAAACGTTTGTTAATAATTTATAATCTGAATTTAAAACTGAAATACATCTCCAATTCTCGATATTGTTTGGACCACAAAGTTTGTATAACAATGAGATTTCAGATTTCAGATTTGCATTGGTTTATACAAATTTATTTTAGCTCGATTGCGAAACAAGTTCTTTCAACTTATATTAATCACTCTCGAGACCTCATTCCTGATGGAATCCATCGCCATGAAGGAGAGAGAAGAGGCAATGTGGAATTTAAATGCCTTGCCTAAGGGCACAATCTAACGGCTCCAGCGGGGCTCGAACTCCGGACCTTTCGCACCTGAAGCGAACGCGCATCCAATGCGCTATCACGACTTCCACTGATTGACTTGTGGTCACAGATTTGCATTGAAACTAGCAATAAAAATTCAATAAATATTCCACCGATTACTTGGACTTTGTGCTTTTCATTTTGTTTAAAGCTTGTGAACATTCAGTTACTATTATGAGTAATTCGCATAGATCTGCATTATTTTTGGTAAAATGTTGGTAAAGCTTGTATTATTTATATATTCATTAACATCTATGTCTGTTATTTTGTTGATGTCTTTAACCCATTCAACACCAAGTAACTCACATGGACTGGTCCATGATATTTTTAGACCAATAAAATGAATAAGAAAATTACATTTGGATCAGTTCATTTATCAAAATGGGTAATTTGTTTTATTAAAATAGTAATATTACTGGCAAAAAGTGCAGATCCTGATGAGACGGCTCATCACGAGCCGGCTCATCTGGATCTACACTTTTTGTAAGCCTATTTAGAGGTCTGTGGTGTTGAAAGGGTTAAAAGTGTCTTAAATGTTACCATGAACGTCTAAGGAATTAAGAATGCTTCCTGTTTGACAGGATTTTTCTAATGAGTGGAAATATTTCTAATTTCGTTCACACAACTCTATCAGACTAATGAACGATACACACATTCATCGAAAAATCCAAACGCTTTGGCTGAAAGTACCAGGCATTCAAAGAACTCTGCACAGAATTCAGCACCAATATATAGTAGTAATGTTTATAAAAAGTAAAATAAGGAAATAAAACAATTATTGAAACATCCAAGAGAAACTGGACAAAACACGACCAGATTACTGATACGTTCGTGTGGTCACGACCTGAAGTCCGCGTTCTAGCCACAAATACTCTTTATTTTAAAGGATATAAATCAAGTAACACCAGAATGACCCTTTAAAGTGAAAATAACAGTTGTCACATACAAATAAGAAAAACGCAGTAATGAATTGTTGTCTGCTACAATTATTTGAACTATTTATAGCCTCTATTTTACCTAGCATGCAAACAGTTACTATATTCTGTTCAGGCCTTGACATATCAACACTAATATGAAGACACATGGAATGTGGCATAGAAATTATACCATACAGCGCAAAACATGACAATATATTAATACACATTATAATGCTTTGCTTTACATTTTTATAAATTATCTTTTAAAAATCTAGATCTGTCACAAAAAACAATGATTCTCACACAATAAATATATTTATTATTTTCAACACCCTCTTTTCCATAGCGCAGCAATTGTTCATTATATATGTTGTGTTTTACGTTTATTTCTCGTCGCTTCCGGTTGCTCATATGGGTGACGCCTCCGAAAGAGATTAGTCATTTTAGATTTTGGAAGGTAGTGCAATGATACAGACAGATTTACCTCTGGTTCTTTTATGTGCACAATGTAAAGCACCGACACAAGACGATAAATAAACGTAAAATACACACTTAAAATAAAAAATATTATTAAAAGTGTTGCTTGTTACTGTCTCCTCACTTATAGTAATATCATCCAGGGACTCGTAGCAATACCGTGAGAATACAATAACCTCCCTAAGAATAATGTTAATAAACATGGCTACCTCCAGAAGCTCAATATATGGCAAATAAACAACACTGTATAAATTTAATTGCTCAAAATATAGTTTAAAACATTAAGCTCAATGAAGACCATATATTTGGAAACTAAGTGTTGATCAATGATTTAGTATTGATTAAAGTCTAAGTACCTCAAGAACAAACAATCGTCTGATATTAAAATATTGATGGAAGAAAGCAGCATGTCAACTGAATGTTCTTTGAAGAATTAGCAAACTTTTTTAATTGCAAACTGTAAACTTTTTCATTAAACATTAAAAGCTTATATACACATTTATTATAGCTTGGGAAGTCGTGATAGCACAGTGGATGCGCGTTCGCTTCAGGTGCCAAAGGTCCGGAGTTCGAGCCCCACTGGAGCCGTTACGATTGTGCCCTTAGGCAAGGCATTTAAATTCCACGTTGCCTCTTCTCTCTCCCTCGTGGCGATGGATTCCATCAGGAATGAGGTCTCGAGAGTGATTTATATAAGTTGAAATAACTTGTTTCGCAATCGAGCTAAAATAAATTTGTATAAACTAGAGAGAAGAGGCAATGTGGAATTTAAGTGATTTGCCTACAGGCACAATTGTAACGGCTACAGCTGGGTGCGAACTCCGGGCTTCCCACACCTGAAGGTAACGCACTACCACTGAGCAATAGCGACTTCCACAAAACATCTATAAAACTTTAATTATTGTTCATTAGTTTAACAACGATTGCGAAACAACCTTTAACAACTTATATTAATCACGCTCGTGGGAGCGGATGAAATGGTACATGTGGTCATTCATGTGGGAGGAGTACCCGGAGTAAACTCACCTGTCAAATTGGGCATCCACCGTACAATCTCACTTACTACCTGGTCCGAAGATCAAACCCGGGAAGCATTGGTGAGAATCGAGCGCACTAACCACTGCGCTAATCAGACAGTTTGGCACTTATGTATAGGATGAACCAAATGTCCCCCTTTCAAGATGCAAAATTCCCACTAGGTCCAAAGAAAGATCACATGTGTACAATACTTAACCTGACCCTGTGCGCCATGAGAGTTGTAATAACCCAATCATAACACATTTGCCGTAACATAAAATTTATGTCTATTATAAGTTATAACATTTGACTCATCCATGAACCCAACTGCTAAATGTTGTACAAGTAAGTACAGGGTTTATTCAAGAATGGAAAAAATGGGAGGGTGGGTTAGAAGTGTCAGAAAAGAGACAGGGTGCATTTTGAACCACATGAGGTATTTTGGAGATAGACCCTAGAAAAGTGTGCTAACACTACGGTGGTTGATCAAAGAGACAGTAAGGCAGTACATATTGATGGTGCGGACATTTCTATGTTAGATAGGTCTGTTCAGGCCAATATAAAAACAATGGCAGGTCTAAAGGGCAAAAGGGTGGTCTGCTCTAGAAAAATCCCTGGGGCAAATGTAGATGGGGCAACAAATATGGCGATGCTACTGTATATATGGCTGACAGGATAGCGTTATTAAGGACTTACCTAGGCATATGTCCATGACCGTTACATGATAAGCTTGGAATGTTTCCATGACAAGATCATGCACAGGATCACTCTGATGTTGGAGATCACCCTGTACACACTCCCAGGCTGCTTCGAACAGAACACACATCACCTTAAGTTCTTCTACACGTTTACTGAAAAGAATGGATGGATCTGTTTTCTTTGCCGATTTGTCTGATTTTGTTGTCTTTGCCGATTTGTCTGATTTTGTTGTCTTTGCCGATTTGTCTGATTTTGTTGTCTTTGCCGATTTGTCTGATTTTGTTGTCTTTGCCGATTTGTCTGATTTTGTTGTCTTTCCCGAATCGTCTGATTTTGATGTCTTTGCCGATTTGTCTGATTTTGTTGTCTTTCCTGAATCGTCTGATTTTGTTGATTTTGTTGTCTTTTCCGAATCGTTTGATTTTGAAGACTTCGTTTTTGATTCGTTGGTCTCTGCAGTTGTCTCTTCATCTGGACTTTCTGTGTCTACATAGACCTTCCATTTCAGAATCTTAAGGAGATAATGGTAGTAAACCTTGGCACAACTATTGAAATTTTCAGTACACTCAACATCAGCTAGAGTTATTGTAGAATTCAACATTGTATATACTTCAGATCTGGCTGTAGTAGAACATGTCTCTATATTATCATTAACATTCATAATAAGTTCCTTGATATGCCTGAAAGAAAAGGATAAAGGGATAGGTTAATCAATGAACTAACCACCCACATACCCACTGCAAAGATATGCCAAGATAAGTTTGTTGTTATTGCTTACTGTCTTTATTCAAATTTTCTAATGTCAATTGAGTGGAGAATTACGATCTTTAGAAAAGTCAGTGTGTGATGAGTGGGGTACTGTACTACTCGAATACATCAACAATACAGAAAGTCTTCGTAATAAATCAGAATTGGTGTGGAAATGTATTACTGTACATAGAGATTCAACATAAAAAGATTGTGCATTCAATCTGCCTAAGGATCTGTTTGTATTATGTTGCTACTTACAAACAAACCGAATCCTCATCTCTGTATGATTGAAGATTTTCAAGAAACACCTCAATATATTCCTTTGCCTTCATAAATTTCTACAAAGAATAAAGTTTAAAATGTACAGAGTATTTATATACAATATCTCTACACATAATGTTGTTACAGCGTTTATATATACCATATCTCTACCCAATCTTACACATATATATATATACAGTCAATCTTTGGTACCTCAAACTAGACTGGTCCGTGAATAATGGTTTGAGTCATGGGTGGTTCGAGTCGAGGTTAGTCAGTCTGGAGTGACCCATGATATTTAGTATTACGTCTATTAGAAGCTTACTGTTGCATACTGGTTTATGCATACATCCAATATATCCTTCTCTCATGGTTTGATACGAATACGTGTTTATACGACTGTGCTTCATAATCATGTTAAATGATATTATAATTTTTTTTATAATCTTTAAGAATATCAATAAATATGCTATGCAATTCAATGAGGAATGGTTTAAATATGCCTAATTATAATGTCATGTCAGGTAGAGTTATGCATTCTAAAAATAGAATGTGTCAATCAGTATGTAAAGATAATAATGTACAGCGATTTAACACATGAACATGCTACATACACATTTTAATTGCTTACTTCTTCAAGCACTCACTTGAGTATCGTTTGCTGTATCGTATGATGTTTATTTGAAGTCGAATTTGAGCAACACGTGTGTAATATGTTTGCTCTGTACATAATTACATTTAATACCAATTAAACTATGTATAAAAAACCGCCGCGAACCAATTATTAACAATAGAATAGTAATTGCCAATTTCACGATGTGTAAATTATGCGTGTACAGATGAAAAGATGTCAACCAAATCAGAAAAAAGGTAAGAACACTTTTGTGTACATTTTCTGACACACGAGGACCTGGGCACTCAAGTCGATTGTGTTCGATCCAAAAGTGTTAATTGAACAGTAATTGATTTTGTGGGATCAGTGATCCGGTTCGAGAGTTCCAGCCATCCATGTTCGAATCATAGAAGTTAGAACCATATACATTATATAGAGATTATTGTGGTACTAGATGATGTGTTTGAGAAAACGGTGGTGTTCTAGTTGACCGAGTTTGAGATAACGAAGCTTGACTGTATATATACTGAGTCAAAAAAAGAAACGATACCTGGTGTTTATGTGTCTATAATTTCAACATTTATTAAGAAAATTCTTTGAAAATTCATAAGATGATAGTCAACATGTTTGAAAGAGGAGCACATAAAGCATACTGAGCCTCCGAAACTGTCTGCTGCGTGATGACGTAATTCGTCGGACAGGGGTCTAATGGAGTTTTCACACAGACGTCAATACCGAGTATGGGCACCATTTGCGTCTCTCACTGCAATGCACCACCGTCGCATCGAACGGAAGAGTGTCTGAATCTCTTGCTGGTCAATATTTGTCCACTCCTGACGCAAAACATCCCTCAGTTGGTTTAATGTTACCGGCTGACGTCGTCTGACGCAGCGGTCTAACGTATCCCACAAATGTTCTATGGGTGACAAGTCTGGTGACAAAGCAGGACACGGCAGGGTTTCAATATTGTTTTGCTCCAATAATGTGGTGGAAATCCGAGCAGTGTGACACCTGGCGTTGTCCTGTTGGAACAGTGTGACGTTTCTGTTGGCGTTAAAGAACGGCAAAACAACTGGCGCAAGGATCTCATCACAGTACCGCTGGGCGTTTAGGTTCCCGTCCACCACTAACAGTTCAGTGCGACTGCCGAAGGTGATACCGCCCCACGCCATAACGCTTCCGCCCCCGAACAGATCGACCTGACGTACGCATGCGTCAGCATAACGTTCACCGCGTCTGCGATATACCCGCTCTCTGCCATCCGCTCGATGCAAACAGAACCGCGATTCATCGCTAAACATCACTGAATTCCACTGTAACCGAATTCAGCGAGCACGTTCCATCGTCCATTCCCGACGTACGTCACGGTGACGTCGTGTCAGGATGGGTCCAACGTATGGTCGATATGCACGAATGCCACGTTCACTGAGCCGGTTCCTGACTGTTTGTGCACTGATGCGATTGTTGGTGATCCCAGGAGTAACGGCAGCTGTGTGCGTAGCAGGTAGGAACCGGTCACGTAAATGTGACGTCCGAATGTGACGGTCCTGTTCACGCGTCGTCACACGTGGTCGACCAGATCTTGGACGGTCGTCCACCGATCCATGTGTTCGATAACGTCGAAGTAGACGTGTTATAGTGATCCGCGTAACCCCGAGTCGATTTGCGACGTCACGCTGACGTAAACCGCCGTCAATCATGCCAATGGTACGCATTCTCTGATTGCGGTTTAGCCTAGGCATTTTGTTAGAGGTAACAATGGGTATGTAAGGTGTTTTTCCTCGATGATAATGCAATACCAGTACAATAAACCGGTTTTCTGATTTGTACATGTGTAGGAAGTTGTCTTTGTTGAGGAGCACGTGCAAATCGGAAATTCGGCGTTCCAGGATTATCGGGTGTTTATTTACCTGTGTTTATGGTTGGCTGACATTGTAATAAGATACCCGGTACTGATACGTAATAATATATTAAACCTTTCTATGGTTTTATCCGTTTTACGTCATTTTTAGTTTGGTATCGTTTCTTTTTTGACTCAGTATATACATATATATGTGGTTACAGAGTTTATATATACCATATCTCCACCTATTATTATAATAAAAATGATATAAATATGTGGTCAGTAGGCTTACAATTTAACCCATTTAATGTAAATTTACATGTCTGATGCTGTTTCTAGTAAATATATGAATCATGAAACATGATAACACCACAAAACATGTGATACACGATAACATCACATATAGTCCGGTAGCCAGATGGGATATTGCGACTGAACCCGGAAATTCTGTATATAGTTTTGTTGTTGATTGATTTAGGTAGCAAAGGGTTTCTGTCCTCTTTCAGAATATGCCGGGTGAATCTCGGTCACGCTTGAGCATTTTGAGGAATTCAAGATGGTGTCCAAGATGGCGGCCAGTTCATGTCGTATACTAGAAATTCCTTTATATTAAACATAGGATTATAATTTTAGTGTCAATACATATGTTATGAGGGCCAAGCAATCAAGTTAAACCATGTTCAAGGTCATGTGGATATTATGTCATAGAAAAAATCCAATATGGCCACAAATAATGATCACCAGTTTATGATTTGTAGCTCTAACTTGCGTCATATGAAATCTTGGATGATAAATTTGGTGTCTAAACTAATGTTTGGTAGTTAAGGATTCCATTTACACCTTTTATAACATCATAATATTCATATTATACAGAAAGCATCCTAAGTAGCATACAATATGCAATGACATATGATCATGGGAGAAGAAAAGTGTATTTTCGATTGGAAATTTCGCTGCGACGGCAAGAAAGAAAAACTTATTATGGCAGGTTCAATCAGAATTCAAAATATAATCAGATACAGCAGAATGTATGGTGATGAAATACACTATTCACTCCAGGAAAAAGCTGAATTAACTGTTTCTTGCCATAAAAGTTGTGTTTCAACTCAAAACGTACTCTACATCATATATCCCGCCAAAGACAAGGAGACGGGCATTTGATGGTATTACCTTTAGCTTTCGAGATAACTATTTATTTTGTGGTCAAACATGTACCCTTGAAAGGAACAAAAAGAACCCGTCATGTACTGTTATAAGTGATGGCTAGGCTGAAGTTAGAATGAGGGTTGAAGGCACAATAAGTGACCTCCATGCTGCTTATGCCAGGTACCATGTGGACTGCAAGGCCCGCTATTTGTCACCTTATAGTGTAACGTGTGCTGACAAATACCCCAAAGATGAACAGACTGAGTATTTGAGTACATTATTGAAATGTTAGGGAAGGACCTGTCACAACTTTGGAATTCGGTAGAATTATACAAAGTATATATAAACAATGGGGGTAACATACAAACACGTAAAATCAGAATACTTTGGAGACGATCTTGTTGTGTTGCACTCAGCAGGTTTCGCGAATGTAGTTTGCTTTCGTAGTAGGGCAGCACAATCACTAAGACTTGTTAATGAAGTTGATGATGACATTGAAATGATGTTGAAGAGAATAGCTAATCGGGTTGCCAGTGAACTAAAGGAACTTGTTTTAGAGAAGAAAGAATATTCAACTGGGATCAATAACGAAAAGGCAATGGAGGTGGTTAGTGAAACATTAATGTCGCTATTAGGAACATTATCTCAAAACTAGATAGAACCTTCCCAGCTATACTCATCGGGTTGATTGTGACTGGAGTTATAAAAAACAACCCAATTGGACTGCAGACTGCACTAGGTTCAACAATGGGCAGATCAAAACAACTTATCAATACAATGCATTCATTTGGTGTGACATGTTTCTATAATGACGTGCTACGTTTCAAGCGGTCAGCAGCCAAAGCTGTCACAAAGGAACACTTCTGTCACGGCATAGCTGATGCATCAGCAGGTTTGGTTCAAGTAGTTGCAGATAATTTTGATGCTGATATATCATCTCAAAATGGTAAATTAGCTACCAATGCAAACCCAAACTGTTGCTGCCCAGTGTAGACCAGATATAATAAAGCGAATAACAAAGGAGGAACTGTCTGAGCCAACTCAATATGATATAGATATACAAAGGTGCAATGGACTGAAGAAACCTAAAATGCCTGACAGTGCAACTGTTATGTCAGTGCTTCCCCTTAAGTTACTTGCAAAACAAGTTGTCTCCATAAGAAGAGCTGAAGATGTTGACTTCGCTTTTATGCAAATTATTTTACAAAAACAGAACTGCCCAGAGTACAATGGATATAACACATCCCTTATTCGCAATCAAGGACAATCACCACTGCCGAAGACCAAACCTGTGTACTTACCTTTGATTGACCTAGTACCATCCCACCTTGATATGATTATGACAGCGATGACGGAAGCACAACAGCTCACACATTGGACTGGCCAACAGTCTGTGTTATTCACGTGTGACTTACTAATTTATAAAGTGGCTTTAGATGTGAAATGGACTTATCCACATCAGTTCTCAGATGTCATTGCTCGCCTAGGAGGCACGCATTCTTTAATGAGCTTTGTAGGCTGCATTGGAACTCTAATGGAGAACAGTGGCTTATCGGATATTCTGAGTGATGTCTTTGGAGGTGTGGCGAAGATGTTAAATGGGAAAACGATTCCTCAGAACATTCGAGTACTACATATGCTTGCTGAAGAAATAATCTGGGGAGTTGTTGATAACCTCTTCCTCAAGTCAAAAGGAGAGTTGATGGAGGTTTTGGAAGCCCTAGCAAAAAGGAGCAAAACTGCCAAGATGTGGGTGGATATCTTAATCAAACCAGTTTTCATAATCATGATGTGTGTGAGGGCAGAACGAGAGGGTGATTGGCTGCTTCACGATGAAGCATTTAAAAGCATGATTCCATTCTTCTTTGCTGCTGGACATGTGCACTACATGATATATGGCATGTATTACCTACGATCCATGAACGCAATGAGGCAGACATGGACGACATGATTGATAATAGCACTGCAGCTGTTGACAAACACAAAGAAGAAGAGAAGACAAGAATAGCCAATGACAAAAAGGACAGAGAAGCCATTAGGACAAAACTGGAGAAATGCATAAATCCTCTAGTTCCGGAGAAACACCCAGATGATATGCTTAACATCGTGACATGAAAAAATGGAACCTATGCAGTCAATGTTCATGATGCAGTCCGTATAGGGTTGGAGCAAATGAACGAGTGTGGGGAGAAATTACCAGATGGCTTTCATGAGACTATTCACAAGATAGTGATTACCATGGTAGTCACAAAAACATGTCAATATTGGTGGCACTAAAGTGTATGACACGAATGTCATTTACTACAGAGTCATTGGACTTCAGGCTAGTGGTCGTGAAGTGAATATCAAGGATGTCATTGTACACGAATTAGCCCCAGTGCCAACTGCGAGTCTATGGGAGAAATGAGAGCAGCTACATCGGAATCTTCATTAAAAAGACAGCTTCAGGTTGAAGTATCCTCAAGGATATGCAGTAACGATGCCATCTCCGTGATAGATGGCTCAGTCCTACTCTGGGTAATATCTTGACCCACAGATCGTACAGTTAAGGACTATGCAATGAACATGAAGTATGCCATAGAAAGAGATTGAAATTGTGAGATGTACACCTAGTATTTGATCGGTATTATGATTACAGTACCAAGAGTGTCACAAGAAGCTGCAATTGAACAGCAAGTTACTGTCATAGAAAAATAGTGTTAAGTGTCTGAAAATAAGAAGCAGCTAATAGGCCTTGTTGTCAAAGGTCTAACTGAGGATGAGTCATTTCACGAACATACCCGTTGCCATACATTGGTTTTGATTGACGAGGAAGCCGCCCCGGTCGAGATCAGTAAAGGGGTGTAGTAATAATAAGAACAGATCTAGCGACTACGCACGAAGAAGCAGAAACTATCATTGTTCAGCAGACAATGTGTGTCCGGGCCAATGAGCAAAATAAAATAACAGTTATCTCAGATGACACTGGTGTGTTTGTACCTCTTGTGCACTACTACCATATTATTTTTTTTAGCTCGATTGCGAAACAAGTTATTTCAACTTATATAAATCACTCTCGAGACCTCATTCCTAATGGAATCCATCACCACGAGGGAGAGAGAGGAGGCAACATGGAATTTAAATGCCTTGCCTAAGGGCACAATCGTAACGGCTCCAGTGCGGCTCGAATATTGCACATATGAAACGTCATGTTTCAATGGAATCGCCAATCAAGGAAAGAACAGTCATTGACATTGGGGAACCCCTGAATCCCTGAAGCCAACTTCAGATAAGTATAATCTCTGAAGCCAACGTTAGATAGGGATAATCCCTGAAGCCACATTTAGATAGGGGTGATCCTTGAAGCCAACTTCAGATAGGGATAATCTCTGAAGCCAACTTTAGATAGGGATAATCTCTGAATCCAACTTTAGATAGGGATAATCCCTGAAGCCAACTTTAGATAGGGATAATCCCTGAATCCAACTTTAGATAGGAATAATCCCTGAAGCCAACTTTAGATAGGGATAATCCCTGAATCCAACTTTAGATAGGGGTGATCCCTGAATCCAACTTTAGATAGGGATAATCCCTGAAGCCAACTTTAGATAGGGATAATCCCTGAATCCAACTTTAGATAGGGATAATCCCTGAAGCCAACTTTAGATAGGGATAATCCCTGAATCCAACTTTAGATAGGGATAATCCCTGAAGCCAACTTTAGATAGGGATAATCACTGAAGCCAACTTTAGATAGGGATAATCCCTGAAGCCAACTTTAGATAGGGATAATCCCTGAAGCCAACTTTAGATAGGGATAATCCCTGAATCCAACTTTAGATAGGGATAATCCCTGAAGCCAACTTTAGATAGGGATAATCCCTGAAGCCAACTTTAGATAGGGATAATCCCTGAATCCAACTTTAGATAGGGATAATCCCTGAAGCCAACTTTAGATAGGGATAATCCCTGAATCCAACTTTAGATAGGGATAATCCCTGAAGCCAACTTTAGATAGGGATAATCACTGAAGCCAACTTTAGATAGGGATAATCCCTGAAGCCAACTTTAGATAGGGATAATCCCTGAAGCCAACTTTAGATAGGGATAATCCCTGAATCCAACTTTAGATAGGGATAATCCCTGAAGCCAACTTTAGATAGGGATAATCCCTGAAGCCAACTTTAGATAGGGGTGATCCCTGAAGCCAACTTTAGATAGGAATAATCCCTGAAGCCAACTTTAGATAGGAGTTATCCTGGAACTGACTTGAAGATATGGGTGATCCCGAAACCGGTTATTAGATAGGATGATCCATAAAGCCGAATTCTCTCTAAATAGGGTTGACCGCTGAAGCCAATTTCTAGAAAATGCCAATCCCTGACGCCGATTATTAAATAAGGGTGTAACCCCCAAAGCTGACTTCTATATAGAAGTGATCCCCAGAGTGCATTTTAAATTCCAAACTTACACATGTATCGTCCTCTATACAGGGGCTTTTCACAATGGTTGGATATTCCAAGGGGATTCTTTCGCTGGCCATATGTAGCATGAGGGTGGTTATCTTCACTTCTACACCACTGCATCCATAAATGTTGTTATACACACAAGACGACATGTCCGAGTAGGCACTGCAATATACAATACATTGTCTTAATTATATGAGCGTGACGAATGCAAGTTTAAACTTATTTATTTTACAATGATTGCGAAACAAGCTTTAACAACTTATATTAATCACTCTCGTTGGCTAGGATGAAAGTGTAAATTAATGTGGTCATTCTTATGGGAGGAAACCGGAATCCGGGAGAAAACCCACCTGTCCGATCTGGCGACCACCGTACCATCTCACACACTTCCTGGTCCGAGGATCGAACCCGGGTTGCATTGGTGAGAAGCGAGTGCGCTAACCACTGCACTAATTGGACTAATGCAAGGATAACAGAAGTAATATAATATATACCGTGATTATCCCATAAAGCGCTATCCTGTATAACCTATATCTACATTTTGGCAAGAAAACAACGAAGACAACAGCAATTCCGATGTACATGTATAATGCAAATACAAAAACAGCAATTCCGATGTACATGTATAATGCAAATACAAAAACAGCAATTCCGATGTACATGTATAATGCAAATACAAAAACAGCAATTCAACAAGCAAAAATGGCTCAGAAGAAAAACTTATATCGGAAGTATGAAATAGGCATGACATGTTAAAACTTTATTTATTTTACAACGATTGCGAAGCAAGTTTTAACAACTTATATTATCAATTTGGCCCACCCAGCGGGATTCAATCCTACATCTTTGAAGGGCAAGTGATTTGAAGTCAACAACCATCACCACTCAGCCACAGAGCCATCCCGTGACATGTTAACATATAAAATTCACAATATAAATCATTTATCAAGTCCCATTAATTAAAGGCAATGGTTCAAAATTAAGCTATACAAAGTATAATACACATGACTTACAGATACGTTCTCTTATGATTCCTAGCAAATGGATTATTAGCAACCATTTCAAATTCATGGATACACTTTGTCGCTTGATGAGTTTGGCATGAAGTTTCGCTGGAAACAATGTTTGGATCTACACACAGAAGTGGTTCACGCACAGGATCAGGGTGTTCGCGGTGCCCGGATGGACAGATATAGACCGCAAGGCACTTCACTTTTTCGAATAATTTCATCACGGAATCCTGTTCAGCCATGTCGCAGCCTGTCAGCATTTCACTCATACAATCATATGTATGATCCAATGAACTACGATTGAAATAAGTAAATAAGTAAAACGTCACTCGTAACAAACACAATTATTTTTATTTGCCTGTTATATGATATCATCAAACAAATATAACATTTACATTCAACAAAACTACGTGATTAAACCAAATACATACAGTCATAACATCACACAAACATACCATATACATTTAACAAAACTATGTGATTAAACCAAATACCTACAGTCATATCACCACACAAACATACCATATACAATCAACAAAACAACGTGATCACATCAAATACCGACAGTCATAGCATCACACAAATATACCATATACATTCAACAAAACTATGTGATCACACCAAATACATACAGTCATAACATCACACAAATATACCATTTACATTCAATAAAACAACGTGATCACACCAAATACATACAGTCATAACATCACACAAATATACCATATACATTCAACAAAACTACGTGATAACACCAAATACCTACAGTCATATCATCACACAAACATACCATATACATTCAATAAAACTACGTGATCACACCAAATACCTAGTCATATCATCACACAAACATACTATTTACATTCAACAAAACTACGTGATCACACCAAATACATACAGTCATAACATCACACAAATATACCATATACATTCAACAAAACTATGTGATCACACCAAATACATACATTCATAACATCACACAAATATACCATATACATTCAATAAAACTACGTGATCACACTAAATACATACAGTCAGATCATCACACAAACATACCATATACATTCAACAAAACTTCAAACCAAATACATACAGTCATAACATCACACAAATATACCATTTACATTCAATAAAACAACGTGATCACACCAAATACATACAGTCATAACATCACACAAATATACCATTTTACATTCAACAAAACTACGTGATCACACCAAATACATACAGTCATAACATCACACAAATATACCATTTACATTCAATAAAACAACGTGATCACACCAAATACATACAGTCATAACATCACACAAACATACCATATACATTCAACAAAACTACGTGATCACACCAAATACATACAGTCATATCATCACACAAACATACCATATACATTCAATAAAACTACGTGATCACACCAAATACCTAGTCATATCATCACACAAACATACCATTTACATTCAACAAAACTACGTGATCACACCAAATACATACATTCATAACATCACACAAATATACCATATACATTCAACAAAACTACGTGATCAAATCAAATACATACAGTCATAACATCACACAAATATACCATTTACATTCAACAAAACTACGTGATCACACCAAATACATACAGTCATAACATCACACAAATATACCATTTACATTCAACAAAACTACGTGATCACACCAAATATATACAGTCATATCATCAAACAAATATACCATATACATTCAACAAAACTACATGATCACACCAAATATATACAGTCATATCATCAAACAAATATACCATATACATTCAACAAAACTACGTGATCACACCAAATATATACAGTCAGATCATCACACAAACATACCATATACATTCAACAAAACTTCAAACCAAATACATAGTCATATCATCACACAAACATACCATATACATTCAACAAAACTACGTGATCACACCAAATACATACAGTCATATCATCAAACAAATATACCATATACATTCAACAAAACTACGTGATCACACCAAATACATACAGTCATAACATCACACACACATACCATTTACATTCAACAAAACTATGTGATCACACCAAATACCTACAGTCATATCATCACACAAACATACCATATACATTCAACAAAACTACGTGATCACACCAAGTACATACAGTCATATCATCAAACAAATATACCATATACATTCAACAAAACTACGTGATCACACCAAATACCTACAGTCATAACATCACACACACATACCATTTACATTCAACAAAACTACGTGATCACACCAAATACCTACAGTCATAACTACACACACACACATACCATTTACATTCAACAAAACTACGTGATCACACCAAATACCTACAGTCATAACATCACACAAATATACCATATACATTCAACAAAACTACGTGATCACACCAAATACATACCGTCTTAACATCACACAAATATACCATATACATTCAACAAAACTACGTGATCACACCAAATACCTACAGCCATATCATCACACAAACATACCATATACATTCAACACAACTACATGATCACAACAAATACCTACAGTCATAACTACACACACATACCATTTACATTCAACAAAACTACGTGATCACACCAAATACCTACAGTCATATCATCACACAAACATACCATACACATTCAATAAAACTACGTGATCACACCAAATACCTAGTCATATCATCACACAAACATACCATATACATTCAACAAAACTATGTGATCGAACCAAATACCTACAGTCATAACATCACACAAACATACCATATACATTCAACAAAACTACGTGATCACACCAAATACCTACATTTATATCATCACACAAACATACCATTTACATTCAACAAAACTACGTGATCACACCAAATACCTACAGTCATAACATCACACAAATATACCATATACATTCAACAAAACTACGTGATCACACCAAATACATACCGTCTTAACATCACACAAATATACCATATACATTCAACAAAACTACGTGATCACACCAAATACCTACAGCCATATCATCACACAAACATACCATATACATTCAACACAACTACATGATCACAACAAATACCTACAGTCATAACTACACACACATACCATTTACATTCAACAAAACTACGTGATCACACCAAATACATACAATCATAACATCACACAAACATACCATATACATTCAACAAAACTACGTGATCACACCAAATACCTACAGTCATATCATCACACAAACATACCATACACATTCAATAAAACTACGTGATCACACCAAATACCTAGTCATATCATCACACAAACATACCATATACATTCAACAAAACTATGTGATCGAACCAAATACCTAGTCATAACATCACACAAACATACCATATACATTCAACAAAACTACGTGATCACACCAAATACCTACATTTATATCATCACACAAACATACCATTTACATTCAACAAAACTACGTGATCACACCAACTACTTGTATCATAGGACAACACACCTAGTACCTACTGGAATCATAGATAAGACCCAGTACCTACTGGAATCATAAATCACACCCAGTACCTACTGGAATCATAGATCACACCCAGTACCTACTGGAATCATAGATCAGACCCAGTACCTACTGGAATAATTGATCACACCCATTACCTACTGGTATAATTGATCACACCCAGTACCTACTGGAATAATTGGTCACACATAGTACCTACTGGAATCATAGATCACACCCAGTACCTACTGGAATCATAGATCACACCCAGTACCTACTGGAATCATAGATCACACCCAGTACCTACTGGAATAATTGGTCACACACAGTACCTACTGGAATCATAGATCACACCCAGTACCTACTGGAATCATAGATCACACCCAGTATCTACTGGAATCATAGATCACACCCAGTGTGTAATGAGACAAGATGAAATGAGACACGTTGAAATGATACACGTTTTAATGAAACAAGTTGTAATGAAACAAGTTGTAATGAAACAAGTTGTAATGAAACAAGTTGTATGTAATGAAACAAGTTTTAATGAGACACATTTTAATGAGACACATTTTAATGAGACAAGTTGTATTGAGACAAGTTGCAATGAGACACATTTTAATGAGACAAGTTGTAATGAAACAAGTTGCAATGCGACAAGTTGCAATGAGACATTTTAATGAGACAAGTTGCAATGAGACACATTTTAATGAGACAAGTTGTAATGAGACATGTTGTAATGACACAAGTTGTAATGAAACAAGTTGTAATGAGACAAGTTGCAATGAGACAAGTTGCAATGAGACAAGTTGTAATGAGACAAGTTGTAATGAAACAAGTTGTAATGAAACAAGTTGTAATGAGACAAGTTGTAATGAAACAAGTTGTAATGAAACAAGTTGTAATGAGACAAGTTGTAATGAGACAAGTTGTAATGAAACACATTTTAATGAAACAAGTTGTAATGAAACAAGTTGTATGTAATGAAACAAGTTTTAATGAGACACATTTTAATGAGACAAGTTTTAATGAGACAAGTTGTAATGAAACAAGTTGCAATGCGACAAGTTGCAATGAGACATTTTAATGAGACAAGTTGCAATGAGACACATTTTAATGAGACAAGTTGTAAGGAGACATGTTGTAATGACACAAGTTGTAATGAAACAAGTTGCAATGAGACAAGTTGCAATGAGACAAGTTGTAATGAGACAAGTTGTAATGAAACAAGTTGTAATGAAACAAGTTGTAATGAGACAAGTTGTAATGAAACAAGTTGTAATGAAACAAGTTGTAATGAGACAAGTTGTAATGAGACAAGTTGTAATGAAACACATTTTAATGAAACAAGTTGTAATGAAACAAGTTGTATGTAATGAAACAAGTTTTAATGAGACACATTTTAATGAGACAAGTTTTAATGAGACAAGTTGTAATGAAACAAGTTGCAATGCGACAAGTTGCAATGAGACATTTTAATGAGACAAGTTGCAATGAGACACATTTTAATGAGACAAGTTGTAAGGAGACATGTTGTAATGACACAAGTTGTAATGAAACAAGTTGCAATGAGACAAGTTGCAATGAGACAAGTTACTCACGAGCAAACTTTGGTGTCATCCGCTTGCCTATAGTTGTGATGTGTGACCACATTACTCAACTGTGTGATACATGTCATCGCAGATGGAATGGAACATATATACGGCCTCTCTCTGCACACATCACTCATATCAATGTAAGCATTCAAGAGTGTATATATTTCCCAGAGACGGCCGGCAGGTTGTGTACGGGAACAGTTTGGTTTCTGCTGTACCCAAGCATATTCCTCGTATCTGTGAAAACATATTTACACACAAGATGATTATTAACTCTATTTATATTCAATGCATTTTAATATAGAAGTGTTTCTATGTTTCTATGTTTAGCTCTTTGGATCAAGGTGAGGCTATGTAATTAGGTATTTCCCAAACATCCATGTCTGTCTGTCTGTCTGTCTGTCTGTCTGTCTGTCTTCTGTCTGTCTGTCTGTCTGTCTGTCTGTCTGTCTGTCTGTCTGTCTGTCTGTCTGTCTGTCTGTCTGTCTGTCTGTCTGTCTGTCTGTCTGTCTGTCTGTCTGTCTGTCTGTCTGTCTGTCTGTCTGTCTGTCTGTCTGTCTGTCTGTCTGTCTGTCTGTCTGTCAATGTAGCGACTATATCTTTCACTCAATTATTCTCAAATTTAGTATCTTATATTTTGATAACAGCTTGGGCCCTATCAAAAATCGACTATTTTCATAAGATTTGCTATGTCCCAAAGTTATTTCTGGTGATCAGGATATAACTGGACAACCAATTGAACTCCATAACACAAGACACATAGGATAGAAATCGTCATTTAAAATTACTCGCTTAAAGAGATATGTTAAAAAATGTCGTTTCGTAAAGTAGATATAAACTTTACATTTCACTGAGAGATAGATATAACTCACGATACTTTGTTTCCTAAAGTAAATATATATAACCTAGCAGTCAGTGGGACTTAGTTTCCTAAAGTAGATAGATATAACCTAGCAGTCACTGAGACTTAGTTTCCTAAAGTAGATATATTATAACCTAGCAGTCACTGATATTTAGTTTCCTAAAGTAGATATATATAGCCTAGCAGTCACTGAGACTTAGTTTCCTAAAGTAGATAGATATAACCTAGCAGTCAGTGAGACTTAGTTTCCTAAAGTAAATATATATAACCTAGCAGTCAGTGAGACTTAGTTTCCTAAAGTAAATATATATAACCTAGCAGTCAGTGAGACTTAGTTTCCTAAAGTAAATATATATAACCTAGCAGTCACTGAGACTTAGTTTCCTAAAGTAAATATATATAACCTAGCAGTCACTGAGACTTAGTTTCCTAAAGTAAATATATATAACCTAGCAGTCACTGAGACTTAGTTTCCTAAAGTAAATATATATAACCTAGCAGTCACTGAGACTTAGTTTCCTAAAGTAAATATATATAACCTAGCAGTCAGTGAGACTTAGTTTCCTAAAGTAAATATATATAACCTAACAGTCAGTGAGATTTAGTTTCCTAAAGTAAATATATATAACCTAGCAGTCAGTGAGACTTAGTTTCCTAAAGTAAATATATATAACCTAGCAGTCAGTGAGACTTAGTTTCCTAAAGTAAATATATATAACCTAGCAGTCAGTGAGACTTAGTTTCCTAAAGTAAATATATATAACCTAGCAGTCAGTGGGACTTAGTTTCCTAAAGTAAATATATATAACCTAGCAGTCAGTGAGATTTAGTTTCCTAAAGTAAATATATATAACCTAGCAGTCAGTGAGACTTAGTTTCCTAAAGTAAATATATATAACCTAGCAGTCAGTGAGATTTAGTTTCCTAAAGTATATCGATATAACCTAACAGTCAGTGAGATTTAGTTTCCTAAAGTAGATAGATATAACCTAGCAGTCAGTGAGATTTAGTTTCCTAAAGTAGATAGATATAACCTAGCAGTCAGTGGGACTTAGTTTCCTAAAGTAGATATATAACCTAGCAGTCACTGATATTTAGTTTCCTAAAGTATATCGATATAACCTAACAGTCACTGAGACTTAGTTTTCTAAAGTAGATAGATAACCTAACAGTCACTGAAACTTAGTTTCCTAAAGTAGATAGATATAACCTAGTAGTCACTGAGACATAGTTTTCTAAAGTAGATAGATAACCTAACAGTCACTGAAACTTAGTTTCCTAAAGTAGATAGATATAACCTAGTAGTCACTGAGACTTAGTTTTCTAAAGTAGATATATAACCTAGCAGTCACTGAGACTTAGTTTCCTAAAGTAGATAAATAACCTAGCAGTCACTGATATTTAGTTTCCTAAAGTAGATATATATAACCTAGCAGTCAGTGAGACTTAGTTTCCTAAAGTAGATAGATATAACCTAGCAGTCAGTGAGACATAGTTTCCTAAAGTAAATATATATAACCTAGCAGTCAGTGAGACTTAGTTTCCTAAAGTAGATAGATATAACTTACAAGGAACAAAGATTATTTTTGCCATCCTTGGACAACCACTGAGCACCTAAAGCCTTTGCAGCAAATACACGCATAGAGGTAACTTGTTCCGTCGATACCGAGCAATCACCTTCATCAGCATCTACCTCAACTAAATATAATACAAAATCTTTGTTATACATGTACAAGGTACATAGCCATTGTTATATATGTATATAGTACAACATCGTTGCTATACATTTATATAGTACAAAATCATTGTTATATATGTATATAGTACATAACCATTGTTATATATGTATATAGTACATAACCATTGTTATATATGTATATAGTACATAACCATTGTTATATATGTATATAGTACAAAATCATTGTTATATATGTATATAGTACAAAATCATTGTTATATATGTATATAGTACAAAATCATTGTTATATATGTATATAGTACAAAATCATTGTTATATATGTATATAGTACAAAATCATTGTTATATATGTATATAGTACATAACCATTGTTATATATGTATATAGTACATAACCATTGTTATATATGTATATAGTACAAAATCATTGTTATATATGTATATAGTACATGATCTTTGTTATATATGTATATAGTACATAACCATTGTTATATATGTATATAGTACATAACCATTGTTATATATGTATATAGTACACGATCTTTGCTATACATTTATATAATACAAAATCATTGTTCTATATGTATATAGTACATAACCATTGTTATATATGTATATAGTACACGATCTTTGTTATATATGTATATAGTACAACATCGTTGCTATACATTTATATAATACAAAATCATTGTTCTATATGTATATAGTACAAAATCATTGTTATATATGTATATAGTACACGATCTTTGTTATATATGCATATAGTACAAAATCATTGTTATATATGTATATAATACACGATCTTTGTTATATATGCATATAGTACAAAATCATTGTTGTATATAATACACGATCTTTGTTATATATGCATATAGTACAAAATCTTTGTTATATACTTATGTATATAGTACAAAATCTTTAATATACATGTATATAGTACAAAATCTTTGTTATATACTTATGCATATAGTACAAAATCTTTAATATACATGTATATAGTACAAAATCTTTGTTATATAATTATGTATATAGTACAAAATCTTTAATATACATGTATATAGTACAAAATCTTTGCTATATATGTATATAGTACACGATCTTTGTTATATATGTATATAATACAACATCATTGTTCTATATGTATATAGTACACGATCTTTGTTATATATGTATATAATACAACATCATTGTTCTATATGTATATAGTACAAAATCTTTGTTATATAGTTATGTATATAGTACAAATCTTTGCTATACATGTATATAGTACAAAATCTTTGTTATATAATTATGTATATAGTACAAATCTTTGCTATACATGTATATAGTATGCATATAGTACAACATCTTTGCTATACATGTATATAGTACAAAATCTTTGTTATATAGTTATGTATATAGTACAAATCTTTGCTATACATGTATATAGTACAAAATCTTTGTTATATAATTATGTATATAGTACAAATCTTTGCTATACATGTATATAGTATGCATATAGTACAACATCTTTGCTATACATGTATATAGTATGTATATAGTACAAAATCTTTGCTATCCATGTATATAGTATGTATATAGTACAAATCTTTGCTATACATGTATATAGTATGTTTGTCAAAATCTTTGCTATCCATGTATATAGTATGTATATAGTACAAACTCTTTGCTATACATGTATATAGTACAAAATCTTTGCTATACATGTATATAGTACAAACTCTTTGCTATACATGTATATAGTACACTCTTTGCTATACATGTATATAGTACAAACTCTTTGCTATACATGTATATAGTACAAACTCTTTGCTATACATGTATATAGTACAAACTCTTTGCTATACATGTATATAGTACAAACTCTTTGCTATACATGTATATAGTACAAACTCTTTGCTATACATGTATATAGTACAAACTCTTTGCTATACATGTATATAGTACAAACTCTTTGCTATACATGTATATAGTACAAACTCTTTGCTATACATGTATATAGTACAAACTCTTTGCTATACTTGTATATAGTACAAAATCTTTGCTATATAAGTATGTATATTGTACAAACTCTTTGCTATACATGTATATAGTACAAACTCTTTGCTATACATGTATATAGTACAAACTCTTTGCTATACATGTATATAGTACAAACTTTTTGCTATACATGTATATAGTACAAACTCTTTGCTATACATGTATATAGTACAAAATCTTTGCTATACATGTATGTAAGCATTAATATAAAATATTAACTTTAATAGGTCAACATCTTTGTTAACAGTTTATACAAATTTATTTTAGCTCGATTGTGAAAAAAGTTATTACAACTTATATTTATCACTCTCGAGACCTCATTCCTGATGGAATCCATCGCCACGAGGGAGAGAGAAGAGGCAATGTGGAATTTAAATGCCTTGCCTAAGGGCACAATCGTAATGGCTCCAGCGGGGCTCGAACTCCAGACCTTTCGCACCTGAAGCGAACGCGCATCCACTGCGCTATCACGACTTCCACTCGTCCTGACTTCCACTGTTAACAGTCATGTATATATACTACAACATATCTGTTGTTGTATGCAACTTGACACAATATTGGACAAACTATGTTCGAACCTCGGACCGGGAAGTATGTGAGATAGTACTGTGGTCGCCAGATCGGACAGGTGGGTTTTCTCAGGGTACTCCGGGTTTCCTCCCACATGAATGACCATATTTACGCTTTCATCCGCTCCAACAAGAGTGATTAATATAAGTTGTTAGACCTTGCTTCGCAATCGTTGTAAAATAAATAAAGTTTAAACTTATACAGACAGATTCCTCTGGTTCTTTTACGTGCACGGTGTAAAGCACCGACACGAGACTTCGGTTTAAAGATCCATCTGAAAGACTGTTAATATTATTAGGGTCAGACGGGGGATCGAACCTACGATCCCTGGATTACCAGTCCAACGTGTTAACCACTGGACTACAGATACGTCTGTGAAAATATGGAGATGACGGGATTTGTTAGGTCCGCAGTATTCCTTTTTTTTATTGAATATTTTTATGACATTAGAAATCGTCTTAATATTCTATATTTCATTCAAGCACATTTATTTTAGATGAGATAATATATCATATGTATGATTATTATGCAACAGTAAATAAAAACAAATTGAACTTTTATGTAGTTATTGTCGTATTGACAAATGTATAGATATTTACACGGTGAAATGCTGTAAAGACCAAAACGGGATGTAATTCTATCCTTGATGGCCAGATCATGTATATAGACATGTCAAATGTCACGTATGGCATATATTTGCAGAATGCATATCTAAAACTCCCATATAAGCATTTACAGGTTAAAGTGACACGAATGACCCAAAACAGTATAGTCGTTTGTTAACCCTTTCAACACCACAGGCCTCTAAATAGGCTTATGAAAAGTGTAGATCCAGATGAGCCGGCTCGTCACGTCTCATCAGGATCTGCACTTTTTTGCCAGTAATAATTATTACTATTTTTAGATAAAATTACCCATTTTGATAAATGAACTGGTCCAAAGGTAATTTTCTTATTAATTTATTGGTCTAAAAATAGCATGCACCAGTCCATGTCAGTTACTTGGGGTTGAATGGGTTAAACAGATATTTATAAACATTGAAACTTCATGTGGGACAGTTTTTTCACTGACAAGGGCAACACGTATTATTCTTCGCATGTGTCCCACCATTAGACTGTATTACACAATTTGTGCCACATGAAAGATAATGTAATTAAGCGTGTCAACACAGTCAATTGTTGCATAGAGACAAATCACGATGTGTTATATTTGTTATATCTGAATATTAATTGATTGAAAATTAAACAGTTATATGCAGTATATATAGAACATTTTATTTGAGGAAAAATACAATGAAATTGCTAATTTTATATTCAAATATGATACGGTGCCATCCATATTTTAAACAAAATCTTACCGTTATGGTATCAATAATTACGTTTCAGAAAAAACAGCACTCTGACACTGAGCATATCACTGTCCAAGCATGCAATTTATACTTGGTCTGGGATTCATTTTATGAACCCGTCTTATATGCGAGTTCACGCCGAAACCACAGATTTCAGGACCAAAGTAGAGGGGTTGTCTTATAGGCGAGATGGACTTATAGGCGAGATGAACGGTACTCCAATACTTACCTCTCTTTCTAACACCATGATGTTTATTGTTTATTTAATCCACCAATTAACTATTCTATTATACAATGACACAGAGTTTATTCTTATTTCAACAATTAACATTAGCTGTACCTGTTTCCTCCTCTGTGTCCATGCAGTAGCTGCTGATAAGTCTTGAGAATTTTGTCATGACAGTTGATTGAAGAGCCACTGGGAATTCTTGTGAGACACTATTGCTCGTACATTCCATGAATGCACTGAACAGTGCACAAGGCCCGGCCTCTCCATCTGGTATACAAAATAAACAGTTCTTCTAACAATTGCTTGTACAATGTTAGTTTGCAGAGCTCTTAACTAGTTTGCAGAGCTCTTAACATTCAGTAACTTAGAATATATACATAAACATGTGTACGGTATGTAAATCATCATCATCATCATCATCATCATCTTTAGTAACCGCATCACGCTGTCTAGATTATACTCGCGATAGAGGTTAAAAGCATGCAATTTATATCCAATAAACTACTCTTCTAATTAACATAAGAATCTTACAGGAATAAGCCACGTTTTTAACCCGTATCGCTACGGCAACGCGCTGAGCAATAACAAAGCTCTACAAGTGTACCTTGAATTTTATATTGAATGAACTATTCAAGGTGGGGAAATAGCATACATATGGGTTGTTAATATTCCAAACACTCCCATTTATTCAACTATGCCAACTGCATTACAGCTCATGTATAATATGAGGAACGTAGAACAATCTGTGCTAAATGATCCAGTCACTCCCACTTTGTTATGGCTTAATGGAATGTATCTCTACTGTCCATTGAGCTTTGTGAATACATTTCGTAAACTTAAAGTCAGTACCTAGTGATAATCACACTAATTATGACATTTCAAAAATCTTTGAAATTATGAATAGTTCTTATTTGTGCGAGAAATGTTCATGAACATGAACGGTCATATGATGCAACAGCAACACATTTAGTCTAAATTTGCACTAATTAGAAAGTCACTGAACTCTTCAAAGTCGCCAGACACGAGACACATATTTTGAATTGTTTCTCCTTAATGATGAACAGTTCACAACTAATTTAAATTAGGTCACCGTCTATAAATAAAGAACTATATCTCTATCTATCTATTGTCAGCCATACAAGACCTTGTCATTCAATAGTTCAACACCAAATAAATACATTAATTCATGACATACGAATGTACCTGTACCGATGTCACTTCAATCAAAGTGCTTGACATACTAAATAATCTACTATAAATATAACAATTTTCAAGAAGAGATGTCAGAGCACAAGAGAGCAATCCATTAGTCAGATGTGTATCAATACAAGATATAAGACAGGATGGTTATACTGAGGGAAGAAATGACCTCAATAAACATGGTATATCAAATGGTATTCTTACAGAGGAATAGTAAGGAAAACACTATATCATAGGCAATGCATGTCTATGAACCAGGGACATTGGACAACATACCCGGGACAATGCATGTCCATTAATCAGGGACATTGGACAACATACCCGGGACAATGCATGTCCATTAATCAGGGACATTGGAAAACATACCCGGGACAATGCATGTCTATGAACCAGGAACATTGGACAACATACCCGGGACAATGCATGTCCATTAATCAGGGACATTGGACAACATACCCGGGACAATGCATGTCTATGAACCAGGGACATTGGACAACATACCCGGGACAATGCATGTCCATTAATCAGGGACATTGGACAACATACCCGGGACAATGCATGTCTATGAACCAGGAACATTGGACAACATACCCGGGACAATGCATGTCTATGAACCAGGGACATTGGACAACATACTCGGACAATACATGTCTATGAATCAGGGACATTGGACAGCATACCCGGGACAATGCATGTCTATGAACAAGGGACATTGGACAACATACCCGGGACAATGCATGTCTATGAACCAGGAACATTGGACAACATACCCGGGACAATGCATGTCTATGAACAAGGGACATTGGACAACATACCCGGGACAATGCATGTCTATTAACCAGGGACATTGGACAACATACCCGGGACAATGCATGTCCATTAATCAGGGACATTGGACAACATACCCGGGACAATCAATATCTATGAACCAGGGACATTGGACAACATACCCGGGACAATCAATGTCTATGAACCAGGGACATTGGACAACATACCCGGGACAATGCATGTCCATTAATCAGGGACATTGGACAACATACCCGGGACAATGCATGTCTATGAACCAGGGACATTGGACAACATACCCGGGACAATGCATGTCCATTAATCAGGGACATTGGACAACATACCCGGGACAATGCATGTCTATGAACCAGGAACATTGGACAACATACCCGGGACAATGCATGTCCATTAATCAGGGACATTGGACAACATACCCGGGACAATGCATGTCTATGAACCAGGGACATTGGACAACATACCCGGGACAATGCATGTCCATTAATCAGGGACATTGGACAACATACCCGGGACAATGCATGTCTATGAACCAGGAACATTGGACAACATACCCGGGACAATGCATGTCCATTAATCAGGGACATTGGACAACATACCCGGGACAATGCATGTCTATGAACCAGGAACATTGGACAACATACCCGGGACAATGCATGTCCATTAATCAGGGACATTGGACAACATACCCGGGACAATGCATGTCTATGAATCAGGGACATTGGACAACATACCCGGGACAATGCATGTCCATTAATCAGGGACATTGGACAACATACCCAGGACAATGCATGTCTATGAACCAGGAACATTGGACAACATACCCGGGACAACTAATGTCTATGAACCAGGGACATTGGACAACATACCCCGGACAACTAATGTCTATGAAGCAGGGACATTGGACAACATACCCGGGACAATGCATGTCTATGAACCAGGAACATTGGACAACATACCCGGGACAATGCATGTCTATGAACCAGGGACATTGGACAACATACCCCGGACAATGCATGTCTATGAATCAGGGACATTGGACAGCATACCCGGGACAATGCATGTCTATGAACACGGGACATTGGACAACATACCCGGGACAATGCATGTCTATGATTCAGGGACATTGGACAGCATACCCGGGACAATGCATGTCTATGAACAAGGGACATTGGACAACATACCCAGGACAATGCATGTCTATGAACCAGGGACATTGGACAACATACCCGGGACAATGCATGTCCATTAACCAGGGACATTGGACAACATACCCAGGACAATGCATGTCTATGAACAAGGGACATTGGACAACATACCCCGGACAAGTAATGTCTATGAACAAGGGACATTGGACAACATACCCGGGACAATGCATGTCCATTAACCAGGGACATTGGACAACATACCTGGGACAATGCCTGTCGATTAATCGGGGACATTGGACAACATACCTGGGACAATGCATGTCTATGAATCAGGGACATTGGACAACATACCCGGGACAATCAATGTCTATGAATCAGGGACATTGGACAACATACCCCGGACAATCAATGTCTATGAACCAGGGACATTGGACAACATACCCGGGACAATCAATGTCTATGAATCAGGGACATTGGACAACATACCCGGGACAATGCATGTCTATGAATCAGGTACATTGGACAACATACCTGGGATAATGCATGTCTATGAACCAGGGATATTGGACAGCATACCTAGGACAATGCATGTCCATTAATCATGGACATTGGACAACATACCCAGGACAATGCATGTCTATGAACCAGGGACATTGGACAACATACCCGGGACAATGCATGTCCATTAATCAGGGACATTGGACAACATACCCAGGACAATGCATGTCTATGAACCAGGGACATTGGACAACATACCCGGGACAATGCATGTCCATTAATCAGGGACATTGGACAACATACCTGGGACAAGGCATGTCCATTAACCAGGGACATTGGACAACATACCAAGGACAATGCATGTCTATGAACAAGGGACATTGGACAACATACCCCGGACAAGTAATGTCTATGAACAAGGGACATTGGACAGCATACCCGGGACAATGCATGTCTATGAACCAGGGACATTGGACAACATACCCGGGACAATGCATGTCTATGAACCAGGGACATTGGACAACATACCCGGGACAATGCATGTCTATGAACCAGGGACATTGGACAACATACCTGGGACAATGCATGTCTATGAACCAGGGACATTGGACAACATACCCGGGACAATGCATATCTATGAACCAGGGACATTGGACACCATACCCGGGACAATGCATGTCTATGAACCAGGGACATTGGACAACATACCCGGGACAATGCATGTCTATGAACCAGGGACATTGGACAACATACCCAGGACAATGCATGTCTATGAACCAGGGACATTGGACAACATACCCGGGACAATGCATATC
This sequence comes from Archivesica marissinica, assembly GCA_014843695.1. NCBI lineage: Eukaryota > Metazoa > Mollusca > Bivalvia > Venerida > Vesicomyidae > Archivesica > Archivesica marissinica. The sequence goes on from CM026393.1 coordinate 26,527,581, forward strand.
TATGAATCAGGTACATTGGACAACATACCTGGGATAATGCATGTCTATGAACCAGGGATATTGGACAGCATACCTAGGACAATGCATGTCCATTAATCACAGACATTGGACAACATATCCGGGACAATGCATGTCTATGAATCAGGGACTTTGGACAACATACCCGGGACAATGCATGTCTATGAATCAGGTACATTGGACAACATACCTGGGAAAATGCATGTCTATGAACCAGGAACATTTGACAACATACCCGGGACAATGCATGTCTATGAACCAGGGACATTGGACAAGATACCCCGGACAACTAATGTCTATGAACCAGGAACATTGGACAACATACCCCAGACAAGTAATGTCTATGAACAAGGGACATTGGACAACATACCCCGGACAACTAATGTCTATGAACAAGGAACATTGGACAACATACCCCGGACAACTAATGTCTATGAACAAGGGACATTGGACAACATACCCCGGACAAGTAATGTCTATGAACAAGGGACATTGGACAACATACCCCGGACAAGTAATGTCTATGAACAAGGAACATTGGACAACATACCCCGGACAAGTAATGTCTATGAACAAGGGACATTGGACAACATACCCCGGATAAGTAATGTCTACGAACAAGGAACATTGGACAACATACCCCGGACAAGTAATGTCTATGAACCAGGGACATTGGACAACATACCCCGGACAATCAATGTCTATGAACCAGGGACATTGGACAACATACCCCGGACAAGTAATGTCTATGAACAAGGAAAATTGGACAAGGTACATGGGACAATTAATTTCTATGATACCGGGACAATTGCTAAGGTATGTGTTCAGATTCCCAAAATCTTGTTTTTGTTTTATTTCCTCCAAGGTCTGTATAAGCCTTGTACTAGCAAACCTAGTGTGTAGCCCTGTATTATTCTGCAGGGGAGTGGCCTAAATCTATGAACTTGGCACAATGTCGACAAACCCATAATAACACACAATTAAATTCTATGAATGTTGGACTCAGAATCACATAATAAATAATAATAAATAAGACATTTTACCGATGCCTGAAGTTACAGCTGTAAGGCATAGACCATCTATCTTCAAGTCTACATTTGACAAACATTCGGCTGACATTGTCGCGGAGACATTCCAGTAAACTTCCACCATCACATCTATATAGTCAAACCCATTGCAGTCTATCAAATTGCTGGTCAAGCACATATAAACATCATCCCAGTTTCTGTAAGATAATAAGAACAACATAATATGGTAATTAAACAGTAATGACCTGCAGAAGATGGAATAGAGACTGGGATTGGCATAAGGAGGAATATAGGCTGGGATTGACAGAAGGGGGATATAAACTCGGATTGACAGAAGGGGGATATAAACTGGGATTGACAGAAGGGGGATATAAACTGGGATTGACAGAAGGGGGAATATAGACTGGGATTGACAGAAGGGGGATATATAGACTGGGATTGACAGAAGGGGGAACATAGACTGGGATTGACAGAAGGGGGAATATAGACTGGGATTGGCAGAAGGGGGAATATAGACTGGGATTGACAGAAGGGAGAATATAGACTGGGATTGACAGAAGGGAGAATATAGACTGGGCTTGACAGAAGGGAGAATATAGACTGGGATTGTTAGAAGGGGGAATATAGACTGGGATTGGTATAAGCCTGCCTCAGTGCAACGTAGTAACTGGTTTGGTTTGAATATCTTGCTTCTCAGTCTGTGATCTTTAGCGGGCACCGTATTCATTAGTGGGAAGCGACTATTAACATCACGTAGTACTAACACACTTTTAATTATTAAATTGCATCGTTTTGACTTGCACACACAACATGAATTTTCGATTAAAATGATGTACGGCCTCTCTCGGAATTACAAAGGAGTCCGCTATTTCGTCCACTAATAACCATTAACCTGCTTAACTAATGCTGCTTTTGTACACAGCATAGAGCCAGATCAGACCGCATGGAACATGCTCGATGATCAGGCCCTATGTTGTTTGCTATTCGGATAGTAAAACACTTGTCTGAATAGCAAACAACATAGATCTTGATCGGACGAGGTGTTACACCGCGGCTGATTTGGATCTATGTTGTTTGCACATACCGGCACATTTATTGGGCAGATTAAGAACAAAATGAGGAGATTACGTAAAGTCTATCCTCTTATCTGAGATTGATACATCAATGAAATAATACATTGTTCATGCACTCATCAAATAATATAACTATTCAATATGCGTGTATCATGTACAAAGTGGTGGAGTTCTGTTACAAGAACCAATGCAGCATTGCTATAGGCCGGATACAGAGTTTGGAGACTAGTAGACTGATATAAATGATGCATGTAGTATACTGTATGGAGACCAGCACTCTATTTGAGTTCTGGGGTAATTCAATCTGGAGTCCAGTTGTATGACAGTGACTCAGTGTGTTTTACATACAGGTTGCCCATATGAGCGACGCCTCCTGAAGAGATTAGTCAATGTTCCTCACCAAGTTTAATAAAAACAAATGAGGGACATCGCTGGCTGTTCTATTACCTCCCTTGGCAGATGAAGTCTGATTTATCCAGAAATGTATATTGGTTCATTTAGTTGGAATTCTTTGATTTTTACCGTTTTGCCAAACCATATGTTGTTGTGATATGATAACTGTGATTTTATCAACATCGTGTTAAATAATGGATAACAATTTTCTATAGTCAAGTACCCATTGGTATACGGTGGAACATCTGTCGATATTTCATATTTTAATAATGATAAGATGAGAAAATGGATGGAAAATGATAGCATGTGGTACAAAGGAAACAACGATAAAAACGGAGGAAACGAATAAAGAGGATGTATCTAAAATTAGGAGTATTCAGGGGCAATAACTGATCAATGAATCTCATTGACAAAGCGATTCAGGAGATGTTAAAAATAAACTTTTAAATAGCCACCATGGCGTGATTGAGTACAAATGATAGAGACACATACCCGCAACTATTCCCATCGTGTTCTTCTAGGTCCACCATACACTCTCTGGCAGCTCTTGTATTACAAACTAGTGGCACTTCGCAAGATATTGGCTCAACCATTCCGTAGTCATCGGGGAGCGTAGCATCAAATGCTGTTGGTACTTCGCACATACCTCCAAATTCAAGGACATCAGATGTCATTGACAGAATCTTTACAATTATTTCATGAAAAAGTCCTCGGTCACATGAGTTTGACATCACCATCTCCATTGCACAGCTCACTGTATCATTTGTCTTTCGTTGAATTGTGCTGAAAGACCATGCAGACAACAAATCATTATGAATACAATTACGTGTTATAAATGTATTGCAAGGTCTCACAATTCTCACCAATGCAACCTGGGTTCTATCCTCGGACCGGGAAATATGTGAGATGGTACTGTGATCGCCAGATCGGACAGGTGGGTTTACTCCGGGTACTCCGGTCTCCACCCACACGTATGACCACATTTACGTTTTCATCCGCGCCAACGAGAGTGATTAATATAAGTTGTTAAAACTTGCTTTGCAATCGTTGTAAAATAAATAAAGTTTAAATTTTTACAAGGTCTCTACTGTTAACTTAAGTGGCCATGCATAGATGAATGAATGCCTTTACTCTTAACTTATGTGGCCATGCATAGCTGAGTGAATGTCATTGCTCTTAACTTATGTGGCCATGCATAGCTGAGTGAATGTCATTGCTCTTAACTTATGTGGTCATGCATAGATGAGTGAATGTCTTTGCACTTAACTTATGTGGCCATGCATAGCTGAGTGAATGTCATTGCTCTTAACTTATGTGGTCATGCATAGATGAGTGAATGTCTTTGCTCTTAACTTATGTGGCCATGCATAGCTGAGTGAATGTCATTGCTCTTAACTTATGTGGCCATGCATAGATGAGTGAATGTCTTTGCTCTTAACTTATGTGGTCATGTATAGATGAGTGAATGTCTTTGCTCTTAACTTATAATTATGGTCATGCATACATGAGTGAATGTCTTTGCTCTTAACTTATGTGGTCATGCATAGATGAGTGAATGTCTTTGCTCTTAACTTATGTGGTCATGCATAGATGAGTGAATGTCTTTGCTCTTAACTCATGTGGTCATGTATAGATGAGTGAATGTCTTTGCTCTTAACGTATGTGGTCATGTATAGATGAGTGACTGTCTTTGCTCTTAACTTATAATTATGGTCATGCATAGATGAGTGAATGTCTTTGCTCTTAACTTATGTGGCCATGCATAGCTGAGTGAATGTCTTTGCTCTTAACGTATGTGGTCATGCATAGATGAGTGAATGTCTTTGCTCTTAACTTATGTGGTCATGTATAGATGAGTGAATGTCTTTGCTCTTAACTTATAATTATGGTCATGCATAGATGAGTGAATGTCTTTGCTCTTAACTTATGTGGTCATGCATAGATGAGTGAATGTCTTTGCTCTTAACTTATGTGGTCATGCATAGATGAGTGAATGTCTTTGCTCTTAACTTATGTGGTAATGCATAGATGAGTGAATGTCTTTGCTCTTAACTTATGTGGTCATGTATAGATGAGTGAATGTCTTTGCTCTTAACTTATAATTATGGTCATGCATAGATGAGTAACTGTCTTTGCTCTTAACTAATGTGGTCATGCATAGATGAGTGAATGTCTTTGCTCTTAACGTATGTGGTCATGCATATATGAGTGAATGCCTTTACTCTTAACTTATGTGGTCATGCATAGATGAGTGAATGCCTTTACTCTTAACTTATGTGGCCATGCATAGATGAGTGAATGCCTTTACTCTTAACTTATGTGGTCATGCATAGATGAGTGAATGTCTTTACTCTTAACTTATGTGGTCATGCATAGATGAGTGAATGTCTTTGCTCTTAACATATGTGGTCATGTATAGATGAGTGAATGTCTTTACTCTTAACTTATGTGGTCATGCATAGCTGAGTGAATGCCTTTGCTCTTAACATATGTGGTCATGTATAGATGAGTGAATGTCTTTGCTCTTAACTTATGTGGTCATGCATAGATGAGTGAATGTCTTTGCTCTTAACATATGTGGTCATGTATAGATGAGTGAATGTCTTTGCTCTTAACTTATAATTATGGTCATGCATAGATGAGTAACTGTCTTTGCTCTTAACTAATGTGGTCATGCATAGATGAGTGAATGTCTTTGCTCTTAACGTATGTGGGCATGCATATATGAGTGAATGCCTCTACCCTAAACTTATGTGGTCATGCATAGATGAGTGAATTCCTCTACTGTTATCTTATGTAGGCATGCATAGCTGAGTGAATGCCTCTACTGTTAACTTATGTGGTCATGTATAGATGAGTGAATGCCTTTACTCTTAACTTATGTGGGCATGCATATATGAGTGAATGCCTCTACTGTTATCTTATGTGGTCATGCATAGATGAGTGAATGCCTCTACTGTTATCTTATGTGGTCATGCATAGATGAGTGAATGCCTCTACTGTTATGTGATGTAGTCATGCATAGATGAGTGAATGCCTCTACTGTTAACTTATGTGGCCATACATATATGAGTGAATGCCTCTACTGTTATCTTATGTGGTCATGCATAGATGAGTGAATTCCTCTACTGTTATATTATGTAGTCATGCATAGATGAGTGAATTCCTCTACTGTTATATTATGTAGTCATGCATAGATGAGTGAATACCACTACTGTTACTTATGTTGTCATGCATAGATGAGTGAATGATAAAGTTAACTTTGAGACTTTTTCTGATAATATTTCGTCAAAGAGTCGATGCAATCTCGTAGAATCTCGGCATGGCCGAGAACTAACAAGACTACCCCATTGTGCTATAAAAAGAGCCTGGTTTAATGAGGCTTTTATTGTGAAAAGCATATTTCACATTATTACTAAACTATGGTCAACAAAGTCTATTTTAAAAACACACCAAATCTATTTATTTTATCAACTAACTTGCAAATATCTAGTGAAAATATGCTAATATCTGTGATGCCGCCCATATAATTGTTGATACACGTTGTTGCTATGTTTACTAGGTCACATGACTCAGTCACTGTGCCATCAGCGGCTGTATCCACTTCTTGCTGCTCTATCCCCCAACATTGCAATTCTGCTTGCTGTTCTGGACAACTAAAAATATAAATAAAGGAAATAAAAGCTTCTGGAGAAAATACTAAATATATGGCTAGATGGTGACTATTAACTTATAGGACCACTATTTTGAGGGGCAACCGTACCCGGTCAGCTAACAAAACGAGTTATATACCAAATTGTTTGTAATTGTCTGAAGTTTATCACACATGCGGCATAAATTGGCATAAATCGTGGCGTTCGGAGAAATCCAAGATGGCGTCCAAAATGGTCGCCATATATTGATAGTCTTAAATGACTATAAATGGTCCTGACGTTTACATTTTGTGATTTTATTTCATTTGTTTTGTCTTCATGTGCAAGAATATACATTGTCAATTGAATTTTATGCCATTTTGCAAAGAAATTATTGTACCATTTAAGAAAATTATGCAAATTTATGTGTACTAGTATTTAGCAAGAATGTCTTCAAAAGAAATGATCCAGAATACGTGGGACAAACATTAAGTGACATACAGAATAGAAATGTTAGTGTAACAAGATCGTGCTTAGGTCTGCTAGCTTAGGTCTGCTAGCTGCAATCAACGATGAATAGGATGGCAACACCTTAATTATAAAGAGGATATTTACATATGAGCCAAGAATCCATATTGGAGATAACACTACCCTTGGGAACATTACGTCTGTTGACCAAAATTAACCCTTTGTTTGATGAGTAAATACAATCACAACATCAAATGATCTGTTTGCAACTTGTATCAGCAATCATGTATCATAATACCTTATGCAAAATTCACAAAGTTGCGATGCAACTATATTGCCTTTTAATAGAAAAACATTATGTGCATTAAGTATTTATATTGAAATGCTCTCAATTCAGTCATGTGACAAGTCATTCCCTACCGTATCAATTAAGTATTTATATTGAAATGCTCTCAATTCAGTCATGTGACAGTCATTCCCTACCCTATTAATTAAGTATTTATATTGAAATGCTCTCAATTCAGTCATGTGACAAGTCATTCCCTACCCTATAATTAAGTATTTATATTGAAATGCTCTCAATTCAGTCATGTGACAGTCATTCCCTACCCTAAAGCTCTGTTTATACAATATGTGTAAGGTCACAAATGACTTCCAAATAGTATCAGATTGTTTATTGAAACATGCTCACATTTATCTAACTTATGTTATCTAACTCTCATTTATCTAACTTATGCTTTTCCGGTATTAACAATTACCAAGAACGGTAATTACATGGCATAACGGTATATGTTTTTACACAGACGGATCTGTAGTCCAGTGGTAACATGCTGGACTGGTAATCCAGGGATCGCAGGTTCGATCCCCCGTCCGACCCTAATAAAATTAACTGTCTTTCAGATGGGACTTTAACCGAGGTCTCATGTCGGTGCTGTACACCGTACACGTAAAAGAACCATAGGAAAATTCTAAAATGACTAATCTCTTCAGGAGGCGTTGCTCATATGGGCAACAGGTAACGACGATCAATAAACGTAAAACAAACACATATGTTTTTGCACAGATTTAGTTTAATCATATTTAATTGCTGGATTCATGTTGCATATACACAAAAAGTGAATACAACACCAATACAAAGACATGCATAGGAGTCAGACCATAAGTTCTAGTAACATTAGTTACAGCCATTCCTAAAGAGATAGAGAGATTATCTGACACCACTCAAATCTGCTAGTTCTTACCTGATTTGTATGATGGCTTTGGAAATAGCCAACTGCAACAATATTTCTGACTTGTCTTCACATGCTGTTGCATAATAGTTCAAGCATTTGATAGTCATTGCTACATTCCTGGAAATACAATCAATTTGCCCAATTCAGGCCACAGAAATATAAACACCAAGACTACATGTAGGTGGATCCATGGCATATCCGAGCTTTAACCCTTTGCACGCGGAATAAAGAAACTCACATTTGCAAACAACATAGATCCAGATGCTACAAACCAAGGGGGACATCTTATCTTCAAAAACGGTACATTTAAAATATGTGAAAAAGTCGGACGTTACAAAGAGGGATTTGAATAATTTGGTGAAACAACTGAAATTTGAAGAAATTTAAATGTGGGATGCTTAACATGTAAACCAAAAGCAGTGACAATTAGATATGTCATACCAGCAAATGCTTTCATCGTTCATCTTTGCTGTTCTTAAGAACGGTGCCATATCCATCACACATTGCATCGCCTTGGTAATGTCGCATGATGAGTCAACCTCTTCCTCTCGATAATACAGACACATATCTAATGACTGAGCCATGTACATTGACTCAATAATATGTAGAGATTCCTGTTGATACGGTGCACATGTAGCCGTCAATGTCGTAGTAACCTCATATATACGTTCTATAGAACTGAAAAGGAAAGAGGAATGAAATGATGAATGTGATTCTTTCTGCAACATTTACATAGATGGTAGGTGGTTCAATCGCAACCTGTATGTTAATGCTTGTTGACATTTGGACATGGATGAAGCATGTTGGGTAAAATGGTGGTCTTGCGGACTAGGTGTTGGCCTTTTAAAGTATGTTTTGGCCTTGTCTTGTGGACAAGGTGTAGGGCTTGTCGACAAGGTGGTGGTCTTGCTGACAAGATGTTGGCCTAGCAGAACAGGTGGTGACCTAGAGGCCCTGTAGACAAACTGTTGGCCATGTGATTGTGACATTAGCAAACAATGTGGTGGCCTCACAGACAAGATGGTGACACTAGCAGACAATGAGGTGGCCCAGCAGACAATGTGGTGCCATTAGCATACAATCTGGTGGCCTTGCATACAATGAGGTGACATTAGCATACAATATGGTGGCCTTGCACACAATGAGGTGACATTAGCATACAATGTGGTGGCCTTGCAGACAAGGTGATAGGATTTGTAAACTAGGTCATGCCAATTAACATAGAGAATGGTGGGATTTGCGAAAATAAGTGGTGGCACACAGCATGGCTTTGTGAATAGAATAAGGTGTGGTCTTTACTGAGCATCATGCTTTAGACAAGCTGGTGGTAGACAATGTGGTATACTAGACAATGTAGATACTAGACAAGGTGGTGGTGGTGGTATACTAGGCAAGTTGGTATATTAGACAATATGGTATACCAGACAGGGTAGAATATGTATACTAGACAAGATGGTGGTCTACTAGAGAAGGTGGTACACTAGACAAGGTGGTCAATTACTAGACATTGTGGTCATATCCTAGTGATATACTAGACAAGTACACTAGACAAAGTGGTGTATACGCCAAGGTGGTGCTATACTAGATACGGTGGTATGATAAACAAGGTGGTATGCTAGACATGGTGGTATATTAAACAAGGTAATATACTAGACAAGGTGGTGGTATACTAGATATGGTTGTGGTATGCTAAACAAGGTGATATATTAGATATGGTGGTGGTATACTAGACACGGTAATGGTATATTAGATAAGGTGGTGGTATACTAGACAAGGTAATGGTATATTAGATACGGTGGTGGTATACTAGATAATGTGGTGGTATACTAGATAAGGTGGTGGTATACTAGATATGGTGGTGGTATACTAGACAAGGTGGTGGTATACTAGATAAGGTGGTGGTATACTAGATATGGTGGTGGTATACTAGACAAGGGGGTGGTATACTAGACAATGTAATGGTATACTAGATAAGGTGGTGGTATACTAGATATGGTGGTGGTATACTAGACAAGGTGGTGGTATACTAGATAAGGTGGTGGTATACTAGATATGGTGGTGGTATACTAAACAAGGTGGTGGTATACTAGACAAGGTGGTGGTATATTAGATAAGGTGGTGGTATAGTAGACAAGGTGGTGGTATACTAGACAAGGTGGTGGTATATTAGATAAGATGGTGGTATACTAGACAAGGTGGTGGTATACTAGACAAGGTGGTGGTATACTAGATAAGGTGGTGGTATACTAGACAAGGTGGTCGTATACTAGATAAGGTGGTGGTATATTAGATAAGGTGGTGGTATACTAGACAAGGTAATGGTATATTAGACAATGTGGTGGTATACTAGACAAGGTGGTGGTATATTAGATAAGGTGGTGGTATATTAGACAAGGTGGTGGTATACTAGATAAGGTGGTGGTATATTAGACAAGGTGGTGGTATATTAGACAAGGTGGTGGTATACTAGATAAGGTGGTGGTATATTAGATAAGGTGGTGGTATACTAGATATGGTGGTGGTATATTATATATGGTGGTGGTATACTAGACAAGGTGGTGGTATACTAGATATGGTGGTGGTATACTAGACAAGGTGGTGGTATACTAGATAAGGTGGTGGTATACTAGATATGGTGGTGGTATACTAAACAAGGTGGTGGTATACTAGACAAGGTGGTGGTATACTAGACAAGGTGGTGGTATATTAGATAAGGTGGTGGTATATTATATATGGTGGTGGTATACTAGACAAGGTGGTGGTATATTAGATAAGATGGTGGTATACTAGACAAGGTGGTGGTATATTATATATGGTGGTGGTATACTAGACAAGGTGGTGGTATACTAGATAAGGTGGTGATATACTAGACAAGGTAATGGTATATTAGACAAGGTGGTGGTATACTAGACAAGGTGGTGGTATACTAGATAAGGTGGTGGTATACTAGATAAGGTGGTGATATACTAGACAAGGTAATGGTATATTAGACAAGGTGGTGGTATACTAGACAAGGTGGTGGTATATTAGACAAGGTGGTGGTATACTAGATAAGGTGGTGGTATACTAGATAAGGTGGTGGTATACTAGACAAGGTGGTGGTATACTAGACAAGGTGGTGGTATACTAGACAAGGTGGTGGTATACTAGACAAGGTGGTGGTATACTAGACAAGGTGGTGGTATACTAGATAAGGTGGTGGTATACTAGATAAGGTGGTGGTATACTAGACAAGGTGGTGGTATCCTAGATAAGGTGGTGGTATATTAGATATGGTGGTGGTATACTAGACAAGGTGGTGGTATACTAGATATGGTAATGGTATATTAATTAAGGTGGTGGTATCCTAGATAAGGTGGTGGTATATTAGATATGGTGGTGGTATACTAGACAAGGTGGTGGTATACTAGATATGGTTATGGTATATTAATTAAGGTGGTGGTATCCTAGATAAGGTGGTGGTATACTAGACAAGGTGGTGGTATACTAGACAATGTGGTGGTATACTAGATACGGTGGTGGTATATTAGACAAGGTGGTGGTATATTATATAAGGTGGTGGTATACTAGACAAGGTGGTGGTATACTAGATATGGTGGTGGTATATTAGACAAGGTGGTGGTATACTAGATATGGTGGTGGTATATTAGACAAGGTGGTGGTATACTAGACAATGTAAGGGTATATTAGATAAGGTGGTGGTATATTAGATATGGTGGTGGTATAGTAGACAATGTAATGGTATATTAGACAAGGTGGTGGTATACTAGATATGGTGGTGGTATATTAGACAAGGTGGTGGTATACTAGACAATGTAAGGGTATATTAGATAAGGTGGTGGTATATTAGATATGGTGGTGGTATAGTAGACAATGTAATGGTATATTAGACAAGGTGGTGGTATACTAGATATGGTGGTGGTATATTAGACAAGGTGGTGGTATACTAGACAATGTAAGGGTATATTAGATAAGGTGGTGGTATATTAGATATGGTGGTGGTATAGTAGACAATGTAATGGTATATTAGACAAGGTGGTGGTATACTAGATATGGTGGTGGTATATTAGACAAGGTGGTGGTATACTAGACAATGTAAGGGTATATTAGATAAGGTGGTGGTATATTAGATAAGGGGGTGGTATAGTAGATATGGTGGTGGTATACTAGACAAGGTGGTGGTATACTAGATATGGTAATGGTATATTAATTAAGGTGGTGGTATCCTAGATAAGGTGGTGGTATATTAGATATGGTGGTGGTATACTAGACAAGGTGGTGGTATACTAGATATGGTAATGGTATATTAATTAAGGTGGTGGTATCCTAGATAAGGTGGTGGTATATTAGACAAGGTGGTGGTATACTAGACAAGGTGGTGGTATATAAGACGGTGGTGGTATATAGACAATGAGGGTATATTAGATAAGGTGGTGGTATATTAGATATGGTGGTGGTATAGTAGACAATGTAATGGTATATTAGACAAGGTGGTGGTATACTAGATATGGTGGTGGTATATTAGACAAGGTGGTGGTATACTAGACAATGTAAGGGTATATTAGATAAGGTGGTGGTATATTAGATATGGTGGTGGTATAGTAGACAATGTAATGGTATATTAGACAAGGTGGTGGTATACTAGATATGGTGGTGGTATATTAGACAAGGTGGTGGTATACTAGACAATGTAAGGGTATATTAGATAAGGTGGTGGTATATTAGATAAGGGGGTGGTATAGTAGATATGGTGGTGGTATACTAGATAAGGGGGTGGTATACTAGACAAGGTGGTGGTATAGTAGATAAGGGGGTGGTATAGTAGATATGGTGGTGGTATACTAGATTAGGGGGTGGTATACTAGACAAGGTGGTGGTATATTAGATAAGGGGGTGGTATACTAGACAATGTAATGGTATATTAGATAAGGTGGTGGTATTGCTGATAAGGTATATATGTTGGTTGTACTTCCACGTCAATGAATGAGATTAATGTCCCTGATAGTAAGGGTTGTATCTCACTCGACGGCGACAGTTTGGAGATATATAACTGCGAGAAAATATGCGAAATAGCAACAAATTTAACTGGTTAACTGATTTGGTACATATGACACATTTACGATTGTAGAATGGTTGTAGAACGATATTGCACGAAGTTTGCACTTGTAACTCCACGTGAAATTTGGGCCAAATATTTTTAGAAATCGCATACATGTCGCACTAATATTTAGACGACCATCGCGGGACATTCACATGATTCACAGGAAGAAGAAATTTCGAGTGTTGTGTACGTGATGGTCGCGTGGAAGCCATGCAACATTGTCGCACTTTTCTCAATAAATTCACAATTTTGTCGCTCTCCCAGTGGTGCCAGGGAAGTTTGCAACTGTCTTGTGTATGGCTTGTTAGATTTTCATATAGGTCTCCAATTGTTTTCAATCTAGTTTCTAGGTCGCCAACCACTCACAAAGTTGTCTCGCATTTCTCAAACTGTCTGAATTATAGACACTAAATTGCGAGGGTTTCGAGAAAGGTTTTAGACATCCACAAGGACACTATTTTGAGACCAAATGCGGCGCACAATTCACAATTTGAGCGACACAAATGCGAGGACCTGTGACTAATATGAGAGCCCATGCGCACGTTTCGAGACATGTTTTAAACTCCCTCGCAAATGACACTCTCAGTTTGTTGCAGTCCAGTGAGATACTAGCTTTAGAAAAACATTTTATCTCAATTTTTTTTAAATAGTTACACATGAGTAGCTACATCACATGGTTAACTATTCTCATTTACCTGCATATTACAGCGGTATCCGCATAGGTGGTGTAGCTAGAGGTCAGTGAGTAGGTTAGTGCAGTCAACTGCTGGTACACTATATCCACAAAGTCACACTCGCTCACTTGAATTTCTGTAAACAGACAATATAAATTGTACAGTAGGGTAAAATAGTTTACATACCATCACCCTGGTTCATACCTTCTTGGAAAGCTCTATATGGATATATTTTTCTGAATTGTTTCACAAATTTTGTATCACTAACGTATTAAAAATAATTTAATTGATTATTAATATTTCAACTTTGTAAATAGACTTTCAAAAATATGTGCAAGTTAAGTTCTTATAAATTCTAATCCATATACACCATTTGTGCAAGTTAAGTTCTTATAAATTCTAATCCATATACACCATTTGTGCAAGTTAAGTTCTTATAAATTCTAATCCATATACACCATTTGTGCAAGTTAAGTTCTTATAAATTCTAATCCATATACACCATTTGTGCAAGTTAAGTTCTTATAAATTCTAATCCATATACACCATTATCAAAAAATAAATTAATGTTTAAAAAGTGTATTTCAATAACAAACTTTATATAGCAAACAAAAATTATGTTATTGCAATTAAGGAATTACTAGGAAAATCACAGGAATTACTAGGAAAATCCCGAAATTGCTCTTATTGCTGTTTACAAGATGTATATACAAGATGGCTGACAAGATAAGATCATATTACTTAGATATGAATTTTAGCCTATTGTTTATTTGCCTACCACAATACTATCTACCACCCAGGTTGGTACGCTGTGTTTTCCAGTCTGATATTAAGTTTGCTGGTTTGATATGGTCATGAGACCGTATCAAACTAGAAAAAAACCCGTATCATAACTAGTTCCTGAGAGAAAAATGCATGCGCACTGGGTGTTAGTTTGTTACTTCACGTAGAGTATCAGCGTGGTAAATTTGACAGATAACAGATGTTTGTAATTTCGTGGTAATATTTCAATCGTTTTCGTGTATCTAATTCAGTAATTGTGATTTATTCCTGATAATGTTCAAATTGATATGAAAGTAATAAAAACATTATTACATGGCTAATTTCATATCAGCCTAGGTATGGACCCTCGGTAACTTGATATCACCTTTCAACCGAATGATATCAAGTTACATTTCACCAACATGTAAGTAATATTACAGAATTTGGATATGCATGTACATTGGTGTTGTAGACCTCTATACAAGCTAGCCTAGTAACGTGTCAGTGGTAAGAATGCACACTGCTGCTCATCATGACAAGTAACGAGTAGACTTTCCAGTGTCTGTTTGCTTAATCATATTTTATTTTGCTCTATTATGACACAGAATCTACATACAATACACATACAATCTACATACAATATATACAGAATCTACATACAATATATACAGAATCTACATACAATATATACAGAATCTACATACAATATATACAGAATCTACATACAATATATACAGAATCTACATACAATATATACAGAATCTACATACAATATATACAGAATCTACATACAATATATACAGAATCTACATACAATATATACAGAATCTACATACAATATATACAGAATCTACATACAATATATACAGAATCTACATACAATATATACAGAATCTACATACAATATATACAGAATCTACATACAATATATACAGAATCTACATACAATATATACAGAATCTACATACAATATATACAGAATCTACATACAATATATACAGAATCTACATACAATATATGCATAGTAAGCAAAAATGGGTCGAGCTTTCTTTGCATATATTGTATGTAGAGGTCACAGTTCACAAAGCAAGAACATTTTGATGGCAGTATAATAAAACATGATTTAGAAGAATATATTCTACAGAATGATCTGTAGTCCAGTGGCAACACGTTGGACTGGTAATCCAGGGATCGCAGGTTCGATCCACCCGTCTGACCCTAATAAAATTAACAGTCTTTCAGATGGGACTTTAAACCGGGTCTCGTGTTGGTGTTTTACATTGTGCACGTAAAAGAAACTGGGGAGACTCTGGAATGGGTCTTTGTCTGTATCATTGTACTATCCTCCACAAAAATTTAAAATAACTAATCGCGTCAGGCGGCGTTGCTCATATGGGCAACCGGTAGCGACAATAAATAAACGTAAAACGCATACAGAATATATTTATTGTAGTCTATAAACAAATCTATTTTTTATATATCAATTAAGTGTTTCACTAACGGCATACATGTTTGCTAATTACCGTATGAGATCAATGTGGGAATGATGTTATCGAGATTACATAGTTTTAACAATATTTTAGGCATCCATACATTAGTGGAAAATATGTAGACAAGCGACAGACGTCCACACAGACAGACAAGCATAATCAGGGCGCATTAGTAGTGACTATTTTACTCTAAGTACAAGGAAAATCGAGAGAGTTGTCCCCCCAAATTAACCGATCAGTAGTGATCGATAAACAAACGCTAGCGTGGATTAAATATAGTTATAATATTATAGTAACTCGATATATAAATTGCAATAAAGTCATTATTTGATCGAAGGACCATGCTCTCCTATATATACGAATACTGAGAGATGTATGTACTTTTATTACGTTGTTTTTATTTTAAAATAAATATATGTTTTGTACAGTATAATTAAGAAAATAGACGTAGACCAACTCGTCATAGTTTGTCCCATACATTACAGGGATCATATTAGAGGGCGATATAGGCGAACTAGTCACACTAGGGACCCTGTCTTCACCCTCAGGGCCCCCACTTCTCCCCAAACATTTTTTTAAAAATATTTTATTTTTTACAATTGTCATACAAAATTGGGTCCAGTAAGATTATTAAGATACACCATTATAAAGCACTCCTTCTATTCAAATCTTGTATTTAATGGTCATATTGTGCATTTAACCATATTTTGTTGAAATTTATTAAAAAAACACCATTTAATGATGAGATCGCATGCATTCTCACTTCTCCCAAAAAGTCTGACCTAGAATTAACCCTGCATTGCATGTAAGTTTTAGAAACAATAATACTATTTTGAACTTATTTAACCATTAGCCTGCTGAGTAAATAATATCACATTTGCAAATAACAGATCAGCCGTGTCATAACGCAAATGGTTAATAGAAGAGAACCATTATTGAATATAATTGTCCCTAATTCCTACCTGTATAGTAGCAGGGACAAGGTGCTCATAGTAGGAACATTATTATGTAATAGTAGAGTTGTCCACATAAAACTATAAATCTAACTGTTCAATATTCTGTTCAACACATTCAACACCAAGTAACTGACATGGACTGGTGGTGCATGATATCTTTAGAACAATAAATTAATAAGAAAATTACATTGAGAGACATCTCTATAAAACAACACCGTCTTAGCTCTTTCCTTCATAGAGATTTAGGTTAATATACTATTATATCTCCATACAAATAACAGCCATTTAACCCTTTCCTTCATAGAGATTTAGGTTAATATACTATTATATCTCCATACAAACAACAGCCATTTAACCCTTTCCTTCATAGAGATTTAGGTTAATATACTATTATATCTACATACAAACAACAGCCATTTAACCCTTTCCTTCATAGAGATTTAGGTTAATATACTATTATATCTCCATACAAATGACAGCCATTTAGCTATCATACAGTGGATAAGTAGTCGCCATATCTATCCCACCTTCACATATATTACTGGGACTACATGAGATTCTGGCCTTTATTATGAACATTGGTTTGGCTACTACATTGTCAATGTATGCCATATTGGTAATGGCATCAAGAGGTTGCGCTTCTATAAGGGAAATGGTTAAATAGTTTATAAAATTGATACCAACTATGCCTATACACTTATAGTCGACTGTGTGTGTTTTAGTTCACACCCACAAATATCACCTTTGTTTCGTATATGTTATTCACTAAAATGAATGAATAAGTCCGCCTCCATATTAAAACTGGAGATTTTGATCTTTCATATGTTTTAGTTGGGAGTTGGAATTGCATGATAACTCCCTATATAGATCTATATATATTTCTGAATTATTGTATAACATTTAAGCAACAAGTATAAAAGACACCTTCAAAATGTGCTTGACTTCTAGGAATTTTTATATCACCAGTCTAATCTGACATTACCTATATTTGGATGAGTAACTACTGCTTAATCAGGTCACTAGTCCTATGAGGTGAGTAACCCCTGCTTGTTCAGGTCACTAGTTCTATGGGACAAGTAACCCCTGCTTGTTCAGGTTGCTAGTCCTATGGGACAAGTAACCCCTGCTTGTTCAGGTCGCTAGTCCTATGGGACAAGTAACCCCTGCTTGTTCAGGTCGCTAGTCCTATGGGACAAGTAACCCCTGCTTGTTCAGGTCACTAGTCCTATGGGACAAGTAACACCTGCTTGTTCAGGTCGCTAGTCCTATGAGACAAGTAACCCCTGCTTGTTCAGGTCGCTAGTCCTATAGGACAAGTAACCCCTGCTTGTTTAGGTCGCTAGTCCTATGGGACAAGTAACCCCTGCTGTTCAGGTCGCTAGTCCTATGGGACAATAACCCCTGCTTTGTTCAGGTCGCTAGTCCTATGGGACAAGTAACCCCTGCTTGTTCAGGTCGCTAGTCCTATGGGACAAGTAACCCCTGCTTGTTCAGGTCGCTAGTCCTATGGGACAAGTAACCCCTGCTTGTTCAGGTCGCTAGTCCTATGGGACAAGTAACCCCTGCTTGTTTAGGTTGCTAGTCCTATGGGACAAGTAACCCCTGCTTGTTCAGGTCGCTAGTCCTATGGGACAAGTAACCCCTGCTTGTTTAGGTCGCTAGTCCTATGAGACAAGTAACCACTGCTTGTTGAGGTCGCTAGTCCTATGGGACAAGTAACCCTTGCTTGTTCAGGTCGCTAGTCCTCTGAGGTGAGTAACTCCTGCTTGCTCTTGGATCTCAACAGCGTCAATTACTGGTTTGAACAAGATTGCCAATTTGCTACAAGGGTCAACCATATTTATCGAGCTCTGGAAACTTGGATAAAAATAACTACTTACTTCTACAGAACAGTCTAAATATCTTCTTGTACATATAATCCAATTCATCGAAGTCTGTTAACTGCAGCACATTCAGACCAGGTGGATCACTAGCGATACCCATTAGTTCTTCTCTTTGTTCTGGTTCTGGCATACCGATTCCAATTGCAAATATCTCTATGTTGTGATTTTTAGCATTAGTAGCAGCAGGTATGGTCTTTTCTGGTTCTATGGTTGATTCACCATCAGTTATAACTAACAATCGCCTTGGCACATCCGTACGAGCACCGCCCGACTCAGTGAAATATGTCTGATAAGCCTCCGTAATAGCTGCTGCAGTATTGGTTTTTCCCATTGTGTAGGTCATATTTTTGATTGTATTCTCAATTTCTTTCCTATCCTGAATATCAATACCATCATTGGATGTTAGATAATCATTGAAGTCGAACAAATCATTAACTCTGGTTGCAAAGGATAAAGCTGCTAAACGCACATGTCCAGCTTCAAGATCTGCAAGTTGAATCAACTTTAGCACAAATTCTCTAACTAGCTCAAAGTTGTCCTCTCCAACACTACCAGATGTATCAATTACAAACATAAGGTCAAGATCCAGCTGATGGCACTCTGAAAATAATCAATATAATCAGTAAGTAAAGTGTTTATATTTTACACTATCTAATTAAATAGAGAAATTGGTTGGTGAAATAAAATATGTGAAGCACCATAGATCATCTTTCATCCCTGACAAATATTGTAGTGTCGAAAGCGATTACGTCAATCTACATACGTCGCTTTCATCGACTTCAGTAAATCATATGAACGAATACCCCATGTCAACATATGGCACACAGTATCTACTGCCGGAGTCCGTGGTAGGATGTTAGACTCTATACAGTCGCTTTACGAAAGTGTACGCTGTGCTGTGAGAGTAAACCATCATGTGACGTCATGGTTTGACGTCAATATTGGCTTAAACCAGGGTTGTCCGTTATCCACAACTCTGTTTAACATGCATATCAATGAGTTAAGCAACTCTCCGGTTGTATTGGTATTAATATTGATGGCCAATGTGTATCTCATCTGTTCTATGCTGATAATCTTGCTCCGAGACGGATCTACAAGATGGATTCCATCAGGAATGAGGTCTCGAGAGTGATTAATATAAGTTGAAATAACTTGTTTCGCAATCGAGCTAAAATAAATTTGTATTAAAAAAAAGTGTTGTTAAATGTATATAGTGTAGTCTGACTGGTGTAAGACTAACAGTATGTCTATAAACTGTGATAAAAGAAGGTTATGCATTTTAGAAATTCCTCATTACCGAGAACTAACTTCGAATTCCGGTGCAATAATACAGAATTAGGTGTGTTGAAAATATAAATATTTAGGGCCCGTGTGCTTATCGAACATTTGAATTACAACGTGACTGTTAAATATGTGGCACAATCAGCTACGCCAGTATTTGGTTTATTAATTTCCAAGTATAGGATAATAGGTGGAATGCCCCATAAAGTTTACTCAAAACTATATGACACCATGGTGTGGCCCATTATAAGTTATAGAGCATCTATATGGGCTACTAAGGAATATTCTACAACCAACGTGATTCAAAATAGAGCATGCCGTTTCTTCCTGGGAGTCGGAAGATATACCCCCAACGCAGCGGTGAATGGTGATATGGGCTGAAGCCAGCGTCTATAAAACAGTGGAAGCCGGTGCTAAATCATTTCTTCAGACTTAACAACATAGACCATGACAGACGTAACCATAAAGTGTTCAAATGGTTTCATACGATACGAACTTCTACCAAAACCTGGTTCTATCGTATAGATCAAACTCTATTGAATAATCTGAACATTACATTATGTATTAATGAATATTATACGAAATCGAGACAGGGTGTGCTCAGTAAATCACTAGAACGTAGACTGATTGAAGTACGTAGGTTGAAATAGCTAGAAACTGTACACGCAACTAGGGGGTCAAACGGTGGAAACAAACTTAGAAAGTATAAACTTTTCAAATGTGAATATATTACGGAAATCTATGTAAATCTCAACATTATTTCCAGACAACATAGAAGCGCATTAGCAAAGTTAAGGTGCGGTGTTGCGCCACTGAAAATAGAAACTGGTAGATATCAGTCTTTGGAGGTAAATGAGTGTACATGTTTTTAACTGATGATGAAATTCATGTTTTACGACACTGTCCATTATATGCCAATATCAGAGAGGATCAGTATATTAAAATATGTGGTGTAAATCCAGACTTTCCATTATATGACAATATCAGAGAGGATCAGTATATTAAAATAGGTGGTGTAAATCCAGACTGTCTATTATATGACAATATCAGAGATGACCTGTATATTAAAATAGGTGGTGTAAATCCAGACTGTCCATTATATGACAATATCAGAGACGATCTGTATATTAAAATAGGTGGTGTAAATCCAGACTGTCCATTATATGACAATATCAGAGACGATCTGTATATTGATATAGGTGGTGTAAATCCAGACTGTCTATTATATGACAATATCAGAGATGATCTGTATATTAAAATAGGTGGTGTAAATCCAGACTGTCCATTATATGACAATATCAGAGACGATCTGTATATTAAAAGATGTGGTGTAAATCCAGACTGTCCATGCACTTTTAGTGCTGAAGGACAGAGTGAAATCAAGTGTAATGTTGATCAGGTCACAGTCTCAGTGCTGAGGGACAGAGTGAAATCAAGTGTAATGTTGATCAGGTCACAGTCTCAGTGCTGATTGACAGGGTGAAATCAAGTGAAATGTTGATCAGGCCACAGTCTCAGTGCTGATTGACAGGTGAAATCAAGTGTAATGTTGATCAGGTCACACTATCAGTGCTGAGGGACAGGGTGAAATCAAGTGTAATGTTGATCAGGTCACAGTCTCATTGCTGAGGGACAGAGTGAAATCAAGTGTAATGTTGATCAGGTCACAGTCTCAGTGGTGAGGGACAGGGTGAAAGCTGTGACATGTGTTCCTACAACATTCCATGGCTGATGCATAAATAAGAGCCAATTCCGCCTATTATATACCTTTAGCAATATCTTCTATGGAAACTTCGGTGTCCTCACATACACTTTGTAACATATTCGTGATGTCATCAGAACTCTGTATAGCATATGCCTTCACCACTGGATTTGATTCAATATCGGAAAGTTCAGTCTTCAGGTCATTGGTATATTGACATACATCCTCTCTGAAACTCAGTGAACCAGTAAGGAGTGTTGCTTCAATCCTCTGTACAAATGACATGTACGCAGTGGTCACAATCGACAGGGTATCATCTACAAATATTTCTCTTCTGAAAATGTAGAATTTAATACTATGTGTAAATTTCACTACAGGAGAGAAAAGAAAATATAATAAACAATGAAAGTCAGACCTACATATTAGGGTATACACATGGAAGTATAGTTATGATTAGGGTATACACATGGAAGTATAGTTATGATTAGGGTATTCACATGGAAGTATAGTTATGATTAGGGTATACACATGGAAGTATAGTTATGATTAGGGTATTCACATGGAAGTATAGTTATGATTAGGGTATACACATGGAAGTATAGTTATGATTAGGGTATACACATGGATGTATAGTTATGATTAGGGTATACACATGGAAGTATAGTTATGATTAGGGTATACACATGGAAGTATAGTTATGATTAGGGTATACACATGGAAGTATAGTTATGATTAGGGTATACACATGGAAGTATAGTTATGATTAGGGTATACACATGGATGTATAGTTATGATTAGGATATACACATGGACGTATAGTTATGATTAGGGTATACACATGGAAGTATAGTTATGATTAGGGTATACACATGGACGTATAGTTATGATTAGGGTATACACATGGATGTATAGTTATGATTAGGGTATACACATGGACGTATAGTTATGATTAGGGTAATTAACTAAAACTTACATCAATTGTGTGATGTTTGTCGTAATTTCCTGCTCACAATTGTATGATGCTGTTTCGATGTGCATTGTTGCTGCCGAAAACAGTACACTTCTTTCGACTGAGTTACAGTCCTTTGTGAAATCAATACAACACTGTTTGAATGCACCAAACATAGCGTCACTGAAAATACAAAATAATACTTTAAATTCAACAAGCATGCTCATCATTTCTTGCACACCTACTGGTCAGGACACATGTATCTAACTAGTTCCACACATGCAGTATTTCGTTATCCTTAACTTCACTTATGTGTCTTTCACTCTCACATATCCATCCCATTACAAACATTTGGTGTAGTGATGTTGGTACTTTCAATAATTATAGCATCTCGGAATCATTTGTTTTGCTAAAATCAAAACCAGAAATTGCACTCTCCCTCCAAACTCTTTCTCGCACGAAATTATATATTTATGAACGAACACATTTGTAAAACATAATGTATAAACATGTAAGTATCCCAAACTATGTAAAATCAGTATGTTGTTGTTTTGTTTTGTGTGTTTATATGTATAATTAAATGAAAATAAAAGAAATATATTAATTTTTTTAACTAGAACTGACTTGTCTAGATATGGAGATATGGTGAGCACATGTGTGTCAAGTTATAGTGTGACCTTGAACTGACTTGGCTAGATATGGAGAGTACATGTGTGTCAAGTTATAGTGTGACCTTGAACTGACTTGGCTAGATATGGAGAGTACATGTGTGTCAAGCTATAGTGTGACCTTGAACTGACTTGGCTAGATATGGTGAACAGTTTTGTCAAGTTATTTAAATCCTTTGAGATGTATAAGTGCCTTTTTGAGACACAGTTTAATATGTGTTCCTTATGCACTGGTTAATCAATATTTCAACAAAGTTATCACAATATTTTATTTCAGTTATTTCATGATTAAGCGTTCCAATAACCAAGGAACAGAAGATAAGAACACAAATGCACTTGCCTACATTCACTGTCACTTTCAATCTTCCAGGATTTCTCTTCAACACAGTTTGATATTGCCAATTGCACATTACAAATGCGAGTGTTGTTTACAACCTCCACTTCACAGAATCCATTCAATTGTTGTTCGATATAGTCTAAAGCGTCTGCAAGATGGTCTTCTTGGGTAACTGTGCAGAATCCGTCGTAAGCAACTTGTTCTACCATCAGCTTTGTAGCATCATATTGACTGATAAATGAAAGAAAACCATATGCACGTATTATGTTCAAATCACAGGAGCCGTTCACATGCTATTTGATAGGTCATAGTTGTTTATATGTATCATATAGGTGACGTGGTATGGACTTATGTGCAAGAGGCCCGCCTTGCTCAGTCGGTAGAGCATTCACCTTGTAAGCGATAGGTCCAAAGTTCGAGCCCCGGGTTTGCTGCACATCTATATCACCTTGTGACATTTGGCGCCCAACGAGGTACTGAAACTGGATATACACTTCGAGATCATGTTCTCTATCCATGGAAATTGGTGGAAGAATTCCAGGTTGGTGGGGAAGTATGTCACGGTACGGACTTAGTCACTATTGGGTAGAGTATGTGTAAGTGGCCCGGCTAGCTCAGTTGGTAGAGCATTCACCCTGCAAGCGAAAGGCCCTGGGTATTTCAAATGTGTTGCCTCGAACTCGATGTTAACACTAGAACACCCTCGTTTGCTTGAACACGTCTGTGTGTGTGTGTTTACGTTTATTTATCGTCGCTACGGGTTGGCCATATGAGCGACGCCTCCTGCAGAGATTAGTCATTATAGATTTTGGATGATAGTGCATGACAGAGACAGAGACCCATTGCATAGTCTCCTCTGGTTCTGTTACGTGCACGGTATAAAGCACGGACAGGAGACCTCGTTTTAGCGTCCCATCTGAATTTTATTAGGGTCAGACGGGGGATCGAACAGGTCTGGTCCTGACAATAATCTCTACATAATGCGTATTGAGTGCCCACCAGGGCCGCGTGTCACAGAATATGTGGACACAGAAAAATATTCTCACCTTTCTCGAATTTGATTTGACATCTCGTTTCGTCAATACAAGCGCGTATTTAATATTCACAAAAGGAAAGTGGTATTACGTAAGCATTACGTATCCCGTCCATGTGTTAAATCATTGTACATTAGTAACATTACCTACTGACATGTATTGATTTAAAACGTCTATTTGTAAAATATATTAACTCTACCTGACATGATATTATATGTACGTGTATATTGAAATAATTTGTCATTGAATTGCATAACATATTTACCAAAATAAATTAGAAAAATAATTTTGTTATTGATATTCTTACATAAGATATTAATTTAACAAACATGATTAGGAAACGCCGGCGTATAAACACGGATTAGTATCAAACCACGAGTGAAGGATATAGATGTATTGTCTACACCATTATACAACAGGAAGCTACTACATATATGTAGTTCTAAATAGCATGGGTCACTCCAGATCTACTGACTACCCTTGACTCAAACCACCAATGACTCGAACCATTATTTACAGATCCGTCGAGTTTGAGGCAACATAATTCAGCACAACATGATCAGTTCACCCGACAGCAATATCAGCAGAACAGTATCTGTTCACCTGACAGCAATATCTGACCATCTGACAGCAATATCTGACCACCTGACAGCAATATCTGACCACCTGACAGCAATATCTGACCACCTGACAGCAATATCTGACCATCTGACAGCAATATCTGACCACCTGACAGCAATATCTGACCACCTGACATCAATATCTGACCATCTGACAGCAATATCTGACCACCTGACAGCAATATCTGACCACCTGACAGCAATATCTGACCACCTGACAGCAATATCTGACCATCTGACAGCACTATCTGACCACATGACAGCAATATCTGACCACATGACAGCAATATCTGACCACATGACATCAATATCTGACCATCTGACAGCAATATCTGACCACATGACAGCAATATCTGACCACATGACAGCAATATCTGACCACATGACAGCAATATCTGACCACATGACAGCAATATCTGACCACATGACATCAATATCTGACCACATGACAGCAATATATGACCACATGACATCAATATCTGACCACATGACAGCAATATCTGACCACATGACATCAATATCTGACCACATGACAGCAATATCTGACCACATGACAGCAATATCTGACCACATGACAGCAATATCTGACCACATGACAGCAATATCTGACCACATGACAGCAATATCTGACCACATGACAGCAATTTCTGTCCACCTGACAACACTATCAGACCAACAATTTCTGTCCATGAGACAACAATATAAAACTAACAATTTCTGTCCACCAGACAACAATATAAAACTAACAATTTCTGTCCACCAGACAACAATATCATACCAACAATTTCTGTCCACCAGACAACAATATAAAACTAACAATTTCTGTCCACCAGACAACAATATCATACCAACAATTTCTGTCCACCAGACAACAATATAAAACTAACAATTTCTGTCCACCAGACAACAATATCATACCAACAATTTCTGTCCACCAGACAACAATATAAAACTAACAATTTCTGTCCACCAGACAACAATATCATACCAACAATTTCTGTCCACCAGACAACAATATAAAACTAACAATTTCTGTCCACCAGACAACAATATCATACCAACAATTTCTGTCCACCAGACAACAATATAAAACTAACAATTTCTGTCCACCAGACAACAATATCATAGCAACAGTATATGTTCACCTGACAGCAATATCAGCCCAACAGTATATGTCCACCTGACAAACAATACCAGCACATCAGTATCTATCTGTCCACCTCATAACAATATCAGCATACCAGTTTATATACTGCAAAACCTCATTTCCCAACATTGCATACTCAAGGTTTATGAAGCAGAATGACATGTAGAACAAGTGTGTAAAATATGGTACCTGCATACTGCAGGCTTCCATCTGTATGGATTCTGAACTATGTATGCAAGCGCTAGAATGCCAGACGTTCCACATTGAGGGTTTCCATAGCTGGTAACACAGGTTCCATATTCAAACATTGCAATAATCTCCGTGCAGACTATGTACAGTAGGTGGTAATTTCTCGTTCGACAGCCCTCCGTGTGTTTCAAAATACACTGTATACTGCTATGGATAGAACTGAAATAGAATGGCAATAATGTGACATATATAAAAAGACGAGTTTCATAAAATATGGTATGAAATCACCACTCATGTAAGATTCCAATTAATCAAATTACCAAAGCTCGCTCATTTTAATAAATAACATTGCAACTTTCATTTTGGCACCAATTGTCAGTGCAAATTGTAATGACGTCACTAAATTGTCATGAAGTCACTACGCAAAACAGCGTTATATTTAAGTGTTAAATATAAACAGCATTATAATTGCGTTGATCATAGTGTGTCGTACCATTAACGTTATGCACCAATTCAAATAGAAATATGCATACTTTAATTTACAAATGATATGGATTATTCTCTCAACCAATCACAATCCTACCAGGTGTTATTAGTTATTACCCGTGTGTACATATAAGAAATTATGAGATGACTATTACACTCAATACATGCAAAGTTATGTGATAAATATATATAGCAGATTGTATGCACATTTAAATGCACATTCAAATACAATCATACTGGATATATGAATATACCCGGTAATACTAAAATAACTATGAAATATGTGACCCACCATGACACAATCAGTTGAATATAAATGACATACGAAAATATTAATAAAGGAAATATTGATGGATAAACAAAAATCTTAGATGCACACATGTGTGCCTCATCTCCCTGTTGTCATCTGATTGGCCATGACGATGTCGCATGACCACCAGTGTTTCTCGATAACACACGATTAGATGGTAAAGACGATTCAATGTTTCTAAAAATAGCTGATTGTTTGTATATGTATCTAATATAATATTTAAGGACTTTCAATGAGGTCAATAAGTTGCTCCCCTGCTGGATCCGAAAAGGAAAAGGTTAAATGGCTGTCGCTTGTATGGAGATATAATAGTATATTAACCTAAATCTCTATGAAGGAAAGGGCTAAATGGCTGTCGTTTGTATGGAGATATAATAGTATATTAACCTAAATCTCTATGAATGAAAGGGCTAAATGGCTGTCGCTTGTATGGAGATATAATAGTATATTAACCTAAATCTCTCTGAAAGAAAGGGCTAAATGGCTGTCGCTTGTATGGAGATATAATAGTATATTAACCTAAATCTCTATGAAGGAAAGGGTTAAATAGCTGTCGCTTGTATGGAGATATAATAGTATATTAACCTAAATCTCTATGAATGAAAGGGTTAAATGGCTGTTGCTTGTATGGAGATATAATGGTACATTAACATAAATCTCTATGAAGGAAAGCGTTAAATGGCTGTCGCTTGTATGGAGATATAATAGTATATTAACCTAAATCTCTATGAAGGAATGGGTTAATCTACAAATAAGCACCTTCAGTCAGTCAGTCAGTCAGAACAGTCTATAAATATTTACATCGCTTTTGCATTTCCTTCAATGAACGTATGTTCCATGATTGTATACATTTTTGTACGAGGGTTCCCAACAAATGATATGCAGCTGACATGCGCACTCATAGTTACGGGCATGCATATTCGCAGTGTTAGGCAGCATTTGTCGTGAGCAAAGGCGTGTCTTACAGTTTATGCTGTTCCAAGAACAATCTTTTTACCTGTTGTGGCACACCGTAAGTGCAAATCTGGACTAAAATCATGCAAAGTGTGGACTAAATCTGGACTAAATGCAAAGTGTGTTATATTTTCTTTGTGTCATTGAAAAGAATAATTAATATAAATATAAGTCATGAACTGCGGGTTAATAGTTTCCCTCAGGGTATGAACTACATTGGGAGTGCTTAAATGATAGCCCAATGTAGTTCATACCCTGATGGAAACTATTAACCCGCGATTCATTCCTTAAATAGTATATAGTGGTCTATGTTGGTAGGTGGTCTCTATGTACAGGTTAATATACATTGATAACTACTTAATGTGAAATCAAAACAGTGGTTTTTAGTGCGTACTCTTCAGGTGTAAAAGGTTAGGTGTTTGCGAGTCCTGCTTAGACCACGTCCTCACTACATTAGCTTTGAACATTTCCAAAGTTCAGCCACTCCCGTTTCTACTTCGCGCCTACTACATTGTTAAAGTTCTTACAGTGTCCTGTCAATTTCTCGCACTTGTTCCAGGATGTAGTGAGTACGTAGCCTGGTATGATGGGTGTATAGATGAGGATTGTCTTGTATCAATATGTCATAAAAAAATTGTTTGTCTGTTTTTAATAATTTTTATTTTTTAAATAATGATCTCAACATATTCATTTCTAATATATTCATTTATGTTTCATGCTTAGAACCCTAGATATGACAAAAATGAATTTGTCAAGTTTCTGTGGTGGCCATTTGAGATTTGTCATATTTAAGGGTTAACCGTTGAAAATACAGTCAGACAAACCCCATAGAATTATTTAGAACATATAAATACGTCTCAAAATGTTGCTTAATGGCAGCCGTAAACATGAAATGCCTCCAACATTAACATTTTCTGAAAGTTGACCTAGTCTGTTAATAAGTGTACAATAACTACTACTGAGCATAGTAAAATGTAATACTTAATATTTTTATAACCCTATTCGGGCCTCCTAAATGACAGTGTACGTGATGTCATTTATCTGATGTCATTTATCGGAATACTAGTACATATTCTCAAAATAGAATCAGAATCCAGGTAGGTATAAACAGTGAGAACTATAACCTATGGTTTAGATATACAGTGCAATATTGTTGCGATTTTAGTTCGATGATTTTTAAATTTAATATAGAAACAACAACAGAAGTCTCACATTAATGACATTTCTTCTGTCTCCATGGCAAATACAACCATGCTGGATGCACACTCCAATGCCATTTTCACTTCACATTGTTCAGGACCTACAACAAATACATGTCTAGGAATGAAATATCTGTATATGTTCTAAACCATGAATAGTTAAATATCAGAGTAGGAGATGCATGCCCTGAAGCTATTAGCCATAGCCGAAGAAGTTACAGCCCGACTGGAAATATTGATTCGGACGGGCATATCATAGTAGTTCTACAGAATTGATCCCATAAATCAATGTGCAGATGGGATGTTCCACCTTGGCTCTAATGCACAATGTTCATAGGTGCAGTTCTACAGAATTGTTCGCATAAATCAATGTGCAGATGGGATGTTCTACCTTGGCTCTAATGCACAATGTTCATAGATGCAGTTCTACAGAATTGTTCGCATAAATCAATGTGCAGATGGGACAGAGTCCCTAGACAGAAACAATGAGGGGCGGTTCTGTCTGGGTTCTTGCCTGAAGCAAGTTCCACAGTGACAGTTCCATCCAAATCCTTGCCAGAAATAAGGTTCAGGCAGGCAGTTCTACCCATATATTGCCAGAAATAAGGTCCAGACAGGCAGTTCTACCAAATCCTTGCCTGAAATAAGGTCCAGACAGGCAATTCCTCCCAAATCCTTGCCTGAAATAAGGTCCAGACAGGCAATTCCTCCCAAATCTTTGCCTGACATAAGGTCCAGAGGGGCAGTTCTACCCATATCCCTGCCAGAAATAAGGTCCAGAGAGGCAGTTCCACCCAAATCCTTGCCAGTAAGAAGCTCCACATGGACAGTTTTATCTGGCGCAGTTCTACATAGTCATTTGCCTATAGTAAGGTTCACCAAGACATTCCTATAATTGTATAGTCCCTAGCAAGTAACAATACCAAGATTAGGCAGTTCTACTCAGCTTCTTACACGAAAAACGATATCCAGAGCACTGGCCTGAAACATCAGAGGGGAACTGAGCTTGGCCATGACATCTTATTGCTGGCTTATATCTACATAACACGTGACACATTGTACATTATATGTAACATGCTGTATATTACATGTGACACACTGTACATTATATGTGACACACTGTACATTATATATGACATGGTGTACATTATATGTGACACACTGTACATTATATGTGACATGGTGTAAATTATATGTGACACACTGTACATTATATGTGACACCTGTATATTATATGTGACACACTGTGCATTATATGTAACATGGTGTACATTACATGTGACACACTGTACATTATATGTGACACACTGTGCATTATAGGAGACACACTGTACATTATATGTGACATGGTGTACATTATATGTGACACACTGTACATTATATGTGACACACTGTGCATTATATGTGACATGGTGTACATTATATGTGACATGATGTACATTATATGTGACATGGTGTACATTATATGTGACATGGTGTACATTATATGTGACACACTGTACATTATATGTAACATGGTGTGCATTATGTGTAACATGGTGTACATTATATGTGACACACTGTACATTATATTGTGACACACTGTACATTATATGTAACATGGTGTACATTACATGTGACACACTGTACATTATATGTGACACACTGTGCATTATAGGAGACACACTGTACATTATATGTGACATGGTGTACATTATATGTGACACACTGTACATTATATGTGACATGGTGTACATTATATGTGACACACTGTACATTCTATGTGATTGGGTGTACATTATATGTGACACACTGTACATTATATGTGACACACTGTACATTATATGTGACACACTGTACATTATATGTGACACACTGTGCATTATATGTGACATGGTGTACATTATATGTGACATGGTGTACATTATATGTGACATGGTGTACATTATATGTGACATGGTGTACATTATATGTGACACACTGTACATTATATGTAACATGGTGTGCATTATATGTAACATGGTGTACATTATATGTGACACAATGTACATTATATTGTGACACACTGTACATTATATGTAACATGGTGTACATTACATGTGACACACTGTACATTATATGTGACACACTGTGCATTATAGGAGACACACTGTACATTATATGTGACATGGTGTACATTATATGTGACACACTGTACATTATATGTGACATGGTGTACATTATATGTGACACACTGTACATTCTATGTGACACACTGTGCATTATATGTGACATGGTGTACATTATATGTGACATGGTGTACATTATATGTGACATGGTGTACATTATATGTGACATGGTGTACATTATATGTGACACACTGTACATTATATGTAACACGGTGTGCATTATATGTAACATGGTGTACATTATATGTGACACACTGTACATTATATTGTGACACACTGTACATTATATGTGACACACTGTACATTACATGTGACACACTGTACATTATATGTGACACACTGTGCATTATAGGAGACACACTGTACATTATATGTGACACACTGTACATTATATGTGACACACTGTACATTATATGTGACATGGTGTACATTATATGTGACACACTGTACATTCTATGTGATTGGGTGTACATTATATGTGACACACTGTACATTATATGTGACATGGTGTACATTATATGTGACATTTTACATTATATGTGACACACTGTACATTATATGTGACACTGTACATTATATGTGACACCCTGTACTTTATATGTGACACACTATACATTATATATGACACTCTGTACATTATATGTGACACACTGTACATTATATGTGACACACTGTACATTATATATGACACTGTACATTATATGTGACATGGTGTACATTATATGTGACACACTGTACAGTATATGTGACACACTGTACATTATATGTGACACACTGTACATTATATGTGACATGGTGTACATTATATGTGACACCCTGTACATTATATGTGACACACTGTACATTATATGTGACACACTGTACATTATATGTGACACACTGTACATTATATATGACACTGTACATTATATGTGACATGGTGTACATTATATGTGACACACTGTACAGTATATGTGACACACTGTACATTATATGTGACACACTGTACATTATATGTGACATGGTGTACATTATATGTGACATGGTGTACATTATATGTGACACACTGTACATTATATGTGACACACTGTACATTATATGTGACACACTGTACATTATATGTAACATGCTGTATATTATATGTGACACACTGTACATTATAGGTGACACACTGTACATTATATGTGACACACTGTACATTATATGTGACACACTGTACATTATATGTGATAAACTGTACATTATATGTGACATGGTGTACATTATATGTGATTGGGTGTATATTACATGTGACACACTGTACATTATATGTAACATGCTGTACAGTATATGTAACATGGTGTACATTATATGTGACACACTGTACATTATATGTGACACTGTACATTATATGTGACACACTGTACATTATATGTGACACACTGTACATTATATGTGACACACTGTACATTATATGTGACACACTGTACATTATATGTGACATGGTGTACATTATATGTGACACACTGTACAGTATATGTGACACACTGTACATTATATGTGACACACTGTACATTATATGTGACATGGTGTACATTATATGTGACACACTGTACATTATATGTGACACACTGTACATTATATGTGACACACTGTACATTATATGTGACACACTGTACATTATATGTGACACACTGTACATTATATGTGACACCCTGTACATTATATGTGACACACTGTACATTATATGTGACACACTGTACATTATATGTGACACACTGTACATTATATGTGACACACTGTACATTATATGTGACACACTGTACATTATATGTGACAGGTGTACATTATATGTGACACACTGTACAGTATATGTGACACACTGTACATTATATGTGACACACTGTACATTATATGTGACATGGTGTACATTATATGTGACACACTGTACAGTATATGTGACACACTGTACATTATATGTGACACACTGTACATTATATGTGACATGGTGTACATTATATGTGACACACTACATTATATGTGACACACTGTACATTATATGTGACATGGTGTACATTATATGTGACATGGTGTACATTATATGTGACATGGTGTACATTATATGTGACATGGTGTACATTATATGTGACATGGTGTACATTATATGTGACATGGTGTACATTATATGTGACACACTGTACATTATATGTGACACACTGTACATTATATGTGACATGGTGTACATTATATGTGACACACTGTACATTATATGTGACACACTGTACATTATATGTGACACACTGTACATTATATGTGACACACTGTACATTATATGTGACACACTGTACATTATATGTGACATGGTGTACATTATATGTGACACACTGTACATTATATGTGACACACTGTACATTATATGTGACATGGTGTACATTATATGTGACACACTGTACATTATATGTGACATGGTGTACATAATATGTGACACACTGTACATTATATGTGACACACTGTACATTATATGTGACATGGTGTACATTATATGTGACACACTGTACATTATATGTGACGTGGTGTACATTATGTGACACACTGTACATTATATGTGACACACTGTACATTATATGTGACATGGTGTACATTATATGTGACACACTGTACAGTATATGTGACACACTGTACATTATATGTGACACACTGTACATTATATGTGACATGGTGTACATTATATGTGACACACTACATTATATGTGACACACTGTACATTACATGTGACATGGTGTACATTATATGTGACATGGTGTACATTATATGTGACATGGTGTACATTATATGTGACATGGTGTACATTATATGTGACATGGTGTACATTATATGTGACATGGTGTACATTATATGTGACACACTGTACATTATATGTGACACACTGTACATTATATGTGACATGGTGTACATTATATGTGACACACTGTACATTATATGTGACACACTGTACATTATATGTGACACACTGTACATTATATGTGACACACTGTACATTATATGTGACACACTGTACATTATATGTGACATGGTGTACATTATATGTGACACACTGTACATTATATGTGACACACTGTACATTATATGTGACATGGTGTACATTATATGTGACACACTGTACATTATATGTGACATGGTGTACATAATATGTGACACACTGTACATTATATGTGACACACTGTACATTATATGTGACATGGTGTACATTATATGTGACACACTGTACATTATATGTGACGTGGTGTACATTATGTGACACACTGTACATTATATGTGACACACTGTACATTATTTGTGACATGGTGTACATTATATGTGACATGGTGTACATTATATGTGACATGGTGTACATTATATGTGACATGGTGTACATTATATGTGACACACTGTACATTATATGTGACACACTGTACATTATATGTGACATGGTGTACATAACACGTGGCGATGTTGTACACATATGGTGAAGATAACTGTGTGCTAAATTTATTTATGTAAAAAATGGGATTTACATGTAACTAAAATCATTGACATACCATCGTCGATTTCAGCAACGTTGCATTTGTCACCAGTACAACAGAAACAGTTAGCTTTGCCTCTACATTGCTCTTCACATTTATTCCATTCTATACAACCTTTCTCATACCGCCCATCTGCATCTACTCTGCTGAAGCATGCCTGGCGGAGAAAGTGTATACATACATAGGTCATTACAAAGAAAGTGGAAGTCGTGATAGCGCAGTGGAAGTGCGTTCGCTTCATGTGCGAACGGCCTGGAGTTTGAGCCCCGCTGGAGCCGTTACGATTGTGTCCTTAAGCAAGGCATTTAAATTCCACGTTGCCTCTTCTCTCTCCCTCGTGGCGATGGATTCCATCAGAAATGAGGTCTCAAGAGTGATTACTATAAGAACTTGTTTCGCAATCGAGCTAAAATAAATTTGTATAAACTAGAGAAAGTGTATATGTACATACTTAGGTCATTACAAAGTGCTAAAATGTTATCCAAATTCTGTCCCAATAAAATGGGGGCAGGAGTGACTTTATATAGGAGTTTATTTATTTAAAAATATGACAAGTGTGGTATTAGGATACTGGCAGTAGGATACTGGTAGCAGGATACTGATAGCAGGATACTGGTAGTAGGATACTGGTAGTAGGATACTGGTAGCAGGATACTGGTAATATGATACTGGTAGCAGGATACTGGTAGTAGGATACTGGTAGTAGGATACTGGTAAAATGCAGTAGTTTACTGAGATCTAAAGAAGTGCACATTTATGAGATGTAAGCATGCATGCCAACACCTAGTTAATGTGTTAGTTATGCCAAGAACCAATGTAAAAATGCAATGCAATAGCTCTATCTATATTTTGAATAGTCAAGCAACATTTCTAATGAAGAAAACTCCATACCTGTTCATGGTTTGCACAAGCACATGTTGATTGGCGATTACAAACATCATTATCAGCCAGCCCATTGCATGTGTAACAGTGATGCCCTGTAAATGATTAACTATGAGTTGCATGATTGTGCAACAGTGATGCCCTGTAAATGATTAACTATAATTTGCATGATTGTGCAACAGTGATGCTGTGCAAATTTTAAAAATGGGAATATACGCTGTGTCAAACACAGTAATTGAAGAATAAATTAAATCAGAAAATAAATGGAATAATATATTAGATCTATTTAACTACACATTCAAATGGAAACAGATATACTCTAACTCATTAATATTTGGAGCTACTATCTATACAACTTTAAGAAGTTTTCTAATGACTTCTGCCAACAAATACTGCATAGATGTAAATTAACACAATGTTCTCTATGTGACTGTTGTTGTATGGACGTAGAAAGCACCCCATGCTTGTACTTATGCCCACCAATTATGGAGCAACATTTCCATATTTTAAAAAATCCAAGACAGTAGATATTGTGATTAAATTAGCTGATATAATATTATAATATGCTTCAGATAGAACCCAAATCACTATATCAAACAGGTGTGTTAATGACATAATCGCCCTGTGCAAGTTTTTTATTTTTAAAATGAAATATAAAAATAAAAAAAACCCATTTCGAACATTTTACAAATTATCTGTATGCTCTAGAAAAAGCGGTAGAACTGGAAAGAAACAAACTAGAACAACACAACCTGAAATGGGTCAGTCTTGTTCTAACTGTATATTGTCCCTAAATATATCAATTAAAAATTATATATGAGTATGAAATTATGGAAACAATCAAAAACATGTTTTCTATTCATGTTTTCTTCTCCTTTTTCATTTCGATTCCATCCAGTTCAACCAGATTATCCTCTTGTTGAATTCTACTTTTGAGGCACATGCACGTGCATTAGAATATTTCTTTTTCGTGCAAACATATATTGTTTTAGACGTTTATCTATATCATCACGCACTGTTTCATATTTATCTGTAATTAAGTATGTAGCTATAAATTAAATGACATATGTATGCTATGAATGTATGGAAAATAATAAACAGAGTTATCCGAAAGGGGCCTCAAAACAGAAAAAAAGGAGATATACTATTGTTAAATTCAAGACAACAACATGTACAAATTAAAATACTTGTTTGTTGGACTTATAATACATAATTGCTATAATTATAATAAATAATTGCTATAATTATAATACATAATTGCTATAATAGTGTTTAACTTACGTTTGCACTTTTCCCCAACCACAGCACCTATACCGTACATCAACTTGCTAACAACAATTCTTTGTTCCAGTTCAAGTTTATGCATACCGGCATCTACACATTCCCAAGCAAGCTCCAGTTCATGACAAAGGTTCATCAAAATATCCTCATAGTTCCTTCTAGACTTATCTTCCCAGTTATTGGATACATTGCTTTTTGTCTTTGCTGTATTGTCTTTGTCTTTTGAATTAGTTGCAGACTTTGTATTCTTGTCCTTGCTTGTCGATTGTTTTGAATTCTTTGATGTCTTGTCCTTGCTTGTCGATTGTTTTGAATTCTTTGATATCTTGTCATTGCTTGTCGATTGTTTTGAATTCTTTGATGTCTTGTCCTTGCTTGTCGATTGTTTTGAATTCTTTGATGTCTTGTCCTTGCCTGATTGTTTTACAGACATTGTCGTACTGTTCTTATCCATATCATCACTCTCGTCAGTAGTAGATGCATCATCATCATCACTTTCATCAGTAGTAGATGCATCATCCATACCATTTGACTGTTCATATCTAAGCAATAAAGAATCAAATGATTGGAACTGATTATCTAAGATTGTTTATGAGAGCATAAATATGGCTTGCATGATCTCATAATTAGCCTCTGCCTATACATGCAAAGTTTCACCAAAATAGGCTTAATACTTTAGTTGGTATCAATTGTATTGCATGATCTGCAAAGTACTTGTATCTATGGACATATTCTAACACATGTAGTAAAGCATTAGTTCAACCTGATAGTATGTATAAAGTCAGCGCAAGTCTGTTGAACGGCAATGAAAAAGACAGTCGGGTCAGAACTTTTCGTAGATGTAAATTAACTGTTTTCAGTAGAATTCTACAGAGGTATGATTAGGTTTTGATTTCTGATACAGCACCAATAGCACCAACTATGACTACACTCACAAGGCTGGCCACTACACAGCTCCAATAGCACCAACTATGACTACACTCACAAGGCTGGCCACTACACAGCATAAATAGCAACAACTATTGACTACACTCATAAGGCTGGCCACTGCACAGCTCCAATAGCAACAACTCTTGATTACACTCATAAGGCTGGCCACTGCACAGCATAAATAGCAACAACTCTTGACTACACTCACACAACTGGCCACTACACAGCATAAATAGCAACAACTCTTGACTACACTCACAAGGCTGGCCACTACACAGCATAAATAGCACCAACTCTTGACTGCACTCACAAGGCTGGCCACTACACAGCACAAATAGCAACAACTCTTGACTGCACTCACAAGGCTGGCCACTACACAGCACAAATAGCAACAACTCTTGACTACACTCACAAGGCTGGCCACTACACAACACAAATAGCAACAACTCTTGACTACACTCACAAGGCTGGCCACTGCACAGCTCCAATAGCAACAACTATTGACTACACTCACATGGCTGGCCACTACACAGCATAAATAGCAACAACTCTTGACTACACTCACAAGGCTGGCCACTGCAAAGCTCCAATAGCAACAACTATTAACTACACTCACAAGGCTGGACACTGCACAGCTCCAATAGCAAGAACTATTGACTACACTCACATGGCTGGCCACTGCACAGCATAAATAGCAACAACTATTGACTACACTCACAAGGCTGGGCACTACACAGCACAAATAGCAACAACTCTTGACTACACTCACAAGGCTGGCCACTACACAGCACAAATAGCAACAACTCTAGACTACACTCACAAGGCTGGTCACTACACAGCACAAATAGCACCAACTATGACTACACTCACAGGGATGGCCACTGCACAGCACAAATAGCACCAACTCTTGACTACACTCACAAGGCTGGCCACTACACAGCACAAATAGCACCAACTATGACTACACTTACAGGGATGGCCACTGCACAGCACAAATAGCAACAACTATTGACTACACTCACAAGGTTGGCGATTACACAGCATAAATAGCAACAACTCTTGACTACACTCACAAGGCTGGCCACTACACAGCACAAATAGCAACCACTCTAGACTACACTCACAATACTGGCCACTACACAGCACAAATAGCACCAACTATGACTACACTCACAGGGATGGCCACTGCACAGCACAAATAGCACCAACTCTTGACTACACTCACAAGGCTGGCCACTACACAGCACAAATAGCACCAACTATGACTACACTTACAGGGATGGCCACTGCACAGCACAAATAGCAACAACTATTGACTACACTCACAAGGTTGGCGACTACACAGCATAAATAGCAACAACTATTGACTGCACTCACAAGGCTGGCCACTGCACAGCATAAATAGCAACAACTATTGACTGCACTCACATGGCTGGCCACTGCACAGCATAAATAGCAACAACTATTGACTACACTCACATGGCTGGCCACTACACAGCATAAATAGCAACAACTATTGACTACACTCACAAGGCTGGCCACTGCACAGCATAAATAGCAACAATGCTTGACTACACTCACAAGGCTGGCCACTACACATCACAAATAGCAACAACTCTTGACTACACTCACAAGGCTAGCCACTACACAGCACAAATAGCACGAACTATGACTGCACTCACATGGCTGGCCACTGCACAGCATAAATAGCAACAACTATTGACTACACTCACATGGCTGGCCACTACACAGCATAAATAGCAACAACTATTGACTACACTCACAAGGCTGGCCACTACACAGCACAAATAGCAACAACTCTTGACTACACTCACAAGGCTGGCCACAACACAAATAGCAACAACTCTTGACTACACTCACAAGGCTGGCCACTGCACAGCTCCAATAGCAACAACTATTGACTACACTCACATGGCTGGCCACTACACAGCATAAATAGCAACAACTCTTGACTTCACTCACAAGGCTGGCCACTGCAAAGCTCCAATAGCAACAACTATTGACTACACTCACAAGGCTGGACACTGCACAGCTCCAATAGCAAGAACTATTGACTACACTCACATGGCTGGCCACTGCACAGCATAAATAGCAACAACTATTGACTACACTCACAAGGCTGGGCACTACACAGCACAAATAGCAACAACTCTTGACTACACTCACAAGGCTGGCCACTACACAGCACAAATAGCAACAACTCTAGACTACACTCACAAGGCTGGTCACTACACAGCACAAATAGCAACAACTCTTGACTACACTCACAATACTGGCCACTACACAGCACAAATAGCACCAACTATGACTACACTTACAGGGATGGCCACTGCACAGCACAAATAGCAACAACTATTGACTACACTCACAAGGTTGGCGACTACACAGCATAAATAGCAACAACTATTGACTGCACTCACAAGGCTGGCCACTGCACAGCATAAATAGCAACAACTATTGACTGCACTCACATGGCTGGCCACTGCACAGCATAAATAGCAACAACTATTGACTACACTCACATGGCTGGCCACTACACAGCATAAATAGCAACAACTATTGACTACACTCACAAGGCTGGACACTGCACAGCATAAATAGCAACAACGCTTGACTACACTCACAAGGCTGGCCACTACACATCACAAATAGCAACAACTCTTGACTACACTCACAAGGCTGGCTACTACACAGCACAAATAGCACAAACTATGACTGCACTCACATGGCTGGCCACTGCACAGCATAAATAGCAACAACTATTGACTACACTCACATGGCTGGCCACTACACAGCATAAATAGCAACAACTATTGACTACACTCACATGGCTGGCCACTGCACAGCATAAATAGCAACAACTATTGACTACACTCACATGGCTGGCCACTGCACAGCATAAATAGCAACAACTATTGACTACACTCACATGGCTGGCCACTACACAGCATAAATAGCAACAACTATTGACTACACTCACAAGGCTGGCCACTGCACAGCATAAATAGCAACAACTATTGACTACACTCACAAGGCTGGCCACTGCACAGCATAAATAGCAACAACGCTTGACTACACTCACAAGGCTGGCCACTACACAGCACAAATAAAAACAACTCTTGACTACACTCACAAGGTTGGCCACTACACAGCACAAATAGAAACAACTCTTGACTACACTCACAAGGTTGGCCACTACACAGCACAAATAGAAACAACTCTTGACTGCACTCACAAGGTTGGCCACTACACAGCACAAATAGCAACAACTCTTGACTGCACTCACAAGGCTGGCCACTACACAGCACAAATAGCAACAACTCTTGACTACACTCACAATGATGGTCACTACACAGCACAAATAGCAACAACTCTTGACTACACTCACAAGGATGGCCACTACACAGCACAAATAGCAACAACTCTTGACTACACTCACAAGGCTGGCCACTACAAAGCACAAATAGCAACAACTCTTGACTACACTCATAAGGCTGGCCACTACACAGCACAAATAGCAACAACTCTTGACTGCACTCACAAGGAGACTATTCATAGCCACTACACAGCACCAATACACCTGTTGTGATAGACATAAACCAACTTTCATAAATTGTTATTGAATGTTAATCACTGTGCATTGTGTGTCTTCACTTTTATCACATTGTCAAGCTAGTCATTATGTCCAAACTGGCATGTTTTTTCATTTCTTTATAAAACAAAATTTGTTCACACACAATTTTATGTCATAAAAAAATTCTTAATCATCAAATACATTTTGGGTCCAAATTGCAAACAACATTTCAGTTTTGGGGGAAAACAGATATGACATACCTTGTATGTTTTACGTTTATTTATCATCGCTACCAATTGCCCATATGAGCGACGCCTCCTGAAGAGATTAGTCATTTAAGAATTGTGGA
This sequence comes from Archivesica marissinica, assembly GCA_014843695.1. Classification (NCBI taxonomy): domain Eukaryota; kingdom Metazoa; phylum Mollusca; class Bivalvia; order Venerida; family Vesicomyidae; genus Archivesica; species Archivesica marissinica. Next base: position 26,569,872 of record CM026393.1, read on the forward strand.
GGATAGTGCAATGATACAGACAGAGTCCCATTCCAAAGTCTCCCCTGGTTCATTTACGTGCACGGTGTACAGCACCGACATGAGACCTCGGTTTAATGTCCCATATGAAAGACTGTTAATTTTATTAGGGTCAGACGGGGGATCGAACCTGCGATCCCTGGATTACCAGTGCAGCGTGTTACCACTGGACTAACATGCCTGCAGAAGTAGAGCACTTAAATAGCTTATGTTTATAAACTTACCTATCATAACTCATCATTTGAAGCTCGTTAGCGATGCTCATGTAATTGTCGAAACAAACTATGGGATTAATTTCTGGTTCCTCTTCCGGCTTACAGGCCATAACAGACCAAAGCTGCAATTCATTTAACATCTGTGTCACCTGTAGCTGTCTATATCCACTGCAGTCCACTGTTGCTTCACTGATGCACACTTTGGTGTATTGTGTCATACTAAAATAAACATAGATAGAGAGTTTAGTTTTCAAATTCACTAAGCCACAAACATAAACATAGATATAATACAATGATGCAACAAGAAGACAATGAAATAAACACAAGGAATACAATATACATTCAATCATAAATCAAGGTCATTAATGTATGTAATGGCTATATAGATAATCATTATCATTTAGAGAATCCTGCGTACATTTCTAGTTTCGTACAATGCCCAAAATATATGTGTACATAGTCGTACGGAGAAGGTGTTTAACTATACAACCACCTAGTTAGGTATTATCTTCATTGATGCGTTGCATATATATATGCATATATATAATAATAATGTTCATTATTATTTAATATTGGAGTATTACATTTAGTCATATGCGTAAATGTACAAAATTAATAATTTTAATTAGAAAGATCTCGTTATATAAGTGTGTGTTTTAAGTAAGATATAAACTCAAGCTGATCAATGTGGACGCATAGTATTTGTGACAAATAACAACTTTACATTAACATGTAGAATATGTACATGTATATACAATGCTTATGTAGCTTGAACTTTAAATATAACAGTTTCGTTGGATATTAACACAAATGTATAGGCATCAATGCATAACAATATTAGGTTATTAATTGTCAAGTCACAAGATAAATCATGATATCAACTATAGCAGCTATACATGACATGCTCCAACCAACATACAGTAACCAGCTACACATGACATGCTCCAACCAACATACAGTAACCAGCTACACAGGACAGGCTCCAACCAACATACAGTAACCAGCTACACAAGACATGCACCAACCAACATACAGTAACCAGCTACACATGACATGCTCCAACCAACATACAGTAACCAGCTACACATGACATGCTCCAACCAACATACAGTAACCAGCCATATATGACATGCTCCAACCAACATACAGTAACCAGCTATACATGACATGCTCCAACCAACATACAGTAACCAGCTACACAAGACATGCACCAACCAACATACAGTAACCAGCTACACATGACATGCTCCAACCAACATACAGTAACTAGCTACACAAGACACGCACCAACCAACATACAGTAACCAGCTATACATGACATGCTCCAACCAACATACAGTAACCAGCTACACATGACATGCTCCAACCAACATACAGTAACCAGCTACACATGACATGCTCCAACCAACATACAGTAACCAGCTATACATGACATGCTCCAACCAACATACAGTAACCAGCTACACATGACATGCTCCAACCAACATACAGTAACCAGCTACACATGACATGCTCCAACCAACATACAGTAACCAGCTACACATGACATGCTCCAACCAACATACAGTAACCAGCTACACATGACATGCTCCAACCAACATACAGTAACCAGCTACACATGACATGCTCCAACCAACATACAGTAACCAGTTACATATGACATGCTCCAACCAACATACAGTAACCAGCTACACATGACATGCTCCAACCAACATACAGTAACCAGCTACACATGACATGCTCCAACCAACATACAGTAACCAGCTACACATGACATGCTCCAACCAACATACAGTAACCAACTACACATGACATGCTCCAACCAACATACAGTAACCAGCTACACAGGACACGCTCCAACCAACATACAGTAACCAGCTACACATGACATGCTCCAACCAACATACAGTAACCAGCTACACATGACATGCTCCAACCAACATACAGTAACCAGCTACACATGACATTATCCAACCAACATACAGTAACCAGCTATACATGACATGCTCCAACCAACATACAGTAACCAGCTACACATGACATGCTCCAACCAACATACAGTAACCAGCTACACATGACATGCTCCAACCAACATACAGTAACCAGCTACACATGACATGCTCCAACCAACATACAGTAACCAGCTACACATGACATGCTCCAACCAACATACAGTAACCAGCTACACATGACATGCTCCAACCAACATACATGACATGCTCCAACCAACATACATGACATGCTCCAACCAACATACAGTAACCAGCTACACATGACATGCTCCAACAAACATACAGTAACCAGCTACACATGTCATGCTCCAACCAACATACAGTAACCAGCTATACATGACATGCTCCAACCAACATACAGTAACCAGCTACACATGACATTATCCAACCAACATACAGTAACCAGCTATACATGACATGCTCCAACCAACATACAGTAACCAGCTACACATGACATTATCCAACCAACATACAGTAACCAGCTACACATGACATGCTCCAACAAACATACATGACATGCTCCAACCAACATACAGTAACCAGCTACACATGACATGCTCCAACCAACATACAGTAACCAGCTACACATGACATGCTCCAACCAACATACAGTAACCAGCTACACATGACATGCTCCAACCAACATACAGTAACCAGCTACACATGACATGCTCCAACCAACATACAGTAACCAGCTACACATGACATGCTCCAACCAACATACAGTAACCAGCTATACATGACATGCTCCAACCAACATACAGTAACCAGCTACACATGACATGCTCCAACCAACATACAGTAACCAGCTACACATGACATGCTCCAACCAACATACAGTAACCAGCTACACATGACATGCTCCAACCAACATACAGTAACCAGCTACACATGACATGCTCCAACCAACATACAGTAACCAGCTACACATGACATGCTCCAACCAACATACAGTAACCAGCTACACATGACATGCTCCAACCAACATACAGTAACCAGCTACACATGACATGCTCCAACCAACATACAGTAACCAGCTACACATGACATGCTCCAACCAACATACAGTAACCAGCTACACATGACATGCTCCAACCAACATACAGTAACCAGCTACACATGACATGCTCCAACCAACATACAGTAACCAGCTATACATGACATGCTCCAACCAACATACAGTAACCAGCTATACATGACATGCTCCAACCAACATACAGTAACCAGCTACACATGACATGCTCCAACCAACATACAGTAACCAGCTACACATGACATGCTCCAACCAACATACAGTAACCAGCTACACATGACATGCTCCAACCAACATACAGTAACCAGCTACACATGACATGCTCCAACCAACATACAGTAACCAGCTACACATGACATGCTCCAACCAACATACAGTAACCAGCTACACATGACATGCTCCAACCAACATACAGTAACCAGCTACACATGACATGCTCCAACCAACATACAGTAACCAGCTACACAGTGACATGCTCCAACCAACATACAGTAACCAGCTACACATGACATGCTCCAACCAACATACAGTAACCAGCTACACATGACATGCTCCAACCAACATACAGTAACCAGCTACACATGACATGCTCCAACCAACATACAGTAACCAGCTACACATGACATGCTCCAACCAACATACATGACATGCTCCAACCAACATACATGACATGCTCCAACCAACATACAGTAACCAGCTACACATGACATGCTCCAACAAACATACAGTAACCAGCTACACATGTCATGCTCCAACCAACATACAGTAACCAGCCATATATGACATGCTCCAACCAACATACAGTAACCAGCTATAGATGACATGCTCCAACCAACATACAGTAACCAGCTACACATGACATTATCCAACCAACATACAGTAACCAGCTACACATGACATGCTCCAACAAACATACATGACATGCTCCAACCAACATACAGTAACCAGCTACACATGACATGCTCCAACCAACATACAGTAACCAGCTATACATGACATGCTCCAACCAACATACAGTAACCAGCTACACATGACACGCACCAACCAACATACAGTAACCAGCTATACATGACATGCTCCAACCAACATACAGTAACCAGCTACACATGACATGCTCCAACCAACATACAGTAACCAGCTACACATGACATACTCCAACCAACATACAGTAACCAGCTATACATGACATGCTCCAACCAACATACAGTAACCAGCTACACATGACACGCACCAACCAACATACAGTAACCAGCTACACATGACATGCGCCAACCAACATACAGTAACCAGCTACACATGACATGCTCCAACCAACATACAGTAACCAGCTACACATGGCATGCTCCAACCAACATACAGTAACCAGCTACACATGACATGCTCCAACCAACATACAGTAACCAGCTACACATGACATGCTCCAACCAACATACAGTAACCAGCTACACATGACATTATCCAACCAACATACAGTAACCAGCTATACATGACATGCTCCAACCAACATACAGTAACCAGCTACACATGACATGCTCCAACCAACATACAGTAACCAGCTACACATGACATGCTCCAACCAACATACAGTAACCAGCTATATATGACATGCTCCAACCAACATACAGTAACCAGCTACACATGACACGCTCCAACCAACATACAGTAACCAGCTACACATGACATGCTCCAACCAACATACAGTAACCAGCTACACATGACATGCTCCAACCAACATACAGTAACCAGCTACACATGACATGCTCCAACCAACATACAGTAACCAGTTACATATGACATGCTCCAACCAACATACAGTAACCAGCTACACATGACATGCTCCAACCAACATACAGTAACCAGCTACACAAGACACGCACCAACCAACATACAGTAACCAGCTACACATGACATGCTCCAACCAACATACAGTAACCAGCTACACATGACATGCTCCAACCAACATACAGTAACCAGCTACACATGACATGCTCCAACCAACATACAGTAACCAGCTACACATGACATGCTCCAACCAACATACAGTAACCAGCTATAGCTGACATGCTCCAACCAACATACAGTAACCAGCTACACAGCTATTCATGACATTATCCAACCAACATACAGTAACCAGCTACACATGACATGCTCCAACCAACATACAGTAACCAGCTACATATCACAAGCTCCAACCAACATACAGTAACCAGCTACACATGACATGCTCCAACCAACATACAGTAACCAGCTACACATGACATGCTCCAACCAACATACAGTAACCAGCTACACAGGACACGCTCCAATCAACATACAGTAACCAGCTACACATGACATGCTCCAACCAACATACAGTAACCAGCTACACATGACATGCTCCAACCAACATACAGTAACCAGCTACACATGACATGCTCCAACCAACATACAGTAACCAGCTACACATGACATGCTCCAACCAACATACAGTAACCAGCTACACATGACATGCTCCAACCAACATACAGTAACCAGCTACACATGACATGCTCCAACCAACATACAGTAACCAGCTACACATGACATGCTCCAACCAACATACAGTAACCAGCTACACATGACATGCTCCAACCAACATACAGTAACCAGCTACACATGACATGCTCCAACCAACATACAGTAACCAGCTACACATGACATGCTCCAACCAACATACAGTAACCAGCTACACATGACATGCTCCAACCAACATACAGTAACCAGTACACATGACATGCTCCAACCAACATACAGTAACCAGCTACACATGACATGCTCCAACAACATACAGTAACCAGCTACACATGACATGCTCCAACCAACATACAGTAACCAGCTACACATGACATGCTCCAACCAACATACAGTAACCAGCTACACATGACATGCTCCAACCAACATACAGTAACCAGCTACACATGACATGCTCCAACCAACATACAGTAACCAGCTACACATGACATGCTCCAACCAACATACAGTAACCAGCTACATGACATGCTCCAACCAACATACAGTAACCAGCTACACATGACATGCTCCAACCAACATACAGTAACCAGCTACACATGACATGCTCCAACCAACATACAGTAACCAGCTACACATGACATGCTCCAACCAACATACAGTAACCAGCTACACATGACATGCTCCAACCAACATACAGTAACCAGCTACACATGACATGCTCCAACCAACATACAGTAACCAGCTACACATGACATGCTCCAACCAACATACAGTAACCAGCTACACATGACATGCTCCAACCAACATACAGTAACCAGCTACACATGACATGCTCCAACCAACATACAGTAACCAGCTACACATGACATGCTCCAACCAACATACAGTAACCAGCTACACATGACATGCTCCAACCAACATACAGTAACCAGCTACATAGGACATGCTCCAACCAACATACAGTAACCAGCTACACATGACATGCTCCAACCAACATACAGTAACCAGCTACACATGACATGCTCCAACCAACATACAGTAACCAGCTACACATGACATGCTCCAACCAACATACAGTAACCAACTACACATGACATGCTCCAACCAACATACAGTAACCAGCTACACATGACATGCTCCAACCAACATACAGTAACCAGCTACACATGACATGCTCCAACCAACATACAGTAACCAGCTACACATGACATGCTCCAACCAACATACAGTAACCAGCTACACATGACATTATCCAACCAACATACAGTAACCAGCTATACATGACATGCTCCAACCAACATACAGTAACCAGCTACACATGACATGCTCCAACCAACATACAGTAACCAGCTACACATGACATGCTCCAACCAACATACAGTAACCAGCTACACATGACATGCTCCAACCAACATACATGACATGCTCCAACCAACATACATGACATGCTCCAACCAACATACAGTAACCAGCTACACATGACATGCTCCAACAAACATACAGTAACCAGCTACACATGTCATGCTCCAACCAACATACAGTAACCAGCTACACATGACATGCTCCAACCAACATACAGTAACCAGCTACACATGACATTATCCAACCAACATACAGTAACCAGCTACACATGACATGCTCCAACCAACATACATGACATGCTCCAACCAACATACAGTAACAAGCTACACATGACATGCTCCAACCAACATACAGTAACCAGCTATACATGACATGCTCCAACCAACATACAGTAACCAGCTACACATGACATGCTCCAACCAACATACAGTAACCAGTTATACATGACATGCTCCAACCAACATACAGTAACCAGCTATATATGACATTATCCAACCAACATACAGTAACCAGCTATACATGACATGCTCCAACCAACATACAGTAACCAGCTACACATGACATGCTCCAACCAACATACAGTAACCAGCTACACATGACATTATCCAACCAACATACAGTAACCAGCTACACATGACATGCTCCAACCAACATACAGTAACCAGCTACACATGACATGCTCCAACCAACATACAGTAACCAGCTACACATGACATGCTCCAACCAACATACAGTAACCAGCTACACATGACATGCTCCAACCAACATACAGTAACCAGCTACACATGACATGCTCCAACCAACATACAGTAACCAGCTATACATGACATGCTCCAACCAACATACAGTAACCAGCTACACATGACATTATCCAACCAACATACAGTAACCAGCTATACATGACATGCTCCAACCAACATACAGTAACCAGCTACACATGACATGCTCCAACCAACATACAGTAACCAGCTACACATGACATGCTCCAACCAACATACAGTAACCAGCTACACATGACATGCTCCAACCAACATACAGTAACCAGCTACACATGACATGCTCCAACCAACATACAGTAACCAGCTATACATGACATGCTCCAACCAACATACAGTAACCAGCTACACAGCTATACATGACATTATCCAACCAACATACAGTAACCAGCTACACATGACATGCTCCAACCAACATACAGTAACCAGCTACATATCACAAGCTCCAACCAACATACAGTAACCAGCTACACATGACATGCTCCAACCAACATACAGTAACCAGCTACACATGACATGCTCCAACCAACATACAGTAACCAGCTACACATGACATGCTCCAACCAACATACAGTAACCAGCTACACATGACATGCTCCAACCAACATACAGTAACCAGCTACACATGACATGCTCCAACCAACATACAGTAACCAGCTATACATGACATGCTCCAACCAACATACAGTAACCAGCTACACATGACATGCTCCAACCAACATACAGTAACCAGCTACACATGACATGCTCCAACCAACATACAGTAACCAGCTACACATGACATTATCCAACCAACATACAGTAACCAGCTATACATGACATGCTCCAACCAACATACAGTAACCAGCTACACATGACATGCTCCAACCAACATACAGTAACCAGCTACACATGACATGCTCCAACCAACATACAGTAACCAGCTACACATGACATGCTCCAACCAACATACATGACATGCTCCAACCAACATACATGACATGCTCCAACCAACATACAGTAACCAGCTACACATGACATGCTCCAACAAACATACAGTAACCAGCTACACATGTCATGCTCCAACCAACATACAGTAACCAGCTACACATGACATGCTCCAACCAACATACAGTAACCAGCTACACATGACATTATCCAACCAACATACAGTAACCAGCTATACATGACATGCTCCAACCAACATACAGTAACCAGCTACACATGACATGCTCCAACCAACATACAGTAACCAGCTACACATGACATGCTCCAACCAACATACATGACATGCTCCAACCAACATACAGTAACCAGCTACACATGACATGCTCCAACCAACATACAGTAACCAGCTACACATGACATGCTCCAACCAACATACAGTAACCAGCTACACATGACATTATCCAACCAACATACAGTAACCAGCTATACATGACATGCTCCAACCAACATACAGTAACCAGCTACACATGACATGATCCAACCAACATACAGTAACCAGCTACACATGACATGCTCCAACTATGTTCCAACCAACATACAGTAACCAGCTATACATGACATGCTCCAACCAACATACAGTAACCAGCTACACATGACATGCTCCAACCAACATACAGTAACCAGCTACACATGACATGCTCCAACCAACATACAGTAACCAGCTATACATGACATGCTCCAACCAACATACAGTAACCAGCTACACATGACACGCACCAACCAACATACAGTAACCAGCTACACATGACATGCTCCAACCAACATACAGTAACCAGCTACACATGACATGCTCCAACCAACATACAGTAACCAGCTACACATGGCATGCTCCAACCAACATACAGTAACCAGCTACACATGACATGCTCCAACCAACGTACAGTAACCAGCTACACATGACATGCTCCAACCAACATACAGTAACCAGCTATACATGACATGCTCCAACCAACATATAGTAACCAGCTACACAGGACAGGCTCCAACCAACATACAGTAACCAGCAATACATGACATGCTCCAACCAACATACAGTAACCAGCTACACATGACATGCTCCAACCAACATACAGTAACCAGCTACACAGGACATGCTACAACCAACATACAGTAACCAGCTACACATGACATGCTCCAACCAACATACAGTATCCAGCTACACATGACATTATCCAACCAACATACAGTAACCAGCAATACATGACATGCTCCAACCAACATACAGTAACCAGCTATACATGACATGCTCCAACCAACATACAGTAACCAGCTACACATCACAAGCTCCAACCAACATACAGTAACCAGCTACACATGACATGCTCCAACCAACATACAGTAACCAGCTACACATGACATGCTCCAACCAACATACAGTAACCAGCTACACATGACATGCTCCAACCAACATACAGTAACCAGCTATACATGACATGCTCCAACCAACATACAGTAACCAGCTACACATGACATGCTCCAACCAACATACAGTAACCAGCTACACATGACATGCTCCAACCAACATACAGTAACCAGCTACACATGACATGCTCCAACCAACATACAGTAACCAGCTACACATGACATGCTCCAACCAACATACAGTAACCAGCTACACATGACATGCTCCAACCAACATACAGTAACCAGCTACACATGACATGCTCCAACCAACATACAGTAACCAGCTACACATGACATGCTCCAACCAACATACAGTAACCAGCTACACATGACATGCTCCAACCAACATACAGTAACCAGCTACACATGACATGCTCCAACCAACATACAGTAACCAGCTACACATGACATGCTCCAACCAACATACAGTAACCAGCTACACATGACATGCTCCAACCAACATACAGTAACCAGCTATACATGACATGCTCCAACCAACATATAGTAACCAGCTATACATGACATGCTCCAACCAACATATAGTAACCAGCTACACAGGACTGGCTCCAACCAACATACAGTAACCAGCAATACATGACATGCTCCAACCAACATACAGTAACCAGCTACACATGACACGCTCCAACCAACATACAGTAACCAGCTACACATGACATGCTCCAATCAACATACAGTAACCAGCTACACATGACATGCTCCAACCAACATACAGTAACCAGCTATATATAACACGCTCCAACCAACATACAGTAACCAGCTACACATGACATGCTCCAACCAACATACAGTAACCAGCTACACATGACACACTCCAACCAACATACAGTAACCAGCTACACATGACATTATCCAACCAACATACAGTAACCAGCTACACATGACATTATCCAACCAACATACAGTAATCAGCTATACATGACACGCTCCAACCAACATACAGTAACCAGCTACACATGACATGCACCAACCAACATACAGTAACCAGCTACACAGGACATGCTCCAACCAACATACAGTAACCAGCTATACATGACACGCTCCAACCAACATACAGTAACCAGCTACACATAAATGTTAACAAAGCCAACATGCTATATATATATATGTACCCGGTATATGCCTATGTGTTACTATTCGTTGTCATGGTACAGCAGCCAACCAGCTATATATATATGTACTCGGTATATGCCTATGTGTTACTATTCGTTGTCATGGTACAGCAGTCATCCAGCTATATATATATATACCCGGTATATGCCTATGTGTTACTATTCGTTGTCATAGTACAGCAGCCAACCAGCTATATATATGTACCCGGTATATGCCTATGTGTTACTATTCGTTGTCATGGTACAGCAGCCAACCATATATATGTACCCGGTATATGCCTATGTGTTACTATTTGTTGTCATGGTACAGCAGCCAACCAGCTATATATATATGTACCCGGTATATGTATATGTGTTACTATTCGTTGTGATGGTACAGCAGCCAACCATATATATGTACCCGGTATATGCCTATGTGTTACTATTCGTTGTCATGGTACAGCAGTCAACCAGCTATATATATATATATATATGTACCTGGTATATGTCTATTTGTTACTATTCGTTGTCATGGTACAGCAGCCAACCAGCTATATATATATGTACCCGGTATATGTCTATGTGTTACTATTCGTTGTGATGGTACAGCAGCCAACCAGCTATATATATATATGTACTCGGTATATGCCTATGTGTTACTATTCGTTGTCATGGTACAGCAGTCATCCAGCTATATATATATATATGTACCCGGTATATGCCTATGTGTTACTATTCGTTGTCATGGTACAGCAGTCATCCAGCTATATATATATATATGTACCCGGTATATGCCTATGTGTTACTATTCGTTGTCATGGTACAGCAGTCAACCAGCTATATATATATGTACCCGGTATATGCCTATGTGTTACTATTCGTTGTCATGGTACAGCAGCCAACCAGCTATATATATGTACCCGGTATATGTCTATGTGTTACTATTCGTTGTCATGGTACAGCAGCCAACCAGCTATATATATGTACCAGGTATATGTCTATGTGTTACTATTCGTTGTCATGGTACAGCAGCCAACCATATATATGTACCCGGTATATGCCTATGTGTTACTATTTGTTGTAATGGTACAGCAGCCAACCATATATATGTACCCGGTATATGTCTATGTGTTACTATTCGTTGTCATGGTACAGCAGCCAACCAGTTGTAATCCAGGGATCGCAGGTTCGATCACCCATCTGACCCTAATAAAATGAACAGTCTTTCAGATGGGACATTAAACTGAGGTCTCGTGTCGGTGCTTTACACCATGCACGTAAAAGAACCAGAGGAGACTCTGGAATGGGTCTCTGTCTATATCATTGCACTATCCTCCAAAAATCTAAAACGACTAATCTCTTCAGGAGGCGTCGCTCATATGGGCAACCGGTAGCGAAGATAAATAAACGTAAATCCCATTCCAGAGTCTCCTCTGGTTGTTTTATGTGCATAGTGTAAAGCATCGACACGATACCTCGGTTTAAAGTCTCATCTTAAAGACTGTTAATTTTATTATGGTCAGATGGGTGATCAACCTGCAATCTCTGGATTACTAGTCCAGTGTGTTCCCACTGGACTACTATGATGCACTGTATTGAAGTGCAAATATGTAACTAAGATTAAATATTTTAGGAAAATCGGCCGAAAAAGTCGTTAGGCGATAGGCGTCCAGCCACGACGGCCTTGATATTGCATAGATACACATGATATATTTTTCATTTCATAGTAATGTTCATAGCAACCTAACATACTTCTGAACAATTTATAGAGACTGGGGAGAATGTAACTCATTTCGGAATATTTAAAATATTTACATGTAATAAAAGATACAAAGTCACAACTAACAGTTTACATTTTATTGAAAATATAGAGGATATTTATTATTAGTGTCAGATTGGAATATATTTCATCAAGTGAAGTGATCACCAAAGAAATCCTATCTTACACTACTGGTAATACACACACATCGCTTTCTTTTATTATTTCCATTGATTTTGGATAATATATTTGTTTTTCAATTTTATTCATTTTAACTGAGAGCCTCACTTCACTACAATACACAATCACACAACCACTTATGCTAGCTTGAACGTTAGCAATAAAGTATAGGACAGGTATAATCGGGGAATACTGCATGTCTACTATAGCCCATCCCCACCACTGCTAGAAACAAGAACATACCTGCAAGCATGGTCTTTAAAATGTGGAAAGTTCATTTTCAGCTGTTCTATGCAAGTACGCGCTACCTCTATTTCACACATTCCTGGTTCTACTTCTACTGGGCACCAAGTATTTGGGCAACGTTCCTGGAAGCTGTCCAATAGTCTCAGCATCATGTCATTGAGGGCAGTATCAACTTCCGACATGCAGTTGCTCGAATGGTCAATGACCGTCATCAATGTATGTCTCAACATGCTGCAAATGCAAGCAAGACACATATTGTTACAATTTGTTTCCCCAAAAATACTCTTAATAACAGATTATAAGAGTGACTGGTGTTCCCTGGCAATGTGCTTCAGGTCACTGATACACTACAACATTAAAAGCATAGAGAGGAATGGATAAACATTACTTGAATTAAAGGGCATATATTACAAAATTATTCTAAAATATAACATGCATTCGGCAATAATACTGAGTTACTATGGAAATTACGCAGGTTATCATGTAACAATCAAAAGGCTATAATCCAGTGTTACTATGGCAACCAGGTAAGATTCATCATTCCAACATCAAAAGGCTATAATTACCCCAGTGTTACTATGGCAACCAAGCAAAATTCATCATGTAACCAGCAAAGGGCCATAATCCAGTGTTACTATGGCAACCAAGCAAAATTCATCATGTAACCAGCAAAGGGCCATAATCCAGTGTTACTATTGCAATTAGGCAATATTCATCATGTAACCATCAAAGGGCCATAATCCAGTGTTACTAAGGCAATCATGTAATATTCATCATGTAACCATCGAAAGGACTATAATCTTTTTTTTTAAAACTTTATTTATTTTACAACGAACGCAAAGCAAGTTTTAACAACTTATATTAATCATTCTCGTTGGCGGGGATGAAAGCGTATATGTGGTCAGTCGTGTGGGAGGAAACCGGAATACCTGGAGAAAATCCACCTGTCCAACCTGGAGACCACCGTACCATTTACATACTTCCCGGTCCGAGGATAGAACCTGGGTTGCATTGGTGAGAGCGCTAACCACTGTGTTAATCAGACTATAATCCAGTGTTACTATGGCAACAAGGTAAGATTAATCAATTAACCATCAAAGGGCTATAACCCAGTGTTACCATTATAACCAGGTAAGATTCATTATGTAACCATCAACGGGCTATAATCCAATATTACTATGGCAACCAGACAAGAGTCATCAAGAAATTATCAAAGGGCTATAATCCAGTGTTACTATGGCAATCAGACAAGAGTCATTACGTAACCATCAAAAGGCTATAATGCAATGTTACTATGGCAACCAGACAAGAGTCATTATGTAACCATCAAAGGGCTATAATCCAGTGTTACTATGGCAACCAGGCATGAGTCATCATGTAACCATCAAAGGGCTATAATGCAATGTTACTATGGCAACAAGGCAAGAGTCATCATGTAACCATCAAAGGGCTATACTCCAGTGTTACTATGGCAACCAGGCATGAGTCATCATGTAACCATCAAAGGGCTATAATCCAGTGCTACTATGGCAACCAGGCATGAGTCATCATGTAACCATCAAAGGGCTATAATCCTAAGTTACTAATGGCAACCAGGCATGAGTCATCATGTAACCATCAAAGGGCTATAATCCTAAGTTACTAATGGCAATTGCAGGAGGGATGTGAAGCCTATGAGTAGGAACAAAAAATAACCCACATATGATATAACGTGCTACAAGAACTTACACACAGAACCTTTCCTCTGTCCCTAAAGGATCAAGCACTTCCTGTTCCAAGTAAGCCATGGATTTCATCACGATTTCAGGCTCACATGTTGCGTCACTGCTTCCATAGTCAAGTGGGATACAAACTGGTGTGTTATCTAGTACATCTACAACATCTGTCATACCAGACATGCACACTTTGCTAACTAACTCCTTCATTGTGTTCCATACAGAGTAGATATGGTGTTGCATGGATTGTGCACAATCCTTCACAGAGTCATGCACCTGCATCTCCACATAGTATACTGACCTGAATCAATAAGAAAAGGTTTAAATACCAATATAATATAATTATATATGTCTAAGCCTTTGAGAAAACAATTAATCTGGGTCAGAAACTGTGATAAACCTTTGTTTTTTGCTGGATTCAAAAAACACTTTCACAAAAATAACCGTCCAATTTCAATAAAAATCACATTTAATTTTGGAGAAAAATAGGCTATTGTTCATATGAATTGGAGCACAGGAAGACTGGTATGTGTGTGTTTTACGTTTATTTATCGTCGCTACCAGTTGCCTATATGAGTGAGTTATCCTGAAAAAGATTAGTAATTTTCGATTTTTGGAGGATAGTGCGATGATACAGACAGAGACCGATCCAGAGTATCCTCTGGTACTTTTACGTGCACGGTGCACATGTGCAGCACCGACACGAGACCTCAGTTTAATGTCCCATCTGAAAGACTGTTAATTTTATTAGGGTCAGACGGGGGATCGAATCTGCGATCCCTGGTAGGACTTGGCCTACAGGATAATATTCTATCTAAGCACGGTCATGCAAGTATCAGCCAATGATCAATGTTCCAATGTTTGACATGCTATTGGGAGAAATGGATGTGAATTAGTGACAGTGATTTATGATCCTAAAATCCATCAATTACAGTGCATTCCTGTTATTTGCATACCCAACTAGTCTGCCTAAAATATGCTAAATTTGAAACTATGTTGATACTTATTGAATACATGTAACAACTGAATATCATATATGTCACTTGTCACAATTACAACATTTATATGGTATCTGTTGGTGTCTCTTTGTGTCTCATGGATTATATTAGCGGAGGATTTTTCACCCCTGCATTACATGTCCAGCATATTAACCACTGGACGTCTAATCAGTTACCAACTGGTTCACAATATATGTGTTTACATTGTATATAGGTATGTCTGCCCGAGGGTATTGTAAGTGAAGGGCCAAAGGTCGCTAATCCATAGAGGCTCGACACCAACTTGCATTGTGGTTCCTCGTATTATCGATGGGTCCATGTTCTTGAGGAAAAAGCAAACCTAACAATTGTCAGTACATCAGCAAATCTTTACTCGACCGTAGACGCTATTGTAAAACGCCAGGCCAGTGGAAATATCCCAAATGTTGGTACGTAATTGCTGCTCAATGGAGCAGGTTACTAAATTAGAAGACAGAAACTAGCCGCACATACACACTCATATATACATGTATGTCATTTATTGACAGTGAACTTAAGCAAATGTCTTGAAATGCCGCCAAAACTCCATAGACCATAATGCAAAATGAGGTCATATCCATTGTATTAGTGGATTATCCACAGACCATAAAATGCAAATTGATATAACATCAATACTGGCAATATTGTTAGCTACTCCATAGACCATATTGCAAATCGATGAAACATCAAAACTGCTTCTCCATACACAGTGTACTGTAAAGTGACGTGACGAACATTTGCGTTATGGCGTATATTGTTAAATTTAGATTTCCAAATGACGCAGATCGAAAAATGAAACAAATGCCTTCTCTAGATAATTATCTTCTGGTTATTAGGACATAATTGTATAACATTTGGCTTATACAAATACAGTCGACCTTCGTTGCCTCGAACTCAACGGGTCCGTGAATAATAGTTGAGTCATGGGTAGTTCGAGTCAAGGATAGTCAGTCTGAAGTGACCCATGATAGTTGGAAATTACGTGTATTAGGAGCTTACTGTTGTATACTGGTCTATGCAATATAGCTAATATGTCCTCTCGTCGTTTGATATGAATCCGTGTTTATAGGATGGCATTTCATAATCATGTTAGATGATATTATAATCTATAAGAATAACGAAACTTTGGTAAATATGTTATGCAATTCAATGATGAATTAATTAAATAGGTTACATACAAATTTTAATTGCTTACTTCTTAAAGCAGTCACGGATTGTCGTCTGCTTTGCCGTATTATATTTATTAAAGTCGGATTTCAGCAACGACTTGTATAAGTAGCGCATCGTTAACTCAATAAGTGTGTAATATGTTTGTTCTGTACATAATTACGTTTATTACCAATTTGAAATATGGATAAAGTCGCCATGAGCGATAGACGTGTAAATTACGCGCGTGTACATATTCTGAGACACGCGGACCTGGACATTCGGGTCGATTGTGTTCGACCCAAAGATATTAATTAAGGCAGTAATTGATTTTGTGGGACCAGTGATCTGGTTCAAGAGTTCCAGTCATCAGTGTTCGATTCTTCGTAGGTAGAAAAATATGCATTATATATAGATTATTGCTGGGACCAGATGACATGTTTGAGGTGTTCTAGTTAACCGAGTTCGAGGCAACAAAGTTTGACTGTGTATACTTGGAATATAAGCCTGCACAGTCATGGGGGGACAGACTTTAATCATGCTACCTGCACACATCCATCTTCAAATCCTCTGATGTGAAACAATTGGATAGGGCGATTCCGAGGTCAGATATGCAAGATGAAGCCATCAAGGGATCACACATAGGCGGTTCTGGCTGCTCACACTCAGGTTTGTCCTCTGGCCACACAGGATTCTCTATTTCACCACACATCAGTGAGCTGCAAACATGACAATACTCTGTATAAAATCTTTCACATTTTGCTATAATGTCAACACAACAAGATGGTACGGTGGTCGCCAGGTCGGACAGGTGGGTTTTCTCCGGGTACTCCGGTTTCCTCCTACAAGAATGACCACATTTATGCTTTCATCCGCGCCAACGAGAGTGATTAATATAAGTTGTTAAAACTTGCTTCGCAATAAAGTTTAAACTTTTAACACAACAAGATGAAACACTACATTTTGATAATTTAACACAAATCTTTAACAATACATGTATATATCAATGTGATAATGACACAATTACATAGAATTTTGTTCAGAATTCAATATGAAATAAAAGTAATGATATAAATGTCATCAACATCACTTCAACATATAAACCACAACTTTTTGGAGAGGAATTAATATAAGTTTTCTGAAAACTTGTTTTCCAATCCAAACCATTCACAATGTATGTAATTTGTAACATTTTTTGTGTTATACATGTATATTTATTGGAATAAATACTGTTTAAACCAAACCACAACTGTACTGTATAAGTGGTTAAGTTCGCGATGTGAAAATGTTCGCGATTTTCGCGAAATGACTATTTTGTGAAATTATGAGCCAGCGTAAATATCTGCATTCCAAGGTGTATATATTTCTACACTATCAACGGACATACTAGATCTAATTAATACGTATAGAATTGTTTGTAAAGGTAACACTGTTAACATGTCTGGTCATAGAAAATAGATTTGTGATTGTTCACACCTGTACAGTACTAGAGAGAAGTTTGTGGTAATTATGTTTTATTCTGTAATAACGTATTGCTTGTTTTTCATGTGGGGTAGTGATTCTGTCCATACACGACATTCACAATGTGTAAATAATACGATATAACCAGAAATCATCCTAACGCGAACATTTCCGCCAACAAAACGTCGGAAATGTCACATTCGCGATGTATATCTCTCATATCAAAACTTTAAAACAGAAATTATTTAATTTTAATTAAAATCTTAGGTAAAGAGCTACATGGCAATTTGGGAGAAATAGCTGCCACTCTTCTCCCTATCTTAAGCCGAAGGAGATGGTTTTCATATAGAATACATGTATATAGAAGGCCTTTGGTTGAGTCGACAAACTTCTCCCTTTATGCCTAAAACAAATCTCCCGACTGCGCACGTCAGCTTGATCCCTGGCTACAGAAAGACCAAAAAATAAGTATGCAATATTTTCGGCTGGAAACCGGTGTTATTAAGTTACTTAGGATAATTTAGGTGGGTCGTGCATGTTGCATATTTTAGATTATTTTAAAGAAACTGGAAAAACAGGTATATGTATCGTCTGTACGATAAAAATAAAATTACGAATCAAGTGAGTATCGAACCCATGGCCTACGATATCGGTCCTGACACCTGGCCTATATAAACCTACCTATCCAGGTAAACAATATGGTCGAATGCATAATTATGATTACAAATATCAAATTATCATTCGACACTAGTATATAAAATATTGTGGTTGTTGTATAAAGTATACACTGTAGAATCTTACCTATCACGTATGCTATCAAAGAAGTTCTTTATGGCATTCAAATGTTCAGATTGTGGACAATCAGTAGAACAAGTGCTCATCAATGAGTCATAACTGAAAATTAAAATTGTCAACAGGGTGGTTGTAATGTGCATATGCATGCAGTCAAACCTGTGTTAAGCTGCCAGCCAAAGGAATCACAGAAAGTGGCTGCTTAGCACAGGTGGCTGCTTAATAAAGGTCAAATGTATAAAAAACATATTAGGAAGCTGGATATTGGCTGCTTAATACAGGTTCGCTGCTTAATGAAGGTGACCACCAACACAGGTTTGACTGTACACATGTATAATGATATTTGTATTGTTTTGGGTTAAAGATCATACTTTCTCACACACCTATTGGCCAGGATACACGTTTCCAGCTAGTTCCGCCTGTGTGGAATTCCGTTATCCTTAACTCCACGTGACACTTGCCTTTAAGTGGTGTAGTGATACTTGTGCTTTCAATAGTGATATCGGCTCCGAATAATTGCTTAAGCAGACTGACTAGGGGTTTCAAGTGGTTACAGTGAGTTTGTATTGGTCAATATTACAGAATAAGGTAGATAGATAGATAGATACTTTTATTTCCTCCATTTCTGAAGAGCATAACATATTTACAAATCATTATTAATATGAATCATAATGTACAAACAGTATAATATAAATGCACAAATAACAGGGTTAAATGTCAGTTGAGTACTCGCAGCTGAACTATACGTGCATTAGAAACATTGCAAGAACAGTTGTAGTACTCAATGAATGAATGCACAAACATCCCAAACATTAATAATATTGGACTGGTGTCAAAAGGCAGAGTATAATGTTAAATACTATGTGTACATGTACGAAATTAACAATTTCAATTTGTAGGATTTTGTTATATAAGTGTGTATTTTAAGTAATAAATAAGCCTCAAATGGATCCAATATGTAAAATATTGGTACTGTCTTCGGCGCTACGCACCTCATACAGTACTGTCCAATATTTTACATATTGGATAGTTTTCAGCTTATATCCTATACATAAAGAATCCATTATGTCATAGTATGTTAATATATATATATATCAGTTGGGGGGATTTGAAACTTACTTTGCACAGAGTGCCTCTTTCTGGTCATTGGGCAGGTAGGACCCAACGAAGTACAACATCCCAACGTTTAAGTAACAAGTGATCTCCAATTGTGGTTTACAGCTATCATCTAAATAAAACAGAAGTAAAAATAAATTGTTGGATTATGAGAAAGGTACGGGTTTCATCTGGCATTCAGTTTACGAGGTATTTTATTATGCTGGTATATTGTATTGCAGAATATGCCAGATCCCGGAAACTAGTGGGCCTTGAATAAAATAGTAGGAAATGTCTCGAGAAAAAAGTAGTTAATAGGATAACACATAACTCTAAACTGATATACAAGTAAAGTCAAACATTTAATAATAGACATATTGTGTAAAGTGTAAGCACATTCAAACACTTGATAACATATATATATATATATATTGAGTAAACCGTAAACACATTCAAATATTTGACAATACAGGTATATGTATACATTTTGGGTAAAGCATAAACACATTGAGAATAGCATAACGATTAGCAAACATTTTAAATTAAACCTTAAAATGATAATCGCAACTGAAGCTGCTTTTTCAAACATCATACAGCCAGATCAGACCCTATGATGTTTGCTATTTTGATAGTTGAGCTAAAGCACTAGGCTGTATAGCAAACAACACCGATCCTGATCTGATGCGGAATTATGCCGCGGCTGATCTGGATCTATGGTGTTTGCACATTACTTCCAATTTATTCAACATTTTAAGGGTTTAGCCATATACACGGTATACAAATAAAGCTTACATTTTAATTTACTAATTAAAGGTTCATTTTAAAGTAATTTAACCACTAATTTTATGTAGCCCAGGGTGTGTACGTTGGATTAATTTCCAATGGTTTATTAACCCTTTGCACACTAGCGGCAGATAAAATCACTATTGCAAACAGTATAGAGCCAGATTAGATGGAACAGAATGTGCCGTCTGATCAGGCTCTATGCTGCTTGCTAATTGGATAGTGGTTCTAGAACACTGTCTGAATAGCAAACAACATAGATCCTGATCAGACGCGGCATTACGCAGCGACTGACCTGGATCTATATTGTTTGAAAATGTGATTTTATTTACTCATCAGGCAAAAGAGTTAATGCCACATCTATTGTTTCTACGCAAATTAAACACAGTGAAGTGAAAGTGCTCTTACCAGCAGCAGGAAGGTCACCTGAAAGAGAGGGCACTTTAGAACGTATTATAACTGCTACACAATTCATGATGTTCAACCTACATACATGCCAACCATTTCTAGAGCACAAGGGGCCAAGCATTTCTCATTTGAAAGTGAACATTTAAAATATTTACATAGATGAAAAGCCCAACAGTGTGTATTTTAGTCAAACTTTTAATTAAATTAGTAAGGATGGCAATGAGTAGCAATTTTGATACTCGAAGACTCATCACACATTCTCTCAAGATGAACAGTTCCCCATTTGGGGAATACTTCACATATTCTCTCAAGATGAACAGTTCCCCATTTGGGGAATACTTCACATATTCTCTCAAGATAAACAGTTCCACCAATATTTATAACTTCTTGATTTGCAGAAGCTAATAATTTATAGAAACACATGAAATCAGGCCTCAGCCTTCAATGTTTAAAGCTAAGACAGAATAATTACCCATATTACTTACTAAATAATTAAATTTAAATCCCAGGAACATGAATAAAATAAAAACAATCGATTAACGAAGGCTATAATGATACCGTTTTTCTCAAAAACCTTCGAACAAACCATTTCCTTCTCACAAACGACCATTTGTTTACATACAATGTAGTGATACACCTACGCACTGATTGTGACAAATTGTTGAGATGCATCATTATTTTAGATACAGACGGATCGGTAGTCCAGTGGTAACACGCTGGACTGGTAATCCAGGGATCGCAGGTTCGATCCCCCCGTCTGACGGATCGGTAGTCCAGTGGTAACACGCTGGACTGGTAATCCAGGGATCTGTAGTCCAGTGGTAATACGCTGGACTGGTAATCCAGGGATTGCAGGTTCGATCCCCCCATCTGACGGATCGGTAGTCCAGTGGTAACACGCTGGACTGGTAATCCAGGGATCGCAGGTTCGATCCCCCTGTCTGATGGATCGGTAGTCCAGTGGTAACACGCTGGACTGGTAATCCAGGGATCGCAGGTTCGACCCCCCGTCTGACGGATCGTTAGTCCAGTGGTAACACGCTGGACTGGTAATCCAGGGATTGCAGGTTCGATCCCCCGTCTGACGGTCGGTAGTCCAGTGGTAACACGCTGGACTGGTAACCAGGGATTGCAGGTTCGATCCCCCTGTCTGACGGATCGGTAGTCCAGTGGTAACACGCTGGACTGGTAATCCAGGGATTGCAGGTTCGATCCCCCCATCTGACGGATCGGTAGCCAGTGGTAACACGCTGGACTGGTAATCCAGGGATTGCAGGTTCGATCCCCCCGTCTGACGGATCGGTAGTCCAGTGGTAACATGCTGGACTGGTAATCCAGGGATTGCAGGTTCGATCCCCCCGTCTGACGGATCGGTAGTCCAGTGGTAACACGCTGGACTGGTAATCCAGGGATCGCAGGTTCGATCCCCCCGTCTGACGGATCGGTAGTCCAGTGGTAACACGCTGGACTGGTAATCCAGGGATTGCAGGTTCGATTCCCCCGTCTGACGGATCGGTAGTCCAGTGGTAACACGCTGGACTGGTAATCCAGGGATTGCAGGTTCGATCCCCCCGTCTGATGGATCGGTAGTCCAGTGGTAACACGCTGGACTGGTAATCCAGGGATTGCAGGTTCGATCCCCCCGTCTGACGGATCTGTAGTCCAGTGGTAACACGCTGGACTGGTAATCCAGGGATTGCAGGTTCGATCCCCCCGTCTGACGGATCGGTAGTCCAGTGGTAACACGCTGGACTGGTAATCCAGGGATTGCAGGTTCGACCCCCCGTCTGACCCTAATAAAATTAACAGTCTTTCAGATGGGACGTTAAACCGAGATCTCATGTCGGTGTTTTACACCATGCACGTAAAAGAACCAGAGGAGACTCTCTGTCTGTATCATTGCACTATCCTCCAAAATCTAAAATGACTAATCTCTTCAGGCGTCGCTCATATGGGCGACCGGCAGTAGCGATGATAAATAAACGTAAAACACACACATTGTTTTAGGAACAAGCGAATCAACATGTGACTACAAAATGTATATAAAAATCAATATATTTTCTTTTCTTTCAATGGATCAAAATATCTCAGGTTTAAAGTAAAGTGACTTATTGGCCGATGATCCAGTAATTGAGCATATAATCTGCCGGCTAATAGTCCTGTTATATCTTGAAAGTTATAATGTTAGGGTAATTTGCATAATCTACTTTCGTTTTCAACAGTTTTCGGTGTAGATAATGTGTTTATTTAATTGCGAAAATGGCCATTTCTCAGATATATATTGATCTTTATTCTTGTCATTTAAATCGACCGTTGACCGGGTCACAGAGGTGACCATAGGAAACTCTCTTTGGAGGAAATGAACTGGCTCGTTTATTGAAGGTGACCATTTATTACAGTTGAACGTTAGTGGAGGTTTACTGTATTTATAATTCTTTGTGATCATATTATGTAAGTACTACTATTTTGAACATCTTAAAAATTATTTATTATCTATAAAATATAATCTTTTTTTGTGGACCGCTGAACGTATTTTAAAAAAAAATAAAATCAAAGAAAACATAAATTAAATTTTTACATGCATTTTGCTTTGCATATATACGTTCAAGAAATTTGTACAAAAATTAATGTTCATGAATGTCTTATAAATAATAGAGGAATAAATGCAATGCACATTCAAGCAAGAACTTTTTTAAATTTACCATCAATTCCACATTCAGCGTTGAAAGTGTTCAGCGTATCTAACTGGGCATGCATCAAACTGTTGTCAAACATCATGTTGCCGGTTGTTTCACTAAAACAGCTTGACAAGTCTTCGAAATACCTACACATGTCTGCTGCATCAAACTGAAAACATCAATTTGCAATACAAGAACAACACAATGTCATATGAACTGCAATCAGATTGTAGGTTGTATATACTTAAATAGGCGGAAGTGCATCCGAGGTCCACTCTAATGTAGTTCTGATAATTACTAGTAATATAGTGTGTGTGTGTTTCTTTTTGATAAGAAATGCATTTTCATGACACAAAGTGTGTGTTTTAGCTCCACTATCCGAATAGCAAACAACATAGAGCTGATCAGACATCCCAGCACATGCTGTGCTGTCATATCTGGCTCTATGCTGTTTGCAAAGGTAATTTTATCTGCCACTAGATGCAAAGGGTTAAACATGGTATTAAATAGTCTGGAGCAATCAGATTAGTAACGAATCATCACCAATTCAAAACTGGCAATAGAAAAATGATGGTCTTTATATACAAACAGCGTCAGTAAAAGTGAAATAAATAGTGTGTTTGCTCAACAACCATGAATATAGTTAATCTTTGTCGGGAGTTCGTTATAAATTACTGGCTAGCATTTTTGTATTTATATGTAAAAATATTTATAAATTGTTTACATACAATTCATTTCCATATCTACAAGTATACTTTATGTAGGGTAGCCGCTATGTTTCCAGTTACCTGTCGTCACTGTAGTATTTCATTCTGTTGCACACTAGGTTGTCAGAGGATATTGTTTTGAGATAAGTGTTGTCTGGGGGTGAGTGAAGTAACGATTAGCGCAGTGGTTAGCGTGCTCGCTTCTCACCAATGCAACACGGGTTCAATTCTCGGACCGGGAAGTATGCGAGATGGTACGGTGGTAGCCAGATCGGACAGATGGGTTTCCTCCAACACGAATGACCACATTTACGCTTTCATCTGCGCCAACGAGAGTGGTTAATATAAGTTGTTGACGCTTATTTCGCAATCGTAAAATAAATAAAGTTTTTAAATAAAATAACGATAAATGATTGGATCATTGATGGACAGGCAGCTAATTGTCAATTAACAGTGACTGGCGGAACTATATTTATGTTTATAACAAAAAACAACATTGTGACTTATGTTTTTATAACATTATTTAAATCCTTCTCGAGACCTCATTCATGTGGCATAGAGAAATGGTAATGAAGATTTTTAGTGTATTGCCTAACGACCACTACTGTGGTTCCGGTGGGGCTCGAACTCACAACCTATTGGTTACCAGGTGGACACCATATTCATATCACCAGATAGGCTACACAATGCCACTTTGACAATTTTTAGATAGGCTATGAGATCTTCACAGGCAATGACCGACACATACTGTACATTAGCATGTCTTTCTAGGCAATGACCGACACACTGTACATTAACATGTCTTTATTGACAATGACCGACACATACTGTACAATATCTTTATAGGCAATGACGACACATACTGTACATTAACATGTCTTTATAGACAATGACCGACACATACTGTATATTGGCATATCTTTATAGACAATGACCGACACATACTGTATATTAACATGTCTTTATAGGCAATGACCGACACATACTGTACATTAGCATATCTTTATAGACAATGACCGACACATACTGTACATTAGCATATCTTTATAGACAATGACCGACACATACTGTACATTAGCATATCTTTATAGACAATGACCGACACATACTGTACATTAGCATATCTTTATAGACAATGACCGACACATACTGTACATTAACATGTCTTTATAGGCAATGACCGACACATACTGTACATTAACATGTCTTTATAGACAATGACCGACACATACTGTACAATATCTTTATAGACAATGACAGACACATACTGTACAATATCTTTATAGGCAATGACGACACATACTGTACATTAGCATATCTTTATAGACAATGACAGACACATACTGTACATTAACATGTCTTTATAGACAATGACCGACACATACTGTACATTAACATGTCTTTATAGACAATGACCGACACATACTGTACAATATCTTTATAGGCAATGACCGACACATACTGTATATTGGCATATCTTTATGGACAATGACCGACACATACTGTACAATATCTTTATAGACAATGACCCACACATACTGTACAATATCTTTATAGACAATGACCCACACATACTGTACAATATCTTTATAGACAATGACCCACACATACTGTACATTAGCATATCTTTATAGACAATGACCCACACATACTGTACAATATTTTTATAGACAATGACCCACACATACTGTACATTAGATATCTTTATAGACAATGACCGACACATACTGTACATTAGCATATCTTTATAGACAATGACCGACACATACTGTACATTAGCATATCTTTATAGACAATGACCGACACATACTGTACAATATTTTTATAGACAATGACCCACACACACTGTACATTAGATATCTTTATAGACAATGACCGACACATACTGTATATTAGCATATCTTTATAGGCAATGACCCACACATACTGTATATTAGCATGTTTTTATAGGCAATGACCCACACATACTGTATATTAACATGTCTTTATTGACAATAACCGACACATACTGTACATTAGCATGTTTTTATAGACAATGACCGACACATACTGTACATTAACATGTCTTTATAGACAATAACCGACACATACTGTACATTAGCATATCTTTATAGACAATGACCGACACATACTGTACATTAGCATATCTTTATAGGCAATGACCGACACATACTGTATATCAGCATGTTTTTATAGGCAATGACCGACACATACTGTACAATATCTTTATAGCCAATGACCGACACATACTGTACATTAGCATATCTTTATAGACAATGACCGACACATACTGTACATTAGCATATCTTTATAGACAATGACCGACACATACTGTACATTAGCATATCTTTATAGACAATGACCGACACATACTGTACAATATCTTTATAGCCAATGACCGACACATACTGTACATTAGCATATCTTTATAGACAATGACCGACACATACTGTACATTAGCATATCTTTATAGACAATGACCGACACATACTGTACATTAGCATATCTTTATAGGCAATGACCGACACATACTGTGCAATATCTTTATAGCCAATGACCGACACATACTGTACAATATCTTTATAGACAATGACCGACACATACTGTACAATATCTTTATAGACAATGACCGACACATACTGTACAATATCTTTATAGACAATGACCGACACATACTGTACATTAGCATATCTTTATAGACAATGACCGACACATACTGTACATTAGCATATCTTTATAGACAATGACAGACACATACTTTACATTAGCATATCTTTATAGACAATGACCGACACATACTGTACATTAGCATATCTTTATAGACAATGACCGACACATACTGTACATAAACATGTTTTTATAGGCAATGACAGACCTTACCTCTTTAATGAACACTGACACACATCTGCTCCACGGATGAGGGTCGATATCCACGGTCATTGACTGGATGCACTGATTGTTTTCAATCGCATCATACGCTACTAGACTTGATTCTAACACAGCAAACGGCAGAGACAGACAGCCTAGTACCTTTTCCTTTATGTTATTAACCATTGTGTTAGTCTCACTGAAACAATACAAACCTCACAGTTAAACAATACACACACATCACAGTTAAACAATACGAACCTCACAGTTAAACAATGCACAAACCTCACAGTTAAACAATACACAAACCTCACACAGTTAAACAATACACACACCTCACAGTTAAACAATACACACACCTCACAGTTAAACAATACACAAACCTCACAGTTAAACAATACACAAACCTCACAGTTAAACAATACACACACCTCACAGTTAAACAATACACACACCTCACAGTTAAACAATACACAAACCTCACAGTTAAACAATACACAAACCTCACAGTTAAACAATACACAAACCTCACAGTTAAACAATACACAAACCTCACAGTTAAACAATACGCAAACATCACAGTTAAACAATACACACACACACATCACATTAAACAATACACACACCTCACAGTTAAACAATACACAAACCTCACAGTTAAACAATACACAAACCTCACAGTTAAACAATACACAAACCTCACAGTTAAACAATACACACACCTCACAGTTAAACAATACACAAACCTCACAGTTAAACAATACACAAACCTCACAGTTAAACAATACACACACCTCACAGTTAAACAATACACAAACCTCACAGTTAAACAATACACAAACCTCACAGTTAAACAATACACAAACCTCACAGTTAAACAATACACAAACCTCACAGTTAAACAATACACAAACCTCACACAGTTAAACAATACACAAACCTCACACAGTTAAACAATACACACACCTCACAGTTAAACAATACACAAACCTCACAGTTAAACAATACACAAACCTCACAGTTAAACAATACACACACCTCACAGTTAAACAATACACACACCTCACAGTTAAACAATGCACAAACCTCACAGTTAAACAATACACAAACCTCACAGTTAAACAATACACAAACCTCACAGTTAAACAATACATACACCTCACAGTTAAACAATATACAAACCTCACAGTTAAACAATACACAAACCTCACAGTTAAACAATACACAAACCTCACAGTTAAACAATACACAACCCTCACATTTAAACAGTACACACATCTCACATAGTTAAACAATACACACACCTCACACAGTTAAACAATACACAAATCTCACAGTTAAACAATATACAAACATCACAGTTAAACAATACATACATCTCACAGTTAAACAATGCACAAACATCACAGTTAAACAATACACAAACATCACAGTTAAACAATACACAAACCTCACACAGTTAAACAATACACAAACCTCACAGTTAAACAATACACAAACCTCACAGTTAAACAATACACAAACATCACGGTTAAACAATACACAATTATCGATAGCCTATTTTCTGTTTTACCGAACAATTGTTCAACAAAACATTCTTCTAGATTACATGAAAACAACATGGCGGCATAAGAAATAAAATCCATTGAAATTGAGTAGCGTGATTTTGTT
The DNA here is from genome assembly GCA_014843695.1 of Archivesica marissinica. Classification (NCBI taxonomy): domain Eukaryota; kingdom Metazoa; phylum Mollusca; class Bivalvia; order Venerida; family Vesicomyidae; genus Archivesica; species Archivesica marissinica. The sequence goes on from CM026393.1 coordinate 26,599,803, forward strand.
CCAAATGAGGCTCTGTCTGTATCATGTACTATCCTCCAAAATGACTAATTTCTTCAGGAGGCGTCGCTCATATGGGTACACGGTAGTGACGATAAATAAAAGTAAAACACACAAATGTTCCGAATGAGGCTATTCAGAGGTGAGACATTGCCATTTGACATCGAAACATGTTGCCTGCTCGAGTATGGCAAATGTTGCATGGGGTAGTCACGTGAGGTATAACAGTCATATTTCATAGTTGAAAAAGAAATATTAATACATATGTGTGAAATAAAAATCGCATACTTTCACTGATAACATTTCTCACTGTAGGGAAACATAGTTTCGGTATTTTAACTGCAGTGACAAATATTGTTTATGTATTTTAACTGCAGTGACAAATATTGTTTATGTATTTTAACTGCAGTGACAAATAGTGTTTATGTATTTTAACTGCAGTGACAAATAGTGTTTATGTATTTTAACTGCAGTGACAAATATTGTTTATGTATTTTAACTGCAGTGACAAATAGTGTTTATGTATTTTAACTGCAGTGACAAATAGTGTTTATGTATTTTAACTGCAGTGACAAATAGTGTTTATGTATTTTAACTGCAGTGACAAATATTGTTTATGTATTTTAACTGCAGTAACAAATATTGTTTATGTATTTTCACTGTAGTGACAAATATATTCCGTATTTTCACTGTTGTTTTGCCAGACTACTTTCGTTCTAATGGCTGTCATAAAATGAGTAAATAATGATAGAGAACATGTGTTTTACGTTTAGTTATCGTCACTACCGGTTGCCCATATGAGCGACGCCTCCTGAAGATATTAGTCATTTTAGATTTTGGAGGATAGTTCAATGATACAGACAGAGACCCATTCCAGAGTCTCCTCTGGTTCTTTTATGTGCACAGTGTAAAGCACCGACACGAGACCTCGGTTTAACGTCCCATCTGAAAGACTGTTAATTTTATTAGGGTCAGACGGGGGATCGAACCTGCGATCCCTGGATTACCAGTCCAGCGTTTTACCACTGGACTACAGATCCGTCTGTGATATAGAACATGTACAACTACAATAAACATAAATTTACTACATAATGGAGTTTTACTGATTCAAATAATATAATCACAATACAAACAGTACCGCATACACTATATATATGTAGGTGTCAATGTTTTATATAATAAACAGAAAAGTTAAGATTCTTTTCTCAATACTGGTCTTATATTCATCTATTTCATACCACTTGATGAAAATAAAACCTGTATTCATTAAAGAATCTTGAATTACTACTATTAAGGAAATTACGCTTCCATAGCAATGTGATGTTAACGTTGGCAGAGCATTTACGTAGCGTAACACAGATCTTCATTAAAATCGCATGTTTTCGACGGAAATATAAATTATCAACGTTAAAAAATTACGATTCTTTGTATGAACATCTCCCACAAGTTCTTAAGTGATTCTCATAAAATCGCCAATAACTCGTAACCGGTCATGGGATAAGAACAATGGTGGTCTCCAGTTGATGTCATTTCCTCTTTTTCAAAATAAGCAAATGGTAATCACATCCACAACTATGAATAAAACCTTAGAACAGATATATTTGATGACATTTCGCTGAACAACAAAAAGAAAGGAAACACTAGCTATGAAAATTTGAATGTATGGAAAAGCTGCTTTAGTTTATACAAATTTATTTTAGCTCGATTGCGAAACAAGTTCTTTTAACTTATATTAATCACTCTCGAGACCTCATTCCTGATGGAAACCATCGCCATGAGGGAGAGAGAAGAGGCAATGTGGAATTTAAATGCCTTGCCTAAGGGCACAATCGTAACGGCTCCAGCAGGGCTTTGTCATGGACAAGTATCTACGGGTGGTTTAAAAATATTCAACATTAATATTTCCATAACAGCTGACATGATTGACAAGCCAAGAGGCGGACCAACACACTGTAAGTGAAGGTAGTGAAGGTAGCTGGCTGACATGATTGACCAGCCAAGAGGCGGACCAACACACTGTAAGTGAAGGCAGTGAAGGCAGCCGGCTGACATGATTGACCAGCCAAGATGCGGACCAACACACTGTAAGTGAAGGCAGTGAAGGCAGCCGAGATTAAGGTGTTGTTGGGCAGTGACATGAGGGTAACTATACACACCATTTCATTGACAGTATGTCTGGGAACTGCATCAGTGCATTTTATCGGCGCTAATGAACTCGGAATGACAAAAGTGTGTGCCAGGTGCAGTCCTCGTCTGTTCACTGATGAACAAAAATTACATAGAGTTACTGACTGTGCACATTCGTTGAAACGATATCGCAACCATGGTTACCAATTTCTTCATAGCGCAATTGTTGCAGACATGACTCCCACATTTGCCTGACCTTGCACTGTAGGATTTAACCTGCTCCCTACCATATTGTTAGAGATGTGTGGTAATAGATTTGACGGTGTCGATGATGTCCCAATTATAGTCCGCAAAGTCATGTCAAATTCCAGCTAAGGACTACACACAATGCTTCTCAACGTGGGCATTTAGGCGGGAGAAGTTTGTAAGACATTCCGGAGAATATTTCGAAAAAAATCTCAAATCCATGAATTCTTTAAAACATGCTCAATTTGTACAAGATTACCACACATGTAATGCCTAAACTACACAGCTGTCCGATTAGCGCAGTGGACAACGCGCTCGCTTCTTACCAACGCAACGCGGGTTCGATCCTCGGACCGGGATGTATGTGAGATGGTACGGTGGTCGTCAGATCGGACAGGTGGGTTTTCTCTGGGTACTCCGATTTCCTCCCACATGAATGACCACATTTACGCTTTCATCCGCGCAAACAAGTGATTAATATAAGTTGTTAGAACTTGCTTCGCAATCATAAAATAAATTAAATTTCAACTTTTAAATAAACTACACGGGAGGATACCATATTGCGGTGGATATTAGCCAAGGATATCCGATTTACACTCTGAACTTGTTATTAACGGAAATAACTTAATGACATTGAATGGATAACAAATAGTTTTGTAATTCGGCGATTTTGTAAATCTGTAGTTTTGAGACAGAAAAACAAAACCGTAGTGCGTAATTTCCATGTGATTTCCGTAGAAGCTACGGCCAATCCGTAGGAGAAAATACGTCTGCATTTGAAATGTATCTGTTATTGATCCCAATTATATTATAGGTTATAGCTACAAGTCATCCGACTTCATATTGTGTGACCGAGACTGCCTGGCATACTTACCTACAACCAGCTGTATTATTTCCAGAGAAATATTGCTGACTGATAATAGCTACTGCAACTACATCACATTCATAATGTTCGAAATCTTCACATTGTGTTGCATTAAAGTTTGACTCCAGCGAACAATTAGCGGGTACTGGAGCTGCTGCCTTGTCAAGGAGATCTGCTTTGAGATCCGAATCCTCGCAGTTGGTGGCATAGTATTGCATACATGCAGCCTTGTTTTTGCTCTTTCTGCAAAAGTAACAGAAAGAAGCTTCACAATCAGATAGGAGAGAATGTTAAATTGATACACACATTTCATTATTACATGTACATTTTTACTGGAGATGACGATACCGGTAAATAAATACACATACTGTCAGAAACAAGTTAAGGCTGCTTCACTTATCCACCAACCTCATGTATGAAGTCCATATACAAATGTACAGTCTACATCCGCTATGTCAATGTCGGTTATGTCGAATTCTTCGGTTATCTCGAAGTCGGATGAAAGTCACGTTTCAGACACTATCATTTTACATATAACGAAGTATTTTGTTCGGTCCGACAGAATTCGACATAACGAATGTAGACTGTACAATGAAATGGCTTTAATATTATATAACCATAAAATGAAGAAAAATAGATATGTCGCCATTTTAACTCTTTTAATTGATCTCATATTGAAGTCAACATTTACAAAGATATTCTTTCCTTATGCCAAAATTACATTTATATTTACAGTTAAACATTATGATCAATTGAATCTCGACATGTTTTTTCGTTTATTTATCGTCGCTACTGGTTGCCTATATGAACGACGCCTCCTGAAGAGATTAGTCATGTTAGATTTTTGGAGGATAGTGCAATGATACAGACAGAGACCCATTCCAGAGTCTCCTCTGGTTCTTTTACATGCACAGTGTAAAGCACCGACACGAGACCTCGGTTTAAAGTCCCATCTGAAAGACTGTTAGTTTTATTAGGGTCAGACGGGAGATCAAACCTGCGATCCCTGGATTACCAGCCCAGCATGTTAACAACTGGACAACAGATCCGTCTGTAATCGTGACGTCACAGTGTTTTACAGACTATAGAAAATATAAAAAATTAAAATGTTGACTTCAAAATGAGATAAATTAAAACAAATAAAAGTGGAGCAAGTCGATACTTACTTCAAGTTATGATATCACTTTAAAGGAATTTATTTATATACCAGGGCTTCGAAAAGTTTCCAAACCAAATCTGTCAAGGCCGAAATCGACAGTCAGTAACCCCACCCCCACCCATATCACTCTAATATCTTTGTATATTTTTATAAAGCTTTGACAATTTTAGAAGGCTGCTATACAGCTTATCGAGAGATTATATTTACCATTTAGGTTCGTTAGAAAAATGTATTTGACGGATTTCTTGGCTTTATCAACAATTTTCTGGACCAATTTGTTATCACTTGTTGGTTCTACAACCGGTCCGTAAATTTAAAATTCGGTCCTGGACTGGGAGACCGGCCATTTTAGAAGCCCTGTTAATTACAGTATGCACTTGAAACATGAGGTTGAAGGACCTCAGAGTTGCAGATATGGAATATATATACTCCCCAGACATACATACTTATATACTCCCCAGACATACATATGTATATACTCCCCAGACTTACATACATATATACTCCCCAGACTTACATATGTATATACTCCCCAGACATACATACATATACATACTCCCCAGACTTACATACATACATACTCCCCAGACATACATACATATATACTCCCCAGACATACATACATATATACTCCCCAGACTTACATATGTATATACTCCCCAGACATACATACATATATACTCCCCAGACATACACACATACATACTCCCCAGACATACATACATATACATACTCCCCAGACATACATACATATATACTCCCCAGACATACATACATATATACTCCCCAGACATACATACATATATACTCCCCAGACATACATACATATACATACTCCCCAGACTTACATACATATATACTCCCCAGACATACATACGTATATACTCCCCAGACATACATATGTATATACTCCCCAGACATACATACATATTACTCCCCAACATACATACATATACATACTCCCCAGACTTACATACATATATACTCCCCATATTACATACATATATACTCCCCAGACATACATACATATATACTCCCCAGACTTACATATGTATATACTCCCCAGACTTACATATGTATATACTCCCCAGACTTACATATGTATATACTCCCCATACTTACATATGTATATACTCCCCAGACATACATATGTATATACTCCCCAGACATACATATGTATATACTCCCCAGACTTACATATGTATATACTCCCCAGACATACATATGTATATACTCCCCAGACTTACATATGTATATACTCCCCAGACATACATATGTATATACTCCCCAGACTTACATACATATATACTCCCCAGACTTACATACATATATACTCCCCAGACATACATACATATATACTCCCCAGACATACATACATATATACTCCCCAGACTTACATATGTATATACTCCCCAGACTTACTATATGTATATACTCCCCAGACTTACATATGTATATACTCCCCAGACATACATACATATATACTCCCCAGACATACATATATATATACTCCCCAGACTGTGAGACATACATACATATGTATATACTCCCCAGACTTACATATGTATATACTCCCCAGACATACATATGTATATACTCCCCAGACATACATACATATACTCCCCAGACATACATATATATATACTCCCCAGACTGTGAGACATACATACATATGTATATACTCCCCAGACTTACATATGTATATACTCCCCAGACATACATATGTATATACTCCCCAGACATACATACATATATACTCCCCAGACATACATATATATATACTCCCCAGACTTACATACATATATATATATACTCCCCAGACATACATATATATATATACTCCCCAGACATACATATATATATACTCCCCAGACATACTATGTATATACTCCCCAGACTTACATATGTATATACTCCCAGACATACATATGTATATACTCCCCAGACTTACATACATATATACTCCCCAGACTTACATACATACATACTCCCCAGACTTACATACATACATACTCCCCAGACTTACATATGTATATACTCCCCAGACTTACATACATACATACTCCCCAGACTTACATACGTGTATACTCCCCAGACTTACATACATACATACTCCCCAGACTTACATACATACATACTCCCCAGACTTACATATGTATATACTCCCCAGACTTACATACATACATACTCCCCAGACTTACATACGTGTATACTCCCCAGACTTACATACATACATACTCCCCAGACTTACATACATACATACTCCCCAGACTTACATACGTGTATACTCCCCAGACTTACATACATACATACTCCCCAGACTTACATATGTATATACTCCCCAGACTTACATACATATATACTCCCCAGACTTACATACATACATACTCCCCAGACTTACATATGTATATACTCCCCAGACTTACATACATACATACTCCCCAGACTTACATACGTGTATACTCCCCAGACTTACATACATACATACTCCCCAGACTTACATACATACATACTCCCCAGACTGTGAGACATACATATACATACTCCCCAGACATACATACATATATACTCCCCAGACTGTGAGACATACATATACATACTCCCCAGACATACATATGTATATACTCCCCAGACATACATACATACATACTCCCCAGACTTACATACGTGTATACTCCCCAGACTTACATACATACATACTCCCCAGACTTACATACATACATACTCCCCAGACTGTGAGACATACATATACATACTCCCCAGACATACATATGTATATACTCCCCAGACATACATATGTATATACTCCCCAGACTTACATATGTATATACTCCCCAGACATACATATGTATATACTCCCCAGACATACATATGTATATACTCCCCAGACATACATATGTATATACTCCCCAGACTTACATATGTATATACTACCCAGACATACATATGTATATACTCCCCAGACTTACAT
>CM026393.1:26608167-26623806 GCA_014843695.1 Archivesica marissinica
CAATAGCACCAACTATGACTACACTCACAAGGCTGGCCACTACACAGCTCCAATAGCACCAACTATGACTACACTCACAAGGCTGGCCACTACACAGCATAAATAGCAACAACTATTGACTACACTCATAAGGCTGGCCACTGCACAGCTCCAATAGCAACAACTCTTGATTACACTCATAAGGCTGGCCACTGCACAGCATAAATAGCAACAACTCTTGACTACACTCACACAACTGGCCACTACACAGCATAAATAGCAACAACTCTTGACTACACTCACAAGGCTGGCCACTACACAGCATAAATAGCACCAACTCTTGACTGCACTCACAAGGCTGGCCACTACACAGCACAAATAGCAACAACTCTTGACTGCACTCACAAGGCTGGCCACTACACAGCACAAATAGCAACAACTCTTGACTACACTCACAAGGCTGGCCACTACACAACACAAATAGCAACAACTCTTGACTACACTCACAAGGCTGGCCACTGCACAGCTCCAATAGCAACAACTATTGACTACACTCACATGGCTGGCCACTACACAGCATAAATAGCAACAACTCTTGACTACACTCACAAGGCTGGCCACTGCAAAGCTCCAATAGCAACAACTATTAACTACACTCACAAGGCTGGACACTGCACAGCTCCAATAGCAAGAACTATTGACTACACTCACATGGCTGGCCACTGCACAGCATAAATAGCAACAACTATTGACTACACTCACAAGGCTGGGCACTACACAGCACAAATAGCAACAACTCTTGACTACACTCACAAGGCTGGCCACTACACAGCACAAATAGCAACAACTCTAGACTACACTCACAAGGCTGGTCACTACACAGCACAAATAGCACCAACTATGACTACACTCACAGGGATGGCCACTGCACAGCACAAATAGCACCAACTCTTGACTACACTCACAAGGCTGGCCACTACACAGCACAAATAGCACCAACTATGACTACACTTACAGGGATGGCCACTGCACAGCACAAATAGCAACAACTATTGACTACACTCACAAGGTTGGCGATTACACAGCATAAATAGCAACAACTCTTGACTACACTCACAAGGCTGGCCACTACACAGCACAAATAGCAACCACTCTAGACTACACTCACAATACTGGCCACTACACAGCACAAATAGCACCAACTATGACTACACTCACAGGGATGGCCACTGCACAGCACAAATAGCACCAACTCTTGACTACACTCACAAGGCTGGCCACTACACAGCACAAATAGCACCAACTATGACTACACTTACAGGGATGGCCACTGCACAGCACAAATAGCAACAACTATTGACTACACTCACAAGGTTGGCGACTACACAGCATAAATAGCAACAACTATTGACTGCACTCACAAGGCTGGCCACTGCACAGCATAAATAGCAACAACTATTGACTGCACTCACATGGCTGGCCACTGCACAGCATAAATAGCAACAACTATTGACTACACTCACATGGCTGGCCACTACACAGCATAAATAGCAACAACTATTGACTACACTCACAAGGCTGGCCACTGCACAGCATAAATAGCAACAATGCTTGACTACACTCACAAGGCTGGCCACTACACATCACAAATAGCAACAACTCTTGACTACACTCACAAGGCTAGCCACTACACAGCACAAATAGCACGAACTATGACTGCACTCACATGGCTGGCCACTGCACAGCATAAATAGCAACAACTATTGACTACACTCACATGGCTGGCCACTACACAGCATAAATAGCAACAACTATTGACTACACTCACAAGGCTGGCCACAGCATAAATAGCAACAACTATTGACTACACTCACATGGCTGGCCACTACACAGCATAAATAGCAACAACTATTGACTACACTCACAAGGCTGGCCACTGCACAGCATAAATAGCAACAACTATTGACTACACTCACAAGGCTGGCCACTGCACAGCATAAATAGCAACAACGCTTGACTACACTCACAAGGCTGGCCACTACACAGCACAAATAAAAACAACTCTTGACTACACTCACAAGGTTGGCCACTACACAGCACAAATAGAAACAACTCTTGACTACACTCACAAGGTTGGCCACTACACAGCACAAATAGAAACAACTCTTGACTGCACTCACAAGGTTGGCCACTACACAGCACAAATAGCAACAACTCTTGACTGCACTCACAAGGCTGGCCACTACACAGCACAAATAGCAACAACTCTTGACTACACTCACAATGATGGTCACTACACAGCACAAATAGCAACAACTCTTGACTACACTCACAAGGATGGCCACTACACAGCACAAATAGCAACAACTCTTGACTACACTCACAAGGCTGGCCACTACAAAGCACAAATAGCAACAACTCTTGACTACACTCATAAGGCTGGCCACTACACAGCACAAATAGCAACAACTCTTGACTGCACTCACAAGGAGACTATTCATAGCCACTACACAGCACCAATACACCTGTTGTGATAGACATAAACCAACTTTCATAAATTGTTATTGAATGTTAATCACTGTGCATTGTGTGTCTTCACTTTTATCACATTGTCAAGCTAGTCATTATGTCCAAACTGGCATGTTTTTTCATTTCTTTATAAAACAAAATTTGTTCACACACAATTTTATGTCATAAAAAAATTCTTAATCATCAAATACATTTTGGGTCCAAATTGCAAACAACATTTCAGTTTTGGGGGAAAACAGATATGACATACCTTGTATGTTTTACGTTTATTTATCATCGCTACCAATTGCCCATATGAGCGACGCCTCCTGAAGAGATTAGTCATTTAAGAATTGTGGAGGATAGTGCAATGATACAGACAGAGTCCCATTCCAAAGTCTCCCCTGGTTCATTTACGTGCACGGTGTACAGCACCGACATGAGACCTCGGTTTAATGTCCCATATGAAAGACTGTTAATTTTATTAGGGTCAGACGGGGGATCGAACCTGCGATCCCTGGATTACCAGTGCAGCGTGTTACCACTGGACTAACATGCCTGCAGAAGTAGAGCACTTAAATAGCTTATGTTTATAAACTTACCTATCATAACTCATCATTTGAAGCTCGTTAGCGATGCTCATGTAATTGTCGAAACAAACTATGGGATTAATTTCTGGTTCCTCTTCCGGCTTACAGGCCATAACAGACCAAAGCTGCAATTCATTTAACATCTGTGTCACCTGTAGCTGTCTATATCCACTGCAGTCCACTGTTGCTTCACTGATGCACACTTTGGTGTATTGTGTCATACTAAAATAAACATAGATAGAGAGTTTAGTTTTCAAATTCACTAAGCCACAAACATAAACATAGATATAATACAATGATGCAACAAGAAGACAATGAAATAAACACAAGGAATACAATATACATTCAATCATAAATCAAGGTCATTAATGTATGTAATGGCTATATAGATAATCATTATCATTTAGAGAATCCTGCGTACATTTCTAGTTTCGTACAATGCCCAAAATATATGTGTACATAGTCGTACGGAGAAGGTGTTTAACTATACAACCACCTAGTTAGGTATTATCTTCATTGATGCGTTGCATATATATATGCATATATATAATAATAATGTTCATTATTATTTAATATTGGAGTATTACATTTAGTCATATGCGTAAATGTACAAAATTAATAATTTTAATTAGAAAGATCTCGTTATATAAGTGTGTGTTTTAAGTAAGATATAAACTCAAGCTGATCAATGTGGACGCATAGTATTTGTGACAAATAACAACTTTACATTAACATGTAGAATATGTACATGTATATACAATGCTTATGTAGCTTGAACTTTAAATATAACACAGCTATACATGACATGCTCCAACCAACATACAGTAACCAGCTACACATGACATGCTCCAACCAACATACAGTAACCAGCTACACATGACATGCTCCAACCAACATACAGTAACCAGCTACACATGACATGCTCCAACCAACATACAGTAACCAGCTACACATGACATGCTCCAACCAACATACAGTAACCAGCTACACATGACATGCTCCAACCAACATACAGTAACCAGCTACACATGACATGCTCCAACCAACATACAGTAACCAGCTACACATGACATGCTCCAACCAACATACAGTAACCAGCTACACATGACATGCTCCAACCAACATACAGTAACCAGCTACACATGACATGCTCCAACCAACATACAGTAACCAGCTACACATGACATGCTCCAACCAACATACAGTAACCAGCTACACATGACATGCTCCAACCAACATACAGTAACCAGCTACACATGACATGCTCCAACCAACATACAGTAACCAGCTACACATGACATGCTCCAACCAACATACAGTAACCAGCTACACATGACATGCTCCAACCAACATACAGTAACCAGCTACACATGACATGCTCCAACCAACATACAGTAACCAGCTACACATGACATGCTCCAACCAACATACAGTAACCAGCTATACATGACATGCTCCAACCAACATACAGTAACCAGCTACACATGACATGCTCCAACCAACATACAGTAACCAGCTACACATGACATGCTCCAACCAACATACAGTAACCAGTACATATGACATGCTCCAACCAACATACAGTAACCAGCTACACATGACATGCTCCAACCAACATACAGTAACCAGCTACACATGACACGCTCCAACCAACATACAGTAACCAGCTACACATGACATGCTCCAACCAACATACAGTAACCAGCTACACATGACATGCTCCAACCAACATACAGTAACCAGCTATACATGACATGCTCCAACCAACATACAGTAACCAGCTACACAGCTATACATGACATTATCCAACCAACATACAGTAACCAGCTACACATGACATGCTCCAACCAACATACAGTAACCAGCTACATATGACAAGCTCCAACCAACATACAGTAACCAGCTACACATGACATGCTCCAACCAACATACAGTAACCAGCTACACATGACATGCTCCAACCAACATACAGTAACCAGCTACACAGGACACGCTCCAACCAACATACAGTAACCAGCTACACATGACATGCTCCAACCAACATACAGTAACCAGCTACACATGACATGCTCCAACCAACATACAGTAACCAGCTACACATGACATGCTCCAACCAACATACAGTAACCAGCTATACATGACATGCTCCAACCAACATACAGTAACCAGCTACACATGACATGCTCCAACCAACATACAGTAACCAGCTACACATGACATGCTCCAACCAACATACAGTAACCAGCTACACATGACATGCTCCAACCAACATACAGTAACCAGCTACACATGACATGCTCCAACCAACATACAGTAACCAGCTACACATGACATGCTCCAACCAACATACAGTAACCAGCTACACATGACATGCTCCAACCAACATACAGTAACCAGCTACACATGACATGCTCCAACCAACATACAGTAACCAGCTACACATGACATGCTCCAACCAACATACAGTAACCAACTACACATGACATGCTCCAACCAACATACAGTAACCAGCTACACATGACATGCTCCAACCAACATACAGTAACCAGCTACACATGACATGCTCCAACCAACATACAGTAACCAGCTACACATGACATGCTCCAACCAACATACAGTAACCAGCTACACATGACATGCTCCAACCAACATACAGTAACCAGCAATACATGACATGCTCCAACCAACATACAGTAACCAGCTACACATGACATGCTCCAACCAACATACAGTAACCAGCAATACATGACATGCTCCAACCAACATACAGTAACCAGCTACACATGACATGCTCCAACCAACATACAGTAACCAGCTACACATGACATTATCCAACCAACATACAGTAACCAGCTACACATGACATGCTCCAACCAACATACATGACATGCTCCAACCAACATACAGTAACCAGCTATACATGACATGCTCCAACCAACATACAGTAACCAGCTACACATGACATTATCCAACCAACATACAGTAACCAGCTACACATGACATGCTCCAACCAACATACATGACATGCTCCAACCAACATACAGTAACAAGCTACACATGACATGCTCCAACCAACATACAGTAACCAGCTATACATGACATGCTCCAACCAACATACAGTAACCAGCTACACATGACATGCTCCAACCAACATACAGTAACCAGTTACACATGACATGCTCCAACCAACATACAGTAACCAGCTATATATGACATTATCCAACCAACATACAGTAACCAGCTATACATGACATGCTCCAACCAACATACAGTAACCAGCTACACATGACATGCTCCAACCAACATACAGTAACCAGCTACACATGACATGCTCCAACCAACATACAGTAACCAGCAATACATGACATGCTCCAACCAACATACAGTAACCAGCTACACATGACATGCTCCAACCAACATACAGTAACCAGCTACATGACATGCTCCAACCAACAACAGTAACCAGACACATGCATCCAACCAACATACAGTAACCAGCTACACATGACATGCTCCAACCAACATACAGTAACCAGCTACACATGACATGCTCCAACCAACATACATGACATGCTCCAACCAACATACAGTAACCAGCTATACATGACATGCTCCAACCAACATACAGTAACCAGCTACACATGACATTATCCAACCAACATACAGTAACCAGCTACACATGACATGCTCCAACCAACATACATGACATGCTCCAACCAACATACAGTAACAAGCTACACATGACATGCTCCAACCAACATACAGTAACCAGCTATACATGACATGCTCCAACCAACATACAGTAACCAGCTACACATGACATGCTCCAACCAACATACAGTAACCAGTTATACATGACATGCTCCAACCAACATACAGTAACCAGCTATATATGACATTATCCAACCAACATACAGTAACCAGCTATACATGACATGCTCCAACCAACATACAGTAACCAGCTACACATGACATGCTCCAACCAACATACAGTAACCAGCTACACATGACATTATCCAACCAACATACAGTAACCAGCTATACATGACATGCTCCAACCAACATACAGTAACCAGCTACACATGACATGCTCCAACCAACATACAGTAACCAGCTACACATGACATGCTCCAACCAACATACAGTAACCAGCTATACATGACATGCTCCAACCAACATACAGTAACCAGCTACACATGACACGCACCAACCAACATACAGTAACCAGCTACACATGACATGCTCCAACCAACATACAGTAACCAGCTACACATGACATGCTCCAACCAACATACAGTAACCAGCTACACATGGCATGCTCCAACCAACATACAGTAACCAGCTACACATGACATGCTCCAACCAACGTACAGTAACCAGCTACACATGACATGCTCCAACCAACATACAGTAACCAGCTATACATGACATGCTCCAACCAACATATAGTAACCAGCTACACAGGACAGGCTCCAACCAACATACAGTAACCAGCAATACATGACATGCTCCAACCAACATACAGTAACCAGCTACACATGACATGCTCCAACCAACATACAGTAACCAGCTACACAGGACATGCTACAACCAACATACAGTAACCAGCTACACATGACATGCTCCAACCAACATACAGTATCCAGCTACACATGACATTATCCAACCAACATACAGTAACCAGCAATACATGACATGCTCCAACCAACATACAGTAACCAGCTATACATGACATGCTCCAACCAACATACAGTAACCAGCTACACATCACAAGCTCCAACCAACATACAGTAACCAGCTACACATGACATGCTCCAACCAACATACAGTAACCAGCTACACATGACATGCTCCAACCAACATACAGTAACCAGCTACACATGACATGCTCCAACCAACATACAGTAACCAGCTATACATGACATGCTCCAACCAACATACAGTAACCAGCTACACATGACATGCTCCAACCAACATACAGTAACCAGCTACACATGACATGCTCCAACCAACATACAGTAACCAGCTACACATGACATGCTCCAACCAACATACAGTAACCAGCTACACATGACATGCTCCAACCAACATACAGTAACCAGCTACACATGACATGCTCCAACCAACATACAGTAACCAGCTACACATGACATGCTCCAACCAACATACAGTAACCAGCTACACAGGACATGCTCCAACCAACATACAGTAACCAGCTACACATGACATGCTCCAACCAACATACAGTAACCAGCTATACATGACATGCTCCAACCAACATATAGTAACCAGCTATACATGACATGCTCCAACCAACATATAGTAACCAGCTACACAGGACTGGCTCCAACCAACATACAGTAACCAGCAATACATGACATGCTCCAACCAACATACAGTAACCAGCTACACATGACACGCTCCAACCAACATACAGTAACCAGCTACACATGACATGCTCCAATCAACATACAGTAACCAGCTACACATGACATGCTCCAACCAACATACAGTAACCAGCTATATATAACACGCTCCAACCAACATACAGTAACCAGCTACACATGACATGCTCCAACCAACATACAGTAACCAGCTACACATGACACACTCCAACCAACATACAGTAACCAGCTACACATGACATTATCCAACCAACATACAGTAACCAGCTACACATGACATTATCCAACCAACATACAGTAATCAGCTATACATGACACGCTCCAACCAACATACAGTAACCAGCTACACATGACTTGCACCAACCAACATACAGTAACCAGCTACACAGGACATGCTCCAACCAACATACAGTAACCAGCTATACATGACACGCTCCAACCAACATACAGTAACCAGCTACACATAAATGTTAACAAAGCCAACATGCTATATATATATATGTACCCGGTATATGCCTATGTGTTACTATTCGTTGTCATGGTACAGCAGCCAACCAGCTATATATATATGTACTCGGTATATGTCTATGTGTTACTATTCGTTGTGATGGTACAGCAGCCAACCAGCTATATATATATATGTACCCGGTATATGCCTATGTGTTACTATTCGTTGTCATAGTACAGCAGCCAACCAGCTATATATATATGTACCCGGTATATGCCTATGTGTTACTATTCGTTGTCATGGTACAGCAGTCATCCAGCTATATATATATATACCCGGTATATGCCTATGTGTTACTATTCGTTGTCATAGTACAGCAGCCAACCAGCTATATATATGTACCCGGTATATGCCTATGTGTTACTATTCGTTGTCATGGTACAGCAGCCAACCATATATATGTACCCGGTATATGCCTATGTGTTACTATTTGTTGTCATGGTACAGCAGCCAACCAGCTATATATATATGTACCCGGTATATGTATATGTGTTACTATTCGTTGTGATGGTACAGCAGCCAACCATATATATGTACCCGGTATATGCCTATGTGTTACTATTCGTTGTCATGGTACAGCAGTCAACCAGCTATATATATATATATATATGTACCTGGTATATGTCTATTTGTTACTATTCGTTGTCATGGTACAGCAGCCAACCAGCTATATATATATGTACCCGGTATATGTCTATGTGTTACTATTCGTTGTGATGGTACAGCAGCCAACCAGCTATATATATATATGTACTCGGTATATGCCTATGTGTTACTATTCGTTGTCATGGTACAGCAGTCATCCAGCTATATATATATATATGTACCCGGTATATGCCTATGTGTTACTATTCGTTGTCATGGTACAGCAGTCATCCAGCTATATATATATATATGTACCCGGTATATGCCTATGTGTTACTATTCGTTGTCATGGTACAGCAGTCAACCAGCTATATATATATGTACCCGGTATATGCCTATGTGTTACTATTCGTTGTCATGGTACAGCAGCCAACCAGCTATATATATGTACCCGGTATATGTCTATGTGTTACTATTCGTTGTCATGGTACAGCAGCCAACCAGCTATATATATGTACCAGGTATATGTCTATGTGTTACTATTCGTTGTCATGGTACAGCAGCCAACCATATATATGTACCCGGTATATGCCTATGTGTTACTATTTGTTGTAATGGTACAGCAGCCAACCATATATATGTACCCGGTATATGTCTATGTGTTACTATTCGTTGTCATGGTACAGCAGCCAACCAGTTGTAATCCAGGGATCGCAGGTTCGATCACCCATCTGACCCTAATAAAATGAACAGTCTTTCAGATGGGACATTAAACTGAGGTCTCGTGTCGGTGCTTTACACCATGCACGTAAAAGAACCAGAGGAGACTCTGGAATGGGTCTCTGTCTATATCATTGCACTATCCTCCAAAAATCTAAAACGACTAATCTCTTCAGGAGGCGTCGCTCATATGGGCAACCGGTAGCGAAGATAAATAAACGTAAATCCCATTCCAGAGTCTCCTCTGGTTGTTTTATGTGCATAGTGTAAAGCATCGACACGATACCTCGGTTTAAAGTCTCATCTTAAAGACTGTTAATTTTATTATGGTCAGATGGGTGATCAACCTGCAATCTCTGGATTACTAGTCCAGTGTGTTCCCACTGGACTACTATGATGCACTGTATTGAAGTGCAAATATGTAACTAAGATTAAATATTTTAGGAAAATCGGCCGAAAAAGTCGTTAGGCGATAGGCGTCCAGCCACGACGGCCTTGATATTGCATAGATACACATGATATATTTTTCATTTCATAGTAATGTTCATAGCAACCTAACATACTTCTGAACAATTTATAGAGACTGGGGAGAATGTAACTCATTTCGGAATATTTAAAATATTTACATGTAATAAAAGATACAAAGTCACAACTAACAGTTTACATTTTATTGAAAATATAGAGGATATTTATTATTAGTGTCAGATTGGAATATATTTCATCAAGTGAAGTGATCACCAAAGAAATCCTATCTTACACTACTGGTAATACACACACATCGCTTTCTTTTATTATTTCCATTGATTTTGGATAATATATTTGTTTTTCAATTTTATTCATTTTAACTGAGAGCCTCACTTCACTACAATACACAATCACACAACCACTTATGCTAGCTTGAACGTTAGCAATAAAGTATAGGACAGGTATAATCGGGGAATACTGCATGTCTACTATAGCCCATCCCCACCACTGCTAGAAACAAGAACATACCTGCAAGCATGGTCATTAAAATGTGGAAAGTTCATTTTCAGCTGTTCTATGCAAGTACGCGCTACCTCTATTTCACACATTCCTGGTTCTACTTCTACTGGGCACCAAGTATTTGGGCAACGTTCCTGGAAGCTGTCCAATAGTCTCAGCATCATGTCATTGAGGGCAGTATCAACTTCCGACATGCAGTTGCTCGAATGGTCAATGACCGTCATCAATGTATGTCTCAACATGCTGCAAATGCAAGCAAGACACATATTGTTACAATTTGTTTCCCCAAAAATACTCTTAATAACAGATTATAAGAGTGACTGGTGTTCCCTGGCAATGTGCTTCAGGTCACTGATACACTACAACATTAAAAGCATAGAGAGGAATGGATAAACATTACTTGAATTAAAGGGCATATATTACAAAATTATTCTAAAATATAACATGCATTCGGCAATAATACTGAGTTACTATGGAAATTACGCAGGTTATCATGTAACAATCAAAAGGCTATAATCCAGTGTTACTATGGCAACCAGGTAAGATTCATCATTCCAACATCAAAAGGCTATAATTACCCCAGTGTTACTATGGCAACCAAGCAAAATTCATCATGTAACCAGCAAAGGGCCATAATCCAGTGTTACTATGGCAACCAAGCAAAATTCATCATGTAACCAGCAAAGGGCCATAATCCAGTGTTACTATTGCAATTAGGCAATATTCATCATGTAACCATCAAAGGGCCATAATCCAGTGTTACTAAGGCAATCATGTAATATTCATCATGTAACCATCGAAAGGACTATAATCTTTTTTTTTAAAACTTTATTTATTTTACAACGAACGCAAAGCAAGTTTTAACAACTTATATTAATCATTCTCGTTGGCGGGGATGAAAGCGTATATGTGGTCAGTCGTGTGGGAGGAAACCGGAATACCTGGAGAAAATCCACCTGTCCAACCTGGAGACCACCGTACCATTTACATACTTCCCGGTCCGAGGATAGAACCTGGGTTGCATTGGTGAGAGCGCTAACCACTGTGTTAATCAGACTATAATCCAGTGTTACTATGGCAACAAGGTAAGATTAATCAATTAACCATCAAAGGGCTATAACCCAGTGTTACCATTATAACCAGGTAAGATTCATTATGTAACCATCAACGGGCTATAATCCAATATTACTATGGCAACCAGACAAGAGTCATCAAGAAATTATCAAAGGGCTATAATCCAGTGTTACTATGGCAATCAGACAAGAGTCATTACGTAACCATCAAAAGGCTATAATGCAATGTTACTATGGCAACCAGACAAGAGTCATTATGTAACCATCAAAGGGCTATAATCCAGTGTTACTATGGCAACCAGGCATGAGTCATCATGTAACCATCAAAGGGCTATAATGCAATGTTACTATGGCAACAAGGCAAGAGTCATCATGTAACCATCAAAGGGCTATACTCCAGTGTTACTATGGCAACCAGGCATGAGTCATCATGTAACCATCAAAGGGCTATAATCCAGTGCTACTATGGCAACCAGGCATGAGTCATCATGTAACCATCAAAGGGCTATAATCCTAAGTTACTAATGGCAACCAGGCATGAGTCATCATGTAACCATCAAAGGGCTATAATCCTAAGTTACTAATGGCAATTGCAGGAGGGATGTGAAGCCTATGAGTAGGAACAAAAAATAACCCACATATGATATAACGTGCTACAAGAACTTACACACAGAACCTTTCCTCTGTCCCTAAAGGATCAAGCACTTCCTGTTCCAAGTAAGCCATGGATTTCATCACGATTTCAGGCTCACATGTTGCGTCACTGCTTCCATAGTCAAGTGGGATACAAACTGGTGTGTTATCTAGTACATCTACAACATCTGTCATACCAGACATGCACACTTTGCTAACTAACTCCTTCATTGTGTTCCATACAGAGTAGATATGGTGTTGCATGGATTGTGCACAATCCTTCACAGAGTCATGCACCTGCATCTCCACATAGTATACTGACCTGAATCAATAAGAAAAGGTTTAAATACCAATATAATATAATTATATATGTCTAAGCCTTTGAGAAAACAATTAATCTGGGTCAGAAACTGTGATAAACCTTTGTTTTTTGCTGGATTCAAAAAACACTTTCACAAAAATAACCGTCCAATTTCAATAAAAATCACATTTAATTTTGGAGAAAAATAGGCTATTGTTCATATGAATTGGAGCACAGGAAGACTGGTATGTGTGTGTTTTACGTTTATTTATCGTCGCTACCAGTTGCCTATATGAGTGAGTTATCCTGAAAAAGATTAGTAATTTTCGATTTTTGGAGGATAGTGCGATGATACAGACAGAGACCGATCCAGAGTATCCTCTGGTACTTTTACGTGCACGGTGCACATGTGCAGCACCGACACGAGACCTCAGTTTAATGTCCCATCTGAAAGACTGTTAATTTTATTAGGGTCAGACGGGGGATCGAATCTGCGATCCCTGGTAGGACTTGGCCTACAGGATAATATTCTATCTAAGCACGGTCATGCAAGTATCAGCCAATGATCAATGTTCCAATGTTTGACATGCTATTGGGAGAAATGGATGTGAATTAGTGACAGTGATTTATGATCCTAAAATCCATCAATTACAGTGCATTCCTGTTATTTGCATACCCAACTAGTCTGCCTAAAATATGCTAAATTTGAAACTATGTTGATACTTATTGAATACATGTAACAACTGAATATCATATATGTCACTTGTCACAATTACAACATTTATATGGTATCTGTTGGTGTCTCTTTGTGTCTCATGGATTATATTAGCGGAGGATTTTTCACCCCTGCATTACATGTCCAGCATATTAACCACTGGACGTCTAATCAGTTACCAACTGGTTCACAATATATGTGTTTACATTGTATATAGGTATGTCTGCCCGAGGGTATTGTAAGTGAAGGGCCAAAGGTCGCTAATCCATAGAGGCTCGACACCAACTTGCATTGTGGTTCCTCGTATTATCGATGGGTCCATGTTCTTGAGGAAAAAGCAAACCTAACAATTGTCAGTACATCAGCAAATCTTTACTCGACCGTAGACGCTATTGTAAAACGCCAGGCCAGTGGAAATATCCCAAATGTTGGTACGTAATTGCTGCTCAATGGAGCAGGTTACTAAATTAGAAGACAGAAACTAGCCGCACATACACACTCATATATA
Organism: Archivesica marissinica; assembly: GCA_014843695.1. Classification (NCBI taxonomy): domain Eukaryota; kingdom Metazoa; phylum Mollusca; class Bivalvia; order Venerida; family Vesicomyidae; genus Archivesica; species Archivesica marissinica. The sequence goes on from CM026393.1 coordinate 26,622,677, forward strand.
CATGTATGTCATTTATTGACAGTGAACTTAAGCAAATGTCTTGAAATGCCGCCAAAACTCCATAGACCATAATGCAAAATGAGGTCATATCCATTGTATTAGTGGATTATCCACAGACCATAAAATGCAAATTGATATAACATCAATACTGGCAATATTGTTAGCTACTCCATAGACCATATTGCAAATCGATGAAACATCAAAACTGCTTCTCCATACACAGTGTACTGTAAAGTGACGTGACGAACATTTGCGTTATGGCGTATATTGTTAAATTTAGATTTCCAAATGACGCAGATCGAAAAATGAAACAAATGCCTTCTCTAGATAATTATCTTCTGGTTATTAGGACATAATTGTATAACATTTGGCTTATACAAATACAGTCGACCTTCGTTGCCTCGAACTCAACGGGTCCGTGAATAATAGTTGAGTCATGGGTAGTTCGAGTCAAGGATAGTCAGTCTGAAGTGACCCATGATAGTTGGAAATTACGTGTATTAGGAGCTTACTGTTGTATACTGGTCTATGCAATATAGCTAATATGTCCTCTCGTCGTTTGATATGAATCCGTGTTTATAGGATGGCATTTCATAATCATGTTAGATGATATTATAATCTATAAGAATAACGAAACTTTGGTAAATATGTTATGCAATTCAATGATGAATTAATTAAATAGGTTACATACAAATTTTAATTGCTTACTTCTTAAAGCAGTCACGGATTGTCGTCTGCTTTGCCGTATTATATTTATTAAAGTCGGATTTCAGCAACGACTTGTATAAGTAGCGCATCGTTAACTCAATAAGTGTGTAATATGTTTGTTCTGTACATAATTACGTTTATTACCAATTTGAAATATGGATAAAGTCGCCATGAGCGATAGACGTGTAAATTACGCGCGTGTACATATTCTGAGACACGCGGACCTGGACATTCGGGTCGATTGTGTTCGACCCAAAGATATTAATTAAGGCAGTAATTGATTTTGTGGGACCAGTGATCTGGTTCAAGAGTTCCAGTCATCAGTGTTCGATTCTTCGTAGGTAGAAAAATATGCATTATATATAGATTATTGCTGGGACCAGATGACATGTTTGAGGTGTTCTAGTTAACCGAGTTCGAGG
>CM026393.1:26624806-26798842 GCA_014843695.1 Archivesica marissinica
ATACTCCCCAGACTTACATATGTATATACTCCCCAGACATACATATGTATATACTCCCCAGACATACATACATATATACTCCCCAGACATACATATATATATACTCCCCAGACTGTGAGACATACATACATATGTATATACTCCCCAGACTTACATATGTATATACTCCCCAGACATACATATGTATATACTCCCCAGACATACATACATACATACATACTCCCCAGACTATATACATATATACTCCCCAGACTTACATACATATATATATATACTCCCCAGACATACATATATATATATACTCCCCAGACATACATATATATATACTCCCCAGACATACATATGTATATACTCCCCAGACTTACATATGTATATACTCCCCAGACATACATATGTATATACTCCCCAGACTTACATACATATATACTCCCCAGACTTACATACATACATACTCCCCAGACTTACATACATACATACTCCCCAGACTTACATATGTATATACTCCCCAGACTTACATACATACATACTCCCCAGACTTACATACGTGTATACTCCCCAGACTTACATACATACATACTCCCCAGACTTACATACATACATACTCCCCAGACTTACATATGTATATACTCCCCAGACTTACATACATACATACTCCCCAGACTTACATACGTGTATACTCCCCAGACTTACATACATACATACTCCCCAGACTTACATACATACATACTCCCCAGACTTACATACGTGTATACTCCCCAGACTTACATACATACATACTCCCCAGACTTACATATGTATATACTCCCCAGACTTACATACATATATACTCCCCAGACTTACATACATACATACTCCCCAGACTTACATATGTATATACTCCCCAGACTTACATACATACATACTCCCCAGACTTACATACGTGTATACTCCCCAGACTTACATACATACATACTCCCCAGACTTACATACATACATACTCCCCAGACTGTGAGACATACATATACATACTCCCCAGACATACATACATATATACTCCCCAGACTGTGAGACATACATATACATACTCCCCAGACATACATATGTATATACTCCCCAGACATACATACATACATACTCCCCAGACTTACATACGTGTATACTCCCCAGACTTACATACATACATACTCCCCAGACTTACATACATACATACTCCCCAGACTGTGAGACATACATATACATACTCCCCAGACATACATATGTATATACTCCCCAGACATACATATGTATATACTCCCCAGACTTACATATGTATATACTCCCCAGACATACATATGTATATACTCCCCAGACATACATATGTATATACTCCCCAGACATACATATGTATATACTCCCCAGACTTACATATGTATATACTCCCCAGACATACATACATATACATACTCCCCACACATACATATGTATATACTCCCCAGACTTACATACATATGTATATACTCCCCAGACTTACATACATATATACTCCCCAGACATACATATGTATATACTCCCCAGACATACATACATATACATACTCCCCACACATACATATGTATATACTCCCCAGACTTACATACATATGTATATACTCCCCAGACTTACATACATATATACTCCCCAGACTTACATATATATATACTCCCCAGACTTACATATGTATATACTCCCCAGACATACATATGTATATACTCCCCAGACTTACATACATATATACTCCCCAGACATACATACGTATATACTCCCCAGACATACATACATATACATACTCCCCAGACTTACATATGTATATACTCCCCAGACTTTCATATGTATATACTCCCCAGACTTACATACGTATATACTCCCCAGACATACATACGTATATACTCCCCAGACATACATACATATACATACTCCCCAGACATACATACATATATACTCCCCAGACATACATACATATACATACTCCCCAGACATACATACATATATACTCCCCATACTTACATACATATATACTCCCCAGACTTACATACATACATACTCCCCAGACTTACATATGTATATACTCCCCAGACATACATATGTATATACTCCCCAGACTTACATATGTATATACTCCCCATACTTACATATGTATATACTCCCCAGACATACATATGTATATACTCCCCAGACATACATATGTATATACTCCCCAGACTTACATATGTATATACTCCCCAGACATACATATGTATATACTCCCCAGACTTACATATGTATATACTCCCCAGACATACATATGTATATACTCCCCAGACTTACATATGTATATACTCCCCAGACATACATACATATATATACTCCCCAGACATACATACATATATACTCCCCAGACTTACATACATATGTATATACTCCCCAGACTTACATACATATATACTCCCCAGACTTACATATGTATATACTCCCCAGACTTACATACATATATACTCCCCACACATACATATATATATACTCCCCAGACTTACATACATATGTATATACTCCCCAGACTTACATACATATATACTCCCCAGACTTACATACATATGTATATACTCCCCAGCCTTACATACATATATACTCCCCAGACTTACATATATATATATACTCCCCAGACTTACGTACATATGTATATACTCCCCAGACTTACATACATATATACTCCCCAGACTTACATATATATATATACTCCTCAGACATACATATATATATACTCCCCAGACTGTGAGACATACATACATATGTATATACTCCCCAGACTTACATATGTATATACTCCCCAGACATACATATGTATATACTCCCCAGACATACATATGTATATACTCCCCAGACATACATATGTATATACTCCCCAGACTTACATATGTATATACTACCCAGACATACATATGTATATACTCCCCAGACTTACATATGTATATACTCCCCAGACTTACATACATATATACTCCCCAGACTTACATATATATATATACTCCCCAGACATACATACATATATATACTCCCCAGACTTACATATATATATACTCCCCAGACATACATATATATATACTCCCCAGACATACATACGTATATACTCCCCAGACTTACATATGTATATACTCCCCAGACATACATACATATATACTCCCCATACTTACATACATATATACTCCCCAGACTTACATATGTATATACTCCCCAGACTTACATACGTATATACTCCCCAGACTACATACATATGTATATACTCCCCAGACTTACATACATATATACTCCCCAGACTTACATATATATATACTCCCCAGACTTACATATGTATATACTCCCCAGACATACATATGTATATACTCCCCAGACTTACATACATATATACTCCCCAGACTTACATACCTATATATACTCCCCAGACTTACATACATATATACTCCCCAGACTTACATACCTATATATACTCCCCAGACTTACATACATATATACTCCCCAGACTTACATACCTATATATACTCCCCAGACTTACATACATATATACTCCCCAGACTTACAGACATATATACTCCCCAGACTTACATACCTATATATACTCCCCAGACTTACATACATATATACTCCCCAGACTTACAGACATATATACTCCCCAGACTTACATACGTATATACTCCCCAGACTTACACACATGCAACTTTGTCAGTGTCAAATAATGTGTTGATGCTGAATTCTGCTTCACATAGCTGGCCCTTTTCCAGATCACACACTTCCATTGGATCAAGCTGTGCTGCCATACATATTGTAGTACTAAGGTCGTCAATGCACGAGTTGTTAGGTTGGATACTGCGTAACATTTTCAATGAGTTCCCAATGGCCATTTTATCAGTGTTGTCACAGATTGGCAATAATTCTTCGAGGCATTGTTGTGCTGGCTTAGTACTACTGGAAAAATAAAGTGTAATTCTAGATAAACATAGCTTTTACTACATCATCTCGAAGTACAATCCCTGGGAATACATTCCCAGATAACTTCATGTCACGGAAGTACCATACCAGATAGACATAACTTTGCTTCATGCTTCCAAAATATAATTGTAGATAAACATAGCATTTACTTCATACTTCTATACAAAAATACCTTCCGAGATAAACATCACTTTTACCTAAAACTGCCAAAATACAGTCATAGATCAGTATAACTGCTACATCATTCTGAAATATAAGTTCAGATAAACATAATTATTACTTCTTGTAACATTTTTGATATTTATACCATGTATGATTCAAGTGTCACCTCCTGGTGGCTATGGCTTTAATGGACCTACATGGCTCTAACAATATAGGTAGAGGGTCACTGTCTTTATGTAAAATTATCTTGAAATTGCACCAACAGAGAATACTATTAATGAGTTCCTTTCACGTGAAGCACATTTCTTCAAGGACGCACATTATTTGAACAACTTTGGTTGAGGACTATTCTTATGAAGTTTCGTCCAAATTGACTCCGCAATTTCAGCTTACTTGCAGTCCTCATCTGTGTTAGTGGTTGAGTAGAGATTCCAAATGGGTTCGATACACCTTTTCCAATCGCAAGTATCCTCAGGAACATATTCATCGCACATCATTGAGCTATAATATACAATTAGGCCAAATAAATAGAGCTGACTATAAGAGAGCGCAGCGTGCTCGACTATTCAATGACATTACTCACAGTATTTTGCTTGCCAACTTTTAACAAAATCTTAAGCATTTTTAAATCCTTAAATTGGACGTAATGTGCAAACAACATAGATCCAGATCAGCCACGGAGTAATGCCACGTTAGATTAAGATATATGCTCTTTGCTATTCAGACAAGTGTTTTAGCTTCCTTCCATGTATAACAAGGTCATTTAATATCATTCCATGTATGACAAGGTCATTTAACATCCATCCATGTATAACAAGGTTATTTAACATCCTTCCATGTATGACAAGGTCATTTAACATCCTTCCATGTACGACAAGGTCATTTAACATCCTTCCATGTATGACAAGGTCATTTAACATCCTTCCATGTATGACAAGGTCATTTAACATCCCTCCATGTATGACAAGGTCATTTAACATCATTCCATGTATGACAAGGTCATTTAACATCCTTCCATGTATGACAAGGTCATTTAACATCCTTCCATATACGACAAGGTCATTTAACATCCTTCCATATATGACGAGGTCATTTAACATAATTCCATGTATGACGAGGTTATTTTAACATCAGGGTGAACACAATAGCATTGTCCTACATAGAGGGATGTTACAATAACTTTGTCCTACATAGAGGGATGTTACAATAACGTTGTCCTACATAGAGGGATGTTACAATAACTTTGTCCTACATAGAGGGATGTTACAATAACGTTGTCCTACATAGAGGGATGTTACAATAACTTTGTCCTACATAGAGGGATGTTACAATAACTTTGTCCTACATAGAGGGATGTTACAATAACGTTGTCCTACATAGAGGGATGTTACAATAACGTTGTCCTACATAGAGGGATGTTACAATAACTTTGTCCTACATAGAGGGATGTTACATTAACTTTGTCATACATAGAGGGATGTTACAATAATGTTGTCCTACATAGAGGGATGTTACAATAACTTTGTCCTACATAGAGGGATGTTACAATAATGTTGTCCTACATAGAGGGATGTTACAATAACTTTGTCCTACATAGAGGGATGTTACAATAACATTGTCCTACATAGAGGGATGTTACAATAACTTTGTCCTACATAGAGGGATGTTACAATAACTTTGTCCTACATAGAGGGATGTTACAATAATATTGTCCTACATAGAGGGATGTTACAATAACTTTGTCCTACATAGAGGGATGTTACAATAACTTTGTCCTACATAGAGGGATGTTACAATAATATTGTCCTACATAGAGGGATGTTACAATAACTTTGTCCTACATAGAGGGATGTTACAATAACATTGTCCTACATAGAGGGATGTTACAATAACTTTGTCCTACATAGAGGGATGTTACAATAACTTTGTCCTACATAGAGGGATGTTACATTAACTTTGTCATACATAGAGGGATGTTACAATAACTTTGTCCTACATAGAGGGATGTTACAATAACTTTGTCCTACATAGAGGGATGTTACAATAACATTGTCCTACATAGAGGGATGTTACAATAACTTTGTCCTACATAGAGGGATGTTACAATAACTTTGTCCTACATAGAGGGATGTTACAATAATATTGTCCTACATAGAGGGATGTTACAATAACTTTGTCCTATATAGAGGGATGTTACAATAACATTGTCCTACATAGAGGGATGTTACAATAACTTTGTCCTACATAGAGGGATGTTACAATAACTTTGTCCTACATAGAGGGATGTTACAATAAAATTGTCCTACATAGAGGGATGTTACAATAACTTTGTCCTACATAGAGGGATGTTACAATAACATTGTCCTACATAGAGGGATGTTACAATAACTTTGTCCTACATAGAGGGATGTTACAATAACTTTGTCCTACATAGAGGGATGTTACATTAACTTTGTCATACATAGAGGGATGTTACAATAACTTTGTCCTACATAGAGGGATGTTACAATAACTTTGTCCTACATAGAGGGATGTTACAATAACATTGTCCTACATAGAGGGATGTTACAATAACTTTGTCCTACATAGAGGGATGTTACAATAACTTTGTCCTACATAGAGGGATGTTACAATAATATTGTCCTACATAGAGGGATGTTACAATAATGTTGTCCTACATAGAGTGATGTTACAATAACTTTGTCCTACATAGAGGGATGTTACAATAACTTTGTCCTACATAGAGGGATGTTACAATAACATTGTCCTACATAGAGTGATGTTACAATAACTTTGTCCTACATAGAGGGATGTTACAATAACATTGTCCTACATAGAGTGATGTTACAATAACTTTGTCCTACATAGAGGGATGTTACAATAACTTTGTCCTACATAGAGTGATGTTACAATAACTTTGTCCTACATAGAGGGATGTTACAATAACTTTGTCCTACATAGAGAGATGTTACAATAACTTAAGCCGTTACAATTGTGCCCTTATGTAAGGCATTTAAATTCCACGTTGCCTCTTCTCTCTCCCTCGTGGCGATGGATTCCATCAGTAATGAGGTCTCGAGCGTGATTAATATAAGTTGAAAGAACTTGTTTCGCAATTGAGCTAAAATAAATGTGTATAAACAAATAACTTTGTCCTACACAAAGATATGTTAAAATAACTTTGTCCTACATAGAGGAATGTGTTTAGTTTATGCATAGTTATTTTAGCTCGATTACGAATCATTAGTTTAATCATTCCTGATGAAGTACATTGCTATGAGGAAGAGAGAAGAGGCAATGTGGATTTACGTGACCTGTCTAAGGAAACCGCCGCAGTTGTTCTGACTGGGGCAGGAGGTTATAAAGCATTTCTCCAATCTCAACTCAGTCTCAATCTTTCTGATTGGTTCAGCGGATAGTAAAACTCTCTCGCAACCAATCAATATCACATTACACAACGGGGGCTCGACAAATTACAATTTTATGTCACTATGACAACTTGCACATGCGGATAAATTAATCCTGATTTAAGTCAGACATGCCTATTTATCGGTACACTTTAGTACAAGTCACAAAGTCGGGAGTAAAATCTACTATAAGCGATCAAGTTGGCCGAAAATTATACAACAATTAAAAAATGCCAAAACAACCCAATTTGTTCTGAATATGTCAGGATTTGTTAACCGTCTATGAAACTAAACATCCCCGTCTTATAATTTTATGCAAGTATTTTCTATTGTAAAAATTGTTCTGGACCTTTCAAAGATGTCTTTTGATGTCTGGTAAGTCGGTTCTCAAATAAAAGAAAGACCATTTAAATTCATTTGTCTGTAAAGTGGTACGTGACAATGAATATAATGTTGTATTAGGCCACACCCTTATCCTATGAGGTACGTTTTGCACATGCTATGGATAGACAGACAAGTGTAATGCCGCCCATGTATTAACATTTAAATGTGGGGGGCATACTGAAATGAAAAGAATTAGGATAGAGTAAAATAAGCAAGTATGGAAATGAAGTTTGCTGGTGTAAGGTGATATTAACACTTAAACATTAGAAACTTACTTGGCTCGTAAATCATCTGCGAATGTCTTTAAGATGTTGATATGGGCCATAGATGAACAATTAGATGACAAGTTGGAACAATCAGTCATCAACGAGTCATAGCTGAAACAAAAGGTCATGTGATTATAATGATCAAATGAAAATGCATATCCAGTATATCAAACCAAACGCTTAAGTCCTAATTAAATATTTTACTTGTTTCCATTAAATATTGATTTGCAAATTTTAAAGAGCAATACTACATCAGTATGGCCATGAATGTCAATACTACATCAGTATGGCTGTGAATGTCAATACTGTATCAGTATGGCTGTGAATGTCAATGATGCATCAGTATAGCTGTGAATGTCAGTACTGTATAAGTATGGCTGTGAATGTCAATGATGCATCAGTATAGCTGTGAATGTCAATGATGCATCAGTATGGCTGTGAATGTCAATGATGCATCAGTATGGCTGTGAATGTCAATGATGCATCAGTATGGCTGTGAATGTCAATACTACATCAGTATGGCTGTGAATGTCAATACTGTACCAGTATGGCTGTGAATGTCAATACTATATAAGTATGGCTGTGAATGTCAATGATGCATCAGTATAGCTGTGAATGTCAATACTATATAAGTATGGCTGTGAATGTCATTGATGCATCAGTATAGCTGTGAATGTCAATGATGCATCAGTATAGCTGTGGATATCAATGATGCATCAGTATAGCTGTGAATGTCAATGATGCATCAGTATGGCTGTGAATGTCAATGATGCATCAGTATAGCTGTTGATGTCAGTGATGCATCAGTATGGCTGTGAATGTCAATGATGCATCAGTATAGCTGTGCATGTCAATACTGTATAAGTATGGCTGTGAATGTCAATGATGCATCAGTATAGCTGTGAATGTCAATACTGTATCAGTATGGCTGTGAATGTCAATACTGTATAAGTATGGCTGTGAATGTCAATGATGCATCAGTATGGCTGTGCATGTCAATACTACATCAGTATGGCTGTGAATGTCAATACTGCATCAGTATAGCTTGAATGTCAATGATGCATCAGTATAACTGTGAATGTCAGTACTGCATCAGTATAGCTGTGAATGTCAATACTACATCAGTATGGCTGTGAATGTCAATACTGTACCAGTATGGCTGTGAATGTCAATACTATATAAGTATGGCTGTGAATGTCAATGATGCATCAGTATAGCTGTGAATGTCAATACTATATAAGTATGGCTGTGAATGTCATTGATGCATCAGTATAGCTGTGAATGTCAATGATGCATCAGTATAGCTGTGGATGTCAATGATGCATCAGTATGGCTGTGAATGTCAATGATGCATCAGTATGGCTGTGAATGTCAATGATGCATCAGTATAGCTGTTGATGTCAGTGATGCATCAGTATGGCTGTGAATGTCAATGATGCATCAGTATAGCTGTGCATGTCAATACTGTATAAGTATGGCTGTGAATGTCAATGATGCATCAGTATAGCTGTGAATGTCAATACTGTATCAGTATGGCTGTGAATGTCAATACTGTATAAGTATGGCTGTGAATGTCAATGATGCATCAGTATGGCTGTGCATGTCAATACTACATCAGTATGGCTGTGAATGTCAATACTGCATCAGTATAGCTTGAATGTCAATGATGCATCAGTATAACTGTGAATGTCAGTACTGCATCAGTATAACTGTGAATGTCAATACTGCATCAGTATAGCTGTGAATGTCAGTACTGCATCAGTATAACTGTGAATGTCAATACTGCATCAGTATAGCTGTGAATGTCAATACTACATCAGTATGGCTGTGAATGTCAATACTGTACCAGTATGGCTGTGAATGTCAATACTATATAAGTATGGCTGTGAATGTCAATGATGCATCAGTATAGCTGTGAATGTCAATACTATATAAGTATGGCTGTGAATGTCATTGATGCATCAGTATAGCTGTGAATGTCAATGATGCATCAGTATAGCTGTGGATGTCAATGATGCATCAGTATGGCTGTGAATGTCAATGATGCATCAGTATGGCTGTGAATGTCAATGATGCATCAGTATAGCTGTTGATGTCAGTGATGCATCAGTATGGCTGTGAATGTCAATGATGCATCAGTATAGCTGTGCATGTCAATACTGTATAAGTATGGCTGTGAATGTCAATGATGCATCAGTATAGCTGTGAATGTCAATAATGTATCAGTATGGCTGTGAATGTCAATACTGTATAAGTATGGCTGTGAATGTCAATGATGCATCAGTATGGCTGTGCATGTCAATACTACATCAGTATGGCTGTGAATGTCAATACTGCATCAGTATAGCTGTGAATGTCAATGATGCATCAGTATAACTGTGAATGTCAGTACTGCATCAGTATAGCTGTGAATGTCAGTACTGCATCAGTATAACTGTGAATGTCAATACTGCATCAGTATAGCTGTGAATGTCAATGATGCATCAGTATAGCTGTGAATGTCAGTACTGCATCAGTATAGCTGTGAATGTCAGTACTGCATCAGAATAGCTGTGAATGTCAGTACTGCATCAGTATGGCTGTGAATGTCAATACTGCATCAGTATGGCTGTGGATGTCAATATTGCATAAGTATGGCTGTGAATGTCAATGATGCATCAGTATAGCTGTGAATGTCAGTACTGCATCAGTATAGCTGTGAATGTCAGTACTACATCAGTATGGCTGTGAATGTCAGTACTGCATCAGTATAGCTGTGAATGTCAATACTGCATCAGTATAGCTGTGAATGTCAATGATGCATCAGTATAGCTGTGAATGTCAGTACTGCATCAGTATGGCTGTGAATGTCAATGATGCATCAGTATGGCTGTGAATGTCAATGATGCATCAGTATAGCTGTGAATGTCAATGATGCATCAGTATGGCTATGAATGTCAATGATGCATCAGTATGGCTGTGAATGTCAATGATGCATCAGTATAACTGTGAATGTCAATACTGCATCAGTATGGCTGTGAATGTCAATACTATATAAGTATGGCTGTGAATGTCAATGATGCATCAGTATAGCTGTGAATGTCAATACTATATAAGTATGGCTGTGAATGTCATTGATGCATCAGTATAGCTGTGAATGTCAATGATGCATCAGTATAGCTGTGGATGTCAATGATGCATCAGTATGGCTGTGAATGTCAATGATGCATCAGTATGGCTGTGAATGTCAATGATGCATCAGTATAGCTGTTGATGTCAGTGATGCATCAGTATGGCTGTGAATGTCAATGATGCATCAGTATAGCTGTGCATGTCAATACTGTATAAGTATGGCTGTGAATGTCAATGATGCATCAGTATAGCTGTGAATGTCAATACTGTATCAGTATGGCTGTGAATGTCAATACTGCATCAGTATAGCTGTGAATGTCAATGATGCATCAGTATAGCTGTGAATGTCAGTACTGCATCAGTATGGCTGTGAATGTCAATGATGCATCAGTATGGCTGTGAATGTCAATGATGCATCAGTATAGCTGTGAATGTCAATGATGCATCAGTATGGCTATGAATGTCAATGATGCATCAGTATGGCTGTGAATGTCAATGATGCATCAGTATAACTGTGAATGCCAATACTGCATCAGTATAGCTGTGAATGTCAATACTACATCAGTATGGCTGTGAATGTCAATACTGTACCAGTATGGCTGTGAATGTCAATACTATATAAGTATGGCTGTGAATGTCAATGATGCATCAGTATAGCTGTGAATGTCAATACTATATAAGTATGGCTGTGAATGTCATTGATGCATCAGTATAGCTGTGAATGTCAATGATGCATCAGTATAGCTGTGGATGTCAATGATGCATCAGTATGGCTGTGAATGTCAATGATGCATCAGTATGGCTGTGAATGTCAATGATGCATCAGTATAGCTGTTGATGTCAGTGATGCATCAGTATGGCTGTGAATGTCAATGATGCATCAGTATAGCTGTGCATGTCAATACTGTATAAGTATGGCTGTGAATGTCAATGATGCATCAGTATAGCTGTGAATGTCAATACTGTATCAGTATGGCTGTGAATGTCAATACTGTATAAGTATGGCTGTGAATGTCAATGATGCATCCGTATGGCTGTGCATGTCAATACTACATCAGTATGGCTGTGAATGTCAATACTGCATCAGTATAGCTGTGAATGTCAATGATGCATCAGTATAACTGTGAATGTCAGTACTGCATCAGTATAGCTGTGAATGTCAGTACTGCATCAGTATAACTGTGAATGTCAATACTGCATCAGTATAGCTGTGAATGTCAATGATGCATCAGTATAGCTGTGAATGTCAGTACTGCATCAGTATAGCTGTGAATGTCAGTACTGCATCAGAATAGCTGTGAATGTCAGTACTGCATCAGTATGGCTGTGAATGTCAATACTGCATCAGTATGGCTGTGGATGTCAATATTGCATAAGTATGGCTGTGAATGTCAATGATGCATCAGTATAGCTGTGAATGTCAGTACTGCATCAGTATAGCTGTGAATGTCAGTACTACATCAGTATGGCTGTGAATGTCAGTACTGCATCAGTATAGCTGTGAATGTCAATACTGCATCAGTATAGCTGTGAATGTCAATGATGCATCAGTATAGCTGTGAATGTCAGTACTGCATCAGTATGGCTGTGAATGTCAATGATGCATCAGTATGGCTGTGAATGTCAATGATGCATCAGTATAGCTGTGAATGTCAATACTGCATCAGTATAGCTGTGAATGTCAATGATGCATCAGTATAGCTGTGAATGTCAATGATGCATCAGTATGGCTATGAATGTCAATGATGCATCAGTATGGCTGTGAATGTCAATGATGCATCAGTATGGCTGTGAATGTCAATGATGCATCAGTATGGCTGTGAATGTCAATGATGCATCAGTATGGCTGTGAATGTCAATACTGTACCAGTATGGCTGTGAATGTCAATGATGCCTCAGTATAGCTGTGAATATCAATACTGCATCAGTATAGCTGTGAATGTCAATCTGAATGAATCCAATAAAGCAGCAATTAGAAAGTCATTTATTAATGGTGAATGGAATATGCCAAGATGATTGGGGAGACTTTGTGAAACTCCAACAATTAAACAAGCAAACCATGAAGGTTAAAAGCTGAAAGGGCTATAACATATATAATGATTAATAGAGGTACCCGTTAACACAGGTTTGGTTGTACATTGCAAATTATCAAAGCACTGGGCATTGTGGTACGAATGGTCCAAATAGATACAACATCGCAATGTTCAAATAACAATTGGCGTGCAGTGCTGGTACACAGCCATCATCTATATAATACAGAGAAGTGCATTGTGGGGAAGAAGAGATGTTCAGAAATGCTGCAACAAATGGTCAATATAATAATAGAAAGTTCATTTCAATTGTAATGAAAACTGAAAAAGTAGCTAGGCAGATAAGGTGACTACTTTCTCTTATCTCGTATGACATTCTTTGTAGAATACATATATACTCCGATGAGGTAATAAAGGCATATAAACATCGCAAAAACCACTTGACCAAACTTAGTTGAGGTCCACTAGTCATGCAGCATACAAAACAATAACGTTCTGGACATTATGGTTTCTAACAAAAAGAATTTTATGATTTTTTACTGTGCAATTCAATGTAAATTATGTGACCCTACAGTGGGTCAAATGACCATAGGATTTACTATATAATTCTATAGGAAATAGAACAAAATAACTTTCCCACCAACTAGCAACCATGTTTTTGAAGAATCGATATGGCTTGGCAAACTTCAGAGACTATCATATAATACTGCTCCACATAAAATGTGTCAGCCTATTGAAATTAACTATGGTAGAGAAGATTTCTTTTTAATTGTTGCACTCATTTGACCTAGTGACCTAGTTTTATGACATGGTGAACAGTCTTGAAAGAGACATTAACCCAATAACCATTAGTATGATGCTTCTTGATGGTTGAACCAGGAGGATATGTCGTTTGAAGTGAAATATTGATGCGGGACAAAAGGAGATCACAAACACTCGGGTGGGGTAATCTATGACCTCTCCTGAACCCTTTCCCTTATAGAAGCACCTCTTGATGCCATTACCAATACGACATACATTGTAATGTAGTAGCCAAACCATTGCTCATAATAAAGGCCAGAATCTCATTAAGTCCCAGTAATATCTATGGAGGTGGGATAGATATGGCCGCTTCTTATCCACTGCATGATAGCTAAATGGGTGTTGTTTGTATGGAGATATAATAGTATATTAACCTAAATCTCTATGTAGTCCCAGTACTATCTATATGGAGGTGGGATAGATATGGCCACTACTTATCCACTGCATGATAGCTAAATGGCTGTCGTTTGTATGGAGATCTGGAGTATATTAACCTAAATATCTATGAAGGAAAGGGTATAGGGTAATTTGTTTGCATAGTAACAGTAATTTAGCAGACTGATCATGCAATTTATGAGGAATATAGGCTTAGATTATGACACTTACTTGGTACAGACTGTCTGTTTTTGATTCTGTGGTACGAATGGTCCAAATAGATACAACATCGCAATGTTCAAATAACAACTGGAGTGTAGTGCTGGTACACAGCCATCATCTATATAATACAGAGAAGTGCATTGTGGGGAAGAAGAGATGTTCACAAATGCTGTAATAAATGGTCAATGTAATTATAGAAAGATCATTTCAATTGTAATGAAAACTGAAGGAGCTGGGCTGATTAGGTAACTACATTCTTTGTAGGTGGATAAACATCGCAAAAAGCATAAAAATGAATGTGTTCACATATAAATAGCATTGCTATTACACATTCTTCCGAAATAAATTGAATAATTAATTTTCCGCAATAAAAAAAAGTTATGCAACTCGCAAAAGTGAAAGATTTCTGACTAACTGACTAACTTATGACATTTGTTTATCACTCAATCTTACAGAGGAGGTAATCACATGATACTGCCATTTATATGTAGGTTTATTCAGATTAGCAGGGCGTTCATTCTACCCGAGCTCCCAAGTTTTGATGCACGAAAATCACTAAAGACGCTTGTTTGACTCGTGATGAAAATGCGTAGTGGGTCTACTTCGACCCGGGACAATGAGGTTCGATCCCCCGTCTGATCCTAATAAAATTAACATTCTTTCAGATGGGACTTTAAACAGAGGTCTCGTGACAGTGCTTTACACCGTGCAAGTAAAACAACCAGAGGATACTCTGGAATGGGTCTCTGTCTGTATCATTGTACTCTCCTCCAAAAATCTAAAATGACTAATCTCTTCAGGAGGCGTCGCTCATATGGGTCAACAGGTAGCGACGATAAATAAACGTCAAATCAGATGTTTCAAAATAAATTAAAACGTTATAACAGTGAATTCTCTTACCAGTAGGAATGGCTTCTTCTGAAATAATAAATAAAGAATTTCTATTTAACATTATAATTCTGGACAAAATAGCAGACGGGTTGTTTAAGAATAGTTGGTTTCATATATGATCAAGAAAAGTTACTGTTGCTGTTCGGTATACAGGAATAACATACAATTGGAAATGTACATATTTTTAAAACAATCTGTTCAGTATTTGGAAAAGAGGAGTTCTGGCTAATAGAGGTTTTTCTACAATGATCAAAGAAGGGAAAAGTTTGGGACCAAAAATGTGTTCGGTTTGGACGGAATTCCAAATTAGAGGAAACTTTTTCTTGATCTATCTAAGCATATAATTATATTTATATTCGCTCAACAGTTCCTCAATATTTAAATTCGTACCATGTCACCATTTGTCAATCGTAGTTACAGAGCCATCAAGTTGATTATTAGTGGAAGTCGTGATAGCGCAATGGTAGCGTGTTCGCTTCGGGTGCGAAAGGCCTGGAGTTCGAGCCCCGCTGGAGCCGTTACGATTGTGCCCTTAGGCAAGCATTTAAATTTCACGTTGCCTCTTCTCTCTCCTTCGTGGCGATGGATTCCATGAGCAACGAGGTCTCGAGAGTGATTAATATAAGTTATAAGAATTTGTTTCACAATCGAGCTAAAATAAATGTGTATAAACTAAGTTGATTATTTCAGTATGAAGAGTTTTTATTATAAACTCTATATAATTCTGGGGATGTGTATAATGTATGTGCCACCTATCTGGGGATGTGTATAATGTATGTGCCACCTATCTGGGGATGTGTATAATGTATGTGCCACCTATCTGGGGATGTGTATAATGTATGTGCCACCTATCTGGGGATGTGTATAATGTATGTGCCACCTATCTGGGGATGTGTATAATGTATGTGCCACCTATCTGGGGATGTGTATTATTGTATGAGAGTATCTATGAAGTATGTGCCACCTATCAGGAGATGTGTATTATTGTATGAGAGTATCTATGAAGGATGTGCCACCTATCTGGGGATGTGTATTATTGTATGTGCCACCTATCTGGGGATGTGTATTATTGTATGAGAGTATCTATGAATAATGTGCCACCTATTTGGGATGTGCATTTTGTATGAGAGTATCTATGAATAATGTGCCACCTATTTGGGATGTGCATTTTGTATGAGAGTATCTATGAAGGATGTGCCACCTATCTGGGGATGTGTATTATTGTATGAGAGTATCTATGAAGGATGTGCCACCTATCTGGGGATGTGTATTATTGTATGAGAGTATCTATGAAGGATGTGCCACCTATCTGGGGATGTGTATTATTGTATGAGAGTATCTATGAAGGATGTGCCACCTATCTGGGGATGTGTATTATTGTATGAGAGTATCTATGAAGGATGTGCCACCTATCTGGGGATGTGTATTATTGTATGAGAGTATCTATGAAGGATGTGCCACCTATCTGGGGATGTGTATTATTGTATGAGAGTATCTATGAAGGATGTGCCACCTATCTGGGGATGTGTATTATTGTATGAGAGTATCTATGAAGGATGTGCCACCTATCTGGGGATGTGTATTATTGTATGAGAGTATCTATGAAGGATGTGCCACCTATCTGGGGATGTGTATTATTGTATGAGAGTATCTATGAAGGATGTGCCACCTATCTGGGGATGTGTATTATTGTATGAGAGTATCTATGAAGGATGTGCCACCTATTTGGGATGTGCATTTTGTATGATAGTATCTATGAAGGATGTGCCACCTACCTGGGGATAAGCACGTCATATCCACATATGTATTCAGAAAGTCAAGTTGTTTCGACATCAAAATGTTGTCCAACTCTGAGATGGGAGGTGTATCCAGAATACAGCTGTGCAACTCTTTCAAATCATCACACATAGATACTAAATTAAACTGTAAATAGAGATATAACAATAGTTATGTGGTGCATTATTATTTAATTACTTCATTCATATATTGCCAACATACAACAACCTATTATATTTCAAGGATACAAAATATCATGGGAGTACCTGTTTCCAGGCCTCTAAGATTTGTCTGTGAATAACTTGTAGTCAGTGAATCAATAATAATTGTCAAGTGATCATTCTTGCATTTGATGCACTTGATAAAACTCAGATTGCATAACATCTTTTAAAATAAAACTACAATTTCGCTCACATGTGACAATATGGCGCGAAAGAAACACACCTATTTTCGATCCACACAGCAAATTTCATGCAACAAAAATGAGTTTTCCGGAATTGAACACGCAAAGTAAACCATGAGGCATAAACCATTACAAAAACAAACAAATACTTCTTTATACATACCTCTGCTTAACCCATTTCATTATGGATATAGGCTTTTTTGCAAACAACATAGATCCAGATCTGCCGCAGCGTGGCGCTGCATGCTGATCAGGATCTATGTTGTTTGCTACATAGCCAAGTGTCTTAACAAGATCATCTGAATAACAACCAGCATAGAGCCTGATCAGATGGCACGTTCCGTGGCAGCTGATCTGGCTCTATGTTCTTTGCAAATACAGTTTGAATGGTATCTAGAATCAAATGGATTAAAGGGTTTTTAGAGTATATGTGATTGAGATCAACAAAACATTTACATATTATTATCAAATTATCTGTTTCTTACTCATTTTCCTGTTTGACAGTTCTAGCATATATCATATAAACCAAGCACCTGTTACCGACAGTAATGACGTCATTCGAAAACAGGTGGGTAACGAAAATAGAGTGATTGAGGATAACAGAGGTAAACATATATTTATCATGAACATAGATCGCAAAGTGACATAAATCAGACACTTACTTCTTCAATGAACACTGAAACACATTTCTTCCATGGATGAGGGTCGATAGACACTGTCAGTGACTGGATGCAATAGTTGTCTTGAATGGCATCATATGTCAATAGGCTTGATTCTACGACAGTAAACATCAGAGACGAACAGCCTAGTACCATTTGTTTTATCTCATCAACCATTACATTTGTCACACTAAAACAATACAAACATCATAGTTAACAATACACACACATCAAAGTTAAACAATACACAAACCTCACAGTTAAACAATACACAAACCTCACAGTTAAACAATACACAAACCTCACAGTTAAACAATACACAAACCTCACAGTTAAACAATACACAAACCTCACAGTTAAACAATACACAAACATCACAGTTAAACAATACATACACCTCACAGTTAAACAATACACAAACCTCACAGTTAAACAATACACAAACATCACAGTTAAACAATACACAAACCTCACAGTTAAACAATACACAAACCTCACAGTTAAACAATACACAAACCTCACAGTTAAACAATACACAAACCTCACAGTTAAACAATACACAAACCTCACAGTTAAACAATACACACACCTCACAGTTAAACAATACACACACCTCACAGTTAAACAATACACAAACCTCACATTTAAACAATACACAAATCTCACAGTTAAACAATACACACACCTCACAGTTAAACAATACACACACCTCACAGTTAAACAATACACACACCTCACAGTTAAACAATACACACACACATCACAGTTAAACAATACACACACCTCACAGTTAAACAATACACAAACCTCACAGTTAAACAATACACAAACATCACAGTTAAACAATACACACACCTCACAGTTAAACAATACACAAACCTCACAGTTAAACAACACACAACCCTCACAGTTAAACAATACACAAACCTCACAGTTAAACAATACACAAACATCACAGTTAAACAATACACAAACCTCACAGTTAAACAATACACAAACCTCACAGTTAAACAATACACAAACCTCACAGTTAAACAATCATTGTTAAACAATACACAAACCTCACAGTTAAACAATACACACACCTCACAGTTAAACAATACACACACCTCACAGTTAAACAATACACAAACCTCACAGTTAAACAATACACACACCTCACAGTTAAACAATACACAAATCTCACAGTTAAACAATACACACACCTCACAGTTAAACAATACACACACCTCACAGTTAAACAATACACAAACCTCACAGTTAAACAATACACACACCTCACAGTTAAACAATACACAAACCTCACAGTTAAACAATACACACACCTCACAGTTAAACAATACACACACATCACATTAAACAATACACAAACCTCACAGTTAAACAACACACAAACCTCACAGTTAAACAATACACAAACCTCACAGTTAAACAATACACAAACATCACAGTTAAACAATACACAAACCTCACAGTTAAACAATACACAAACCTCACAGTTAAACAATACACAAACCTCACAGTTAAACAATACGCAAACATCACAGTTAAACAATACACAAACATCACAGTTAAACAATACACAAACCTCACAGTTAAACAATACACACACCTAACAGTTAAACAATACACAAACCTCACAGTTAAACAATACACACACCTCACAGTTAAACAATACACAAACCTCACAGTTAAACAATACACAAATCTCACAGTTAAACAATACACACACCTCACAGTTAAACAATACACACACCTCACAGTTAAACAATACACAAACCTCACAGTTAAACAATACACACACCTCACAGTTAAACAATACACAAACCTCACAGTTAAACAATACACACACCTCACAGTTAAACAATACACACACACATCACAGTTAAACAATACACAAATCTCACAGTTAAACAATACACAAACCTCACAGTTAAACAATACACAAACCTCACAGTTAAACAATACACAAACCTCACAGTTAAACAATACACAAACCTCACAGTTAAACAATACACAAACCTCACAGTTAAACAATACACAAACCTCACAGTTAAACAATACACACACCTCACAGTTAAACAATACACACACACATCACAGTTAAACAATACACACACCTCACAGTTAAACAATACACACACCTCACAGTTAAACAATACACACACCTCACAGTTAAACAATACACAAACATCAAAGTTAAACAATACACAAACCTCACAGTTAAACAATACACAAACCTCACAGTTAAACAATACATAAACCGCACAACTACTGGCATGTACTACATGTGTCCCGAGTAACTCCCAACAACTACTGGCATGTACTACATGTATCCCGAGTAACTCCCAACAACTACTGGCATGTACTACATGTATCCCGAGTAACTCCCAACAACTACTGACATGTACTACATGTATCCCGAGTAACTCCCAACAACTACTGGCATGTACTACATGTATCCCGAGTAACTCCCAACAACTACTGACATGTACTACATGTATCCCAAGTAACTCCCAACAACTACTGGCATGTACTACATGTATCCCGGGTAACTGCCATCAACTACTGACATGCACTACATGTATCCCGAGTAACTCCCAACAACTACTGACATGCACTACATGTATCCCGAGTAACTCCCAACAACTACTGGCATGCACTACATGTATCCCGAGTAACTCCCAACAACTACTGACATGCACTACATGTATCCCGAGTAACTCCCAACAACTACTGGCATGCACTACATGTATCCCGAGTAACTCCCAACAACTACTGACATGCACTTCATGTATCCCGAGTAACTCCCAACAACTACTGACATGCACTACATGTATCCCGAGTAACTCCCAACAACTACTGACATGCACTACATGTATCCCGAGTAACTCCCAACAACTACTGGCATGTACTACATGTATCCCGAGTAACTCCCAACAACTACTGGCATGTACATGTATCCTGAGTAACTCCCAACAACTACTGGCATGTACTACATGTATCCCGAGTAACTCCCAACAACTACTGGCATGTAATACATGTATCCCGAGTAACTCCCAACAACTCCCGAGTAACTACACCAAAGTAATATATCCCGGGTAACATTTACTGGCATTGGCAATGGATATGATCTGTTCTCTCAATTATATTACATGTTATAGCTACACGTCACATGACTACATATTTCATATTGTAGGACAGAGCTGAATGCCTTGCATACTTACCTACAATCACTCGTATTATTTCCCGAGAAATATTGCTGGCTTTTAATACCTACTGCAACTACATCACATTCATAATGTTTGAAATCTTCACATTGTGTTGCATTAAAGTTTGACTCCAGCAAACAATTAGTGGGTACTGGAGCTGCTGCCTTGTCAAGGAGATCTGCTTTGAGATCCGAATCCTCGCAGTTGGTGGCATAGTATTGCATACATGCAGCCTTGTTTGTGCTCTTTCTGCAAACAGTAATGGAGAGAAGCTTCACAATCAGATAGGTAAATCTTCCAATGAAAATCACTTTCACAAAACACTTTTTCGGCAAACTGAAAGTTTGAGCAAAATAATTTAATTAACTTTTCAATCGTATAAATTATATACATTTGGATTCCGGATGTTTGATCTACCATATCCATGACATCATTAACATCACACAACTTAATGATATTAATTGAACTGTAGAAACAACAAGTTGCCATTGTGACATATATTCTGTCTGGGTGGATGTCGGGGATATGTGACCTGAACATGCTTTCAGTTACACAGCGGTCCACATAAATTCGAAATATTTACTCGTCAAAATAATTTTATATTATTATTTCAAAAGTTTAAACTTTATTTATTTTACAACGATTGCGAAGCAAAGTTCTAACAACATATATTAATCACTCTCATTGGCACTGATGAAAGCTTACATGTTGGAGGAAATGGAGTACTCTGAGAAAACCCACCTGTCCGATCTGACGACCACCGTACCATCTCACATACTTCGTGGTCCGAGGATCGAACCCGGATTGCATTGATGAGAAGCGAGCATGTTAATATCATATTTTATTTTTATGGCTCTAGTGAAAAACTATAAGGAGCAAATTTTCAGGATGATTAAAATGAGATTCGCACATGAAAGTCATTTGTAAAACAAGCATCATCTAATATATGGCTATTATCATTCAAGAATTAAATCCTATTGTACAATTTAGCATTTACAGGGACGCATTTTGATTATGACTCAGTAATATGGGAGAATACGACATCTTCCACATCAAGAAACAAATAAGGCTACATAAAGGAGTATGTCCCACAACCCTAGGTCTATACTTTTATGCTATAAAATGCATATAAATGTATTATGTACTCTGATGAAAGAGTTTTCAATGACAAATCATGTTCTATGCTCAAAATTGCAACTGGTTTGCATCCAAATTATATTTACGAAATATATTAAGCAAAACCTGCAAGCAAATTATATTTTGATATCGAACACAAATAAAACTTTCTGTACACGTATTACCATGCATTTAATTTTTTCCAAAGGAAGTTTATTATACTAGTATTCTGATTGGTTGAACCAATAATCTTGTTTGAACAGTTTGAAATGTAACTTACTAATAAAATGGATGAAATGTTTGACAATATCACCATAGTTATACAATAATTAGCATTACATTTACCTTTCAGCCTACACATGCAAGAATTGCTTAGTGTTTTCATAGTTTATTTACATAAATAGCTTGAAGAGTGCCTCATTGGAGTTGGTAAAATGAGTTACACTCTATCAATTACAAATTTACATACATTTACTTACTCCATTGATAGCTTGAGTTTTTAGATATGCATAACTTATAAGACTTACAGACATGCATACTCCCCAGACATACATACGTATATACTCCCCAGACATGCATATGTATATACTCCCCAGACTTACATATGTATATACTCCCCAGACTTACATACATATATACTCCCCAGACTTACATACATACATACTCCCCAGACTTACATACATATATACTCCCCATACTTACATACATACATACTCCCCAGACTTACATACATATATACTCCCCAGACTTACATACATACATACTCCCCAGACTTACATACATACATACTCCCCAGACTTACATACATACATACTCCCCAGACTTACATACATATATACTCCCCATACTTACATACATACATACTCCCCAGACTTACATACATATATACTCCCCAGACTTACATACATACATACTCCCCAGACTTACATATGTATATACTCCCCAGACATACATACATATATACTCCCCAGACATACACACATACATACTCCCCAGACTTACATACATATATACTCCCCATACTTACATACATACATACTCCCCAGACTTACATATGTATATACTCCCCAGACTTACATACATATATACTCCCCAGACTTACATACATATATACTCCCCAGACTTACATATGTATATACTCCCCAGACTTACATACATACATACTCCCCAGACATACACACATACATACTCCCCAGACTTACATACATATATACTCCCCATACTTACATACATATATACTCCCCAGACATACATACATATATACTCCCCAGACATACATACATATATACTCCCCAGACTTACATATGTATATACTCCCCAGACTTACATATGTATATACTCCCCAGACTTACATATGTATATACTCCCCAGACATACATACATATATACTCCCCAGACATACATACATATATACTCCCCAGACTTACATAGGTATATACTCCCCAGACATATATACATATATACTCCCCAGACTTACAGACATATATACTCCCCAGACATACATACATATATACTCCCCAGACTTACACACATGCAACTTCGTCAGTGTCAAATAATGTGTTGATGCTGAATATTGCTTCACATAGCTGGCCCTTTTCCAGATCACACACTTCCACTGGATCAAGCTGTGCTGCCATACATATTGTAGTACTAAGGTCGTCAATGCACGAGTTGGTGGGTAGGTTGCTGCGCAATGTCATCAATGAGTTCCCAATGGCCATTTTCTGAATATTATCACAGCCTGGCAACAATTCTTCTAGACATAATAACGTTGGCTTGATATAACTGGAAAAATACAATACCGGTTAATAACACTGATTTAATAGTGTATACAAATATTTTAGCTTGATTGCGAAACAAGTTCTTACAACTTAATATATTAATTACTCTCGAGACCTTATTCCTGATGGAATCCATCGCCACGAGGGAGAGAGAAGAGGTAATGTGGAATTTAAATGCCTTGCAAAAGGGCACAATCCAGCGGGGCTCGAACTCCGGACCTTTCGCACATGAAGCGAATGCGCTACCACTGCGCTATCACGACTTCCACTTTCACTGACTTAATATGACTGGAATATATGAAATTGGGTAATAATATTGACTTGATATGACTGGAAATAATGCGAGGTTGAAACTGCAACGATACTGCACATCAGGTTTCAACAAAATTGGCCAATTTGACGAACAAGTAGATGGACACATGCAGATGCCGGAAGATTGGCCTATGCTAATAAGCTCAGCCCTGTAGCTATAGCTCACCAGAACTATAAAAGAGGGGAAGATAGGTTAGTGAAAATTCCATTAACAAAAATGATAGCTAAGCTTACCTGCAATCATCATCTTCAGCAATGGTATTGTACAATGGTACAATCGGCATGATGCACGGCAGCCAATTGCAACACGGCTTCTCCTCCACCTCCGGGATTGGTTGAGGACATGAATTTTCCGAAAGGGTGGCAAAAGATTGAGAAACTAAATCAATACGTTTGGCTATGGATTCTGAGCAGTTGGTCCTGTAGTCTATCATCATGGCAACACTCACTTCCTGACTCCTGTATTGTATAAACCAAGCATGAACAAACTACAATATCTATATCACTTTATCTGAACATTAAAAATTAGCAATTTATTTCAATACAAAGCTGATTTCAATATAAGATTTAATTCATTTTTCTTTTTTGTAAACATTTATTTCTTGTCGCTTCCTGGACGACACCTCCAGTTATTAGTAATTTGATTTTTTTGGCAGCTAGTGCCAAGATACAGAAGATGATCCAGAGGCATCCCTGGTTCTTGTACATGCCCGGTGTATAGCAACAATACATGAGACATGGCGATTCGCAGGGCCAACCTGTTAATTCATTATAAAGCTTGTTTCAATATAATGCTGACTAACTTAAAACAGGTACCAACACTTCAAACAGTTCAAGAAAGTAAACACCTATGATTGAGTAAGAAGCAGCTAATTCTTCTGGTCATATCAACTCCCAGGAACATATATAGACATGTCCGTCTTTCATTGTCTGGTCATATCACCTCCCAGGAACATATATAGACATGTCCGTCTTTCATTGTCTGGTCATATCACCTCCCAGGAACATATATAGACATGTCCGTCTTTCATTGTCTGGTCATATCAACTCCCAGGAACATATATAGACATGTCCGTCTTTCATTGTCTGGTCATATCAACTCCCAGGAACATATATAGACATGTCCGTCTTTCATTGTCTGGTCATATCAACTCCCAGGAACATATATAGACATGTCCGTCTTTCATTGTCTGGTCATATCAACTCCCAGGAACATATATAGACATGTCCGTCTTTCATTGTCTGGTCATATCAACTCCCAGGAACATATATAGACATGTCCGTCTTTCATTGTCTGGTCATATCAACTCCCAGGAACATATATAGACATGTCCGTCTTTCATTGTCTGGTCATATCAACTCCCAGGAACATATATAGACATGTCCGTCTTTCATTGTCTGGTCATATCAACTCCCAGGAACATATATAGACATGTCCATCTTTCATTGTCTGGTCATATCAACTCCCAGGAACATATATAGACATGTCCATCTTTCATTGTCTGGTCATATCAACTCCCAGGAACATATATATATACATGTCAGCCTTTCATGTAAAAGATCAAAGCCCAGATGTCAAGTTTGACATCATTGAATTAGGACACAAGTCTGCATTATGATGCTTAGTAAAAAATATTAATTATTATTAATCATAATCCGGTCAGTTTATAACACATAACATATGTTTAAAATGTTTAAACTTTATTTATTTTACAACCATTGCGAAGCAAGTTCTAACAACTTATATTAAATACTCTCGTTGGCGCAGATGAAAGCGTATATTAAGTGGTCATTTGTGTGGGAGGAAACCGGAGTACCCGGAGAAAACCCCCCTGTCCAATCTGGCGACCACCGTATCATCTCACATACTTCCCAGTCTGAGGATCGAACCCGGGTTGCATTGTCGAGAAGCGAGCGCGCTAACCACTGCGCTAATCGGACAGCCTATGCATATGTACCGTAGATTGCTTGATATAGACATGAATCGCTTGTTTGACAGATACATTACCAAACAGCAATACATGTACATATATATTACGTCATAGTTAATACAAATTTATTTTAACTCGATTGTGAAGAGTTCATACAAAATTAGTTTAATGGCGCTAGAGATCTCATTTTTGATGGAATCAAACGCCGTGAGCGAGAGAGAATATCATGGTGGAATTTAAGTGCATTAAATGGCATAATCATAATGTGAACTCTGGGTATTTCACACATGAAGGGATTGCTACCGCTGTGTTATCGGTGTATATGTGTTTCGAGACAACTGTAATGGTATAAAGTCTAACATAAAGCATAAAACATTCATAAGCAATAGAGTAATTATTCCACATAAAAGAGTAACATACCCACAGAATTGTCCATAATCTTGGATATGTAAAAATGGTAAGGTGAACAGTATCTTGAAATACTCAGCAGCCATAGATCCAAACTGATTGTAATCACAGAGTTCTGCATCTGTAAAACGATGTGGAGATAACAGATAGTATTGTATTAGACAATGTTATAACAGATAGTATTGTATTAGACAGTGTTATAACAGTATAACAGATAGTATTGTATTAGACAGTGTTATAACATATAGTATTGTACTAGACAGTGTTATAACATATAGTATTGTATTAGACAGTGTTATAACATATAGTATTGTATTAGACAGTGTTATAACATATAGTATTGTATTAGACAGTGTTATAACATATAGTATTGTATTAGACAGTGTTATAACATATAGTATTGTATTAGACAGTGTTATAACATATAGTATTGTATTAGACAGTGTTATAACATATAGTATTGTATTAGACAGTGTTATAACATATAGTATTGTATTAGACAGTGTTATAACAGTATAACATATAGTATTGTATTAGACAGTGTTATAACAGTATAACATATAGTATTGTATTAGACAGTGTTATAACAGTATAACATATAGTATTGTATTAGACAGTGTTATAACAGATAGTATTGTATTAGACAGTGTTATAACATATAGTATTGTATTAGACAGTGTTATAACAGTATAACAGATAGTATTGTATTAGACAGTGTGATAACAGTATAACAGATAGTATTGTATTAGACAATGTGATAACAGTATAACAGATAGTATTGTATTAGACAATGTGATAACAGTATAACAGATAGTATTGTATTAGACAATGTGATAACAGTATAACAGATAGTATTGTATTAGACAATGTGATAACAGTATAACAGATAGTATTGTATTAGACAATGTGATAACAGATAGTATTGTATTAGACAATGTTATAACAGTATAACAGATAGTATTGTATTAGACAGTGTTATAACAGTATAACATATAGTATTGTATTAGACAGTGTGATAACAGTATAACATATAGTATTGTATTAGACAGTGTGATAACAGTATAACAGATAGTATTGTATTAGACAATGTGATAACAGATAGTATTGTATTAGACAATGTGATAACAGATAGTATTGTATTAGACAGTGTTATAACATATAGTATTGTATTAGACAGTGTTATAACATATAGTATTGTATTAGACAATGTTATAACAGTATAACAGATAGTATTGTATTAGACAATGTTATAACAGTATAACAGATAGTATTGTACTAGACAGTGTTATAACAGTATAACATATAGTATTGTATTAGACAATGTTATAACAGATAGTATTGTACTAGACAATGTTATAACAGATAGTATTGTACTAGACAATGTTATAACATATAGTATTGTATTAGACAGTGTTATAACATATAGTATTGTACTAGACAATGTTATAACATATAGTATTGTATTTGACAATGTTATAACAGTATAACATATAGTATTGTACTAGACAGTGTTATAACAGATAGTATTGTATTAGACAATGTTATAACATATAGTATTGTACTAGACAGTGTTATAACATATAGTATTGTACTAGACAGTGTTATAACATATAGTATTGTACTAGACAGTGTTATAACATATAGTATTGTATTAGACAGTGTTATAACATATAGTATTGTACTAGACAGTGTTATAACAGTATAACATATAGTATTGTACTAGACAGTGTTATAACAGATAGTATTGTATTAGACAATGTTATAACATATAGTATTGTACTAGACAGTGTTATAACATATAGTATTGTACTAGACAGTGTTATAACATATAGTATTGTATATTAGACAGTGCTATAACATATAGTATTGTATTAGACAGTGCTATAACAGTATAACATATAGTATTGTATACTAGACAGTGTTATAACATATAGTATTGTACTAGACAGTGTTATAACAGATAGTATTGTATTAGACAGTGTTATAACATATAGTATTGTACTAGACAGTGTTATAACATATAGTATTGTACTAGACAGTGTTATAACATATAGTATTGTATTAGACAGTGCTATAACATATAGTATTGTATATTAGACAGTGTTATAACATATAGTATTGTATATTAGACAGTGTTATAACATATAGTATTGTATATTAGACAGTGTTATAACATATAGTATTGTACTAGACAGTGTTATAACATATAGTATTGTACTAGACAGTGTTATAACATATAGTATTGTACTAGACAGTGCTATAACATATAGTATTGTACTAGACAGTGTTATAACATATAGTATTGTACTAGACAGTGTTATAACATATAGTATTGTATTTGACAATGTTATAACAGTATAACATATAGTATTGTACTAGACAGTGTTATAACAGATAGTATTGTATTAGACAATGTTATAACATATAGTATTGTATATTAGACAATGTTATATCATATAGTATTGTATACTAGACAGTGTTATAACATATAGTATTGTATATTAGACAATGTTATAACATATAGTATTGTACTAGACAGTGTTATAACATATAGTAGTGTATATTAGACAGTGTTATAACATATAGTATTGTACTAGACAGTGTTATAACATACAGTATTGTACTAGACAGTGTTATAACATATAGTATTGTATATTAGACAGTGTTATAACATATAGTATTGTACTAGACAGTGTCATAACATATAGTATTGTACTAGACAGTGTTATAACATATAATATTGTACTAGACAGTGTTATAACAGTATAACAGATAGTATTGTATTAGACAGTGTTATAACATATAGTATTGTTTTAGACAGTGTTATAACATATAGTATTGTACTAGACAGTGTTATAACATATACTATTGTACTAGACAGTGTTATAACATATAGTATTGTATTAGACAGTGTTATAACATATAGTATTGTACTAGACAGTGTTATAACAGATAGTATTGTATTAGACAGTGTTATAACATATAGTATTGTATTAGACAGTGTTATAACAGACAGTATTGTATTAGACAGTGTTATAACAGACAGTATTGTATTAGACAGTGTTATAACAGATAGTATTGTATTAGACAGTGTTATAACATATAGTATTGTACTAGACAGTGTTATAACAGATAGTATTGTACTAGACAGTGTTATAACAGATAGTATTGTATTAGACAGTGTTATAACATATAGTATTGTACTAGACAGTGTTATAACATATAGTATTGTACTAGACAGTGTTATAACAGTATAACATATAGTATTGTACTAGACAGTGTTATAACAGTATAACATATAGTATTGTATTAGACAGTGTGATAACAGTATAACATATAGTATTGTACTAGACAGTGTGATAACAGTATAACAGATAGTATTGTACTAGACAGTGTTATAACAGATAGTATTGTATATTAGACAGTGTTATAACAGATAGTAGTGTATATTAGACAGTGTTATAACATATAGTATTGTATATTAGACAGTGTTATAACAGATAGTAGTGTATATTAGACAGTGTTATAACAGATAGTAGTGTATATTAGACAGTGTTATAACATATAGTATTGTACTAGACAGTGTTATAACAGTATAACATATAGTATTGTATTAGACAGTGTGATAACAGTATAACATATAGTATTGTACTAGACAGTGTGATAACAGTATAACAGATAGTATTGTACTAGACAGTGTTATAACAGATAGTATTGTATATTAGACAGTGTTATAACAGATAGTAGTGTATATTAGACAGTGTTATAACATATAGTATTGTACTAGACAGTGTTATAACAGTATAACAGATAGTATTGTACTAGACAGTGTTATAACAGATAGTATTGTATATTAGACAGTGTTATAACAGATAGTAGTGTACTAGACAGTGTTATAACAGTATAACAGATAGTATTGTACTAGACAGTGTTATAACAGATAGTATTGTACTAGACAGTGTTATAACATATAGTATTGTACTAGACAGTGTTATAACATATAGTATTGTATTAGACAGTGTTATAACATATAGTATTGTATTAGACAGTGTTATAACATATAGTATTGTATTAGACAGTGTTATAACAGATAGTATTGTATTAGACAGTGTTATAACATATAGTATTGTACTAGACAGTGTTATAACAGTATAACATATAGTATTGTATTAGACAGTGTTATAACAGATAGTAGTGTATATTAGACAGTGTTATAACAGATAGTAGTGTATATTAGACAGTGTTATAACATATAGTATTGTACTAGACAGTGTTATAACAGTATAACATATAGTATTGTATTAGACAGTGTGATAACAGTATAACATATAGTATTGTACTAGACAGTGTGATAACAGTATAACAGATAGTATTGTACTAGACAGTGTTATAACAGATAGTATTGTATATTAGACAGTGTTATAACAGATAGTAGTGTATATTAGACAGTGTTATAACATATAGTATTGTACTAGACAGTGTTATAACAGTATAACAGATAGTATTGTACTAGACAGTGTTATAACAGATAGTATTGTATATTAGACAGTGTTATAACAGATAGTTGTGTACTAGACAGTGTTATAACAGTATAACAGATAGTATTGTACTAGACAGTGTTATAACAGATAGTATTGTACTAGCCAGTGTTATAACATATAGTATTGTACTAGACAGTGTTATAACATATAGTATTGTATTAGACAGTGTTATAACATATAGTATTGTATTAGACAGTGTTATAACATATAGTATTGTATTAGACAGTGTTATAACAGATAGTATTGTATTAGACAGTGTTATAACATATAGTATTGTACTAGACAGTGTTATAACAGTATAACATATAGTATTGTATTAGACAGTGTTATAACATATAGTATTGTATTAGACAGTGTTATAACAGTATAACATATAGTATTGTATTAGACAGTGTTATAGCAGTATAACATATAGTATTGTATTAGACAGTGTTATAACAGATAGTATTGTACTAGACAGTGTTATAACAGTATAACATATAGTATTGTACTAGACAGTGTTATAATAGATAGTATTGTATTAGACAATGTTAAAACAGTATAACATATGTCAGGCCCGTCGCTGGGCATACGCAAGTACGCACGTGCGTATCATTGGTCTCAGAAAACGAAAAAAATGAAAACTCCAAAAATGCATTAAAACCCCGGGGGTGGGCTTGTAGGGATACATAGGCGTCGGGATGTGTGTAGTGGTGGAATAATTGAGCCCATTGCAAATATTGAGCATCTCAAAAATTTAGTTTGTGCTATTTTACGTGCTTGTTTAATTGATAAGGGCGATATATCATGTATATTATACATCTAGCCTTAATTTATACCTTTATTCGGATTGTCGTAAGAACTTTAGACCTGCAATTGTATGTTACAAAATGCAAGAAATTGCTTCCTCATTTCAAAAAAAATCCGGGGGGCATGGCCTCGGACCCCCCTAGCGTACTCGCTCGCTATGCTCACTCGATAAACAAGCATATTTTGGCCGTGCGTATCATCAAAATAGCTCCAGCAACGGCCCTGTATGTATTGTACTAGACAGTGTTATAACAGATAGTATTGTACTAGACAGTGTTATAACAGTATAACATATAGTATTGTACTAGACAGTGTTATAACAGTATAACAGATAGTATTGTATTAGACAATGTTATAACAGTATAACAGATAGTATTGTACTAGACAGTGTTATAACAGTATAACATATAGTATTGTATTAGACAGTGTTATAACATATAGTATTGTACTAGACAGTGTTATAACATATAGTATTGTACTAGACAGTGTTATAACAGATAGTATTGTATTAGGCAGTGTTATAACATATAGTATTGTATTAGTGTGATACCAGTAAAGTATTGTATAGTGAAACCCCTCTAACTCAAACCTCCTACGGACCAGAGGAGAAGTTCCGTTTGGGTTTTTGGCTTAGAGGTTTTATTTATGGGAGTGGATGAAAACATTTGTAATATACAATGAATACCGAAACATTGTATTAGACAATGAATACAGAAAACATTGTAATATACAATGCATACAGAAACATTGTATTATACAATGCATACAGAAACATTGTATTAGACAATGCATACAGAAAACATTGTAATATACAATGCATACAGAAACATTGTATTAGACAATGAATACAGAAACATTGTATTATACAATGCATACAGAAACATTGTATTAGACAATGCATACAGAAAACATTGTATTATACAATGCATACAGAAACATTGTATTAGACAATGCATACAGAAAACATTGTAATATACAATGCATACAGAAACATTGTATTAGACAATGCATACAGAAAACATTGTAATATACAATGCATACAGAAACATTGTATTAGACAATGCATACAGAAAACATTGTAATATACAATGAATACAGAAAACATTGTAATATACAATGCATACAGAAACATTGTATTAGACAATGAATACAGAAACATTGTAATATACAATGAATACAGAAAACATTGTAATATACAATGAATACAGAAAACATTGTAATATACAATGCATACAGAAACATTGTATTAGACAATGAATACAGAAAACATTGTAATATACAATGCATACAGAAACATTGTATTAGACAATGCATACAGAAAACATTGTAATATACAATGAATACAGAAAACATTGTAATATACAATGCATACAGAAAACATTGTAATATACAATGCATACAGAAACATTGTATTAGACAATGCATACAGAAAACATTGTAATATACAATGAATACAGAAAACATTGTAATATACAATGCATACAGAAACATTGTATTAGACAATGAATACAGAAACATTGTAATATACAATGAATACAGAAAACATTGTAATATACAATGAATACAGAAACATTGTATTAGACAATGAATACAGAAAACATTGTAATATACAATGAATACAGAAAACATTGTAATATACAATGAATACAGAAACATTGTAATATACAATGAATACAGAAACATTGTATTAGACAATGAATACAGAAAACATTGTAATAGACAATGAATACAGAAATCATTGTAATATACAATGAATACAGAAAACATTGTATTAGACAATGAATACAGAAACATTGTACTAGACAATGAATACAGAAACAGTGTATTATACAATGAATACAGAAGCATTGTAATATACAATGAATACAGAAAACATTGTAATAGACAATGAATACAGAAAACATAGTAATATACAATGAATACAGAAAACATTGTAATATACAATGAATACAGAAACATTGTAATATACAATGAATACAGAAACATTGTAATATTCAATGAATACAGAAAACATTGCAATATACAATGAATACAGAAATATTGTATTAGACAATGAATACAGAAACAATGTAATAGACAATGAATACAGAAACATTGTAATAGACAATGAATACAGAAACATTGTAATATACAATGAATACAGAAACATTGTATTATACAATGAATACAGAACGCATTGTAATATACAATGGATACAGAAACATTGTAATGTACAATGAATACAGAAACATTGTATTAGACAATGAATACAGAAACATTGTATTAGACAATGAATACAGAAACATTGTATTAGACAATGAATACAGAAACATTGTATTAGATAATGAATACAGAAACATTGTATTAGACAATGAATACAGAAACATTGTATTAGACAATGAATACAGAAACATTGTATTAGACAATGAATACAGAAACATTGTATTAGACAATGAATACAGAAACATTGTATTAGACAATGAATACAGAAAACATTGTAATATACAATGAATACAGAAACATTGTATGTGTCAATGAATACAGATAACATTATAGTATCCATGAGCTGCACACTTCTCCCGATTCTGAGCATAGGAAGAAGTTACGTTAAATCAAATAAATAAAGGACATGTATTTATTCATAATATATATACACGATAACAAGGATCTTCCTTTTATACATGAAGCTTCAATATACGTACAATGTTCAGGTTATGCCCTTATACACAAACATTATGCTCTATGTATGTAGTTTATACAAATTTATTTTAGTGTGATTGCAAAACAAGTTCTTACAACAAATTAATCACTCTCGAGACCTCATTTCTGATGGAATCCATCGCCACGAGGGAGAGAGAAGTGGCAACGTGGAATTTAAATGCCTTGCCTAAGTGCACAATCATAACGACTCCAGCAGGGTTTGAACTCCGGACCTTTCGCACCTGAAGCGAACGCGCATCTACTGCGCTATCACGACTTCCACTATGTATGTGTAAAATTGATATATTATTATATATATTGCTGTTACCTGAACTAGGGTCGCTGGTATCCCTTTTTTTCCTTTTGAATCCCATTTCTGTAGTACTCATTGTTAATTGGCTATTGCAAAGTGATTCATAGCAACCAGTGCAATATAATATTTTTGAACCAGTCGTAATATACTTCTCCATTGCCCTATTGGCTCGTGGATTCTTGCAGCCCATTGAAATGTCAATGTTACCATTTTTTATCTCAATTATTGTTTGACAAGACTGTAAAGAACAATTATAAATAGTATCATTATGTTGTTTACATAACTGTAGAGTTTAAACAATTATAAATAGTATCAGTATGTTGTTTACATAACTGTAGAGTTTAAACAATTATAAATAGTATCATTATGCTGTTTACATAACAATAGAGTTTAAGCAATTATAAATAGTATCAGTATGTTGTTTACATAACTGTAGAGTTTAAGCAATTATAAATAGTATCATTATGTTGTTTACATAACTGTAGAGTTTAAACAATTATAAATAGTATCAGTATGTTGTTTACATATTGTAGAGTTTAAACAATTATAAATGGTATAAGTAGAGTGGGTGGGGATGAAATGAGGGGGTTCGATCCCCCATCTGACAGTAATAAAATTAACCATCTTTCAGATGGGACTTTAAACCGAGGTCTCGTGTCGGTGCTGTACACTGTGCACGTAAAATAACCAGAGGAGATTCTGGAATGGGTCACTGTCATTGATTGCACCATCCTCCAAAAATCTAAAATGACTAATCTCGTCAGGAGGCGTCGCTCATATGGGCAACCGGTAGAGACGATAAATAAACGTGAAACACACACTGAATTGAGGGGGGTGATATAAATTAGAGCAGGAGGAGATGAAAAGAAGGGGTTACATAAAGTAGAGCATGAGGAGATGTTATGAAGGGGCTACATAAAGTAGAGCAGGAGGAGATGACATGAAGGGGCTACATAAAGTAGAGCAGGAGGAGATGAAATGAAGGGGCTACATAAAGTAAAGTAGGTGGAGTGAAGGGGCTACATAAAGTATAGCAGGATGAGATGAAGTGAAGGGGCTACATAAAGTAGAGCAGGTGGAGATGACATGAAGGGGCTACATAACGTAGAGCAGGTGAATATGACGTGAAGGGGCTACATAAAGTAGAGCAGGTGAATATGAAATGAAGGGGCTACATAAAGTAGAGCAGGTGGAGGTGGAGTGAAGGGGCTACATAAAGTAGAGCAGGTGGAGTGAAGGGGCTACATAAAGTAGAGCAGGTAGAGTGAAGGGGCTACATAACGTAGAGCAGGAGGAGATGAAATGAAGGGGCTACATAAAGTAGAGCAGGTGGTGATGAAGTGAAGGGGCTACATAAAGTAGAGCAGGTGGAGTGAAAGGGCTACATAAAGTAGAGCAGGTGGAGATGAAGTGAAGGGGCTACATAAAGTAGAGCAGGTGGAGTGAAGGGGCTACATAAAGTAGAGCAGGTGGAGATGGAGTGAAGGGGCTACATAAAGTAGAGCAGGTGGAGTGAAGGGGCTACATAAAGTAGAGCAGGTGGAGATGGAGTGAAGGGGCTACATAAAGTAGAGCAGGTGGAGTGAAGGGGCTACATAAAGTAGAGCAGGTGGAGTGAAGGGGCTACATAAAATAGAGTAGATGGAGTGAAGGGGCTACATAAAGTAGAGCAGGTGGAGATGACATGAAGGGGCTATATAAAGTAGAGCAGGTGGAGTGAAGGGGCTACATAAAGTAGAGCAGGAGGAGATGAAATGAAGGGGCTACATAAAGTAGAGCAGGTGGAGATGAAGTGAAGGGGCTACATAAAGTAGAGCAGGTGGAGTGAAGGGGCTACATAAAGTAGAGCAGGTGGAGTGAAGGGGCTACATAAAGTAGAGCAGGTGGAGATGGAGTGAAGGGGCTACATAAAGTAGAGCAGATGGAGTGAAGGGGCTACATAAAGTAGAGCAGGTGGAGTGAAGGGGCTACATAAAGTAGAGCAGGTGGAGTGAAGGGGCTACATAAAGTAGAGCAGGTGGAGTGAATGGGCTACATAAAGTAGAGCAGGTGGAGTGAAGGGGCTACATAAAGTAGAGCAGGTGGAGTGAAGGGGCTACATAAAGTAGAGTAGGTGGAGAGGGAGTGAACGGGCTACATACAGTAGAGCAGGTGGAGTGAAGGGGCTACATAAAGTAGAGCAGGTGGAGTGAAGGGGCTACATAAAGTAGAGCAGGTGGAGGTGGAGTGAAGGGGCTACATAAAGTAGAGCAGGTGGAGATGACATGAAGGGGCTACATAAAGTAGAGCAGGTGGAGATGAAGTGAAATAAAGTGGCTACATAAAGTAGAGCAGGTGAAGATGGAGTGAAGGGGCTACATAAAGTAGAGCAGGTGGAGATGGAGTGAAATAAAGTGGCTACATAAAGTAGAGCAGGTGAAGATAGAGTGAAGGGGCTACATAAAGTAGAGCTGGTGGAGATGAAGTGAAATAAAGTGGCTACATAAAGTAGAGCAGGTGAAGGGGATACATAAAGTAGAGCAGGTGGAGGAGAAGGGGATACATAAAGTAGAGCAGGTGGAGGAGAAGGGGCTACATAAAATAGAGCAGGTGGAGGAGAAGGGGATACATAAAGTAGAGCAGGTGGAGGAGAAGGGGATACATAAAGTAGAGCAGGTGGAGGAGAAGGGGATACATAAAGTAGAGCAGGTGGAGGAGAAGGGGATACATAAAGTAGAGCAGGTGGAGGAGAAGGGGATACATAAAGTAGAGCAGGTGGAGGAGAAGGGGATACATAAAGTAGAGCAGGTGGAGGAGAAGGGGATACATAAAGTAGAGCAGGTGGAGGAGAAGGGGATACATAAAGTAGAGCAGGTGGAGGAGAAGGGGATACATAAAGTAGAGCAGGTGGAGGAGAAGGGGGATACATAAAGTAGAGCAGGTGGAGGAGAAGGGGATACATAAAGTAGAGCAGGTGGAGGAGAAGGGGATACATAAAATAGAGCAGGTGGAGGAGAAGGGGATACATAAAGTAGAGCAGGTGGAGGAGAAGGGGCTACATAAATTAGAGCAGGTGGAGGAGAAGGGGATACATAAAGTAGAGCAGGTGGAGGAGAAGAGGATACATAAAGTAGAGCAGGTGGAGATAACATGAGGGGTGACATAAAACAAAGCAGACAGGGGTGAAATGAGGGGGCGATGTAAAACAGGGGGTGCAATTCTTGTGCATAGGAGGAATGTGGTTTCATGCAATAACGAAGCAATACATGGATAAATACTGTATTGTCAGCAAACAGTTATTGTTGTGTGAAACTTATGCATGTATTCACCTTTTTGTTGAATGGACATGTTATAACTTCATCACATATCGGTACATCGCTATTGCTGTTGTCAGCACAAGTGTAACACTCGAATGCCTCTTGGGGATCCACTATAAAATACACACACTAAATTCATGAAATGATATCTTAATTTTAACAGAAGGCCGACATCCATGTCAACAATTCAAACTGATACGATCTATGTAAATGTATAGAAGGGGTTTCATTACCACCATCCCATTGGCCATTCTTTTGACAGATTAAACTAAATTGTAAAATGTGTCAACATATTTCTGGCCAAGTTTCATAATACTCTGCTGATTGGTTTCAGAAGATATGCTGTTTGACACATTTCATTGACATTGATCTAATTTATTTAAGGACTGACCGGATTCGTCAGATGTTTCATCACATTCTGTCAATTCTGGGCTTAAGGTGTTATTTTGTTTGATGGGTCTTTTTAAAATAATTTGTTTAACTTGTACTGAATGACCAAAGACGGCCAAATGTGTGCATATGTATTGAATTAACCCTTTGCATACTAGCGACAGATAAAATCACTTTTGCAAACAGCATAGAATAAGATCAGACGGCACAGAACATGTTGTCTGATCAGGCTCTATGATGTTTGCTATTCGGATAGTGGAGCTAAAACACGTGGCTCAATAACAAACAACATAGACCCTGTTACGCGTTATTTCGTGGCTGATCTGGATCTATGTTGTTTGCAAATGTGATTTTATTTACTGAGCAGGCAAATGTTTAAACGGCAACAACATGTTATGCATTTTCACTATTCGTGGGGATCGACCCAGTAACACTCTGGTATTACTAAGCCGGTCCCCATGAAACGTGAACATGCAAAACCACAATATGGTGAAACAAATTTATTATAAGCTTTATAAAATTACACCTAATGGTTACTGTGAACAGTTGGCTCCGGACAGTCGAACGGACGCACATACAATATGCCTCGCCATTTCGGCAGGGTATAACAAACCTGGTAGAGTGATATTAACGTATGGATGGTTGTGTCCCCATTAGCGTTCAATTGATAATATATATGTATTGTATGGATTATGGCTCGAGTTCCCCTAAATATTGATATGATCCCGATGCAGTGATATGATGCGTGTATCACAGTTTGAGTCCCCCATTCCCTCAGTCCTGATGCAGTGATATGATGCGTGTATCACAGTTTGAGTCCCCCATTCCCTCAGTCCCGATGCAGTGATACGATGCGTGTATCACAGTTTGAGTCCCCCATTCCCTCAGTCCCGATGCAGTGATATGATGCGTGTATGACAGTTTGAGTCCCCCATTCCCTCAGTCCTGATGCAGTGATATGATGCGTGTATCACAGTTTGAGTCCCCCACTCCCTCAGTCCCGATGCAGTGATATGATGCGTGTATCACAGTTTGAGTCCCCCATTCCCTCAGTCCTGATGTAGTGATATGATGCGTGTATCACAGTTTGAGTCCCCCATCCCCTCAGTCCCGATGCAGTGATATGATGTATGGATCACAGTTTGAGTCCCCCACCCCCTCAGTCCCAATGCAGTGATATGATGCATGGATCACAGTTTGAGTCCCCCACCCCCTCAGTCCCGATGCAGTGATATGATGTATGGATCACAGTTTGAGTCCCCCACCCCCTCAGTCCCAATGCAGTGATATGATGCATGGATCACAGTTTGAGTCCCCCACCCCCTCAGTCCCGATGCAGTGATATGATGTATGGATCACAGTTTGAGTCCCCCACCCCCTCAGTCCCAATGCAGTGATATGATGCATGGATCACAGTTTGAGTCCCCCACCCCTCAGTCCCGATGCAGTGATATGATGTATGGATCACAGTTTGATTCCCCCACCTCCTCAGTCCCGATGCAGTGATATGATGCACTGATTAAGGCTTCGTGAAACACACATGCCCAATGTGAAATAGAGACGGCACATGTTAAAGGATGATTCAATCACTGCAAGGGTAGTACCCGTGTAATTGTTGGTGGCATATGCGCAGGGATTATTGCAAAGACTGGACGCCAGCTACT
The DNA here is from genome assembly GCA_014843695.1 of Archivesica marissinica. Lineage (NCBI taxonomy): Eukaryota > Metazoa > Mollusca > Bivalvia > Venerida > Vesicomyidae > Archivesica > Archivesica marissinica. The sequence continues at coordinate 26,665,683 of CM026393.1, forward strand.
CAATGTCAAGAGGGAAGGAACATGCCAAGGGATGATGCAAACATTGACTGGGAATCTACTCAATGTCAAGAAGGGACGGCACATGCTCAGGGATGATGCAAATATTGGCTGGTAATCTACTCAATGTCAAGAAAGGAAGGCACATGCCCAGGGATGATGCAAACATTGACTGGGAATCTACTCAATGTCAAGAAGGGACGGCACATGCCCAGGGATGATGCAAACATTGACTGGGAATCTACTCAATGTCAAGAAGGGACGGCACATGCCCAGGGATGATGCAAACATTGGCTGGGAATCTACTCAATGTCAAGAAGGGACGGCACATGCTCAGGGATGATGCAAACATTGACTGGGAATCTACTCAATGTCAAGAAGGGACGGCACATGCCCAGGGATGATGCAAACATTGGCTGGGAATCCACTCAATGTCAAGAGGGAAGGCACATGCCCAGGATGATGCAAACATTGGCTAGGAATCTGCTTATGGTCAAGATGGAAGACACATGCCCAGGGAATATTGCAATCACTGGAAGGAATCTGCTCGTGGTATGGCACATGAAACTAATCAGGACTTCTAGCCACAAGTGGAGAGCTAATTCCGACTGAATCCTCATATTACTCAACCGTCAAAACATCTTATCAATAAAGTATAAATTGTATAGTATTTACCATTTACTTCAACACCATCACACAGTTCTCGTTGTAATTGTGTTACCATAGCAACCAGTTTGCTGACAAGGTCCTTAGCATGGAGGTTGGCTATACGATATATATATTGGCGGAACTCTACCATTGCTGAACACATTTCTGTTGCATCTCCATTCAGTAAGTATGAATTAGTAAGTGCATTTGTGAACATCTCCATGAATTCCATTACACCATTTGCTACAATCTGAAGTGTGTTTTCCTGGGGCTCAGGCAGTGTGATCTCGCAGGTGATGTTAGTGTCTAAAAGTTTTGAAAGCTGACTCATGTGGTATGCCAACATAAGCTCGTTTTGCAAAGCATTACAGTCGATCATTTTCTCTTTTGCACACTCAACATTGTGTCGAAGGTTTCTAAAAATAAAACAATAATATGCTGTAAGCGAACACAGCCATGTGTACATGTAGGGATTCTTGTGGAGTGTCTATTGGAAACAAATGAATATTAAACTAACAACCTAGTTAAAACTATTCCTACAGCTATTTGTCATATCATTAAACTCGTTTGTTATTTATGCTGAATAAAATGAATTTTGTACAGAATTTGTCAGGGTAGGTATATAATAATAGTAGTCATAAACCCACATCACAACATATTAAAGTAATAGTCATAAACCCACAACACAACGTACTAAGGTAAGTCATAAACCCACAACACAACGTACTAAGGTAAGTCATAAACCCACAACACAACTTACTAAAGTAAGTCATAAACCCACATCACAACATATTAAAGTAATAGCTATAAACCCACAACACAACGTACTAAGCTAAGTCATAAACCCACAACACAACTTACTAAAGTAAGTCATAAACCCACAACACAACTTACTATAGTAAGTCAGAAACCCACAACACAACTTACTATAGTAAGTCAGAAACCCACAACACAACATACTAAAGTAAGTCAGAAACCCACAACACAACTTACTAAAGTAAATCATAAACCCACAACACAACATACTATAGTAATAGTCATAAACCCACAACACAACTTACTAAAGTAAGTCATAAACCCAAAACACAACATACTAAAGTAAGTCATAAACCCACAACACAACTTACTAAAGTAAATCATAAACCCACATCACAACATATTAAAGTAATAGCTATAAACCCACAACACAACGTACTAAGCTAAGTCATAAACCCACAACACAACTTACTAAAGTAAGTCATAAACCCACAACACAACTTACTATAGTAAGTCAGAAACCCACAACACAACTTACTAAAGTAAGTCATAAACCAACAACACAACTTACTATCGTAAGTCATAAACCCACAACACAACTTACTATAGTAATAGTCATAAACCCACAACACAACTTACTAAAGTAAATCATAAACCCACAACACAACATACTATAGTAATAGTCATAAACCCACAACACAACTTACTAAAGTAAGTCATAAACCCAAAACACAACATACTAAAGTAAGTCATAAACCCACAACACAACTTACTAAAGTAAATCATAAACCCACAACACAACATACTATAGTAATAGTCATAAACCCACAACACAACATACTATAGTAATAGTCATAAACCCACAACACATACTAAAGTAATAGTGAATATGTACATTCAAGGTATAACCATTGCACAAATCCTACGGTGACTTACTCGCAGGCTGTTTCATTAGCTGGATCAGTGTCCCATTTACACTCCATCATTACAGTTGTTATTGCAAAACAAACTGGCTCATCCATGTCTTGTTCCTCCTCATCTGCATTCTCATAATCTATAGGTAAACAAGCCAACCAATCGAAGCCAGTGTGATTCTTCAACTGTTGTTCAAAGTCCTTCTGGAGTTGTGGCAAGTAACACTGTTCCCGAATACTCTTTGCTAGCGGAAACACGACATCCTGGTACATACTGAAATTGTAACAACCAATCTTGTACCAGTATCAGACAAATGCCTTCACTCTTAATACATTCAACACCAAGTAACTGACATGGACTTGTCCATGATATTTTTAGACCAATAAATTAATAAGACAATTACATTTGGACCAGTTCATTTATCAAAATGGGTAAAGTGTCTATAAATAGATATTACTGGCAAAAAGTGCATATCCTCATGAGACAACTCGTCTCAAGCCATTATTCACCAGCGTAATAAGTTGCTTAAAAAAGCTGACCGTCATGGCTGGGATACGGTACGAGAATATTGTGCTAATCCTCTGGCAGGCGATGACGCTGCCAAACTACGAGCTATTTCACGTACGGCAAAAATCTCGCCAGTACAAACCATAGGATAGGAACACAGAGGGCTTAATCGGCAAAGAATGCATTTCAAGCACAGCACCCATTTCAACAGCAGTCGGCAATTCGAGGGTATTCGCTAAGACTTTACACACCTAACCAACCACGTTTTGTCGGAACAAGGGGTACAGCAATTTGCCAGGACACTACACTAGACAATGTCAAAATGTACAGAGGAACTTCGTTGCCGGGCAACAACCAGAGCAGTCACCAGCTAGAACAGGGGTACAGTCGAAACAGATTTAAAAAAGATGACTATAATTACAAGAATTGCGAGTCTAATAAAATATAACAGTGATCTTAAGAGGTCAACAGTATTCTTGTCAACAAGTTATTTTCTACCAATTTCCTTTGAAAAGATACATAGATTATATTCAAGTGACCTTAATCTACCAATTGTATTGTCGAAGAAGATCATAATTATGATGATTAATTTAATCCACTGAAAATAATCCAAACCATAAGTTAAGTTTTATTCACAGACAGACTAAACACAACCACAAATTTAAAAGCTGTGACATTTCAACCAAGCAAAATAACTTACCGGCATTGGAATTCAGCAGAGATATATATGGCCTCTTTAAAGTTTCTCCAGACATCTATTCTATCAATCATGTCATCTTGGGCTTTATGGCAAGCTTCCATAAGCACAGAACCTGTAATAGAATATCTCAATCAGCTTCTATTTATTTTGTATGAATATTCTGCTGATATTGAACACAGTTTACCTTGTAATTTAAATGGAGGTCACACTCACCTTAGAAAAACTGCAAACTGCTACTTTGAATGTTGTGGTGGGCTCTGTTGAGATCAGATTCTTTCAAAATGAGGAAGCTATTAACCCATTTGATTCTGGATACCGTTCAAACAGTATTTGCATAGAGCCAGATCAGCCGCCACGGAATGTTCCGTCTGATCAGGCTCTATGCTGTTTGCTATTCAGATGATCTTGTTAAGACACTTGGCTATGTAGCAAACAACATAGATCCTGATCAGCATGCAGCGTCACGCTGCGGCTGATCTGGATCTATGTTGTTTGCAAAAGCCTTAAAATGTATCCAGAATGAAATTGGTTAACCCTTTGCACGCTAGCGGGAGATAAAATTTCCTTTGGTCAGACGGCACAGAACATCCCATCTGATCAGGCTCTATGCTGTTTGGATAGTGGAGCTAAAACATTTGGCTGAATAGCAAACAACATAGATCGTGATATGGCGTAGCATTACGCCGCGGCTGATCTGGATCTAGGTTGTTTGCAAATGTGATTTTATTTACTCAGAATGCAAAGGGTTAAGCTAGCTTGTGTAAGGCATACCTTCTGGCGTCACCCAAGAGGGAGATTTGATTTTCCTAAGAGGGAGATTGGGGTCTCCACCACGGAATGCAAGGTCCACGATCATCACATGATCTTTAACATACTTCTCCATCTTAAGATAGAACATAAAGTGTAGGATATAACCCCATGGGGCCCCAGGGGGTGGCGATGAGATTAGATTAAACACATAGAACATAACCCCATGGGGCCCCAGGGGGTGGTGATGAGATTAGATTAAACACATAGAACATAACCCCATAGGGCCCCCAGGGGGTGGTGATGAGATTAGATTAAACACATAGAACATAACCCCATAGGGCCCCCAGGGGGTGGCGATGAGATTAGATTAAACACATAGAACATAACCCCATAGGGCCCCCAGGGGGTGGCGATGAGATTAGATTAAACACATATAACATAACCCCATAGGGCCCCAGGGGGTGGCGATGAGATTAGATTAAACACATAGAACATAAAGTGTAGAACATAATCCCATAGGGCCCCAGGGGGTGGTGATGAGATTAGATTAAACACATAGAACATAAAGTGTAGGACATAACCTCATAGGGCCCCCAGGGGGGTGGCGATGAGATTAGATTAAACACATAGAACATAAAGTGTAGGACATAACCTCATAGGGCCCCAGGGGGTGGCGATGAGATTAGATTAAACAAATTTAGTTTTATCTTGCTTCATAATTGAGCTAAAATAAATTTGTATAAACTAATCCTCGCGCCCTATTCATTTTATATTGTATTACTGGTATGGCCTGCTATTGAAATTGTACTAGTAACTAGGCCTACTCACAATTGGTAAACTTTCCATTAATAGAGAAGTATATCCGATGTTGGCAAATTAAAAAAAAACATGTACAGTCAAACCTGTGTTAGTGGTCACCTCCATTAAGCAGCCAACCTGTATTACGCAGCCAGTTTACATATTCCCAATCGGTTATTTTATTATACATTTGACCTCTATTAAGCAGCCACCTGTGTTAAGCAGCCACTTTCTCTGACTCCCTTGGCTGGCTGCTTAAGACAGGTTTGACTGCATACTCAAATAAGATTCATAAATACAACACCTTTGATTGGCAATAGAATACGATCAAACTAAAATATAATACAGCAGCCTATTATAAACACTATTTCAAGAAATAGGGTCAACATGATTGTGTGCCTGAAATTTATCGCCGCTACTGGTTGCCCATATGAGCGAAGCCTCCTGAAGAGATTAGTCATTTTAGATTTTGGAGGATAGTGCAATGACACAGACAGAGATTCATCCCAGAATCTCCTCTGGTTCTTTTATGTGTACGGTGTAACGCATCTTGGTTTAAAGTCCCATTTGAAAGACTGTTTAGTTTTATTAGGGTCAGACGGGGGATCGAACCTGCAATCCCTGGATTTCCAGGATCAAAGAGCATGAAATGACGAACAAGCCTGACAGAGCATTCTGTCAGGAATGGTCGGCTCTTCCTTTTGATGCTGAGATCACAGCTAGGCTGCGTGTGTTTTACGTGTATTTATCGTCGCTACCGATTGCCCATATGAGCGAACCTCCTAAAGAGATTAGTCACTTTAGAATATTGGAGGATAGTGCAATGATACAGACAGAGACTCATTCCAGAGTTTCCTCTGGTTCTTTTACGTGCACGGTGTAGAGCATCGACACAAGACTTCAGTTTAAAGTCCCATCTGAAAGGCTGTTAATTTTATTTGGGTCAGAATTTGCTTAAACTAAAGCAGGCTGTCAGTTTCTTAGAGATGAACAAGATGTAAAGAATTGCATCCTCACATTTGAATGGACAACTGAGATCTTGCAGTTACAGATCTAGGTCTTAATTAGATAAGTCGACTCAATATGATGAACTTTTGTGTGAAATTGAGTGAAATTATTTGTACAAGAACTAGCCAATTTGATTAGCATACATAACTGGGATGGTCTAATTATACAACTCAACCTTAGCATAACAATATATCCAACAGTTGATTGGTATCATCTTACTGCTAACACACGATTGCATGCATTCTTCCTTCGAGTTGAATCTGTTTTCGTTCCCACCACAACCGCTAAAGTTGAACATTACACATTCGCCGTTTTCTATATCAAAGCGCCATGATGGTACATTGATACCACATAGTCCAATGTCTTCAGGTAGACTGCATCTTGGTTGACCTAGTCATGTATAGAGATTCAATAAAATACATTGGTATATATATATATCTACACCACGCAATCCAACAACCACTGGTATACTATGCTGGTATATATCTACATCACACACTCCAACAACCACTGGTATACTATGCTGGTATATATATATCTACACCACGCAATCCAACAACCACTGGTATACTATGCTGGTATATATATCTACACCACACAATCCAACAACAACTGGTATACTATGCTGGTATATATCTACACCACACAATCCAACAACAACTGGCATACTATGCCGGTATATATATATATCTACACCACACAATCCAACAACCACTGGTATACTATGCTGGTATATATATATCTACACCACACAATCCAACAACCACTGGTATACTATGCTGGTATATATATCTACACCACACAACCAACAACCACTGGTATACTATGCTGGTATATATATCTACACCACACAATCCAACAACCACTGGTATACTATGCTGGTATATATATATATCTACACCACACAATCCAACAACCACTGGTATACTATGCTGGTATATATATATCTACACCACACAATCCAACAACCACTGGTATACTATGCTGGTATATATATATATCTACACCACACAATCCAACAACCACTGGTATACTATGCTGGTATATATATCTACACCATGCAATCCAACAACCACTGGTATACTATGCTGGTATATATCTACACAACACAATCCAACAACCACTGATATACTATGCTGGTATATATATCTACACCACACAATCCAACAACTGGTATACTATGCTGGTATATATATCTACACCACACAATCCAACAACTGGTATACTATGCTGGTATATATATCTACACCACACAATCCAACAACTAATGGTATACTATGCTGGTATATATATCTACACCACGCAGTCCAACAACTAATGGTATACTACTAGACTCTCCGATTAGCGCAGTGGTTAGCACGCTCGCTTCTCACCAATGCAACCCGGGTTCAATCCTCAGACCAGGAAGTATGTGAGATGGTACGGTGGTCGCCAGATCGGACAGGTGGATTTTCTCCAGGTACTCCAGTTTCCTCCCACACGAATGATCACATATACACTTTCATCCACGCCAACGAGAGTGAATAATATAAGTTGTTAGAACTTGCTTCGCAATTGTTGTAAAATAAATAAAGTTTAAACTTTTAAGGATGGTATACTATGCTGGTATAGGTACATATACAATGTATCTACACTACACAATACAGCAACATATGATATACTATGCTGGTATATATAAGCAGCAAATAAAAGTGGCTGTTTTGTTTTATGGGGTAAAATGCAGTTGAAATGGCCATATAAATTTCAGAAAATAAGCTTGGTTTCCAGAAGAGGGATTGAAGTCTTTAAACATGTTGTTACACTGAACAAATAAAGTAGCACTGTACATCATTTTGTATGGAGGGGATACCGGCTTACAGAGGTTCAGGTTTCCACCATACATCTGGTATGGAGGGGATACCGGTTTACAGAGGTTCAGGTTTCCACCATACATGATGCATGGAGGGGATACCGGCTTACAGAGGTTCAGGTTTCCACCATACATCTGGTATGGAGGGGATACCGGCATACAGAGGTTCAGGTTTCCACCATACATCTGGTATGGAGGGGATACCGGTTTACAGAGGTTCAGGTTTCCACCATACATGTTGCATGGAGGGGATACCGGCTTACAGAGGTTCAGGTTTCCACCATACATCTGGTATGGAGGGGATACCGGCATACAGAGGTTCAGGTTTCCACCATACATTTGGTATGGAGGGGATACCGGCTTACAGAGGTTCAGGTTTCCACCATACATATGGTATGGAAGGGATACCGGTTTACAGAGGTTCAGGTTTCTACCATACATCTGGTATGGAGGGGATACCGGCATACAGAGGTTCAGGTTTCCACCATACATCTGGTATGGAGGGGATACCGGTTTACAGAGGTTCAGGTTTCCACCATACATGTTGCATGGAGGGGATACTGGCTTACAGAGGTTCAGGTTTCCACCATACATTTGGTATGGAGGGGATACCGGCTTACAGAGGTTCAGGTTTCCACCATACATCTGGTATGGAGGGGATACCGGCTTACAGAGGTTCAGGTTTCCACCATACATATGGTATGGAAGGGATACCGGTTTACAGAGGTTCAGGTTTCTACCATACATCTTGTATGGAGGGGATACCGGCTTACAGAGGTTCAGGTTTCCACCATACATTTGGTATGGGGGGGATACCGGCATACAGAGGTTCAGGTTTCCACCATACATTTTGTATGGAGGGGATACCGGCTGACAGAGGTTCAGGTTTCCACCATACATTTTGTCATTATTTTAAAACGACCAGGCACCATAATCAGTTGTTCAATAACTCGAACATAATACTTTCTGAAATGATGTCATAGTGCCATAATGGATTCTGCTCTATATTTACACCACACAAGTTAGATAACTTTGATGGGTAAAAAACAATATAATAATTTAATAGACGTTATTATGAACAGAAGAATAAAATAACAATCAAGGAGACAATGAATGAGAATAAGAAGACCGATTTCATATGGTTCTTACATGCACTCCAGCATTCTTCCTTTGTCTCAAAATTGTTCCCGTCACCAGGACAACCAGTAAATGTGTCACACATTCCTGACAATGTGTAATAATAACGTTCTGTGACATTTTCACAGTCCTCTGATGGTACTTCAAGTTCCATGTTACATACATCAGAAGGATCTGGAAATAATGTTCAACAGATAGGAAATCACTCCAACAATATATATGAGATCTGGAAATAATGTTCAGTTAACACATAACAATTCAACCCAACACTATCTGGGAGAATCTGGCAATAACAGTTGACACATAACAAATTAACCCAACACTATCTGGGAGAATCTGGCAATAACAGTTGACACATAACAAATTAACCCAACACTATCTGGGAGAATCTGGCAATAACAGTTGACACATAACAAATTAACCCAACACTATCTGGGAGAATCTGGCAATAACAGTTGACACATAACAAATTAACCCAACACTATCTGGGAGAATCTGGCAATAACAGTTGACACATAACAAATTAACCCAACACTATCTGGGAGAATCTGGCAATAACAGTTGACACATAACAAATTAACCCAACACTATCTGGGAGAATCTGGCAATAACAGTTAACACATAACAAATTAACCCAACACTATCTGGGAGAATCTGGCAATAACAGTTGACACATAACAAATTAACCCAACACTATCTGGGAGAATCTGGCAATAACAGTTGACACATAACAAATTAACCCAACACTATCTGGGAGAATCTGGCAATAACAGTTGACACATAACAAATTAACCCAACACTATCTGGGAGAATCTGGCAATAACAGTTGACACATAACAAATTAACCCAACACTATCTGGGAGAATCTGGCAATAACAGTTGACACATAACAAATTAACCCAACACTATCTGGGAGAATCTGGCAATAACAGTTGACACATAACAAATTAACCCAACACTATCTGGGAGAATCTGGCAATAACAGTTGACACATAACAAATTAACCCAACACTATCTGGGAGAATCTGGCAATAACAGTTGACACATAACAAATTAACCCAACACTATCTGGGAGAATCTGGCAATAACAGTTGACACATAACAAATTAACCCAACACTATCTGGGAGAATCTGGCAATAACAGTTAACACATAACAAATTAACCCAACACTATCTGGGAGAATCTGGCAATAACAGTTGACACATAACAAATTAACCCAACACTATCTGGGAGAATCTGGCAATAACAGTTGACACATAACAAATTAACCCAACACTATCTGGGAGAATCTGGCAATAACAGTTGACACATAACAAATTAACCCAACACTATCTGGGAGAATCTGGCAATAACAGTTGACACATAACAAATTAACCCAACACTATCTGGGAGAATCTGGCAATAACAGTTGACACATAACAAATTAACCCAACACTATCTGGGAGAATCTGGCAATAACAGTTGACACATAACAAATTAACCCAACACTATCTGGGAGAATCTGGCAATAACAGTTGACACATAACAAATTAACCCAACATTATCTGGGAGATCTGGAAATAAGTCTACACATAACAAATTAACCCAACACTATCTGGGAGATCTGAGAAAATAACAATTAACAGCTAACACATCACATGAACAATAATTATATAGAAGTTCTGGAAATAACAATTTCCTTAAAGAGACACTACATTGATGAAAACGCAACTGTCTACAGAATGTCATGTGCTATTATATGTATGGAACAATTATTTTCCAAATATTTGCCTCAAAACCTGAGTATTTCAACAAATAAACAAACGTCGTATACGCGGTTTGTTGACATAACAAAATAATAAAAATAAACAAAGTGTTTATCCTGAATAGCACGAGTTATGCTACATATTTACCGTGATATCTCACATGAGTGCCTATGCATATTTATTCGTAGACTAATCTTAATTAAAATATCTCTAAACGAAAGTATCGCGTGCTTAATATTGACTTCAATGACAACAAACGTCAATTCAGGAGCCTGGATGACCGTTATATGAAATACTACTTTCACGTTTGAAAGTTTGTATACCACAAAAACACTGTTAAATTGATTCAATGTTAGTGTTCGTTGGATTCAGAAGAATTTGTAGTAGCATTGCATTTATATGTGAACAAAATGCATTGTATTTGCTTTTTGCGATGTAATGTCGCTTTAACAGAGATGATTCACTGCTGCATGTTTGGGTAAATCGAGTGAAACTGTAGCAGTTAGCCGAACATGACTCTGACATATGCTTGAAGCATCCCCATTCAGGGGAGAAATGAACAACCGGCATACACTTGAAGCATCCCCATTCAGGGGAGAAATGAACAACCGGCATACACTTGAAGCATCCCCATTCAGGGGAGAAATGAACAACCGGCATACACTTGAAGCATCCCCATGAACAGTCGACATATGCATGAAACATTCCCATTCAGGGGAGAAATGAACAACCGGCATACACTTGAAGCATCCCCATTCAGGGGAGAAATGAACAACCGGCATACACTTGAAGCATCCCCATTCAGGGGAGAAATGAACAACCGGCATACACTTGAAGCATCCCCATGAACAGTCGACATATGCATGAAACATTCCCATTCAGGGGAGAAATGAACAACCGGCATACACTTGAAGCATCCCCATTCAGGGGAGAAATGAACAACCGGCATACACTTGAAGCATCCCCATTCAGGGGAGAAATGAACAACCGGCATACACTTGAAACATTCCCATACAGGGGAGAAATGAACAACCACCATACACTTGAAGCATCCCCATTCAGGGGAGAAATGAACAACCGGCATACACTTGAAGCATCCCCATTCAGGGGAGAAATGAACAACCAGCATACACTTGAAGCATCCCCATTCAGGGGAGAAATGAACAACCGGCATACACTTGAAGCATCCCCATTCAGGGGAGAAATGAACAACCGGCATACACTTGAAACATTCCCATTCAGGGGAGAAATGAACAACCGGCATACACTTGAAGCATCCCTATGAACAGTCGACATACGCATGACACATTCCCATTCAGGGGAGAAATGAACAACCGGCATACACTTGAAGCATCCCCATTCAGGGGAGAAATGTACAACCGGCATACACTTGAAGCATCCCCATTCAGGGGAGAAATGAACAACCGGCATACACTTGAAGCATCCCCATTCAGGGGAGAAATGAACAACCGGCATACACTTGAAGCATCCCCATGAACAGTCGACATACGCATGAAACCTCCACATTTATGGGGGAATGAACAGTCAATATATGCATGAAACCTCCACATTCATGGTGGAATGAACAGTCAATATATGCATGAAACCTCCACATTCATGGTGGAATGAACAGTCAATAAATGCATGAAACCTCCACATTCATGGTGGAATGAACAGTCAATATATGCATGAAACCTCCACATTCATGGTGGAATGAACAGTCAATATATGCATGAAACCTCCACATTCATGGTGGAATGAACAGTCAATATATGCATGAAACCTCCACATTCATGGTGGAATGAACAGTCAATATATGCATGAAACCTCCACATTCATGGTGGAATGAACAGTCAATATATGCATGAAACCTCCACATTCATGGTGGAATGAACAGTCAATATATGCATGAAACCTCCACATTCATGGTGGAATGAACAGTCAATATATGCATGAAACCTCCACATTCATGGTGGAATGAACAGTCAATATATGCATGAAACCTCCACATTCATGGTGGAATGAACAGTCAATATATGCATGAAACCTCCACATTCATGGGTGAATGTCCCACTTGAGAGGGTGCAAATTTAAATAAAATGTTTTCACCAACATGAAACAAAATGTAATCTGCTTTCAGAACACTTTTATTCTTTGTTCTATAAATATTTCGATTTTGATTATTTCTCCGTGGTGTAATAGATGGATGCAGTGTCTGCCTTGTAAGTTTGAGCACCATCCGAACCACAGTGGGTATGTTCTTAGACACACCTTTAATTCCACATTGCCTCTTCTCATTGCTTTATGGCAATGGATTCCATCAGGAATAAGATTGATTAATCTAATCTTGTACAAACTTGTTTCGCAAATGAGGTAATATACATATATATATATATTTTAAATTACATGTACCTCCATTTGAATGAGAGGGGTATCCCTCTAGTAATGTGTTCACATGCATAGGATGGAGGGAACAATACATGCATGGGATGGAGGGAACAATACATGCATGGGATGGAGGGAACAATACATGCATGGGGTGGAGGGAACAATACATGCATGGGATGGAGGGAACAATACATGCATGTGATGGAGGGAACAATACATGCATGGGATGGAGGGAACAATACATGCATGGGGTGGAGGGAACAAATACATGCATGGGATGGAGGGAACAATACATGCATGGGGTGGAGGGAACAATACATGCATGGGGTGGAGGGAACAATACATGCATGGGATGGAGGGAACAATACATGCATGGGGTGGAGGGAACAATACATACATGGGGTGGAGGGAACAATACATGCATGGGATGGTGGGAACAATACATGCATGGGGTGGAGGGAACAATACATGCATGTGATGGAGGGAACAATACATGCATGGAATGTAGGGAACAATACAGGCATAGGATGGAGGGAACAATACATGCATGGGGTGGAGGGAACAATACATGCATGGGGTAGAGGGAACAATACATGCATGGGGTGGAGGGAACAATACATGCATGGGATGGAGGGAACAATACATGCATGGGGTGGAGGGAACAATACATGCATGGGGTGGAGGGAACAATACATGCATGGGGTGGAGGGAACAATACATGCATGGGGTGGAGGGAACAATACATGCATGGGATGGAGGGAACAATACATGCATGGGATGGAGAGAACAATACATGCATGGGATGGAGGGAACAATAGATAGTCTGTCATTGGTTTTAAAGCTGTGAAATAAATACGCTAGTCAATACTAAAAATGGAGATAATCACAATAAGCTTTAAGCTTCCGATTAAATCCATTTGCGTTTGTATAGCTATACAATAGATATGTACTGTACATAATGAACGAATAAATATGTTTAAACCAATACTAAATCTATCATCCCAATCTGTCATCTCACTTATACATTCCCAATAATACTAAAATTAAAATAAGAATATTTTATTCATACTTAGGTCAGCACAAAGAGACGAGACATCTTTATCCTCGTAGATGAACTGCATATTGCAACCTCCACAGTAATTGTCCCTGAAAATATTCAATAATTAAACATGTGTAAGTCTTGATAACGCAGTGGATGCGCTTTCGTTTCAGGTGCGAAGGTCCGGCGTTCGAACCCCGCTGGAGCCGTTACGATTGTGCCCTTTGGCAAAGCATTTAAATTCCACGTTGCCTCTTCTCTCTCCCTTGTGGCGATGAATTTCACCAGGAATGAGGTCTCGAGAGTGATTAATATAAGTTGTAAGAACTTGTTTCGCAATCGAGCTAAAATAAATTTGTATAAACTAAACACTTTATCACATAACAGGATGTGCATATTGCCTATAGTTCAACAGGAGATTGTTGAAGCTTTGTTTATTCCAGGATACATATACTATGCAAAATATGCTTAGCAACACATATAGAAATACAGTCAAACCTGTGTTAGTGGTCACCTCCATTAAGCAGCCAACCTGTATTAAGCAGCCAGTTTCCACATTCCCAATTGGTTGTTTTATTATATATTTGAACTCTATTAAGCAGCCACCTGTGCTAAGCAGCCACTTTCTCTGACTCCCTTGGATGGCTGCTTAAGACAGGTTTGACTGTACTGCTATTTTGTATAATCACACAATGTTCATCTATTACATAAAAAGTTTACACGTCGGTTTTTCCCAATAATACAGCAATCCAACTGGTTAATAACCAGTCTGGCTTGATTTGCCCCGTGTAACGTTACGGTTCTGTGCACATGCAGTGTTTGTATACATTGGCTGATTTATTCAGTCACTCTTTAGTTTACATATTAATTTGTTCCAAGCCCGATAAGTAAAACCGTCCTGAAGATAGGAAGACGTCACGGGCTGACGTGGTGTGGAATGTCTGTTTCACAGTAGCTCGAGGTTAGTGAGAGTACAATTACACGTTTGACGCAGCTCCATGATGAAACTGGGACAGTTCGTGACTGTATGGAAAACGTCACAACGTGATGACGGATACAAAGAGTTGACATCTCATATCCGCCTATCGTGTGAGACAATCATGATTAGGCAGCATGCCCGTGATATTTATGGATGACGACGTCAGAATTCCTTTAACGTGTGCACATGCTCGTGTATGGCTGAATCGACTACAACACGTCGATGTGTGAGGTCAGTGGAATAACGATATATTCAGCGACGAATCCAGAATCCAGATTCTATGTTCAGTTTTCGGATGGCCGATCCAGAGTATGGTGTAAATGCGGTGAACATTACGACCCCAACAATGTGCTTCACCGTGATCGTTTGAGAGGAGGAAGTACGATGGCGTGGAGTGCAATCTGTGGAAATGGACATAGCAACTGTTCGCAGGACTCTAACATAAGCCCGCTATTGTGTTGTGGTTGTTCCAGTTGCAGTGTCATTTATTCAGGGACGTAACTACATGATTTGTCAGCAGGACAATGCACGTCCGCATTCCACAAGGTACAATCTATCTGTGCTAGCAGAACATAATATGCGAACACTTGATTGGCCAGCGAAATCCCCCGATCTCTCCCCAATAGAACACATGTGGGACATTATGGGACGTTGTGTATGTGAGAGGGATGACATCCATAACGTCAATGATTTGGAGAGGGTATTGCACGAGGAACGTCGTAACGTACCTGTGGCTGGCATAAACAAACTCATCGCAAGCATGAGAAGACGATGACGATGCTGTAATTGAACAAAATGGTCTACATACGTGATACAGAACGTTCCTGTGACGTTTGGTACACCGTGCCTATGCTGTATGACGTTATTTAGTTTGGTACCTTTACATGCTATTTAAAATTAAATGATGGTTCACATCTTCACAGAATATTACGATTTATGTTTTTGCTTCAACGTTATCAAAACTATTATTTTTTCAGTAAAAATCTCAGATGTTGCTAAACATATTTTGCATAGTATATTTAAGCCAGATATCCAGGCAGTCCTCAGCGAAAAATGATTTTAATTATCATGGTCATATATTTAGGCATTACTTGGTACAATGCCTAGCTCATACACACCACATACACAAGTTCTAACTCATTAGCAGTGGTGCTAATACCCTTACTGTGCTATATTCAAAGGAAACAACAATAAATGAAACTGCGAGTATTTATTTTCAAGCCGCAGCCATACAAGGTCAACCGTGTTCTGTAATTTCTCCTTGTAGTCAACAGTGAAATGTCTAAATAACGTAAAGGATATTAACCCATTCAATACCAAGTAACTGACATGGACTGTGGTCCATGATATTCTTAGACCAATAAATTAATAAGAAAATTACATTTGGACCAGTTCCTCAAAATGGGTAATTATGTCTAAAAAGTAATATTTCTGGCCAAAAGTGCAGATCCTGATGAGACGGCTTGTGATGAGTCGGCTCATCGGGATATACACTTTGTGTAAGCCTGTTTAGAGGTATGTAGTGTTGAAAAGGTTAAAGGATATTACACTTACAGTAATCTTTAATTGATATCCTTGACCTTGTATATAAATATGGAATGATCTAGAGTTTTGTATTAATTTTCATCATATAACTTTGCTTGTATTCAGTTTAATACAGCCATCACATATTTTCTTACATGTACACACGTGTAAAGCAACATGGAACAATTCAGAATGGTCGTGGCATGACAGTTTGCTTTACACATTCGACATATGGTTTGCGTCTATGCTTTATTTGTTGGTAATCAAATGTTGCACTAGTGGAATATACAGGAAAACCCCTCAAAACCAAACAGCCAAAAGAACCAGATGTAGAGTTTGCTTTGAAGGGGTTTTCGGCTTAGAGAGGTTTTCATAGTGGGGTAGATTTCTCATAAACTAACAATGCAACTCTGCAATGCTTAGAAGGAGGCTTAGATATGATTATATATTGGCAGCTAGTAAAGAACTGATTCATTTGATGTGTACAATACAATATTCCCAAAAAAATGCTGCATGTTGTTTGTTTAAACAATGGTCAGTTTCATATATGATCAAGATAAGCTGCTGTTCAGCTTACAGGGGTAAATTACAGTTGGAAATGCACATATTTGTTAAAAAGTGTATTCGGAAAAGAGGGGTTCCGGTTTACAGAGGTTTTCTTATAATTCATAGACAAAGGGGAAAATGCGGGTCCAAGAAATTTGTGCAATTTGGGGGAGTTCCAGTTTAGAGGGGTTTCACTGTAGTGATTAAACGTATTATTTGTGTGGAGTTGTTTGATTATCAGGGACTATTTACTATGGCGTAAGGATACACCTTAGTGATGCCCACAAGATGTAATAAGGCTAAAAAGAATATTGGCAAACAATTTTTTTCTCTCCAAATTTATTGTTGTTGTTACTGCGGTAATGTCATAAAAAGGATCTTAAACTGATGGTGAGTTCATACCATATTTTATGAAACTCGTGTAAGATGCTTTAAATATGTATGGTTAATATGGTACTTCTGGTAAAGTCTACCAAAGGGTTGATTTTACTTTGATCTGGTGAAATGGTGTTTTGATGAACTGGTCTAATTTGAACAATAAACTTGTATAAGATCAATTCCAGGTGATTCCCTGTCAAGCTTAACAATATTCTACAAACACGTTTTTGTTGGCCTAATTGGCATATAAGCATACAATAACATATAATAGGAGGCGAATACCTGGATGGTAATATTTAGCTATTCACTTCTTCTGTTGACTGCAATCACAGATGTCATTCGAGAAAACAAAACAGTTAAACAGACAAGATGGACCGACAGACAAGCAGTAAAATGTAAAAATATTTTTTAGAGGTTTCGTGTTCCACTGTACAGGTCTCTATTTAATTATGTTGGATAGTAAATTATCTAACAAATCATTCTAACCCATTGTAATCTATATAAATGTACTTACATGCAGGTAGCATTTGGATAATTCGGACAAAGTGCACCATCACATGGTGCCTTGGCGCAAGCAACTGTGTCATTGGCCTTACCGCATGGCACTAAAATTGAATGAACAATATTTTAAGTCATCTCTAGTTGTATGTATGTATGTTCCATTAATGTCAAACCCCTTGCGGGGATGTATACATGTATTCCTGGGCAAGCTTAGCCAACCTAAGTAACAAGTATTAAGCAATGTCTGTGTGGTGCCTTGCTCAATGACACTACATACGTGATCTGACCGAGTATCGAACCTGGGACCGATCGATTCCAAATCCGACGCTCTAACACTGGACCACGAATGCCACACATTACAAGTTGATCATAGCTGCCTGCCACTATTCATTTGGCAAGTTTCTGTATTCGTTTACATCGGAATTGTAAAATATTACATTTATCAGTGTTTTCACTTTCAAAGCTAGAATTACATGAAATAGAAATTAAAATAATAATGGTCTATAATTGGGATAATTTAAAATAGTTACATTAGAGCTGTCAGAATTGGTTGGATTAATGTTGAGTAAATTAACAACTTCTAATACGGTTACCGTGTTCACCTGGTTCAAACATGGCACTAGGCGGCCACCTGGTGTTGGCAAGCAGCTGGTATATTTCATCCCAAATGCCACTTTCCCACTGTACTAGATGGGCCACATATCAACCGAAACAAAGTATGTGAAATGTGTGGAAATTCAATCAACACGGCCATGTCAGCTCCAATTAACATACTCCAATTATTGTGTCCCACTATTTGTAATTATCTGGGCTGGTAATCCAGGGATCACAGGTTCGATCCCACATCTGACCATAATAAAATTAACAGTCGTTTAGATGGGACGTTACACCGAGGTCTCGTGTCGGTGCTTTACACCGTGCATGTCAAAGAACAAGAGGAGACTCTGGAATGGGTCTCTGTCTGTATCATGCACTATCCTCCAAAATCTAAAATGACTAATCTCTTTAGGAGGCGTCGCTCATATGGTCAACCGGTAGCGACGATAAATAAAACGTAAGCAAATCATATCAAATGAGGTGTTGAGACGTTTTGTTTGTAAGTTAGTTCCGTATAAAAGCTGACCTGCATGTTTCTAAAGGCTTTTAGATGTGACTTTAAACCAAGGTCTCGTGTCGGTGCTGTACACCGTGCACGTTAAAGACCCAGAGGAGACTCTGGAATGGGGTGTTGAGACGTTTTGTTTGTAAGTTACTTCAAATACTATTTCCACACCCATTCAGGCTTTTGAATGCAAATGCACGTAATTATTTATTATTACCATATCCGGGTACCTGCGACAAGGGGCACCTGCTCACCGGAAACTGATAATTGGTGGCAGTCCCATCCAGATGATCCACACCTGCATTAAGTGGTCTCCTGTCATAAGCATACAACATTCTGACAGCCGGGTGGTCGCTAATACGTGGTGTATAATAGAGTGATTTTCGATGGAATTCGAACTGGCCGTTGACACCAGGTGATCGCTGTTTCTAGGTGACCGTTAGTACAGTTTTAATTGTACATTTAACCCTTTACTTCATAGAGATTTAGGTTAATATACTATTATATCTCCATACAAACGACAGCCATGTAGCTATCGATCCTCAGACCGGGAAGTATGGGAGATGGTACGGTGGTTTCCTCCCACACGAATGACCACATTTACGCTTTCATCCGCGCCAATGAGAGTGATTAATATAAGTTGTTAGAACTTGCTTTGCAATCGTTGTAAAATAAATAAGGTTTGAACTTTTTTTTAAACAAATGTTGAGAGTACTTACTAGGTTTTATTGGTTCATCGTCTAATGGTTGTACACAAACACCACCTCCACATGCGTTCTTACAACACTTCAGGTCACCATCACATTCAGAGTCACCATAACAGGTAACTTCACAAGTAGACATTTCATCTAGCTCAGGAATGGGACAGAAACCAGGTTTTTCTGAAAATTCAAAACAATTTTTGAAATTGGATGAAATATATTTATGATAAATATATAATACAGGAAGGTGACTGGAATGTGAGGGACCATGCTGGGATGTGATTGTTATGTGAGGGACCAGGCTGGGATGTGATTGTTATGTGAGGGACCATGCTGGAATGTGACTGTAATGTGAGGGACAATGCTGTGATGTGACTGTAATGTGAGGGACCATGCTGGAATGTGACTGTAATGTGAGGAACAATGCTGGAATGAGACTGTGATGTGAGGAACAATGCTGGAATGAGACTGTGATGTGAGGAACAATGCTGGAATGAGACTGTGATGTGAGGAACAATGCTGGAATGAGACTGTGATGTGAGGGACAATGCTGGAATGAGACTGTGATGTGAGGAACACTGCTGGAATGTGACTGTAATGTGAGGGACAATGCTGGGATGTGACTGTAATGTGAGGGACAATGCTGGAATGTGACTGTAATGTGAGGAACAATGCTGGGATGTGACTGCAATGTGAGGGACAATGCTGGGATGTGACTGCAATGTGAGGGACAATGCTGGGCTGTGACTGCAATGTGAGGAACAATGCTGGGATGTGACTGCAATGTGAGGGACAATGCTGGGATGTGACTGCAATGTGAGGGACAATGCTGGGATGTGACTGCAATGTGAGGGACAATGCTGGACTGTGACTGTGATGTGAGGAACAATGCTGGAATGAGACTGTGATGTGAGGGACAATGCTGGAATGTGACTGCGATGTGAGGGACCATGCTGTGATGTAACTGTAATGTGAGGGACAATGCTGGGATGTGACTATAATGTAAGGGACAATGCTGGGATGTGACTATAATGTGAGGGACCATGCTATGATGTAACTGTAATGTGAGGGACAATGCTGTGATGTGACTATAATGTGAGGGACCATGCTGTGATGTAACTGTAATGTGAGGGACAATGCTGGGATGTGACTGTAATGTAATGGACAATGCTGTGATGTAACTGTAATGTGAGGGACAGTGCTGGGATGTGACTGTAATGTGAGGGACCATGCTGTGTTGTAACTGTAGTGTGAGGGACAATGCTGTGATGTGACTGTAATGTAAGGGACAATGCTGGGATGTGACTATAATGTGAGAAACAATGCAGATATGTGACTGAAATGTGGTGAGGGACAATGCAGGGCTGTGACTGCAATGTGAGGGACAATGCTGGAATATGACTGTAATATTAGGGACCATGCTGGAATGTGACTGTAATAAGAGGGACCATGCTGGAATGTGACTGTAATGTGAGGGATCATGCTGGGATGTGACTGTAAATTAATGTGAGGGACCATGCTGGGATGTGACAGTAATATGAGGGGTCATGCTGGGATGTGACCGTAATGTGAGGGACCATGCTGGAATGTGACTGTAATGTGAGGGACCATGCTGTGATGTGACTGTAATGTGAGGGACAATGCTGGGATATGACTGTAAATTAATATGAGGGGTCATGCAGGGTGTGACTGTAAATTAATGTGAGGGACCATACTGGGATGTGACTGTAATGTGAGGGGTCACGGGGGTATATGACTGCAATGTAATATACAATGGTGGATATGCCTGTAATATAAACTACAGGGGTGGATATGACTGTAATGTGATATATACAATGGTGGATATGACTGACTGTAATGTGATATATACAATGGTGGTTTATGACTGTAATCTGATATACACTGGTTGATATAAGTGTAATGTGAATTACAATGGTGGTATACGTCTGTAATCTGATATACACTGGTGGATATGACTGGATTGTGAATTACAAAGGTGGTATACGTCTGTGATATGATATACAATGGTGGATATGACTGTAATGTGAATTACAATGGTGGATATGACTGTAATGTGAATTACAAAGGTGGTATACGTCTGTGATATGATATACAATGGTGGATATGACTGGATTGTGAATTACAATGGTGGTATACGTCTGTGATATGATATACAATGGTGGATATGACTGTAATGTGAATTACAATGGTGGTATACGTCTGTAATCTGATATACACTGGTGGATATGACTGGATTGTGAATTACAATGGTGGTATACGTCTGTAATCTGATATACACTGGTGGATATGAGTGTAATGTGAATTACAATGGTGGATATGGGTGTACTATGATATATAGTGGTGGATATGAGAGTACCAATGTACGTTTGCAAACTTAACAACACACTCTGCGTGACTTGTAACAAGTACCTTTGCAAATAAAGCAGCATTCTCCATCTCGCCTGAACCAGGAATTGTCTTTGCACACAGGTGCTGCACACCTCACAAATGCACATTTATCTGGAAATGAAAGTCACATCCAACAGTAATATAGCAACATACATCAAAACAAATACAATGTCAGCCCCCAATTATGTCTCAATGTGGCTGCTTAACACTACTTAACTAAGAATGTAAATCAACCTCTGTTGCGCTTATTGGGGTATGCAATGCATGTTTTGCGGTTTCATAGCTATAGGTTTCAATTGTATGTGGGGCACCCTTCCAGGTAAGCCTAATTGATGTGCAAGCATTCAGTATGATATATGTGACAGTAATCTCTTCAAAGTATGCCAGCATTCAGTATGATATATGTGACAGTAATCTCTTCAAAGTATGCAAGCATTCAGTATGATATATGTGACAGTAATCTCTTCAAAGTGTGCAAGCATTCAGTATGATATATGTGACAGTAATCTCTTCAAAGTGTGCAAGCATTCAATACAATATCCGTGACAGAGATCTCATTAAATTGTGCAAGCATTCAATACAATATCCGTGACAGAGATCTCATTAAATTGTGCAAGCATTCAATAAGATATCCGTGACAGAGATCTCATTAAATTGTGCAAGCATTCAATACAATATCCGTGACAGATCTCATTAAATTGTGCAAGCATTCAATACAATATCCGTGACAGATCTCATTAAATTGTGCAAGCATTCAATACAATATCCGTGACAGATCTCATTAAATTGTGCAAGCATTCAATACAATATCCGTGACAGAGATCTCATTAAATTGTGCAAGCATTCAATAAGATATCTGTGACAGAGATCTCATTAAATTGTGCAAGCATTCAGTACAATATCCGTGACAGAGATCCCATTATATTGTGCAAGCATTCAGTACAATATCCGTGACAGAGATCCCATTATATTATGCAAGCATTCAATAAGATATCCGTGACAGAGATCCCATTAAATTGTGCAAGCACTCAGTATGATTCTCTGACAGAGATCTCTTCAAAGTATGCAAGCATTCAATATGAAATGTATGACAGAGAACTTAGTAGACCTTCCGTTTATATAATTCTACAAAGACACTGTGTTGGTCACAGTGCAGCAAATAAGTAGAAAGGTGTACAATGTGAATGTTCAAGAAATTAGCGAATATTCGAATGCCAAAACAGCACATAACTACCAAACACACAAGATTACAACACAGCACATAGCTACCAAATACACAGGATTACAACACAGTATATAGCTACCACACACACAAGATTACAACACAGTATATAGCTACCAAATACACAAGATTACAACACAGTATATAGCTATCACACACACAATATTACAACACAGCACATAGCTACCACACACACAAGAATACAACACTGCACATAGCTACCACACACACAAGAATACAACACAGTATATAGCTACCACACACACAAGATTACAACACTGCAAATAGCTACCACACACAAGAATACAACACAGTATATAGCTACCACACACACAAGAATACAACACAGTAGATAGCTACCACACACACAAGATTACAACACTACACATAGCTACCACACACACAAGAATACAACACAGTATATAACTACCACACACACAAGATTACAACACTGCAAATAGCTACCACACACACAAGAATACAACACAGTATATAGCTACCACACACACAAGAATACAACACAGTAGATAGCTACCACACACACAAGAATACAACACAGTAGATAGCTACCACACACACAAGAATACAACACTGCACATAGCTACCACACAAACAAAAATACAACACTGCACATAGCTACCAAACACACAATATTACAACACTGCACATAGCTACCAAACACACACAATTACAACACTGCACATAGCTACAAAATACACTAGAATACAACACTGCACATAGCAATCACACACACAAGAATGCAACACTACACATAGCTACCACACACACAAGAATACAACACTGCACATAGCTACCACACATACAAGAATACAACACTGCACATAGCTACCACACACACAATAATACAACACTGCACATAGCTACCACACACACAAGACTACAACACAGTATATAGCTACCACACAGACACGAATACAACACTGCACATAGCTACCAAACACATAAGATTACAACACTGCACATAGCTACCACACACACAAGAATACAACACTGCACATAACTACCACAC
Organism: Archivesica marissinica; assembly: GCA_014843695.1. Lineage (NCBI taxonomy): Eukaryota > Metazoa > Mollusca > Bivalvia > Venerida > Vesicomyidae > Archivesica > Archivesica marissinica. The sequence goes on from CM026393.1 coordinate 26,690,313, forward strand.
ACACAAGAATACAACACTGCACATAGCTAACACACACACAAGAATACAACACTGTACATAGCTACCACACACACAAGATTACAATACAGTATATAGCTACCACACACACAAGAATACAACACTGTATATAGCTACCACACACACAGGAATACAACACTGCACAGAGCTACCACACACACAAGATTACAACACTGCACATAGCTACCACACACACAAGAATACAACACTGCATATAGCTACCACACACACAAGAATACAACACTGCACATAGCTACCACACACACAAGAATACAACACAGTATATAGCTACCACACACACAAGAATACAACACTGCACATAGCTACCACACACACAAGCCTACAACACAGTATATAGCTACCACACACACAATAATACAACACTGCATATAGCTACCACACACACAATAATACAACACTGCATATAGCTACCACACACACCAGAATACAACACTGCATATAGCTACCACACACACAAGAATACAACACTGCACATAGCTACCACACACACAAGAATACAACACAGTATATAGCTACCACACACACAAGAATACAACACTGCATATAGCTACCACACACACAAGAATACAACACTGCACATAGCTACCACACACACAAGAATACAACACTGCACATAGCTACCACACACACAAGAATACAACACTGCACATAGCTACCACACACACAAGAATACAACACCGCACATAGCTACCACACACACAATATTACAACACTGCACATAGCTACCACACACACAAGAATACAACACTGCACATAGCTACCACACACACAATATTACAACACTGCACATAGCTACCACACACACAAGAATACAACACTGCACATAGCTACCACACACACAATATTACAACACTGCACATAGCTACCACACACACAAGAATACAACACTGCACATAGCTACCACACACACAATATTACAACACTGCACATAGCTACCACACACACAATATTACAACACTGCACATAGCTACCACACACACAAGAATACAACACTGCACATAGCTACCACACACACAATATTACAACACTGCACATAGCTACCACACACACAAGAATACAACACTGCACATAGCTACCACACACACAATATTACAACACTGCACATAGCTACCACACACACAATATTACAACACTGCACATAGCTACCACACACACAATATTACAACACTGCACATAGCTACCACACACACAAGAATACAACACTGCACATAGCTACCACACACACAATATTACAACACTGCACATAGCTACCACACACACAATATTACAACACTGCACATAGCTACCACACACACAAGAATACAACACAGTAAATAGCTACCAAACCCAAAATAATACAACTGCACATAAGCTACACAGTACAAGAATAAAAGTGTACACAGTTACAAAACATATAAGAATACAAAATGTATTTTACTTGGCATTTTCACGGGAGCCGCACACACATTCCCACACTCATACTGGCAGCACATGAGACCGTCATCACATGTATCATTACACTGGTCTGAGGAGCAGCTATCCAGTTCTTCATCTGTGAGCTCAAACGTATGTGGACATGTCCATGTCGATTCTTGTATGGATAAATAAAAACAAGGCATATATGTCAATATTCAACAGGGAAATTATAAATGCAGCTGGCTTAACAAACAAGAGATGATTGAGCATTCAACTACAGATTGAAGCTATTAAGGATGCCAAGTTGCATAGTTGAATGCAATGGATGAAATCACTAACACATACACAGATGGACGCTGTTAAGGATGTCGAGTTGCATAGTTGAATGCAATGGATGAAAGCACTAACAAAGAAACAGATGGAAGTTGTTAAGGATGTCGTGTTGTATAGTTGAATGCAATGGATGAAAGCACTAACAATGAAACATATGGAAGTTGTTAAGGATGTTGTGTTGTATAGTTGAATGCAATGGATGAAAGCACTAACAAAGAAACAGATGGAAGTTGTTAAGGATGTCATGTTGCATAGTTGAATGCAATGGATGAAAGCACTAACAAAGAAACAGATGGAAGTTGTTAAAGCGACACTATATCAGTGAAAACGCTAATTTATACAGAATGTTATACATGAGAAATACTACTTGTGTATCCTGAATAACATGATTTATGGTACATATAATTATACCGTTATATCTCACATTTGTGTCGAAAGCACTAACAAAAACCACAGTCAAACCTGTGTTAGTGGTAACCTCCATTAAGCAGCCAACATGTATTAAGCATCCAGATTGCAGATTCCCACTATGTTGTTTTATTTGATCTCTATTAAGTAGCCACCTGTGCTAAGCAGCCACTTTCTGTGAATCCACTGGCTGGCTGCTTTAGACACGTTTGACTGTATATTCATTAACCTCAATACACAACATATATTTTATTGCAATTGCATTGTCAGGGTGAACAAGAGGACAGTCCTAGAGACAGTCATATCACGTCCTAGAGACAGTCATATCTCATCCTAGAGACAGTCATATCTCGTCCTAGAGACAGTCATATCTCGTCCTAGAGACAGTCATATCTCCTGTCAGTTTATTAAATTAAAACAGGAGTGCAAGTCAATATAGTATATCAAGAGTCATGGAGCGGACAAGACATTTATCATTGATTGAGACTACAGATATCATTGATTGAGACAGTGGTTATCATAGTTTGAAACTACATTTATCAGTAATTGAGACTACATATATCATTGATTGAGACAGTTGTTATCATAGATTGAGGCTACATTTATCATTGATTGAGACTACAGATATCATTGATTGAGACTAGTTATCATTGATTGAGACTACAGTTAGCATAGATTGAGACTACAGTTAGCATAGATTGAGACTACAGTTAGCATTGATTGAGACTACATTTATCATTGATTGAGACTACAGTTATCACTGATTGAGACTACAGTTAGCATAGATTGAGACTACAGTTATCATTGATTGAGACTACAGTTAGCACAGATTGAGACTACAGTTATCATAGATTGAGACTACAGTTATCATTGATTGAGACTACATATATCATAGATTGAGACTACATATACCATAGATTGAGACTACATATACCATAGATTGAGACTACAGTTAGCATAGATTGAGACTACATATATCATTGATTGAGACTACAGTTAGCACAGATTGAGACTACATATAGCATAGATTGAGACTACAGTTAGCACAGATTGAGACTACAGTTAGCACAGATTGAGACTACAGTTAGCACAGATTGAGACTACATATAGCATAGATTGAGACTACAGTTAGCATAGATTGAGACTACAGTTAGCATAGATTGAGACTACATATATCATAGATTGAGACTACATATATCATAGATTGAGACTACAGTTATCATATATTGAGACTACAGTTATCACTGATTGAGACTACAGTTAGCATAGATTGAGGCTACAGTTATCATTGATTGAGACTACAGTTAGCATAGATTGAGACTACAGTTAGCATAGATTGAGACTACAGTTAGCATAGATTGAGACTACATATATCATAGATTGAGACTACATATACCATAGATTGAGACTACATATACCATAGATTGAGACTACAGTTAGCATAGATTGAGACTACATATATCATTGATTGAGACTACAGTTAGCACAGATTGAGACTACATATAGCATAGATTGAGACTACAGTTAGCACAGATTGAGACTACAGTTAGCACAGATTGAGACTACAGTTAGCACAGATTGAGACTACATATAGCATAGATTGAGACTACAGTTAGCATAGATTGAGACTACAGTTAGCATAGATTGAGACTACATATATCATAGATTGAGACTACATATATCATAGATTGAGACTACAGTTATCATATATTGAGACTACAGTTATCACTGATTGAGACTACAGTTAGCATAGATTGAGGCTACAGTTATCATTGATTGAGACTACAGTTAGCATAGATTGAGACTACAGTTAGCATAGATTGAGACTACAGTTAGCATAGATTGACGCTACAGTTATCACTGATTGAGACTACAGTTAGCATAGATTGAGACTACAGTTAGCATAGATTGAGACTACCGTTAGCATAGATTGAGACTACAGTTAGCATAGATTGAGACTACAGTTAGCATAGATTGAGACTACAGTTAGCATAGATTGAGACTACAGTTAGCATAGATTGAGACTACAGTTAGCATAGATTGAGACTACAGTTAGCATAGATTGAGACTACAGTTAGCATAGATTGAGACTACAGTTAGCATAGATTGAGACTACAGTTAGCATAGATTGAGACTACAGTTAGCATAGATTGAGACTACAGTTAGCATAGATTGAGACTACAGTTAGCATAGATTGAGACTACAGTTAGCATAGATTGAGACTACAGTTAGCATAGATTGAGACTACAGTTATCATAGATTGAGACTACAGTTAGCATAGATTGAGACTACAGTTAGCATAGATTGAGACTACATTTATCATAGATTGAGACTACAGTTAGCATAGATTGAGACTACATTTATCATAGATTGAGACTACAGTTAGCATAGATTGAGACTACAGTTAGCATAGATTGAGACTACAGTTAGCATAGATTGAGACTACATATATCATATATTGAGACTACAGTTATCACTGATTGAGACTACAGTTAGCATTGATTGAGACTACAGTTAGCATAGATTGAGACTACAGTTAGCATAGATTGAGACTACATTTATCATAGATTGAGACTACAGTTAGCATAGATTGAGACTACAGTTAGCATAGATTGAGACTACATTTATCATAGATTGAGACTACAGTTAGCATAGATTGAGACTACATTTATCATAGATTGAGACTACAGTTAGCATAGATTGAGACTACAGTTAGCATAGATTGAGACTACAGTTAGCATAGATTGAGACTACATATATCATATATTGAGACTACAGTTATCACTGATTGAGACTACAGTTAGCATTGATTGAGACTACAGTTAGCATAGATTGAGACTACAGTTATCACTGATTGAGACTACAGTTAGCATAGATTGAGACTACAGTTATCATTGATTGAGACTACAGTTAGCATAGATTGAGACTACAGTTATCATTGATTGAGACTACAGTTATCATTGATTGAGACTACAGTTAGCATAGATTGAGGCTACAGTTAGCATATATTGAGATTAGAGTTAGCATAGATTGAGACTACAGTTAGCATAGATTGAGACTACAGTTAGCATAGATTGAGACTACAGTTAGCATATATTGAGACTACAGTTAGCATAGATTGAGACTACAGTTAGCATAGATTGAGACTACAGTTAGCATAGATTGAGACTACAGTTAGCATAGATTGAGACTACAGTTAGCATAGATTGAGACTACAGTTAGCATAGATTGAGACTACAGTTAGCATAGATTGAGACTACAGTTAGCATAGATTGAGACTACAGTTAGCATAGATTGAGACTACAGTTAGCATAGATTGAGACTACAGTTATCATTGATTGAGACTACAGTTAGCATAGATTGAGACTACAGTTAGCATAGATTGAGACTACAGTTAGCATAGATTGAGACTACAGTTATCATTGATTGAGACTACATATAGCATAGATTGAGACTACAGTTATCACTGATTGAGACTACAGTTATCATTGATTGAGACTACAGTTAGCATAGATTGAGACTACATATAGCATAGATTGAGACTACAGTTAGCATATATTGAGACAACATATATCATAGATTGAGGCTACAGTTAGCATAGATTGAGACTACAGTTAGCATAGATTGAGACTACAGTTATCATAGATTGAGACTACATATAGCATAGATTGAGACTACAGTTAGCATAGATTGAGACTACAGTTATCATTGATTGAGACTACATATAGCATAGATTGAGACTACAGTTATCACTGATTGAGACTACAGTTATCATTGATTGAGACTACAGTTAGCATAGATTGAGACTACATATAGCATAGATTGAGACTACAGTTAGCATATATTGAGACAACATATATCATAGATTGAGGCTACAGTTAGCATAGATTGAGACTACAGTTAGCATAGATTGAGACTACAGTTATCATAGATTGAGACTACATATAGCATAGATTGAGACTACAGTTAGCATAGATTGAGACTACAGTTGTCATAGATTGAGACTACAGTTAGCATAGATTGAGACTACATATATCATTGATTGAGACTACAGTTAGCACAGATTGAGACTACATATAGCATAGATTGAGACTACAGTTAGCACAGATTGAGACTACAGTTAGCACAGATTGAGACTACAGTTAGCACAGATTGAGACTACATATAGCATAGATTGAGACTACAGTTAGCATAGATTGAGACTACAGTTAGCATAGATTGAGACTACATATATCATAGATTGAGACTACATATATCATAGATTGAGACTACAGTTATCATATATTGAGACTACAGTTATCACTGATTGAGACTACAGTTAGCATAGATTGAGGCTACAGTTATCATTGATTGAGACTACAGTTAGCATAGATTGAGACTACAGTTAGCATAGATTGAGACTACAGTTAGCATAGATTGAGACTACAGTTAGCATAGATTGAGACTACAGTTAGCATTGATTGAGACTACAGTTAGCATAGATTGAGACTACAGTTAGCATATATTGAGGCTACAGTTAGCATAGATTGAGACTACAGTTAGCATAGATTGAGACTACAGTTAGCATAGATTGAGACTACATATATCATATATTGAGACTACAGTTATCACTGATTGAGACTACAGTTAGCATTGATTGAGACTACAGTTAGCATAGATTGAGACTACAGTTAGCATAGATTGAGTCTACAGTTAGCATAGATTGAGACTACATATATCATATATTGAGACTACAGTTATCACTGATTGAGACTACAGTTAGCATTGATTGAGACTACAGTTAGCATATATTGAGACTACAGTTAGCATAGATTGAGACTACAGTTAGCATAGATTGAGACTACATATATCATATATTGAGACTACAGTTATCACTGATTGAGACTACAGTTAGCATAGATTGAGACTACAGTTATCACTGATTGAGACTACAGTTATCATTGATTGAGACTACAGTTATCATAGATTGAGACTACAGTTATCATTGATTGAGACTACAGTTAGCATAGATTGATGCTACAGTTAGCATAGATTGAGACTAGAGTTAGCATAGATTGAGACTACAGTTAGCATAGATTGAGACTACAGTTAGCATAGATTGAGACTACAGTTAGCATAGATTGAGACTACAGTTAGCATAGATTGAGACTACAGTAGCATAGATTGAGACTACAGTTAGCATAGATTGAGACTACAGTTAGCATAGATTGAGACTACAATTAGCATAGATTGAGACTACAGTTAGCATAGATTGAGACTACAGTTAGCATAGATTGAGACTACAGTTAGCATAGATTGAGACTACAGTTAGCATAGATTGAGACTACAGTTAGCATATATTGAGACTACAGTTAGCATAGATTGAGACTACAGTTATCATTGATTGAGACTACAGTTAGCATAGATTGAGACTACAGTTAGCATAGATTGAGACTACAGTTAACATAGATTGAGACTACAGTTATCATTGATTGAGACTACATATAGCATAGATTGAGACTACAGTTATCACTGATTGAGACTACAGTTATCATTGATTGAGACTACAGTTAGCATAGATTGAGACTACATATAGCATAGATTGAGACTACAGTTAGCATATATTGAGACAACATATATCATAGATTGAGGCTACAGTTAGCATAGATTGAGACTACAGTTAGCATAGATTGAGAATACAGTTATCATAGATTGAGACTACATATAGCATAGATTGAGACTACAGTTAGCATATATTGAGACTACAGTTGTCATAGATTGAGACTACAGTTAGCATAGATTGAGACTACAGTTATCATTGATTGAGACAACAGTTAGCATAGATTGAGACTACAGTTAGCATAGATTGAGACTACAGTTAGCATAGATTGAGACTACAGTTATCATTGATTGAGACTATGGTTATCATAGATTGAGACTACAGTTATCATTGATTGAGACTACAGTTATCATTGATTGAGACTATGGTTAGCATAGATTGAGACTACAGTTAGCATAGATTGAGACTACAGTTAGCATAGATTGAGACAATGGTTATCATAGATTGAGACTACAGTTAGCATATATTGAGACTACAGTTAGCATAGATTGAGACTACAGTTATCACTGATTGAGACTACAGTTAGCATATATTGAGACTACAGTTAGCATAGATTGAGACTACAGTTAGCATAGATTGAGACTATGGTTAGCATAGATTGAGACTACAGTTAGCATAGATTGAGACTACAGTTAGCATAGATTGAGACAATGGTTATCATTGATTGAGACTACAGTTAGCATATATTGAGACTACAGTTATCATTGATTGAGACTACAGTTAGCATAGATTGAGACTACAGTTAGCATAGATTGAGACTACAGTTAGCATAGATTGAGACTACAGTTAGCATAGATTGAGACTACATATATCATAGATTGAGACTACAGTTAGCATAGATTGAGACTACAGTTAGCATAGATTGAGACTACAGTTAGCATAGATTGAGACTACATATATCATTGATTGAGACCGTACTGTAACTAGGGACTTACCTGTATCTTGATGACACATGTTACCCACTAGAGAGTTGGCCACATGCAAGTTGTCCACCATAAACGTATGATCCTCAGCGCTGCACTGGTCCCAGTTCAAACCCATGGCAATTTTATATGCTGATAATAAATGCCTGAAAGCACAGCATGTTTGTGAATAGACATTTTATTTCATATAATTGTATTGTTTTCGAAGCCTGTTCAACTTGGCATTATGTTGTCAATGTTAATCGTAATTCAATAAAGCATTAAGCTTTTATATGGCATATCAACTCACTCCACCAACTGTATGCTACAACACTACAATCTCTTATCCCCAGTAGCATTGAATCTGTTTATTAGATCTTATACCTAATTCCGGCGCCCATAACGACAAACTATTGAGAAGCAAGTTCTAACAACTTATATTAATCATACTCGTTGGCACGGATGAAAGCGTATATGTGGTCATTCATTTGGGGGAAACCGGAGTACCCGGAGAAGACCCACCTGTCCGATCTGGCGACCACCGTATCATCTCACATACTGCCCGGTACGAGGATCGAACCCGGGTTACATTGGTGAGAACGAGCGGGCTAACCACTACACTAATCATACAATAACATTTACTTTTAATTTATACATTTGATCAAAAACAAGTTGTACACATTTTTTTTATTGTTTTATTACAGATTTTTTATTGTTTTATTACAGATTATGTAAGATAGAAAGAAAGCTATGGCAGAAAATAGAGAAGTGTCCAGATAATGGGTCTGCTCTTCAGTTTTAATTCACATTTTAATGACCCCATATGGAGGCTCACTATCAATGTTTGCCTCACTTGATATTACCGGTTTTGTGTTATTCAATCTATGACGAGCTGATTTATTGAAAAGAAACGATAATGCAGCACAAACATTTGAAGTTACGATTAAAAACACTGTTTTATGGACGGAAAAGGGTCGCCAACCAGTATGTACATGTATTTACAAAATTACAAATACCTTTGTAAAACAGTGACTAGGATAATCACAGTTTCATAGTTCAATTTAATACGTTTTTTTCGAATTTAATTTATTGCAAAAATAGGTTAAATGTTCTCACTTGCAAATTATCTCATCTGTAGAGTAATGATTGAACACGGAACTCAGCGACTTGATCGTATATCCACCACAATCACAATTACGTTCTCGGGCCAGACACCGGGCCCATGAGTGGCTGTGTCTCAGCTGGGTTGAATAGAACTGCATGATTTGGTTCATTTCATCACCTGTACATGCTTCATTCATCATACTCATACAATTGACAGAATGAAACAGCAAGCTGAAAGGGAAATAGTTGTACATTTGACTTATTGAAACAGCAAGCTGACAAGGAAATAGTTGTACATTTGACTTATTCAAACAGCAAGCTGATAACGGAAAGACTTGTACATTTGACTTATTCAAACAGCAAGCTGACACAGCTTGTACATATGACTTTATATTCAAACAGCAAGCTGAAAAGGAAAGAGTTGTACGTTTGACTTATTCAAACAGCAAGCTGACAAGGGGAGATGTACATTTGACTTATTCAAACAGCAAGCTGTAAAGGAAAGAGTTGTACATTTGACTTATTGAGGCAGCAAGCAGTATTCCACAAATTGAATCAGCAAGCTGGAAAAGAAAGACTTGTACATTTAACTGATTGAACAGAAAGCTGTATTCAACAAATTGAAATTCGAAAGTAAATACAGTCATGTAGTTATATATTTGACAGATTGAAGCAGCAATCTGTCATTGAAACAGCAAGTTGGAAAGGAAAGACGTGTACATTCAACAGATTGAAACAGCAAGTTGGAAAGGAAAAACTTGTACATTCTAAAGATTGCAACAACATGCAGAAAAAGGAAATGCTTGCTCACGTTTGTGCAATGTTGCATCTCATTGTATTCTACATGAATTAATTAATTATGTATTGGCCTATACCTTCCTTTCCCTGAAAGAGAAAAGAGCAATGTCTCCCATTTCAAAAACCATTAATATGCAACTTGTGTGTGTGTGTGTGTGTTTTACGTTTATTTATCGTCACTACCCGTTTCCCATATGAGCGATGCCTCCTGAAGAGATTAGTCATTTTAGATTTTTAGATGATACAGAAAGAGACCCATTCCAGAGTCTCATCTGGTTCTTTTACGTGCACGGTGTAGAGCACCGACACGAGACCTCGGTTTAAAGACCCATCTGAAAGACTGTTAATTTTATTAGGGTCAGATGGGGGATTAAACTTCCGATCCATGGATTACCAGTCCAGCGTGTTACCACTGGACTACAGATCCGTCTGTGAAACTTTTATTGGTGAGTTATCTAGTAATAGCTACCTGCAGTCCATTTCCTTGCCTTCCACGAGACCAGATACCATCGACATCGCACAGAAACTCTGCGTGTAAATGTTACAGTTTACGCTCTCTTCTGAAAATAAAATTGTTGGTTGATTCACATATTTCATTATACGCATGCTTGTTCATAAAATTATCTTTGAACTAAAAACTAGAAAAGTATGGTACTGTTGTTATCATAAAGGAATAACAAGACATATGTCGACATTGTATGAAGCATTCTGAAAATGGCTGTCCGATTAGCGCAGTGGTTAGCACGCTCGCTTCTCACCAATTCATCCTAGGTTCGATCCTCGGACCGGAAAGTATGTGAGATGATACGGTGGTCGCCAGATTGGACAGGTGGGTTTTCTCCGGGTACTCCGGTTTCCTCCCACACGAATGACCACATATACGCTTACATCCGCACCAACGAGCGTGATTAATATAAGTTGTTAGAACTTGCTTCGCAATCGTTGTAAAATAAATATAGTTAAATTTTTAAAAAATGGCTTTGACAAAATAAATCATATGAGCGACGCCTCCTGAAGAGATTAGTCATTTTAGATTGTTGGAGGATAGTGCAATGATACAGACAGAGACCCATTCTTTAGTCTCCTATGGTTCTTTTACATGCATGGTGTAAAGCACCGACACGAGACCTCGGTTTAAAGTCCCATCTGAAAGACTGTTAATTTTATTAGGGTCAGATGGGGGATCAAACCTGCGATCCCTGGATTACCAACAGTATAAACATTAATTTGATCATGACATCAGAACCAGCAATACCCATAGGAAAGAATGACAAGGATAAATGTAATCCTAGGCTAGCACAAAAACTGCAAACTAGAGTATAAAAACAATGCCTCATCGAAAGCTAACTTCAATAGGAAAAGGTTATGACATTTACCCTAAACAAACTGGTATACCTGTTCACTGATATCCATAAGTCATATATATATAGTCTTTATTTCTAAACTAGGTGTTCACAACATGTTGTCATTTTATTATCGGTTTTTCTAATGAATGATAGTTTTCTAATGAATTACGGTATATCATTTTCTAATGAATTATATAGTTTATAGTAACTGTTTTCTAATGAATTATATAGTATACAATAACTGTTTTCTAATGAATTATATAGTTTATAGTAACTGTTTTCTAATGAATTATATAGTTTACAGTAACTGTTTTCTAATGAATTATATAGTTTTCTAATGAATTATATAGTTTATGGTAACTGTTTTCTAATGAACTATATAGTTTATAGTAACTGTTTTCTAATGAACTATATAGTTTACAGTAACTGTTTTCTAATGAATTATATAGTTTATAGTAACTGTTTTCTAATGAATTATATAGTTTACAGTAACTGTTTTCTAATGAATTATATAGTTTATAGTAACTGTTTTCTAATGAATTATATAGTTTATAGTAACTGTTTTCTAATGAATTATATAGTTTATAGTAACTGTTTTCTAATGAATTATATAGTTTATAGTAACTGTTTTCTAATGAATTATATATTTTATAGTAACTGTTTTCTAATGAATTATATAGTTTATAGTAACTGTTTTCTAATGAATTATATAGTTTTCTCACTGAAAGATAAATCAAAATAATATTATAAAATATGATTATTGCTCATAATATATTTGTCTTACATCTTCGATAGTGAAACAAGCTATTACAACTTATATTAATCACTCTCGAGACCTCATTCCCGCCACTAGGGATAGAGAAGAGGCAATTAAAATACATTGCCTAACCGCACATAATGGCTACAGCGGGGCTCAAACTCTGGGCCTTACGCACTTGAAGCGAACGAGCTGCCACTGCGCTATCACGACTTACATTTTATATTCCTTTCAAACAAATTATAATCCACAATTATTGTTTGTGCTTTCACACTAATGTCAGTGTATTGTAGTCAAATGATTGAGTTAAACTGAACACAAATATGGCTAAAACAAACTTTTGTCTTTATTAGAATCAGAGAACGAAATTTGATTTGCATGAGTGTCATTGTATCTAAATAATTATGTATCACAAAAACTAAGGGCAATTTAATAAGACAATTATACCTGGACTTCCGCTCATTTCTTGTGGAGGATTACACAGGGAACCATGGCAGCAATGGGTACACTTATTCCCCCTACAATCCTCAGCCTTGCAGCTATCAGGTTCCACACAACCCTTTGCCACTTGGACGAACTTTCCTATTTCTATGCTTTTCATTGTAGTATAACACATCTGCAATGAAATTGAGCACAATGGAGATAATTCAATGTGAATTTAATTCTATATTAGTTGTGTTTGCTGAGAACAAAACATTGAAACTGGAAAACAAGTTATCCTCTTTTTTTTACAGTTACAGCACGGACAAGAAATATTGTACATATATATCACCTTTAACCTCCAAGTGTGACCTTGACCTTAAGCTACGGACATGGGTCTTGTATACGATACATACCTATGTATGTAATGTACATATATGGCGAACATTTGTGGCACATTAGGATTGAAATCCCTCCATAGCTAAAGAAGATACAGCCCGGGCGGGAAATAGTATACCTATATTTCACATTTAACCTACAAGTGTAACCTTGACCTTGAAGTTACAGATCTGGGTCGGTCTTGAGTAAGACACATCACGTCTAGATGGCACACATATAACACAGTAGTTTGAAATCCCTCCATAACGGAAGAGGTTACAGCGTTGACCGGAAATACTGTACCTTTATTTCGACATTAACCTTCAAGTGTGACCTTCACCTTGAAGCTAAGGACCTGGGTCTTGTGTACGAATCATCACCTATGTATGGCGAACATTTGTGGCACATTATTCTTGAATTCCCTCAATAGACAAGGAGCTATAGCCCGAACTGGACATATTGACTCAGACTCATGGACAGACAGTGCGAAAACTATATGCTCCCGATAAAGAAATTTCTTCAGGCATATAAACTTAGGTCTAGCCAAACAAAACGTTCCCTATATTCTATCAAATCGATATGACAATGTAAATGATAATCTATAAATAAGTGCTAAATGAACAACATCTAACATATTTCTAGTACCTGTTTATCAAGTGGGCATGTTATCCTGGTATGTTCATCACATCCCCCGGGTGTATCTGCTTCATTGCAGGTGTAGCATTGTATCGGCATCACTGCAATATCAAATACCATCATTAGCTAACTTTCCTTGAGGTCGATATACATGTATAGCTTAAACACAACTACCAATACAGGTATGTGTAATAGTTTATCCGTGACCACCAATACAGGTATGTGTCAGGGCTTCGAAAATTACCGGTTTGTCGGTTTTTGACCGATTTTTATCATTTCAGACCGATTCTAACAGTCAAAATACCTTTAAAAATCGGTCCAAAATATTGTTGAAAAAAGTCAAGAAATCGGTCTATAACGAACCTAATTTGGTAAGTATAATCCGTTGAAACATTTCACACGTTTCCAATTTACGACCGAACTGGATAATTGCCACCTGAGGCCACATGTCTCCATGGTGATCAGGCGATCAATGCATGTCATGTCAATTACATGATATTAGTGCGGTAATCGTTTGATGTTTACAGCAAAACTACCGACATTTGTTAGTTTCTTTGAAGTGGACTGAATGATTGACAGTCGATTATTTTAGAATTTTATAAAGAATTTGTTTTTAAATGTTTGCATTAAATTAAAGAAGTGTGCTAGGATTAATTTGCAATTAAATAATAATTAATATTTTAAATAGAAATCCGAAAATCCGTTATGACTCGGAATGTACTCAAAATATACGACGGGTATATAATGTTTAGTATTTTTATTGTACAGCGCCCTTCAATTCAATATTGAAATGGCACAACGCAGTATATCTGTGATGTTTAAAGAGTCAAATGCAGTTGATATAATATAGTTTGACGGGACCGAGTTCGATTTGGGCCGAGTTCACCCGCTTCCACCGGTGATACAGGTGACTAGATAAAATTTACCTCTATCAAAATGTCCTACCATTCATTTATTTTTAAATGCCGTACACTTAAAACTATTATTAGACAAAAGGAAAATTTACCAGACCTATAGTAACGGATAAAGTACAGTTTGTCCTGAACATACATGCGATTTTTAAATATAATTGACTGGTGACAGCATGGAAATAAAGCAAAAAAAGCAAATTGGAATTACGATTATATGGGGGGGGGTGCACAAATATTGGCAGGACATGATGGGGGGGGGGTACTGACTCGATTTCGGCCCGGACCGATTTGGTTTTGAAAATTTTCGAAGCCCTGGTATGTGTAATAGTTTATACGTGACCACCAATACAGGTATGTGTAATAGTTTATACGTGACCACCAATACAGGTATGTGTAATAGTTTATACGTGACCACCAATACAGGTATGTGTAATAGTTTATACGTGACCACCAATACAGGTATGTGTAATAGTTTATATGTGACCACCAATACAGGTATGTGTAATAGTTTATACGTGACCACCAATACAGGTATGTGTAATAGTTTATACGTGACCACCAATACAGGTATGTGTAATAGTTTATACGTGACCACCAATACAGGTATGTGTAATAGTTTATACGTGACCACCAATACAGGTATGTGTAATAGTTTATACGTGACCACCAATACAGGTATGTGTAATAGTTTATACGTGACCACCAATACAGGTATGTGTAATAGTTTATACGTGACCACCAATACAGGTATGTGTAATAGTTTATACGTGACCACCAATACAGGTATGTGTAATAGTTTATACGTGACCACCAATACAGGTAAGTGTAATAGTTTATACGTGACCACCAATACAGGTATGTGTAATAGTTTATACGTGACCACCAATACAGGTATGTGTAATAGTTTATGCGTGACCACCAATACAGGTATGTGTAATAGTTTATATGTGACCACCAATACAGGTATGTGTAATAGTTTATACGTGACCACCAATACAGGTATGTGTAATTATATAGATACGTATTATATAGATGTTATATGACTGTCATACTGGAGATGTTATATGACTGTCATACTGGAGATGTTATATGACTGTCATACTGGAGATGTTATATGACTGTCATACTGGAGATGTTATATGACTGTCATACTGGAGATGTTATATGACTGTCATACTGGATATGTTATATGACTGTCATACTGGAGATGTTATATGACTGTCATACTGGAGATGTTATATGACTGTCATACTGGAGATGTTATATGACTGTCATACTGGATATGTTATATGACTGTCATACTGGAGATGTTATATGACTGTCATACTGGAGATGTTATATGACTGTCATACTGGAGATGTTATATGACTGTCATACTGGAGATGTTATATGACTGTCATACTGGAGATGTTATATGACTCACACTGGAGATGTTATATGACTGTCATACTGGAGATGATATATGACTGTCATACGGCCAAGATCAGTTGACATATCATACATGATGCAGAAAGATGTATCTGTTTGATGTCTCAATATACTTTAGACTCTATGTCATGTGAACTATAATCATCTAAAACTAACCAAATCCTCTCTCTGTATCAGTCTAAATTCTTACCTTTGCACTTGCGACTGGCCACCTGAAGCATGGCATAAAGGGATATTCTCACACTTTCTCTGACTTCACCCAGTAAGAACAAGTTTCTCTCCACACATTTGAACGAACTGTACAACTTCAGGCATAGCTCTTGTAAGTCTTCGTGCAAGGCGGCGGGACTACTCCGTTTACACTCTGGGCGAGAAGGCTTACTACCCGGCTCACCTGTACAGACAAAATATAGCAGCATCTATATACAAGACAGTTTGATTAATAGTGAGGTTTCTAGTAAATAGGATGCAGATATCTTGAGATTTATGTTAAGAACAAAAGGAAAGGGATTCGAATAAATTACTATGTAACTTTTCCCCAATCCTAACTGTGCTGTTGCAACTAGTCCTGTGTTATGTACCACCATTGTTGAATAACATATTGCTTAAATTCGAAAAACAAATATCTAATAAATGGTTTTAGTAAACAATTTACATTAGATAACACCAACAGATTTTAGTAAACAATAGATAACACTAAAGGATTTTAGTAAACAATTTAAAGATACACTAAAGGATTTTAGTAAACAATTTAAATTAGATAACACCAACATATTTTAGTAAACAATTTAAATTAGATAACACTTAAAGGATTTTAGTAAACAATTTAAATTAGATAACACTAAAGGATTTTAGTAAACAATTTAAATTAGATAACACTAAAAGATTTTAGTAAACAATTTAAATTAGATAACACTAAAAGATTTTAGTAAACAATTTAAATTAGATAACACTAAAAGATTTTAGTAAACAATTTAAATTAAATAACACTAAAAGATTTTAGTAAACAATTTAAATTAAATAACACTAAAAGATTTTAGTAAACAATTTAAATTAGATAACACTAAAAGACTTTAGTAAACAATTTAAATTAGATAACACTAAAAGATTTTAGTAAACAATTTAAATTAGATAACACCAACATATGTTAGTAAACAATTTAAATTAGATAACACTAAAAGATGTTAGTAAACAATTTAAATTAGATAACACCAAAATATTTTAGTAAACAATTTAAATTAGATAACACTAATTGAATATTTATGTCACACCTACAATTCAACAAAGAGGACCCCTCTCATATTTAATTTATTTTCTACAGACGGATAGGTAGTCCAGTGATGAACAATATGGACTGGAAATCCAGGGATCGCAGGTTCGATACCCGTCTGACTCTAATAAAATTAACAGTCTTTCATATATATACACATATGTTATGTAACGTATATCTATATAGTAGAGTACATAGATAAAAATGTGTTCAAAAAGCATGTACAGACTAGTCAGAGAATGTTTGTGTTTATTCAACCAGTTAAATTTAAACTTACCCACTCCACAACGATTGCGAAACAAGCTTTAACAACACATATTAATCACCCTCGTTGGCTCCGATGAAAGCGTAAATGTGGGCATTAGTGTGGGAGGAAACCGGAGTACCTGGAGAAAACCCACCTGTCCGATCTGGCGACCACCATATCATCTCACATACTTCCCGTTCCAAGGATCGAACCAGGGTCCCATTGGTGAGAAGTGAGCACGCTAACCACTGCGCTAATTGGACAGCCCAAGTCACAGGTTCGATCCACCATCTGATCTTAATAAAATTAATTGTTTTTCAGATGGGACTTTAAACCGAGGTCTCGTGTCGGTGCTGTACACCGTGCATGTAAAAGAACCAGAGGAGACTCTGGAATGGGTCTCTGTCTGTATCATTGCACTATCCTCCAAAAATCTAAAATAACTAATCTCTTGAGGAGGCGTCTCTCATATGAGCAGCGACGATAAATAAACATAAAAGACACATACTCCCAAGCAGCAAGAGCATTAGAGATACTTGATATAGACCGATCATATCTTAAAAGGCGCCGTGGTCTTGTCGATAATTGGTTAACAGTCATGACTCTCAGAATTAACATATAAATGTATGAAGATTAATTAATAATCCTAAGCTAAATACATTCACAACTGGGAACAGCTATGTCCCAATGTGGAAGTCGTGATAGCGATGTGGTAGCGCGTTCGCTTCATGTGTGTAAGACCCGGGGTTCGAGCCCCGCTGAAGCCGCTAAGATTGTGTCCTTAGGCAAGGCATTTAAATTCCACATGCCTCTTCTCTCTCCCTCGTGGCAATGGATTCCATCAGGAATGAGGTCTCAAGAGCGATTAATATAAATGGTAAGAACTTGTTTCGCAATCGATCAAAAAGTAAGTTTGTATAAACTATGTCCCAATGTCATTTCTGCCATACAAGACCAGGACGCCACTATGCAATCAAACAGACTAAGCACCACTAACACCGGAAGACCACACATCCTTGTTACCTGAGACATCGCCCGTCTTAGAGTTCCTTGTACCAGACTGCTTATCTGTGTCCTTATTTTTGGAATCTTTGGCTTCTTTAACTGTTTAGAAAAGATGAATCCATGATTTAAAGTGAACAATTACATCTCTGTGTTGTTGTCTAGTTATATGGTATGGTGTACAAACACATCAATAGGTCGTATGTCCTCAACAAAGAATTAAACGTATTTTCTGCAATATGAACGTGTGGTACTAAATAACCGTTCAGTTCCAAAGATATGAGCTTACATACAAACTTGGGAAAAGTTTCATTGAACAATAGTAAAGCCAGATTCTTCTTATTGCTTGGCTTACGCAACACTAACACCTGAAGACCACAAGTCCTTGTTACCCGAGACGTCGCACTCGTGAGACTGCTTATCTTTGTCCTCACCGCCATGGCTGTCCGATTAGCACAGTGGTTAGCGCGCTCGCTTCTCACCAATGCAACCCGGGTTCGATCCTCGGACCGGGAAGTATGTGAGATGGTTCGATGTTCGCCAGATAGGGCAGGTGGGTTTTCTGTTGTAAGAACTTGTTTCGCAATCGAGCTAAAATATATTTGTATAGACTAACAAATCGAGACGCCAGGTGGTTATCAAATTGTTGGCAAGTCTTTTATTCAGGTGTAAGTTATATAACTTATATCTATATAGTAGAGTACATAGATACACATGTGTTATGTAACGTATATCTATATAGTAGAGTACATAGATACACATGTGTTATGTAACGTATATCTATATAGTAGAGTACAGAGTACATATATACACATGTGTTATGTAACGTATATCTATATAGTAGAGTACATATATACACATGTGTTATGTAACGTATATCTATATAGTAGAGTACATAGATACACATATGTTATGTAACGTATATCTATATAGTAGAGTACATAGATACACATGTGTTATGTAACGTATATCTATATAGTAGAGTACATAGATACACATGTGTTATGTAACGTATATCTATATAGTAGAGTACATAGATACACATGTGTTATGTAACATATATCTATATAGTAGAGTACATAGATACAACTTTGTTATGTAATGTATATCTATATAGTAGAGTACATAGATACACATGTGTTATGTAACGTATATCTATATGGTAGAGTACATAGATACACATATGTTATGTAACGTATATCTATATAGTAGAGTACATAGATACAACTTTGTTATGTAACGTATATCTATATAGTAGAGTACATAGATACAACTTTGTTATGTAACGTATATCTATATGGTAGAGTACATTGATACACATGTGTTATGTAACGTATATCTATATGGTAGAGTACATAGATACACATGTGTTATGTAACGTATATCTATATGGTAGAGTACATAGATACACATGTGTTATGTAACGTATATCTATATAGTAGAGTAATTAGATACACATGTGTTATGTAACGTATATCTATATAGTAGAGTACATAGATACAACTTTGTTCAAAAAGCATGTATAGACTAGTCAGAGAATGTTTGTGTTTATTCAACCAGTTAAATTGAAACTTAACCACTCCACAACGATTGCGAAACAACCTTTAACAACATATATTAAGCACCCTCGTTGGCTCCGATGAAAGCGTAATTGTGGTCATTAGTGTGGGAGGACACCGGAGTACCTGGAGAAAACCCACCTGTCCGATCTGGCGACCACCATACCATCTCACATACTTCCCGGTCCGAGGATCGAACCCGGGTCGCATTGGTGAGAAGCGAGCACGCTAACCACTGAGCTAATCGGACAGCCCAAGTCACAGGTTCGATCCACCGTCTGATCTTAATAAAATTAATTGTCTTTCAGATAGGACTTTAAACCGAGGTCTCGTGTCGGTGCTGTACACCGTGCATGTAAAAGACCCAGAGGAGACTCTGGAATGGGTCTCTGTCTGTATCATTGCACTATCCTCCAAACATCTAAAATTACTAATCTCTTCAGGAGGCGTCTCTCATATGGGATGCGACGATAAATAAACGTAAAATACACATACTCCCAAGCAGCAAGAGCATTAGAGATACTTGATATAGACCGATCATATCCTAAAAGGCGCCGTGGTCTTGTCGATAATTGGTTAACAGTCATGACTCTCAGAATTAACATATAAATGTATGAAGATTAATTAATAATCCTAAGCTAAATACATTCTCAAATGGAACAGCTATGTCCCAATGTGGAAGTCATGATAGCGTAGTGGTAGCGCGTTCGCTTCATGTGTGTAAGACCCGGGGTTCGAGCCCCGCTGAAGCCGCTAAGATTGTGTCCTTAGGCAAGGCATTTAAATTCCACATGCCTCTTCTCTCTCCCTCGTGGCAATGAATTCCATCAGGAATGAGGTCTCAAGAGCGATTAATATAAATTGTAAGAACTTGTTTCGCAATCGATCAAACAGTAAGTTTGTATAAACTATGTCCCAATGTCAGTTCTGGCATACAAGACCAGGACGCCACTATGCAATCAAACAGACTAAGCACCACTAACACCTGAAGACCACACATCCTTGTTACCTGAGACATCGCCAGTCTGAGAGTTCCCTGTACCATCTGTGTCTTTGGATTTACCTGTTTGGAAAAGATGAATCCATGATTTAAAGTGAACAATTACATCTCTGTGTTGTTGTCTAGTTATATGGTATGGTGTACAAACACATCAATAGGTCGTATGTCATGAACAAAGAATTAAAAGTATTTTCTGCAATATGAACGTGTGGTACTAAATAACCATTCAGTTCCAAAGATATGAGCTTACATACAAACTTGGGAAAAGTTTCATTGAACAATAGTAAAGCCAGATTCTTCTTATTGCTTGGCTTACGCAACACTAACACCTGAAGACCACAAGTCCTTGTTACCCGAGACGTCGCACTCGTGAGACTGCTTATCTTTGTCCTCACCCCCATGGCTGTCCGATTAACACAGTGGTTAGCGCGCTCGCTTCTCACCAATGCAACCCGGGTTTGATCCTCGGACCGGAAAGTATGTGAAATGGTACGATGGTCGGCAGATAGGACAAGTGGGGTTTCTCCGAGTACTCCGGTTCCCTCCCACATGAATTACCACATTTACGCTTTCATCCGCGCCACCGAGAGTGATTAATATAAGTTGTTAAATCTTGCTTCGCAATCGTGAAATAAATAAAGTCTGTGGCTGGTCAGTAGCAAGCCAAATAACTAATAATATTGAGCCGTCACAGAGAAATAGGAGCCAGATACAAGGCGATGCAGATGTTTTTACAAGAAACTCACAAATAAAGGTATGAACTTATAAAGTAACTTTAAAGTAAGAGGAATGTGTGGATCATTGCTAGTATCCTCAGCTCACTTGTGCTATATAAGTTTATCTTCTTTCAACAATACTTATTATTTATAAAGAATGATTTCAAAGTGCTACTGTGCAAACAATTCTTTGAATAGTCACGCTAACCAGAATTCTTACAGCAGCACCTAAGCAAGATTCCAAATTAAGGCAAAATGATGCATAAAAAGGACACCATATCTTCGAAGTCACACAATAGATTGACTTCTGCTACAGTAGGTTAACCATAAACTCCCTGCTAAGCATCAGTCATACAGCAAGGATTCTGTTAGGGCTGAGATCAAATTGCTGGATGTCAGACACAGGCGATGCTGTTATTTACGCTGTTTACATACATTTAATGTCTTCGATCTACTTACCTTCATTTCCTCTGTCTTTCCCTGCTGAGTTTATATTATCCCAGGCCTCATCTGACTTCATGCCTGCATTCATTTTGTCAGTGAAAAGTTGATCAAAGTCGCTGTTCCACCAAGGATTGTTCGTAAACTCAAACTCTTCACAATAGTCGTCATCATTGCCTGATCCTGTTTTGCCTGATCCTGTTTTATCTGATCCTGTTTTGCCTGATCCTGTTTTGCCTGATCCTGTTTTGCCTGATCCTGTTTTATCTGATCCTGTTTTGCCTGATCCTGTTTTATCTGATCCTGTTTTGCTTGATCCTGTTTTATCTGATCCTGTTTTGCCTGATCCTGTTTTATCTGATCCTGTTTTGCCTGATCCTGTTTTATCTGATCCTGTTTTGCCTGATCCTGTTTTATCTGATCCTGTTTTGCCTGATCCTGTTTTATCTGATCCTGTTTTGCCTGATCCTGTTTTATCTGATCCTGATTTGTCTGATCCTGTTTTTCCTGATCCTGATTTGTCTGATCCTGATTTGTCTGATCCTGTTTTGCCTGATCCTGTTTGATCTGATCCTGATTTGTCTGATCCTGTTTTTCCTGATCCTGATTTGTCTGATCCTGTTTTGCCTGATCCTGTTTGATCTGATCCTGATTTGTCTGATCCTGTTTTTCCTGATCCTGATTTGTCTGATTTCTGGTCACTTTTCTCTAGATCCTCTACATTGACATATCTCAGTTGTTCTCCCTCATACATGATTAGGCCCCACACTATAAAATTATAAATGGAAATACAGAATTATATTTTTAAAGCTGTAGATCTATCGGATGTATTGCAAGTCGATCAATAATTATTTCATAAGACGCCACTGTGAAAAATGAGTCCTTATACATGTGTGAGAATATACGTAGTCTGTATATGGAAATATATAGTATACATATATGGAACATTTGGTATACGGATCCGAACACTCCAATCCACTTGGATATATAAGGTCACTACAATCCGGTCACTTTGAAATATAGACTCTCTACACTCCCGCATGAGTGGATATACAAGCTCCTTGCACTCCACTATAATTGGATATACAGGCTCCTTACACTACACTATAATTGGATATACAGGCTCCTTACACTCCACTATAATTGGATATACAGGCTCCTTGCACTCCACTATAATTGGATATACAGGCTCCTTACACTCCCCTATAATTGGATATACAGGCTCCTTACACTCCACTATAATTGGATATACAGGCTCCTTACACTACACTATAATTGGATATACAGGCTCCTTACACTCCACTATAATTGGATATACAGGCTCCTTACACTCCACTATAATTGGATATACAGACTCCTTACACTACACTATAATTGGATATACAGGCTCCTTACACTCCACTATAATTGGATATACAGGCTCCTTGCACTCCACTATAATTGGATATACAGACTCCTTACACTCCCCTATAATTGGATATACAGTCTCCTTACACTACCCTATAATTGGATATACAGGCTCCTTACACTACCCTATAATTGGATATACAGGCTCCTTACACTCCACTATAATTGGATATACAGGCTCCTTACACTCCCCTATAATTGGACATACAGGCTCCTTACACTCCACTATAATTGGACATACAGGCGCCTTACACTCCACTATAATTGGATATACAGGCTCCTTACATTACCCTATAATTGGATATACAGGCTCCTTACACTACACTATAATTGGATATACAGGCTCCTTACACTACCCTATAATTGGATGTACAGGCTCCTTACACTCCCCTATAATTGGATATACAGGCTCCTTACACGCTGGACTGGTAATCCAGGGATCGCAGGTTCGATCCCCCGTCTGACCCTAATAAAATTAACAGTCTTTCAGATGGGACATTAAACCGAGGTCTCGTGTCGGTGCTTTACACCGTGCATGTAAAAGAACCAGAGGAGACTCTGGAATGGGTCTCTCTCTGTATCATTGCACTATCCTCCAAAAATCTAAAATAACTAATCTCTTCAGGAGGCGTCGCTCATATGGGCAACCGGTAGCGACGATAAATAAACGTAAAAACACACACACACACTCACTCAAGATATAGTAATTTAATATTCATATAACGCGATAGTGGAACAAAATTGCTAGCATGTTGTGCAAAGGAAACAACAATAAAAACAGAGGAAACCACTTAATAGGACCTACTTACTTTAGGGAGTATTCAGTAGAAGTAACTGACCATTGTCTCTTATTGAACAGTACACTGTTTGCTGTTTGCATGCATACTATATAACCCATGAAAGTCTAAGCACAACATTTCTGAAAACTGACCTAATGCACTTTTTTTTTGTATTAATATTTTTTTTATTTTCCTTTTCATGTCATTACAAGAACAAATTACATACATACACATATATACATACATACACACATATACATATATACATACATACACATATATACATACATACATACATACATACATACACATACATGCACGTATTAAACATTTCAGTTAGTGATTAAGAATAATAATATTATGTCATCATGAAAGGTCACAAAGAATAAGATGTTTTTTTATAGAAGGAAGTGATAATAGATTTAAATAGAGTTAAAAGAGTAGATTCTTCCGTTACATTTAACGGAGCAAAAACAAAGGGATAAAACAGCAACAAAACAAAGAGAAAAAACAAACGGTTTTGAGAAAACTGTCCTAGAGCTGTATTTGATCCCATTTATTATTATGAGTAGCAATTTTGTCCTTTATTATTGCAATATGTCTTTCTACTTCCTTTCGTTTCCTCAGGTAACAAACGAACACTTCAAACATAGGAGTTGTGTGGTTGAGTTTATTCAAACATAGGAGTTGTGTGGTTGAGTTTATTCAAACATAGGAGTTGTGTGGTTGAGTTTATTTTTGAAGATAAAGAATTTTGCTAAAATAATAATAAAATTCACTATCGACATTATTTGGTCATTTGAGATATATTTATAACCAAAGCTTATATATTGGTAGTTTAATGTTACATTAAAATTTTGACTCGCAAAGAACATATCTAGATGTGACCAAAAATGTTGTATATGAGGGCATTCCCAGAATATATGTCGTAGGGTTTCCACTTGCATAGTACAGAAATCACATAGACTCAAGTCAACTAGATGTATTTGATGTAGAAATTTATTTGTTGGCAATATTCTTGTAACATATTTGTACTGGAATACCCTCAGTTTAGATTCTATTGTACTTTTAAATGGTGTTATGTAAATACTTTTCCAGTCCAAGTTTTCAAATTCACTGTTCCATTTTTGTTCTGCTTTGTTTATTATGCTAGTATTGTGCTTTTCAAGATATTTTTTGTACAAATATTTGTTTGGTTTCTTTATCTGCATAATGTTGTTGATGAGTAGATATGGTTGTATTTGTTGGCTTTCTAATTTAATATTGTTTTTCCATTGTTGGGGGATATTCGATAACAGTGAATAATACTGAAGAAAATCTTTATTTTCAATTCCGTACAAATTCTTAAATGTGTTAAAACTATAAAATTGTTCGTTATCAACATCGTATAAATGCTTAATTTTCGTAATGCCTTTGTCAAACCATGATTTATTGAATATGGTAGAATTTGAAATTTTTATCTTGGAATTGTTCCATATACTTTCGTTAGATACCATATTTATCTTTGGGTCATAATTAATTTTTGCCCAACTTTCAATAACATCTTTTAGGAAGTTGTTTTTTATTTGCCTGTTTAAATCCTTGTAACAGATATTGCACTCAAAGAACATTTTACCACCAAATTTATTAATTTCTTTAATGTAAATATCTTTCCAGTAACCATTGTTGTTTATTCCTGTATTTAAAATTCGTTTAACCCAATTAGCCTTTAGTGCGTTAACAAACGATTTGACATCAATCATTTTTAAGCCTCCTTCTTTATAATCTCTTGTTATAATATTTCTGGCAATTTTATCGGGTTTTCCATCCCAAAGGAAGGAGTATAAACATTTGGTTAATTCCGTGAAATATATTTCAGGAGGATTTTCAAGAACAGACAATGGGTATATTATTTTGGGTAGTGCATACGATTTTAATACTGTTATTTTTCCGAGTAAACTAAGCTTATGTTTTTTCCACTTATTCAAACATGAGAATAATTCACCTAGTTTTGGTTCAAAATTGATGTCCATTTGAGTTGTTTCATTTTGCAAAATATCTTTTCCGTATTTCTTAAAGAGCCTATTTGAAGTAGGCTACTGTTGATTTGTGTGTGTTAAGTTTAAGACCTGATATTACACTGAATTCATCGATGATCTTGATTAGAGTACCAAAAGAGTTGTTAGAACCATCTGTTATAAATGCTGCATCATCCACAAACATGGAGTTCTTTATTTCTTTTTGTGATAAAATTATTCCTTTGATATTTTGTTCCTGTCTAACAGCTATAGATAATATTTCTATTGCTATTATGAACAAGTAAGGGGAAAGGGCAACCTTGGCGAACACCCCGTCGTTCAATGCTAAAAAAGTCTGACATATTACCGTTATTTGTTATACACCCTTGTATATCATGATAAAAGACATGTACCAATTTTTTCAAGGAATCTCCAAAGTTAAAATAATCCAGTGTTTTTAACAAGAATATATGATCTAAGCTGTCAAAAGCCTTTTCAAGAAAAAAAGTAGTCCAGGTTTGTTATTATCATTAAGATTATCAATCACATCGTATATAAGCCTAATGTTTTCGCCAATATATCTTCCTTTAATAAATCTGGTTTGAGAGCTATGAATTATACTAGCAATCACACTTTTGATTCTGTTTGCAATTGCTTTTGTAGCTATTTTATAGTCAATATTAAGAAGTGATATTGGTCTCCAATAATATTTTCGTAAGAAGGGTTAGCTCCTTATCCTTCTTTGGGATAAGGTTTATGACACTTTGTCATTGCAATTGTGTTAAGTTGCCATTTTCATATGAGTAATTAATTGAATTAATATAGTAAGTTTTAATGTCTGGCCAAAATATTTTGTAAAATTCGGCTGTGATGCCATCAGCACCTGGACTTTTATTATTATTCATATTGTGTAAAGCTTTTGCACATTCATATTCTGTTAATTTACCTTCACAGGATTCCCTTTGTACATCATTAATTGTTTCAGTATTTTCAGGAAAGAAGTCATTCTCCGATGTATTATAATTACTTCGCTTATACAATATTTCATAAAATAGTTTTGTTTCATTTAAAATAGCATTGGCTTCATTTACCTCCCTATCATCAATTAATAGTCCAGATATTATTTTACTCTCATTTTGTTTCCTTTCAAGATTAGAAAAATATTTACTGTTTCTATCCATTCCTTCTATATATTGTCATTTTGTTCTTAAATAATATCCTTCTGCTCTCTTAAGTGAGTATTGTTCAAGTTCTTCTTTTTTATTTTTAATATTTTCAAGCAAGGTTTCATTCATTGGTGCGGTACTAAGTTGTTCTTCTAATGTGTCTATATCTTTAACTAACTGCTGTTCATGTTCTTGGTCCGTTCTCTTTTTATGGACACAGTATTTAATAGTAGGTGTTTCTTATTGAACCTTTGATCAATTCCCACAATATATTGGGGTTTGTATCTACGTTTATTTCTGTTGTTTCAGTAATAGTGTCTCGTATTTTGTTTTGGTATAGGGTTTCCAGAAGAATAGAGTTATTTAATTTAAAATATCCTGTACCTCTAACTAGTTTATTTAAATCAAGCTTTAGAAACACTAACGAATGGTCTAATCTTATTCCCGTAGTAATTTTACATTCTTTTACACTATTTATTATGTTTGTAGAGACAAGAAAAAAGTCTAACCTGCAAAAGATTGGAGGTTTACTATTAGAGTGCCAAGTAAATTTATTTAAATCTACATTTTTGACTCGCCATATATCTGTCAGTTGATAATTTTGCATTATGCTGTTAAGTTTAGATCTACTGAGTTTCTTTGTGTCTATTCTTCCATTTGTTTTGTCCATTTCGATATTAAGAACTGTATTAAAATCTCCGTCTATAATAAAGGTTTTTTCGTCATTGTGTGCTATAAATTGTTCGAGTACATTAAAGAATTTAATATCATCATTATTTGGTCCATATACGTTCAATAATGAAATGTCAGTATCATTTATTTTAACATTTAAGCATTGGAGACGACCTTCTACAAGCTCACTATATTCGTAAGATAAAATCGAGTTTGATAATAAAATGCCAATTCCTTTGCTGTTCGAACTGTCTCCACTTAAAAACATTTTCGATCCCCATTCCTTTTCCCAAATTCCAATAGACGTTTTTGTGCAATGCAATTCTTGTAATAGACATATATCATACTTATTTTCTCTTAACCAATTAAATATGTGTTTCCGTTTTTTTATTTCGCCTAATCCCCTTACATTAAAAGAACATATTTTATTCACCATAATAGTTTAAACAATAGTAGTCACACTGCAGTATAAATGACATGGATGCACTAACATGGGAGTGTAAAGAGGACAGATTCTCAGGATATGAAAAGGAAGGTACATGCATAGTATTTGTAAAGGAGAGATCGAAAGACCAAATGAAACTAAAAATTACAGTTTCCATTGACCTAATGCACTTGGCTGAATAGCAAACAACATAGATCCTGATAAGACACGGCGTTACGCCGTTGGCCCGTGGCTGATCTGGATCTATGTTGTTTGCACATTCCAATTTATTCCGCATTTTAAGGGTTAAGAAGCAAACCCCATGGGTTCATATATACAGATAATAAACAAATACCAGCTTATTTTCATCCAAATAGTTCAAACTAACAATGTACAAAGCACTATGCAAACATTTCATTTTTAAGAGAATATTTGTTTGTTACAGTGCATGATCATATTATATTTCACCGAATGAATATTGAAAACATTATACCACGAGAGGTGCTAGTTTGTGCATTGATTCATTGAGTACTACAACTGTGCTTGCAATGTTTCTAATGCACGTATAGTTCAGCTGCGAGTACTCAACTGACATTTAACAGGGTTATTTGTGCATTTATATTATACTCTTTGTACATACATATTAATAATGATTTGTAAATATGTTATGCTCTTCAGAAATGGAGGAAATAAAAGTATCTATCTATCTATCTATCTATCTATCTTTCTATGTTCATAAATATTTGATCATTCACTAAAGCAACCAAAGGCTGAACAGTGATTTTATGATATTAAACGATGCAACAGAGTGCTAAATGGCATTATAAATTCGTATTTAGAAGACTAAAAATGACGTCATAATAGAAGTCGCAGTCATGTCACTGACAGCTCGCGTTGTGAGTTACAGCTCACATACATATAGAGATATATCCCAGAATACCCATAGAAATCCCATAGATATGTTCATAATATAGATTCAAGATAGGACAAAATTGCCTCCCGCTATAAATTATAAGATAGGACATAATCCGCCCCCACCCCTATCTCTCTCTCCGCAAAACAATGTGTAAATATGAAACCTGTAAACATACATAGGATCTTACAGGAGTGCTGATTTCATAGCATAAATATGAAACCCGTTTTGGAATTTTGTTTTTAAACGAGCCTTTTGCCGAGGTGTGGCGTCCGTCGTCCAGTGGTAGAGCTTCGGATTTGGAATCTAATGGTCCCGGGTTTGATACTCGGTTAGGCCACGTATGTAGTGTCATTGAGAAGGCACCTCACACACATTTCTTAGTACTGGTTAACCACTTAGGTCGGCTAAGCCTGCTCAGGAAAACATGTCTAGGTCCCCGCAAGTGATTTGACATTAATGGAACATACATACATACAGTAGCAACAACCACAAATTTGAAGAAATAAAACATTTCTGTTTGCCTGTATATTGTTTAGCCTTATTACATTAAGCTGCATCCGTACGCCAGAGTAACTAATCCGTGATAATCCAACAACTTCACGTAAATAATCAACACAATAGTTTTTAATCACTGTATTTCACTAGTGCATATTTAGCATTTTATTTATCTGTATATATGTGTAATGTGTATTGCAAGCTGTCAATGTCATGCCGTGACCAATCAGAATCCTTCCTGGTGTATAAACGTGTGTACATATAAGAATTTATGTCATAGGTGCATTGCATTGAAATCAACCAAAGTTATGTGATACAATACAATACAATAAAAGGTCAGGTGTTAAGTATTGCAACAACAAACATGACACAAACACATTATTTAGTTAACCCTACCTCCCTACCCCAACTTTGATTCGTTCCCCAGACTTGTCCACATGTATTTGGGTTGGAATCAATTGAGAGGTGTTAGCATACACCTATATGAACACATTGGTGAAGAAAGCTATTGGTAAGCATTTTTTTCACAGATGGTTAGGAACTTTCCAAAATGCCCTATCTACATTAATAATTCAGCACAATATTAACTAAAGCACATAATTAGACATCCTGTCAAAGTAACAATTAAGATCAAAGTAAACGTACAATATAGATGAAAATTACCCTATCTAAGTCTACATTGGAGGGAATATGTCCTATATGGATCTACATTGGAGGGAATATGTCCTATCTGGGTCTACATTGGAGGGAATATGTCCTATATGGATCTACATTGGAGGGAATATGTCCTATCTGGGGCTACATTGGAAGGCCTATGTCCTATCTGGGTCTACATTGGAGGGAATATGTCCTATATGGGTCTACATTGGAGGGAATATGTCCTAACTGGGTCTACATTGGAGGGAATATGTCCTAACTGGGTCTACATTGGAGGGAATATGTCCTATATGGGTCTACATTGGAGGGAATGTGTCCTATATGGGACTACATTGGAGGGAATATGTCCTAACTGGGTCTACATTGGAGGGAATATGTCCTATATGGGTCTACATTGGAGGGAATATGTCCTATCTGGGTCTACATTGGAGGGAATATGTCCTAACTGGGTCTACATTGGAGGGAATATGTCCTATATGGGTCTACAGTGGAGGGAATATGTCCTATATTGGTCTACATTGGAGGGAATATGTCATATATGGGTGTACATTGGAGGGAATATGTCCCATATGGGTCTACATTGGAGGGAATATGTCATATATGGGTCTACATTGGAGGGAATATGTCCTATATGGGTCTACATTGGAGGTAATATGTCCTATCTTGGTCTACATTGGAGGGAATATGTCATATATGGGTGTACACTGGAGGGAATACGTCCTACATGGGTCTACATTGGAGGAAATATGTCCTGTATGGGTCTACAGTGGAGGGAATATGTCATACATTGGTCTACATTGCAGGGAATATGTCATATATGGGTGAACATTGGAGGGAATATGTCCTATATGGGTCTACATTGGAGGGAATATGTCCTATATGGGTCTACATTGGAGGGAATATGTTCTATCTGGGTCTACATTGGAGGGAATATATCATATGTGGGTCTACATTGGAGGGAATATGTCCTACATGGGTCTACATTGGAGGGAATATGTCCTATATGGGTCTACATTGGAGGGAATATGTCCTAGCTGGGTCTACATTGGAGGGAATATATCATATGTGGGTCTACATTGGAGGGAATATGTCCTACATGGGTCTACAGTGGAGGGAATATGTCATACCTTGGTCTACATTGGAGGGAATATGTCATATATGGGTGAACATTGGAGGGAATATGTCCTATATGGGTCTACATTGGAGGGAATATGTCCTATATGGGTCTACATTGGAGGGAATATGTTCTATCTGGGTCTACATTGGAGGGAATATATCATATGTGGGTCTACATTGGAGGGAATATGTCCTACATGGGTCTACATTGGAGGGAATATGTCCTATATGGGTCTACATTGGAGGGAATATGTCCTAGCTGGGTCTACATTGGAGGGAATATGTCCTATCTGGGACTACATTGGAGGGAATATGTCCTAACTGGGTCTACATTGGAGGGAATATGTCCTAACTGGGTCTACATTGGAGGGAATATGTCCTATATGGGTCTACAGTGGAGGGAATATGTCCTATATTGGTCTATATTGGAGGGAATATGTCATATATGGGTGTACATTGGAGGGTATATGTCCTATATGGGTCTACATTGGAGGGAATATGTCCTATCTGGGTCTACATTGGAGGGAATATGTCATATCTGGGTCTACATTGGAGGGAATATGTCCTATCTGGATCTACATTGGAGGGAATATGTCCTACCTGGTCTACACTGGAGGGAATATGTCATATCTGGGTATACATTGGAGGGAATATGTCCTATATGGGTCTACATTGGAGGGAATATGTCCTACCTGGGTCTACAGTGGAGGGAATATGTCCTACTTGGGGCTACATTGGAGGGAATATGTCATATATGGGTCTACATTGGAGGGAATATGTCCTACCTGGGTCTACATTGTAGGGAATATGTCCTATTTGGGTCTACAGTCAAACCTGTGTTAGTGGTCACCTCCATTAAGCAGCCAACCTGTACTACGCAGCCTGTTTCCAGATTCCCATTCCGTTGTTTTATTATACATTTGACCGCTATTAAGCAGCCACCTGTGCTAAGCAGCCACTTTTTGTGATTCCCTTGGCTGGCTGCTTAACACAGGTTTGACTGTACATTCGAGGGAATATGTCCTATCTGGGTCTACATTGGAGAGAATATGTCCTATCTGGGTCTACATTGGAGGGAATATGTCCTACCTGGGTATACATTGGAGGGAGTATGTCCTATCTGGGATTTTATTTACGAGGAATTTGCCCTACCGTGAATCTAAATGGGGGATTTTGTCCAACATGGGATTATAAAAATGTGGGAGGGAGGGGGGGGGCGTTATGTCCTATCTTTTGTTTAGATGGGTTGGGATTATGTACTTCTGAGTCAAAAACATGTGGAAGGGGGATTATGTCAGTATCACATTAAATTTGATCCCTGAAATACCAGTCTGTCTTGAGAACAATGCAAGTTCCTATATACAAGAAGTAACTCCTACCAGTATGTTTGAAGTCAGCAACACATGAGTGTACTCGGTTTACACAGAATTCCTCAATCATGCCCGACTGCTGCTTCATCTGTGACCATATATCATCGGCATGCTCCGGATCACAGTGCTGTGTTTTCTCCTGTACACACTCCTTTACTTCCATCGCATCTCTGTAACAAATATATTTATAATACAATGCTCCTTCCTTTCTTTCATGTATCTCAATATTTTGTGACAAAACAGATGAACAGAAAAACAGATCTCTCCCCTACTTTCCTCTCCTCCCTAATTTAAGCTATTTTTTTTCAGAATTCCACATGGGGTATAAAACAGTAGGTCTCAATGATTTATTAATGAAAAATGAAAATATATGACAATAATGACAATATCTAATCATCCACTCCTTACAATATCTCGGTGTGCAGCACATTCTAAGTAAATGTATAATGGGGCTTTATGAAGACTATTGACACTTTGGCAACAATTGAATAACAGGATTGGTGTTTCTAAGCAATGGTCAGTGTAACAGTATCTATCCCTTCAATGCAATCAAGGCATTGAAGATGTGGACCATTTATTCTTCAAATGTAATAGATATAGAGATGAACTTTATTCACTTTTCTTCAATACTCATAGATTGCACCCATTAAGCTCCATTAAATTACTTCATGGTACAGAGTCGTTAACATATGAGGAGAACAAATGTGCATACTTACAAACAATTCTCACCATTTATTTCTTGAATTATTTATACGTTATTTGCATGTAAGACGGGTGGGGTCATGGGTTCGGGGCTGGGCGTGATATGGGGAGCATCAGTTGGAATTATGAGTCATTTGTATCAATCTATTTCGACTTTTTATTGTCATAGATTTGTCTTTGTTTTCTCCATCCAGTTTTATTTTCATCCTATTTTTGTATAATCTTTTCTTTTAATCAAACGTTAGCTAGACTTTCTGGTGCGGGCCGTTGTCTAATGTTGTCAAAACAAAACCATTTGCATTTCATACTATGTATTGTATCATTTGTGCATAACATTAACTATTGATTTGCAATAAAATATGATTAAACTAAACTATCTCTTCCACACTGACACACTGCACCATTCTTGCACCATATATTTCATGATATATTGGTAAGAATAGTCATACCAAACAAACATTTTAAAGAAAAATCAGCATCAACACAAACTAAGATTTTGTATTTTAGTTTGTGTAAACCAATTGTTTTATTCTTTATTTTTACTACCGGTATCTAACCTGCAGAAGTTGTCATCATTCCACATCCCATCCAGTCTAGCCAAGCATCTCTTCGCTCCACAAACATCACACTTGACTTGGCGGCAATGACTGTTAATCCTGGACAACAATTTTGGTAGCACATCGATGACAACATCTTTCTGTTCTCTGTTGCAGTTGTAAATATGCCTCTCCACACAGGATGATGTAAATGGTACAGTCCTACCAAATAAATTGAAATCCTTCATTACATTAATTTAAGCTTATATTGTGCTTGTTTTGTATTTCGAGTGGCATATAATTTCAAGCGGCACAAACAGCTTGAGAGAAGATTATATGAAGAATTTCCAGTTGTGCAAATACTTACGGACAAATAGAAGCCCAGTCTGGCTTGTCACATTCTAGAGATGAGTAGAGACCGTACATACAGCTGATTGCTCCGGCAACATCACACCCTTCAACATCACCTTGTCCCTCAAACCGACATTGCATGCTGGGTTCAGGCTCAGCGGGTGGGGTACACGCCCGGTCTACAACAGAGTTCACGTGCCAGAATGTCTTTTCCACACTGTGCTTTATGTCACTTTTACATCCAATGGTATCTGTTCCCACAGATATTTCCGTTAACAAAGCTTGTCTGAAGTAGAGTACATACAAGTGTTTAAGTTTAATTATACTGTATTGCTTGATTCATTTTACATATATACAATACAAAACATGACAACAGGTAAAGCAAACGGTCGGGCCACAAGTTCTAGCAACATTAGTTATGAAGTGTTAAGTATTAACTTTACACCATCATAGTTTTGGTTCCTGGCTCTGCAATTAAAGCATTAACTTTACACCATCATAGTTTTGGTTCCTGGCTCTGCAATTTAAGTATTAACTTTACACCATCATAGTTTTGGTTCCTGGCTCTGCAATTTAAGTATTAACTTTACACCATCATAGTTTTGGTTCCTGGCTCTGCAATTTAAGTATTAACTTTACACCATCATAGTTTTGGTTCCTGGCTCTGCAATTTAAGTATTAACTTACACCATCACAGTGTTGGTTCCTGGCTATGCAATTTAAGTATTAACTTTACACCATCATAGTTTTGGTTCCTGGCTCTGCAATTTAAGTATTAACTTTACACCATCATAGTTTTGGTTCCTGGCTCTGCAATTTAAGTATTAACTTTACACCATCATAGTTTTGGTGCCTGGCTCTGCAATTAAAGTATTAACTTTACACCATCATAGTTTTGGTCCCTGGCTATGCAATTTAAGTATTAACTTTACACCATCATAGTGTTGGTCCCTGGCTATGCAATTTAAGTATTAACTTTACACCATCAAATTTAAGTATTAACTTTACACCATCATAGTTTTGGTCCCTGGCTATGCAATTTAAGTATTAACTTTACACCATCATAGTTTTGGTTCCTGGCTAGGCAATTTATTAATCACCAACCTGATATGCTTACATGAATTACATACTGGTATATTTCTGTTCATTCAGTGTATTGCATAAGATATTGCATGTTAGTGCATCGTATGTCCATGCGGCTGGCTGTTATATTGTATTTATTTGTATTGATTGTATGTACAGGTTGCTCAATCCATCTATCCATCCATCTATCCAAATATTCATCTACTCATCCATCTATCCACCTATTCATCTATATATGCACCTATCCATCCATCCCTCTATGCACCTATCCATACATCTATCCATCCATCTATGCACCTATCCATCCATCCATCCATCCATCTATGCACCTATCCATTCATCCATCTATGTAAACATCCATCCATATATCCATCCATCTATTCATCTACACATCCATCTATGCATCCATATATCCATCCATCTAGCCATATATCTAGTCATCCATCTATCCATCCATCCATCTATCCATCCATTCATCATCCATCCATTTATCCATCCATCCACCATCCATCCATTTATCCATCCATCCACCATCCATCCATTTATCCATCCATATATCCATCCATCTATCCATCCATATACCCACATATGCATCCATCTATCCACATATCCATATATACATCCATCTTATCCACATATACATCCATATATCCATTCATCTATCCATCCATATATCCATCTATCCATCATGACTGAGTGCCATTGAAGTGTAATATAGCAGTATCACTACAGGGCTATAACATTAGGAAAATATACACAGCACACTAACTATACAACTGGAGAACAGTAGCTATACCTGTAGTTATACAACAACATCACAGTATATACACAACAAAAGCACCATAGCCATACCACAACACCACCATAGCCATACCACAACACTACAATAGCCATACCACAATGCCACCATAGTCATACCAAAACACCACCATAACTACACCACAACACCACCATAGTCATACCACAACAGCACCATAGCTACACCACAACATCACCATAGTCATACCACAACATCACCATAGCTACACCACAACATTACCATAGCTACATCACAACAACACCATAGCTACACCACAACATTACAATAGCTACACCACAACAACACCATAGCCACACCACAGCATTACAATAGCTACACCACAACAACACCATATCTACACCACAATATTACCATAGCTAACCACAACATTACCATAGCTACACCACAACATTACAATATCTACACCACAACATCACCATAGCTACACCACAACATTACAATAGCTACACCACAACAACACCATAGCCACACCACAACATTACCATAGCTACACCACAACAACAACATAGCTACACCACAACATTACCATTGCTACACCACAACATCACCATAGCTACACCAGGGCGTTCATTTGACCCGTGCTCCCGGGTTTTGACGCACGAAAATTGATAAAGACGCATATTTGACTCTTGGTGAAAATGCCCTGAGAGTCATTTTGACCCGGGGCGTTGATCGGTCATGCGTCATCCAATATTTTCTCATCCGAATAATTATCAAAATCTGTCTGTTTTCGAGGTCGAAGACCGTAACGGTAATCGTTCATATATAAAACGCAGTTATTGACCCGGGGCGTTGATCGGTCATGCGTCATCAAATATTTTCTCATCGGAGTAATTATCAAAATCTGTCTGTCTACGAGGTCGAAGACAGTAATCGTTCATATATAAAACGCAGTTATTTTCATCAAAAGTCTGCTGCATTTGGTTTTGAACACAAGGGACTCGCAATCGGACAAATGGCGTCCGATTGCAAACTTTAGTATCAAAGGGAAATAAATCTTTAATAACGTTTCTCTAATACCTGTACGGCTCGGTATTTTTCCGGTAAAAATTAGTTTTTATCATCTTTAGCAAGTTTTTGCAAACAACCAATTACCGTTTGTGTTGTTTGCCATCATATGTGCTGCTAATCATGAGAACTGAGAAGTTTAAGTAGGTGTTGACATTATGTGTATTGTCAATGTACAATCGGCATAGATAAAACGGTGTTTTTGTAACACGTGTATTGTCAAGAATAAGTTGTCTGCTAATTTAGAAGCTTATAGTGGGCCACTGATATAGAAAATATACACCAGAATTGTTTGATGATGTCGGTGAGTAAAAGTACTTTTGCTATTGTTTGTTACAGATTTCTATGGGGTATTCATTGTGTGCACCACCCATTAATCATTTCATTGTTTCTACATTATTCCTTCATTTTAAGGAGAATATTTCCTAAATCAATCTTAGTTATATTTTCAATCAGATCGGAGATAAGAAATTAAAGAGTATCAGTTTTAGAAATTAAATCTTAAATATGGTTCAGAAAACCCTTAGTCACTTCGGAATTAGCACACCCAGCAAACGTAAGCTGAGTGATAGTGATAGTGTTAGTGAACCTGGGACACCATAAAGTAGACTGTGACACTCCTAAGTCTAAAGTGAAAAGAAAATTCAGGCCTGAGTGGCTTAATGAATTTAAGTGGCTGGAAATGAAACAAACTGATGATCAGATTCTGTTGTATTGTACTTGGTGTAGAGATGCTAAAATGAAAAATCCCTTCGCTAACAGTGGTAGCACGAACCTACAAAAAAGTGCTCTTGATCGCCATGCAAACAGTAACCCTGAACATGTTGAAATTGTTTGTGCTCAACAAGTTGTAAAGTCAAAACAAACTGTCATGGATGTGATTGAAATTCTGGAAAATAAGCAGACTATTGAAAATGCCCAGTCAAAGGAAGCCCAATTGAAGACGATGTACTTTGTTGCCAAGAATAACTTACCATTGCGCATCCACAATGAGCTAGTTAGTCTCCAGAAGGAGAATGGGTGCCAGCCTCTACAAGACGGTATTCACAATGAAATGATAGATGCAATAAACTCTGAGCTGGTAGATGACATAAATAAAGACATCAACTACAGTGACTTTGTGGGTGTAATTGTAGATGAAACCACAGACATAACTATCCACAAGAAACTTAACATATACTTTAAGTGTTTTAAGTCCGGCACATCTGAGCCCGTGGTGCACTTTGTGGACTGTGTTCCAGTGGTAAATGGAAAGGCTGAGACACTAGTACAGGAAATATAGAATGTTTGTGTCAACATGGGACTGGATCTTATGAAAGTTGTATCAATGGCTAGCGACGGTGCAAGT
The DNA here is from genome assembly GCA_014843695.1 of Archivesica marissinica. NCBI lineage: Eukaryota > Metazoa > Mollusca > Bivalvia > Venerida > Vesicomyidae > Archivesica > Archivesica marissinica. Next base: position 26,729,849 of record CM026393.1, read on the forward strand.
GTTATGACTGGCCGTAAAGGTGGTGTTGGTGCACTTCTTCGGAAAAAAAACCCCAGGCTAGTGCTAATCCACTGTGTAGCACATCGACTGGCTCTGTGTGCTGGGCAGGCATGCAGGGATGTGGCAGCATTCAGTGAGTATCATGATAACGTCAAGCAGGTCTACAGATACTTCCACAATTCAGCTGTTAGGTACAACACACTACGTGCAATGGAGACTGTGTTAAATGATGAACATGGTGACACAAAACATGTGACCCTTAAGGAGCCAGCAGCCACTCGGTGGTTATCTCTTGAAAGTGCAGTGAAAGCCATATACCATAGTTACCCCGCCCTCTTGATGGCACTTGAAAATGAGGCTGCAAACGGTGTAAGTGAGGCCAAAGGTATATTGAAGCGTGTCAAAAGTGTGTCATTCCTACTGAAAACAGCATTCTTGGTGGATATATTATTACCTGTGAACAAACTGTGCAAAGTCTTTCAGAAGGATGAACTTGATATTGATATTGTCAGCATGAATGTTCTCGCTACGAAAGAAACACTTGAAGCTTACAAGATCAAAAGTGGAACAACACTTCAAGCGGTGTATAGTGAAGTCACTACTGGGACATACAAGGGAGTGAAACTTAACGATACTCCTCAACTACGCATGGGATTTCAAAACAGTGCTGATAAATACATTGATACTATCATTGACAACATCAACTCTCGGTTCGAGGAGTCATCCATGGACAAATTGGCTGTTGCCAAACGTGTGTTAAACCCAAAGCTGCTTCCCGTGTCCACTGTTGCCATCTGTGAATATGGTGAGGACAATTTAGAATCCATCATCGACTGGCTTGGCCCAGTTGGTGAGGCTCCTGGCCTTGTAAATCCAGAACGCATGAGAGCGGACCACATTCAATTGAAAATGACCATCAAAAACATGCGAGGAAAAACACTGAAAACTGTGTGCCAGGACTTAATTGAACATTATGATGACATATTGCCAGATTACTGTGTGTTAGCTAAGTACATGTTAACCGCACCTCTCACCAGTGTTGCCTGTGAGAGAGGGTTTTCAACCCAGAATTGACTCAAAACGAAAGCAAGATCAGGCATGTCCCATGACACGGTAGCAAAACTTATCAGAATCATAGAGGAAGGGCCAACAGTAACAGATTTCCCGGCTGGAAAGGTTGCCCTCAGATTTGACAAAATGTGCAAGCGTAGAAAATGAAACAGTAACTTCAAACGTGCTCAGTAAAGTGAATGAATTAATGATTTGTGTATTGAATAAAGTTTACAAAACTGTTTTTCATAAAAATAAAATACATATTTATTATAAACCTGTGTTCGTTTTGGTTAAAGTACAGTCATGTATTAGTAGAGAAAGGTCTGGCTTGGTCAGCTCACACATTGGTCTAGAGTGCATTGTATGATCGAGAGAAAAAATTACATATACGTAAAGTACCAACATGCATATATTTGACTCTTGAAAATTCCAGCTTGACTCTTGAGATTTTGACCTCAAGGGTCATTGACTCTTGAGTTTCAAAGTCTAGTGAACGCCCTGGCTACACCACAACATCACAATAGCTACACCACAACAACAACATAGATACACCACAACAACACCATAGCTACACCACAACATCACCATAACTACACCACAACATCACCATATTTACACCACAACAACAACATAGCTACACCACAACATTACCATAGCCACACCACAACAGCACAATAGTTACATCACAACATCACCATAGCTATATCACAACAGCACCATATGTACATCACAACAACACCATAGCTACACCACAACATTACCATAGCTACACCACAACATTACAATAGTCACACCACAACATTACCATAGCTACACTACAACATCACCATAGCTACACCACAATATTACCATAGCTACATCACAACACCACCATAGCTATATCACAACATTACCATAGCTACATCACAACATTACCATAGCTACACCACAACAATACCATAGCTACACCACAACATCAACATAGCTACATCACAACAGCACCATACTTACATCACAACAACACCATAGCTACACCACAACAGCACCATAGCTACACCACAACAACACCATAGCTACATCACAACATTACCATAGCTATACCACAACATTACCATAGCTACATCACAACACCATAGCTAAACCACAACAGCACCACAGCTACATCACAACATCACCATTGCTACATCACAACATTACCATAGCTACACCACAACAGTACCATAGTTACACAACAACAACACAATAGCTACACCACAACAGCACCACCGCTACACCACAACAGCACCATAGCTACACCACAACAGCACAACAGCTACACCACAACTGCACCATAGCTACACCACAACATTACCATAGCTACACCACAACATTACCATACCTACATCACAACAACACCATATTTACACCACAACAACACCATAGCTACACCACAACATTACCATAGCTACACCACAACATTACCATAGCTACACCACAACATTACCATAGTTACATCACAACATCACCATAGCTACACCACACCATTACCATAGCTACACCACAACATTACAATAACTACACCACAACAACACCATAGTTGCACCACAACAATACCATAGCTACACCACAACAACAACATAGCTACATCACAACATCACCATAGCTACACCACAACAACAACATAGCTACATCACAACAGTACCATAGTTACACCACAACATCACCATATCTACACCACAACATCACCATAGCTACACCACTACATTACCATAGCCACACCACAACATTACCATAGCCACACCACAACAATACCATAGCTACACCACAATATTACCATAGCTACACCACAACAGCAGCATAGCTACACCACAACATCTCCATAGCTACACCACAACAACACCATAGCTACACCACAACATCACCATAGCTACACATCAACAAAAACATATTACACCACAACATTACCATAGCTATGCCACACCATTACCATAGCTACACCACAACATCACCATAGATACCACAACAACACCATAGCTACACCACAACAGCACCATAGCTACACCACAACATCACCATAGCTACACCACAACAGCACCATAGCTACACCACAACAGCTCCATCACAAAAACACCATAGCTACACCACAACATCACCATAGCTACACCACAACAACAGCATAGCTATACCACAGCAACACCATAGCTACACCACAACATCACCATAGCTACACCACAACAACAACATAGCTATACCGCAGCAACACCATAGCTACACCACAACATCACCATAGCTACATCACCATATCTACACCACAACAGCACCATAGCTACACCACAACAACACCATAGCTACACCACAACATCACCATAGCTACACCACAACAACAACATAGCTATACCACAGCAACACCATAGCTACACCACAACATCACCATAGCTACATCACCAAAGCTACAGCACCATAGCTACACCACAACAGCACCATAGTTATCACCACATCACCATAGCTACATCACAATAACACCGTAATCACCATAGCTATCCAGCAACAGGGTAGCAAACGGAAAAGGGTGAACCAGTGTCATTGTGCACTCCCTTCCGCTTCAGGTTGTGAAATGACTGGAGTTTGAGCCCAGCTGTAGCCATTATGATTGTGTCCTTAGGCAATGCATTTAATTTCCACATTGCCTCTTCTCTCTTCCTCATGGCGATGGAGGTCATCAGAAATGAGGTCTCAAGAGCGATTAAACTAAATGTTGCAAGAACTTGTTTCGCCATTGAGCTAAACTAAATTTGTATAAACAATAAAGCACCTAACGTTTATAAAGGAAACACGGTCTAGCATCCTCAACATTTATGAGATTATATAGAAAATAGTTATGATATATTAATTAATTATATACATTGATAATCTACTTACGAGCACATTGAATATTTGAAGCCAGATCTCTGTGCTGCAACAACTGATATGCTCATATCTGCGACACTTGTCATTGCCTTCTCCGGTTTGCAATCACGTGGCATAGGATCATTGGAACAAAACCCAGTTATATCTATCAGCCCCTTTAGGAGCATCAGGTTTTTGACAAAAGGTTTTCGACTTCTCTCATCTGGGCATGCCTCCGTCAGCTGAACAGTCTTTTCAAACACCATCTGTCCTCTGCAAATGTTAACAATATGTATTGACAAACTGTAACACAGGTTACATCTAAGTACATATGTACGGTATGACATCATTTTGATAAGAACTCAACAAATGATATTCCGTGAGCAGCTATCCAAGCTTTTGACATATGTTACTCTGGACATAACCTGTGTGGCTATATTATATATGTTACTCTGGACATAACCCTCGTGGCTATATTATATATGTTACTCTGGACATAACCCGTGTGGCTATATTATATATGTTACTCTGGACATAACCCGTATGGCTATATTATATATGTTACTCTGGACATAACCCATGTGGCTATATTATATATGTTACTCTGGACATAACCCGTGTGGCTATATTATATATGTTACTCTGGACATAACCCTCGTGGCTATATTATATATGTTACTCTGGACATAACCCTCGTGGCTATATTATATATGTTACTCCGGACATAACCATCGTGGCTATATTATATATGTTACTCTGGACATAACCCTCGTGGCTATATTATATATGTTACTCCGGACATAACCATCGTGACTATATTATATATGTTACTCCGGACATAGCCATCGTGGCTATATTATATATGTTACTCGGGACATAACCATCGTGGCTATATTATATATGTTACTCTGTACATAACCCTTGTGGCTATATTATATATGTTACTCCGGACATATCCCTCGTTGCTATAGTATATATGCATTCTCTGGACATACCCCTCATGGCTGTATTCATATATAGGGGAACTCACAAACTTTGACTTTATACCCTACATTGAATTTTAAATTACAGGACTCAGTTTGTAATCAATATATAATTTTATGATGGTGATAATATTTGTGCCATGTTAAATAAAAATCCCTCCAAGGATGACAAAGATATATTTCAGACCACTATCGTGACACTATTCATAGTGCGTCAGAATAACTTTGACCTCCAAGTGTGAAATTGACACTCCAAGGATGGCAACGATATATTTCAGACGCCACTATCGTGACAATATTAAAATACACAGGGGGGTAACTTGCAAGCGTGACCTTGACTGTAAAGTAATGTGCCTGGCGTTTTTGCATGTAACATGTCGTCTTATTATTAGTGCCAAAGATTTACTCCTTTATTTTCCATGATTTACTTACATTTCACACATATGACCTCTATCATATGCTGGATAGAAAGACATCACTGCTACACTAGATAGAAGGAACTGTATCTTCTCCTCTATAAGATTAGCATCTACACAAACTGTAAATAAATGATGTAGAATCATTCCCAAATAAACATCATATTAAAATGTGTTAAAATAGTGAAAACAATGACATCTTTTAATATGTGTAAAATAGGACTTAGTGAAGCTGTTAGTGTACTTGTACTTTTGCAATAAAGTTAATGTATGGCTTCTCTTGGAAAGGATTCACACACAGGCACAAGATATAATTCTTTTGTTTTGCCCTATGGTCATATATTAAGTAATGTTTACTGAAGGCAACCAATGGAAATAAAACAAGCATGCAGAAACATCGACGTGAAACTAGGTAAAACGACCAAATCACTGATACGACCCTGTGGTCCCGACCTGAAGACGTTATTCTATCAGCAAATACATTTTATTTGATGGAGATCGGTCAAATACCACCAGAATGGCACATTGTTTCACAGTGAACAGCAGGAAATACAATGTTGTTGATTTCGTTTGATTATAAAGTGTTTGTTTATTATAGTGTCACCCCTATTTAATGGGCCAGCCATTTCTGCCTTATGAGACACCATTTTTGTTGAACATCAGTACTTCCCGAATCTTATGCTTGTATACCAGGCACCTGGCTGGTAGGCAATCAGTATACATTATTTAACTAGCTGGCGGCTCACCAACCGACCATATAAGAACGAACACCTGACGGAATTCGAACATTAACCACTAAGCCACGGAGACGGTATTATAAAATATAACTGCACTTCAGATATTCAAAGATATTAGAACATAAATACATAAATACCTTTATCCAACTCACTATCGTCTTCATCATCTTCATCTTTACCATCTCCATCTTAATTAAAATGATATTACTCTTAAATACATGCTATACAGTAAAACCTGTCTATATAGACAATACTCATTTATGTTCTTTATTGACAGGTGATCTTAACAACCTGTCAGGTTGTCTTAAGACAAATGATCTTAATTGACAGATGATCTTAATTGACAGGTTATCTTAATTGACATGTGCTCTTTGTTGACAGGTGATCTTTATTGACAAGTGATCTTAATTGACAATTGGTCTTAATTGACAGGTGGTCTTAATTGACAGGTAGTTTAACTGACAGGTGATCTTAATTGACATGCTATCTTAATTGACAGGTGATCTTTATTAACAGGTGCTCTTTAATCAGGGTGGTCTTTCAAATAGGTTGCATTAATCTGTATTAGCTTATTTATCAGTCTTTTTTTATTTATTGCATACATGACAACAGAAACAGCATACAGGATTGACTTTCTCAACAACCCAGGCAGGTCTATTTCTTAATGTGTAATACGAAATAGGCACTACCTATCAATAGGGAAAGCCAATATCAATTACTGAACTAGACATTATAGGAGGAATATGACTACATCTAGTTAGAGTGATAGACATAACAATTGTTCACTTCTGGATAGAAGCAACAAACTTACCATGGTAATAGGTAAATACCAGAAGATTATTTTAAGATCGAGACCCACTTCCAAAAATCAAGATGGCGGTCAAAATGGCCACCAAAACAAAATAATTGTACGATTTAATCCCCGAAATCTTCCTTAGATGTCATATTTCTCCTATATGGTCTAGTTCAGTAATTGATTTTGACTTGTATTGGTTGTCCCCATATTAGTGTATATTTCATATTATTTAGATATGTTATAACTACTCCAAATTACTATTTCTATGCTTGAACTTGCTTTGAGGCTTTGCCTTATAATTAAGAAATAATAAATATCAACCGTGGTATATCGCAGAATAACCCGAGTTTGAAGTTCTTATGCGTAGAAATATATCACGATGGCCGAAGGCCTGAGTGATATATTTCTACGCATAAGAACGACAAACGAGGGTTATTCTGCGATATACCACGGTTGATACTTATTATTTCGATTCTAACACGACTTACTTCTAATAATTTTAAAGGAGTATTTTCTTCAAACGCCGCTGCATTTGGCTTTCGAAATTTCCTCCCGCGTAAAGGGATGATGACGTTAATTTTTATAGAAAATATCAATCTAGTGCATAAATGAACAAAAGTTGTAACTGATCAATAATTTTATTTATTTTGTCAAATAAAACTGTACAGAATAGTAACTGAAACGTTACTTAACAGAAAAACAAGATGGATTAGAGATTATCTGATTCTAAAAATAGCTCACTTCCGTGAATTCCAACGGTATGTTTTACAAACATCGCGTGACTTTCATTCATAAAACTTTACACGCATTGTATAAATGACGTAGCCAAAACACGGTGCGCGTGCAGCATAGTTCAAGGTAGGTATATTGCAGAATAACCCGAGATTGGTTTTACTCTAGACGTATGTATGTTATTAGCTGGGTCGTGTTAGAATTCATATTAATTACCTAAACAACTTAGCAAACAGCCAGTATCATTAAATAATTTCAATTGATTCACTTATTTTATATGTTTAATATGATCTATTATTTAGTTTTCTCTTTCGTCTTTTTGTAATTAATCCATGTAACTTATCAAATGCATAAACTCACTTTAACCCTTTGCCTGCTGAATAAATAAAATCACAATTGCAAACAACAGAAATCCAGAGACGCTGCGGCCTAACAGTGCATCTGATCAGGATCTATGTTGTTTGCTATTCAGCCAAGTGTTTTAACTCCATTGCCCGAATAGCAAACAGCATAGAACCTGATCCAACGGCTGTTTGCAAAAGTAATGTTATCTGCCGCTAGCGTGCAAAGTGATAAGTAAGTCTTTAATTGTTTAATGTAAAAGTGTAGTGTACATAACTCTGACATAATCAGTTATATGCAGAACTAGACTCAATACTGACGCTTGCTATTATGAATGAATCAAATTGAATGAAACCTGTAAAAGTTACAAACATGTATCTGGATGGAATATTGAATGCATGAATACAAATTGAAGGTGATGGACTATTAGGATAGGTGTACAGGGAAACCTGTTGTAATAGGTAAACTACCATTGTTGTCACAGTAGTCTGTGAGCACTGAGTTATATAGTTGAACTACCAGCTGCAATTTTCCCTCATAATCTCCTGTAAAGTCTCCACTCAAGTCAGACCTGTAAAGTATCAATACATAATATTCAGTTGCATACATTTATATCTACATACCTAGTGCATTGAATGTAAACTCATTTATATATCCATACCTCCTGTATTGAGTGTAAAATAATTTATATATCCATACCTCATGTATTGAGTGTAAAATCATTTATATATCCATACCTCATGTATTGAGTGTAAAATCATTTATATATCCATACCTCCTGTATTGAGTGTAAAATCATTTATATATCCATACCTCATACACTGAATGTAAGCCTTCATATCTATACACACATCCATGGTTTTATTCTCCATAGTGCTATTCCCCAGTAGATTTGAGCAGACATTGAGTGACTCGTCTGGGAGAGCTGCAAGCTCATCGCTGATAATGCTACAGTTGTCATTCTGCACAACCTCGTCCATATATGCCTGTATGTTCGACCGTACTATGATTCTTAAATAATCCGGGCAGTCAGACATTTGGTTGCTAATGCATATGCTAACGTTTTCTGCTGAACTGAAACATAAATAGACAAAAAACATTTTGAATTTAACAAAAATGCTTTCTTCATTAACGGTGACATAGCTGCATTTATGCCATAATGCCCGGGCGTGCACAGTTTTCCTGGAATTAATGGTTTTGTTGCGGGTTTCTTTGCCAGAAGGAATATTGTAAGTGTATGTATGCCCCCAACCCCCAGAATTCAGGTACACCTTTGATTAACTTCTAAACGTGTTTGTTCACTGGAATAATTCAAACTGCAGAACCAACATTAAAACAACAGAAGTCTGCACATGGCTTTGTTAGTTTCATTATCTTATTCCACTATATACAATTAAAGTCAGTAGTTACATAGCTTGTTTCATCTTATCTTAATGGTCAAAAACTGTCGACTTTGCTTTGAAACATTTCAGTCATATCCGAGTACTAATTAACTTTACCCACACCAAGTTTCCTCCCCCAATATTGACAAAGAAGTTTGGCCATAAATAGTCTGAAATTAATTATGCGTAAACAAAGCCCTCAAACATTATCATTTATGAAAAACCATGTGACCTTGAATTTGAATTTTGAGCAATAAGTTTCACTTCAGAAATCATTCTATCATCCATCATTTTCCATCATTTTTCGATATACACTGTGTTGACAAGAGGTATAATCACTAGACATTCAGTTGTTTAGAACTGTGGTTTGAAGCTATACAGTCTACATCTGTTATGTCGAATTCCGTCGGACTGAACAAAATACTTCGACAAAACCAAAGTTTGACTTAACGAAATTCGATATAAACGGAGCCAGTTATATGTACAATGATAATGTCTGAAAGGGACTTTGATCCGACTTCGAGATAACCGAAGAATTCGACATAACCGACATAGCGGATGTAGACAGCAATTGGTTAATAACTGATCTATGAGGTTATTAAAAACAAGTAATGGCCAAATGTTAAAACATTCTACTTCCAATTCTAAATTGGTCTTACGAGTCAAATATACGGTCAACTTCTATGTCAATAATGTAGTAGTTGTTTGATGTAGATGTCGATCACTAGGTGGAATCATTATTGAATCATTATCATGATAACACACAACAACAGACAGCATGCAATCTGTGTCTAGATGGCACTATAACATATAAACATTCTACCTGCATGTCTCTTCTGGTGTTGCTTTGAGGCAGTTGTCAAACATGACACTGCACATTTTTGGTCCAGAGCAGATCTGATCAACTGAAAAATAAACAGTTCATATCTTAGTCAGCAACTTTTTAAAATCCGAGAGCCACATTGACCCTGGGTTGCTCACCTGTCAGTAAGCCGAAATATCAAAACTTTCTGTTATTTTAATATGTTACCTAGTTTTTCCATACGACTGTCATGAATTTGAGCAAAATTGCAAGACATCATTGCCGAACAAATGTCATTCTACTCTGTTAGTTAGTGAGTTGGTGTGCATATCCATTCCGCTTTATAATCAATTAAAGACTTTAAATTTGAGAAGCAAACATTCTATGTATTTGTGTTGTATGGTATATCCTATATCTATACCCCCACAATGTACAATGTATTTGTGCTATACCACCGTATATCCCATACCGGGTATCTATACCCCACAATATGATTGTCCTATTGTACAATGTATTTGTGTTGTACCACCATATATCCCATACCGGGTATCTATACCCCACAATATGATTGTCCTATTGTACAATGTATTTGTATTGTACCGTATATCCCATACTGGGTATCTATACCCCACAATATGATTGTCCTATTGTACAATGTATTTGTGTTGTACCACCATATATCCCATACCGGGTATCTATACCCCACAATATGATTGTCCTATTGTACAATGTATTTGTATTGTACCGTATATCCCATACTGGGTATCTATACCCCACAATATGATTGTCCTATTGTACAATGTATTTGTGTTGTACCACCATATATCCCATACCGGGTATCTATACCCCACAATATGATTGTCCTATTGTACAATGTATTTGTATTGTACCGTATATCCCATACTGGGTATCTATACCCCACAATATGATTGTCCTATTGTACGATGTATTTGTATTGTACCGTATATCCCATACCGGGTTTCTATACCCCACAATAGTATTGTCCTATTGTACAATGTATTTATGGTACGGTATATTCCATACATACCACAAGTTATGAAACATGCGTGCATACCACAAGTTGTGAAACATGCGTGCATACCACAAGCTGTGCAACATGCGTGCATATCACAAGTTTTTAAACCTGAGTGGATACCACAATTTATGCACCTTGAATGCATACCACAAGGCCTTGAATTTGTGCGGCTCATTTATACACCAATTTTGCTCTCAAGATTCCTCGCGTATGTCTCAAACCTTTCTTGAACAACTCGCAATGTAATTTCCTTGAGTCAGAAATTGTGAGACAACTTTGTGAATCGCTTTCGACCTATGAAACTATATTGGGACTGATTAGAGGCATAACTGAGAATTTGACACTCCACACACGAAACAGAAATGTCAGCGACCTCTAGGATTTTGGAGTTCTTATGACATTCATGCAGTATTCATGCGACAATCATAAATGTGTTGTAAGTACCAAGCCAGTGTGATTTAAAGTTAAATGTGTCACTAATTCGCATATTTTCTCACAATTTTGCAGTCATTGAAATACTACCAAGTAATTGAGGCAACAATGTTCTAAATTGCTCTAAATCGCAATATAATAATGATGTACATGTACAAATAGAGGTTTTGTTGGAGAAGATAGCCTACTGGATAGTGTGAACATCAATGGTCTACTTGACGTCGAATATGCATACTTAGCCTCAATTCAAATGGTAGAAAGCTGCAGGAGTTTATGCCACAACATTCAGATGTGCAAATTTGCAATGTAGTGAAGTACAAAGGAGGCATACTTCAAGAAATATTTAGTGCACCAGGAAGTCTGGCTAAACTATGTTGCATGATGTTACAAGGAATGTACTGGTTTAAGGAGCCAAACTTGTGCATGCCATCATGTACAAAAAGTCACCGTCGTATGGTATACATGACTGTAGAATGTTTGTTTTCTCTGGTATATGACGCCAATGACATGTTCGTTGCACATATCTTCATGTTGCATAGATGTAATGCATTCAACTACACCAATAGCATTTAACCCATTCAACACCAAGTAACTAACATGGACTGGTCCATGATATTGTTAGACCAATAAAATAATAAGAACATTGCATTTGGACCAGTTCAGTTATCAAAATGGGTAATTCTGTCTACAAATAGTATTACTGGCAAAATGTGCAGATCCTGATAATGCTATTTAGAGGTATGTGATGTTGAAATGGTTAAAGCAGAAGCTTAACAAAACTTTGAACAATAAGAGATCTTAAAACGTATGAGGTTGCCAAGGTTTTTGGAACAACCTGCCAACTGACATCCAAACAATTTATGATGTTATTGAATTTGTTATGGCCCACTTAGTTAATTGTTTTTAGAATTGGTTATCTGAGTCAAAATCTGTCAATGTTATCGGACCTGAATGTCCTGACAATGTGCATTTGTCCACAAAATATATACCACATTTTTCATTTGAATTGAACGAGCAAGGTAGGAGGCAAGGAAATATGAAGGTCAATTGGACAACACAGTATATGCCTCCCAGTACTCTAAGACGACGGGCGCGCACGCTTCTCACCAATGAAACCCGGGTTCGATCCTCGGACCAGGAAGTATGTGAAATGGTACGGTGTTTGCCAGATCGGACAAGTGGGTTTCCTCCGGGTACTCCGGTTTCCTCCCACATGCATGATCACATTGACGCTTTCATGCACGCCAATGAGAGTGCTTAATATAAGTTGTTAGAACTTGCCTCGCAATCGTTGCAAAATAAATAAAGTTTAAAAACTTTTAAACAATTCAAACTATTTTCATCGAGTGATTCTAGTGTAGGCTACATACCAAATTCTACATATAAGCCTTCTGGTATGGGAGTCTCATTTTCTTGCTCATCGTCATGGGGAGGACACCAAGGCGGGCGACCACATGTCACATCACCAACACTTCTTTGCAAAGATGCAATTTCATCAATGATACTTAGGCCAGTTCCTTCATCCTCACAGGCGATGGAATATTCAGCAATGCAGTTCAGGGCTTGGTCCAGGTGCCTATAAATATGTAATACAAGTAATTGTGAGCAATACAGTTCAGGGCTTGGTCCAGGTGCCTATAGATATGTAATACAAGTAATAGTCTGCCATGCAGTTCAGGGCTTGGTCCAGGGGCCTATAAATATGTAATATAAGTAATTGTGAGCAATACAGTTCAGGGCTTTGTCCAGGTGCCTATAAATATGTAATATAAGTAATTGTGAGCAATACAGTTCAGGGCTTGATCCAGGGGCCTATAAAAATGTAATACAAGTAATTGTGAGCAATACAGTTCAGGGCTTGGTTCAGGGGCCTATAAATATGTAATACAAGTAATTGTGAGCAATACAGTTCAGGGCTTGGTCCAGGTGCCTATAAATATGTAATATAAGTAATTGTGAGCAATACAGTTCAGGACTTGGTCCAGGGCCTTATAAATATGTAATACAAGTAATAGTCAGCAACAGCAACCTAGATGTCACATGTACACATAACCCTGCATTGCAACTGTACACATAAACCTAGATGTGCACAGTAAGCATAAACCTATAATGTCAACAGTACACATAAACCTATAATGTCAACTGTACACATAAACCTAGATGTCACAATTACACATAAACCTGCATGTCAACTGTACACATAAACCTAGATGTCAACTGTACACATAAGCCTATAATGTCAACTGTACACATAAACCTAGATGTCAACTGTACACATAAACCTAATGTCAACTATACATATAAACCTAAATGTCAACTGTACATATAAACCTAGATGTCAACTATACATATAAACCTAGATGTCAACTGTACATATAAACCTAGATGTCAACTATGCATAAACTACACATAAACCTATAATGGCAACTGTACACATAAACCTATAATGGCAACTGTACACATAAACATATAATGGCAATTGTACACATAAACCTAGATGTCAACTGTACACATAAACCTAGATGTCAACTGTACACATAAGCCTATAATGTCAACTGTACACAAAAACCTAGATGTCAACTGTACACATAAACCTAATGTCAACTATACATATAAACCTAAATGTCAACTGTACATATAAACCTAGATGTCAACTATGCATTAACTACAAATAAACCTATAATGGCAACTGTACACATAAACCTATAATGGCAACTGTACACATAAACATATAATGGCAATTGTACACATAAACCTAGATGTCAACTGTACACATAAACCAAGATGTCAACTGTACACATACACCTATATGTCAACTGTACACATAAACCTATAATGGCAACTGTACACATAAACATATAATGGCAATTGTACACATAAACCTAGATGTCAACTGTACACATAAACCTAGATGTCAACTGTACACATAAGCCTATAATGTCAACTGTACACATAAACCTAGATGTCAACTGTACACATAAACCTAATGTCAACTATACATATAAACCTAAATGTCAACTGTACATATAAACCTAGATGTCTACTATACATATAAACCTAGATGTCAACTGTACATATAAACCTAGATGTCAACTATACATATACACCTAGATGCCAACTGTACATATAAACCTAGATGTCAACTATGCATAAACTACAAATAAACCTATAATGGCAACTGTACACATAAACCTATAATGGCAACTGTACACATAAACATATAATGGCAATTGTACACATAAACCTAGATGTCAACTGTACACATAAACCAAGATGTCAACTGTACACATACACCTATATGTCAACTGTACACATAAACCTATAATGGCAACTGTACACATAAACATAGATGGCAACTGTACACATACACCTATATGTCAAATGTACACATAAACCTATAATGGCAACTGTACACATAAACCTAGATGTCAACTGTACATATACACCTAGATGTCAACTGTACACATAAACCTATAATGGCAACTGTACACATAAACATATATGTCAACTGTACACATAAACCTAGATGTCAACTGTACACATAAACCTATAATGTCAACTGTACAAATAAACCTATAATGGCAACTGTACACATACACCTAGATTTCAACTGTACACATAAACCTATAATGGCAACTGTACACATAAACATATAATGGCAGCTGTACACATAAACCTAGATGTCAACTGTACACATAAACCTAGATGTCAACTTACACATACACCTAGATGTCATATGTACACATACAGCTATAATGTCAACTGTACACATACACCTAGATGTCAGCTATACACATACACATGCATGTGAACTGTACACATAAACCTAGATGTCAACTGTATATATAAACCTAGATGTCAACTGTACACATAAACCTAGATGTCAACTGTACAGATAAACCTAGATGTCACATGTACACATAACCCTGCATTGCAACTGTACACATAAACCTAGATGTGCACTGTAAACATAAACCAATAATATCAACAGTACACATAAACCTATAACGTCAACTGTACACATAAACTTAGATGTCACAATTACACATAAACCTGCATGTCAACTGTACACATAAACCTAGATGTCTACTGTACACATAAACCTATAACGTCAGATGTACACATAAACCTAGATGTCAACTGTACACATAAACATAGATGTCAACTATACATATAAACCTAGATGTTAACTGTACATATAAACCTAGATGTCAACTATACATATAAACCTAGATGTCAACTGTACACATAAACCTAGATGTCAACTATACATATAAACCTAGATGTCAACTGTACATATAAACCTAGATGTCAACTATACACATAAACCTGCATGTCAACTGTACACATAAACCTAGATGTCAACTATACACATAAACCTGCATGTCAACTGTACACATAAACATATAATGTCAACTGTACACATAAACCTAGCTGTCAACTATACACATACACGTAGATGTCAACTATACACATAAACCTGCATGTCAACTGTACACATAAACCTAGATGTCAACTATACACATAAACATATATGTCAACCATACACATAAACCTAGATGTCAACCATACACATAAACCTGCATGTCAACTGTACACATAAACATATAATGTCAACTGTACACATAAACCTAGCTGTCAACTATACACATACACGTAGATGTCAACTATACACATAAACCTGCATGTCAACTGTACACATAAACCTAGATGTCAACTATACACATAAACATATATGTCAACCATACACATAAACCTAGATGTCAACCATACACATAAACCTAGATGACAACTGTACACATAAACCTAGATGTCAACTATACACATACACCTGCATGTCAACTGTACACATAAACATATAGGTCAACTGTACGCACAAACCTAGATGTTAACTATACACATAAACCTAGATGTCAACTATACACATAAACCTAGATGTCAACTGTATGCATAAACCTGCATGTCAACTATACACATAAACCTGCATGTCAACTGTACACATACACATATATGTCAACTGTACGCATAAACCTAGATGTCAACTATACACATACACCTAGATGCCAACTATACGCATAAACTTAGATGTCAACTATACGCATAAACCATGATGTCAACTGTACGCATAAACCTAGATGTCAAATATACACATACACCTAGATGTCAACTATACGCATAAACTAGATGTCAACTATATGCATAAACCTAGATGTCAACTCTACACATTAAACCTAGATGTCAACTATACACATAAACCTAGATGTCAACTGTATGCATTAAACCTAGATGTCAACTATATGTATACACCTAGATGTCAACTGTACACATACACCTGCATGTCAACAATACGCATAAACCTAGATGTCAACTGTACGCATAAACCTAGATGTCAACTATACGCATAAACCTAGATGTCAACTATACGGATACACCTAGATATCAACTGTACGCATAAACCTAGATGTCAACTATACACATAAACCTGCATGTCAACCGTACACATAAACATATATGTCAACTGTACGCATAAACCTAGATGTCAACTATACACCTAAACATAGATGTCAACTATACGCATAAACCTAGATGTCAACTATACACATAAACCTGCATGTCAACTCTACACATAAACCTAGATGTCAACTGCACACATAAACCTATAATGGCAACTGTACACATAAACCTAGATGTGCACTGTAAACATAAACCAATAATATCAACAGTACACATAAACCTATAACGTCAAATGTACACATAAACCTAGATGTCACAATTACACATAAACCTGCATGTCAACTGTACACATAAACCTAGATGTCAACTATACATATAAACCTAGATGTCAACTGTACATATAAACCTAGATGTCAACTATACATATAAACCTAGATGTCAACTGTACATATAAACCTAGATGTCAACTATACATATAAACCTATATGTCAACTGTACATATAAACCTAGATGTCAACTGTACATATAAACCTAGATGTCAACTATACACATAAACCTGCATGTCAACTGTACACATAAACCTAGATGTCAACTATACACATAAACCTGCATGTCAACTGTACACATAAACATATAATGTCAACTGTACACATAAACCTAGATGTCAACTATACACATACACGTAGATGTCAACTATACACATATATCTGCATGTCAACTGTACATATAAACCTAGATGTCAACTATACACATAAACCTATATGTCAACCATACACATAAACCTAGATGCCAACTGTACACATAAACCTAGATGTCAACCATACACATACACCTACATGTCAACTGTACACATAAACATATAGGTCAACTGTACGCACAAACCTAGATGTTAACTATACATATAAACCTAGATGTCAACTATACACATAAACCTAGATGTCAACTGTATGCATAAACCTGCATGTCAACTATACACATAAATCTGCATGTCAACTGTACACATACACATATATGTCAACTGTACGCATAAACCTAGATGCCAACTATATGCATAAACCTAGATGTCAACTATATGCATAAACCATGATGTCAACTGTACGCATAAACCTAGATGTCAAATATACACATACACCTAGATGTCAACTATACGCATAAACTAGATGTCAACTATATGCATAAACCTAGATGTCAACTGTACGCATTAAACCTAGATGTCAACTATATGCATACACCTAGATGTCAACTGTACACATACACCTGCATGTCAACAATACGCATAAACCTAGATGTCAACTGTATGCATAAACCTAGATGTCAACTATACGCATACACCTAGATGTCAACTGTACGCATAAACCTAGATGTCAACTGTATGCATAAACCTAGATGTCAACTATACACATAAACCTGCATGTCAACTGTACACATAAACATATATGTCAACTGTACGCATAAACCTAGATGTCAACTATACACCTAAACATAGATGTCAACTATACGCATAAACCTAGATGTCAACTATACACATAAACCTGCATGTCAACTCTACACATAAACCTAGATGTCAACTATACACATACACCTAGATGTCAACTGTACACATAAACCTATAATGGCAACTGTACACAAAAACATAGATGTCAACTTACCCACAGACATTCCCATGTGTAGAATACTGAGCCATAAACGTGCCAAACCACCTTGTACAGTGTTTTACGCCATTCAGGGAGCAGCTGTTTTTTACGACTAAAAACATATGTACATTACAAATCACCCAAAATGAAACTAACACAAAGAAAATAATTACAATGACTGTAACAGATGCTTGGGGTCTGGACATGTGGTTTAGATACCAGGTAAGAACATATTGATAAGCCATAGGCTTGACACTACACATACAAATAAATTAGGCCGAATCCAAGCATATTTAAAAATGACGTGTCACTATCAGAGTGATTATGGATCATTTTTGTACTTATCGCTTACTTTTGGTTTAAACATATTTTATTTATCAAGATAAACATGACATATAACATCTGTACATATAACATCCATACAATACAACTATCAAGACAAGTGGATTGAATTGAAAGCTACAGGAGCTTATGGTAATTCTCTCCACTTACTTTTCACTAACCGCTATCAATGCTAACAATTAAATTTTGCAACATCATCATTTGAAAGGAATTTACATAAGCGCTCAGCTTTAAGTTTTCCAATCCATTTAAGATGTGTGTGTTTACGTTAATTTAAGGACAGCATTCTGGTACTATTAATCCAGCCTGACACTCATATTTGATCAAGGCAATATGCTCACATATATTAAGACAAAGTTTGATGGAATTTGATTGTTTGTTTTTGTATTTAGAGTTGCAATAGCCACTTTTCCATCATCAAGTGGGAGCATTGTATTAGACGAACATGCAGGTTAGAAACATCAACATTTCGCAGGTGAACATAATTTAAAACCTACAGTGTGAGGGGCAAGTGATTTGAAGGCAATGGCTGTAAACATTCATCCATGGAGGTCCACCCCTGTCCCCCCTGGGGGTTTGATGAGAAACAAATAATAACTAGAAGATATTTTTGTAACAAAAACATACCCCCATTTGCACAAGAAGACAGGCAACCCAGTGCTTTGGGTATATGTTTTTCCAGGTTTTACGCCTGCATCAGCACTAGTTTGGGCTATATCGCTGGTTGGTAGTTTACCTATCAACACCTTTCCTGGGCAGGCTCCAGCAGTTAACCAGTACTTGGTGCACTAACCTCCATAAGAAAAAGCCAACCTTTTCATATAAATGAGAAGCGGCCTGAGCAGGGCTTGACCATCAGTGATGTGACGATCAGTGATGCTAGGTTACAATGGTATACAAGTCAGCGACCTTAACAGCTCAATCAAGGAGGTGGACCTTGTGTTTTGGGTGAGAATGTAAATATGTTCTGATTTGTGCATCACTTGCGAAATAAGGTGAACTCGAACCAAGGCAGGACCTGTTGATTTTTCCATAAGCCAAAACGTTATCAACATTGCATAGTACTGGGTGATTCCAGGAAGTGGACTTAAGAGTGACTAGACTAAGTTATAGAACTTGTTTCACAATCACGCTTTAAAAAATGAGAACAGACCCAATATATATACAATCATTACTATTAGAATTAGATCATAATGTGATTATAATCACTGATGAAATAGAAAACAAACCCAGGTTAGTGTCAACAGTTTCTGAATAAACTATAAAAGTTGTGATAGCGCGATCGCTTCAGGTGCAAAAGGCCCCGATTTTACGCCGAGCTGTAGCAGTTATAATTGTGCCCTTACGCAATGCATTTAAATCCACATTCTCTCTCCCTCATGGCCTTTGGATTCCATAATGAATGCGGTCTCGAGAGAGATTACTATTAGTTGTAAGAAATTATTTCGCAATCGAGCTAAATTAAATTTGTATAAACTAAACTATAAAAATAACTTACTTTTTGCATCCAAGGGACAATACTCTTCCCTAAGTTGTTGAGCGAAAGTAACAGCACCTTGTAACAATTCAGAACAATCTTCACCTGAACTACTCGTCAAAACAACCTGTAGCATTTGAAACTTCTCCTCGCTAAAAACATAGAAATGTACGTTGTGTAATTACTAATATGTGAAGCAATTAGGATACATCAAACAAAGTGAATGAAATATTGCAACACGATCCATACCATAATAGCTAACACCCCATGGCATCTCATGTTGCCATGCTCTTCATCTGAGTGGAATAAAATGTGTGGATATTCTGGAAAAATCTTTCCGCAGATATACTAACTGGTAATGCAGCATCGAAAATACGTGTGTCTGCTTGTTTGCATTTGGTGTTTAAAGCTACATCAACAGCTTTGTTCATATGGAACTCCCCAGCTGTTAGTGATGGAAGAAGGCACACGGTTCATATCCGAGCAGTATTCCAGGCATGGATGGGCACCGGGGTATAACCACCAACCACCTGCAAGCCAGCTGGATAGCTTCCTCACATGAAATAACCTGGCTAGCCTGGAAAATACCATGTAAATACAGTAATTCAATACCAGGCTAGTCTGGTATGTACCAGGTAAATGCAGCAATCCAATACCTGGCTAACCTGGAATATATCAGGTATGTACAACAATCCAATACCTGGATACCTTGGAATATACCAGGTATGTACAACAATCCAATACCTGGCTACCTTGGAATATACCAGGTAAGTACAACAATCCAATACCTGGCTACCTTGGAATATACCAGGTAAGTACAACAATCCAATACCTGGCTACCTTGGAATATACCAGGTAAGTACAACAATCCAATACATGGCTACCTTGGAATATACCAGGTAAGTACAACAATCCAATACATGGCTACCTTGGAATATACCAGGTAAGTACAACAATCCAATACATGGCTACCTTGGAATATACCAGGTAAGTACAACAATCCAATACATGGCTACCTTGGAATATACCAGGTAAGTACAACAATCCAATACATGGCTACCTTGGAATATACCAGGTAAGTACAACAATCCAATACATGGCTACCTTGGAATATACCAGGTAAGTACAACAATCCAATACATGGCTACCTTGGAATATACCAGGTAAGTACAACAATCCAATACATGGCTACCTTGGAATATACCAGGTAAGTACAACAATCCAATACATGGCTACCTTGGAATATACCAGGTAAGTACAACAATCCAATACCTGACTACCTTGGAATATACCAGGTAAGTACAGCAATCCAATACCTGACTACCTTTAAGTTAGAATGTAACAGGTACGAACAGCAATCCGATACAATGTTAATTAAAGTGGTATACACCAGGCTAGCAGTGCCACAACGACCGCCATTGAACACACGTAACATGCAGATAACAAGTTCATGCAATCACAAGGTACTGTATTATCATTTTGAAAGTATATATCCATGTTAGTTTTGTAATGTTCCTCATTTATATTCAATAATAAATGAAACAACAATTAAATACTAAACTACACTACCTGTGTGCAAGTAACTTACCTGCATGTTTCAGCATACACTTCCGTTGAATAATGAAAACCCATTAGATTGCTTAAGTCGGAAGAGTATTTGGAAATCATCTCCACTGCATTATTTATCTCACAACCATCTAAATCTAGTTCTATAAGAAACAAGACACAGGATAAATATCTGATGTCAAGAAAGACAACATCGCAATGGGAAAACACATTCATCCAACTTACACAATTCGGTTTTACAACAATTGTAGGACAAACAATTATTTCTTTTGCAATATTGTAGAATATTGAACATATTGCCAATGAATAGTACTGTCCGATTAGCGCAGTGGTTAGCGCACTCGCTTCTCACCAATGCAACCTGGCTTCGATCCTCAGACTGGGAAGTATGTGAGATGGTACAGTGGTCGCCAGATCGGACAGGTGGTTTTCTCCGAATACTCCGATTTCCCCCACACGAATGAATGACCACATATACGCTTTCATATAAGTTGTTAGAACTTGCTTCGCAATCGTTGTAAAATAAATAAAGTTTAAAATAATAAATAGGACAAGATGAATGCATATAAATACAGAAGCTGCTAAAACAGAGACACTGTATACTTAATTTCAATTTTTGAATGTCAAGCAACCATCATATTTTTTCTTTAAATGCAATAGAGGAAGTTTCTTACAATCTAGCTCAAGGAGTTCTACTGTGGAATTACAGCGGAAAATAGTAGTTGATGGTGACGGTATGGGTCCATTTAAAATGTTGTTTAGAAATATGGCAGTATGGGTCCATGTTTACCTAGTTTCTTCAAATATGGCAGTATTGGCTCATGTTTACCTAGTTACTTCAAATATGGCAATATGGGTCAATGTTGACCTAGGTTCCTCAAATATGGCAATATGGGTCAATGTTGACCTAGTTTCCTCAAATATGGCAGTATGCTAACACAACATTACACTATAGAGGGATGGAATACAACACATACATGTTAATAATGTCTGCTACCCACCAATTATAACCATACAACGTGAGATTTACACAACTTGCAATTAACACGGGCGTAGACAATTGGCAAACATTGGGATGCTGTCACTTCTATGACAGTACACAAGGATCATCCCTTGACTGGCTTCCTTTCATAATTGGTACCACTGGTTTATAAGCGACAATTTATGTTGAAAATACACAAAATATTACGAAATTTCGTCCAGTTTCCCGAATTAGAGGGTTTTAATTGCAATGAAAATAGGAGGGATACATTCGAGCTGAGAAAAAGTCTGGTTTGGAGTGGATTCCGGATTAGAGGTGGTCCGGATTCGAGGATTTTACTGTATGTTCTATCAGAATTTATATGCAATGTATGTATATATTTCACTGAATGAACATTGAAAGCATTATTATCACGAGTGGCGAAATAAACAAGCAAATTTGCTATTTATTTTAGGCTGAAAAGGGTGGTTTATGATAGAAAACAATGTTACTGTGCGCTAATTGGCGCGAGAACTCATGATTAGACAACAATAAATGACGTCATAAAATACGTCATTATTCATTAATAATGACGTCACTGTACTGGCAGCTTGGGTCCGAAATGGTTCGCGTTAACAACAGTTCAACAGGCTGCAGCTAGCGTAAAATAGTGAGATATAAGATGTGTTATTCCACTTTCACTGATAAATTTGTATCTAATATAAATGGATAGCATAAAATAAAATGTTATAATGCTCCAAATTAATAAATGTCTGTGTTATTTTGTCGGCGGAATAAAATTCAACAGCCATAAAATAGACCGACTCTAGCCGTTGTTTATTGCAGATTTAACAACGTTAGATTTGTTCTTTGTTTATACGAACCCTATATCAAGTAATGTTACACTACAACTTTAACGAGACATCAAATTTGAAGCAGATACCAAAATAAGTACAATAAACCTTTAAATAAAACATACCTGCAGAAGGGGCAGGGGTATCAGTATCTTCTGGTTCCTCTAACCACTGACAGTTTTCCTCCCAGAACCTCTTGTAAAATTTGTCATGTTGTGACATAAGTACATGCTGTAGGTCGGAGAACTCTATTGTCTGGATACAATCATAATACACCATGTTCGCTACACATAGAGCCTTATTGAACGTAGGTTGTTGTCTAAGGCTATTCTGTAGTGCATGACTGTGATTTACATAACATCTTGCTAATGGTTCTGTTATATCCTCATACATTATATATTTGTTAAATTCACACCCTTCTACATCATGTTCATCAAAGTAATTATCCATTTTGATCTGTACCTGCACAACATCTTTTGAATGCTTGCATGCAGATAGCTTCTCTTTAAGACATGGCAAAATATCACCAGGCACCAACAGACACATGATCGCATATTCTGTTGAAGTTGGAAAACATTCGGCCACCGCAGCATCCGGATCGCACTGAGATGGAGCTGCACATTCTGGCTCAGGGTCAAGGTCACAGAACGCGCCAAGTACACTATGAATGTTCACACCACCGGGCTGACGATGCTCATCTGATACTTCCTCACAACCACCTAGTCTACTTTGAATGCAATCAAGCGCCTCCTTTGCAGTCCTGAAGTATAAAATAAATTAAAGCCGTAGAAGTCGTGATAACGCTGTGGTAGCGCGGTCGCTTCAGGTGCGAAAGGCCCTGTAGTTCGTGCCCCACTGGAACTGTTACAATATTGCCCGTAGCCAAGGCATTTAAACTCCACATTGCCTCTTCTCTCTCCCTCGTGGCGATGGATTCCAACAGGAATGAGGTATCGAGAGTGATTAATATAAGTTGTAAGAACTTGTTTCGCAATTGAGCTAAAATAAATTTGTATAAACTGACAATAAGAGAATATTTATATATGATCGAATTATATTTCACCGAATGAACATTGGAAGCATTATTGTCAGGTGTGACGCTAGCCAAGAGCGATAATAATAGCTTTCTATGTTCATAAGTGAAATATGATTGGTATGTTAAACAATCTAAATCAGTTAAAATGTCACTCTAAACTAGTACAAATCTGGGCATTTGTATCATTATAAAAGTTTATACAACGAGGACATATCTATACAGTAATAGAAAATACAAGCCCTCATGACGACAACAGTAATGTTCAAAACGCTGCCACACCCCCTCAGCATCACAGTCAAACACATAAGAGATAATGGGTCCATAGCCAACCAAAACCCACCCACAAAACAGGCCGAGATACAATCAGACAGTACAGCTACAGCTACCAGAATCACCATAACAATGGAGAGACTCGCCATCTGTTCATAATCTTGGGAATAGCCGTTTTCTAATGTTGGTTATAACTTGTGGCCCGACCCGTTTGCTATGTTACGCAAATGTATGTATGTGTCTTAGTATAGATGAACACTAGCTATACGTATAGTTACTGACTGCGTATATATGTCTAATAGATAGATCATAGAAGTATAGTTACTGACTGAGTATATATGTCTAACAGCTAGAAGTATAGTTACTGACTGAGTATATATTTCTAATAGCTAGAAGTATAGTTACTGACTGAGTATATATTTTTAATAGCTAGAAGTATAGTTACTGACTGAGTATATATTTCTAATAGCTAGAAGTATAGTTACTGACTGAGTATATATATCTAACATATAGAAGTATAGTTACTGACTGAGTATATATATCTAACAGATAGAAGTATAGTTACTGACTGAGTATATATGTCTAACAGCTAGATGTATACTTACTGACTGAGTATATATGTCTAACAGATAGAAGTATAGTTACTGACTGAGTATATATATCTAATAGCTAGAAGTATAGTTACTGACTGAGTATATATATCTAATAGCTAGAAGTATAGTTACTGACTGAGTATATATTTCTAATAGCTAGAAGTATAGTTACTGACTGAGTATATATTTCTAATAGCTAGAAGTATAGCTACTGACTGAGTATATATGTCTAATAGCTAGAAGTATAGTTACTGACTGAGTATATATTTCTAATAGCTAGAAGTATAGCTACTGACTGAGTATATATTTCTAATAGCTAGAAGTATAGTTACTGACTGAGTATATATATCTAATAGCTAGAAGTATAGTTACTGACTGAGTATATATGTCTAACAGCTAGATGTATACTTACTGACTGAGTATATATGTCTAATAGCTAGAAGTATAGTTACTGACTGAGTATATATGTCTAACAGATAGAAGTATAGTTACTGACTGAGTATATATATCTAATAGCTAGAAGTATAGTTACTGACTGAGTATATATATCTAATAGCTAGAAGTATAGTTACTGACTGAGTATATATTTCTAATAGCTAGAAGTATAGTTACTGACTGAGTATATATTTCTAATAGCTAGAAGTATAGCTACTGACTGAGTATATATGTCTAATAGCTAGAAGTATAGTTACTGACTGAGTATATATTTCTAATAGCTAGAAGTATAGTTACTGACTGAGTATATATTTCTAATAGCTATAAGTATAGTTACTGACTGAGTATATATTTCTAATAGCTATAAGTATATTTACTGACTGAGTATATATGTCTAACAGCTAGAAGTATAGTTACTGACTGAGTATATATGTCTAACAGCTAGAAGTATAGTTACTGACTGAGTATATATGTCTAACAGCTAGACGTACACTTACTGACTGAGTATATATGTCTAACAGATAGAAGTATAGTTACTGACTGAGTATATACTGTCTAACAGCTAGAAGTATACTTACTGACTGAGTATATATGACTAACAGCTAGATGTATACTTACTGACTGAGTATATACTGTCTAACAGCTAGAAGTATACTTACTGACTGAGTATATATGACTAACAGCTAGATGTATACTTACTGACTGAGTATATATGTCTAACAGATAGAAGTATAGTTACTGACTGAGTATATACTGTCTAACAGCTAGAAGTATACTTACTGACTGAGTATAAACTGTCTAACAGCTAGATGTATACTTACTGACTGAGTATATACTGTCTAACAGCTAGATGTATACTTACTGACTGAGTATATATGTCTAACAGCTAGACGTATACTTACTGACAGACATCCTCATACAACATATCTCTGTGGGCTACAACAACAGCATTAAGAAATGCTGTGACATCGATACATTCGGCAACTTCATCCGGCTTACACTCAGGCTCAAGTGCCGGTACTGGCACACATTCATCCTCTTCCTCGGCTTCCTCAGGCTTTTGGCACATTTTCCCGATAATCACACGGAGATCTTTCACAGATTCTGTCCAGGAATGAGCAACTCTTGCAAGTCCAGAGTCCCTGTTTTGAGACATGTCGGCGTTCCATCCTATGTATTCAGCCGTTAATTCGATTTTTTCATACAGGCTGCAAAACAATAAGTTGATGTTTTAATATTTTAACTGCATACAAGATGTCCCTCTCAGGATCTCAGGTAGGCATTCCCACAATGCACTACCTTTTACATTTTGCTTAATATGTTAATGACAGGTCTGGATTTTGTACTGGTTTTAAGCTAAGACGCTTCTAAGTTTTTCTCAAAATGGCATTGTTTGTCCGGTTTTATTTCATGCACTTTTAAACTATGTACCATGCCTACAGGCAGTCTGTGTTTACATTCAAACCTGTGTTATTGGTTACCTCTATTAAGCAGCAAACCTGTGTTAAGCAGCCAGTTACTATATGCCCAATGTGGCAATTTGTTCAACACTAAACATCTATTAAGCAGCCACCAATCTGCTAAGCAGCTAAATTTCATCACTTCATTGGTTGGCTGCTTAACACAGGTTTGACTGTATGTACTGTAGAAAGCTGGGACAACATGATATTTGCCATACAAAACAAGCTATATAAGCATCCTCTGGATGTGTTCCTTGTTCCATGATGATCCCATGTCCTGCAAGTTTATAAACAATTTGATACACACTGGCAGTAAAATATATGATATTTCGACCAATTATGACAATACCCTTGCAATTGATCTATTCTCCGCAAATAGATAAAATACCAGTGTGTGTGATTTACGTTTATTTATCGTCGCTACCGGTTGCCCATATGAGCGACGCCTCCTGAAGAGATTAGTCATTTTAGATTTGTGGAAGATAGTGCAATGATTCAGACAGATACACATTCCAGAGTCTCCTCTGGTTCTTTTACGTGCACGGTGTAAAGCACCGACACGAGACCTCGGGTTACAGTCCCATCTGAGAGACTGTTAATTTTATTACAGTCAGACGGAGGCACAGGTTAATACAATAGATAATTATACAATAAAACCTAGAACTTTGATCAATGGAACTATAGCATACCTGCATATTTTCTCTGTTGACACAAATGGATTTTGCATCAGGGTGCCAGCCACGATAAAAACGTCTAAGCCATCTACTACATCATTTGCATTCATATCAGTCTGGTCCTTACAGAAATCATAGGCCTTAGAATGGAGGAATATCAAAGAAGTTTGGATTTTCTCAAGTCTACTTTTCAGTTCTCCCATATTTTTGTCAACTTCAGATTCCAAACGTTGTTCCAAATTCATTAATTTCTCCCTTAATTGTTCTGGAATTTCATCGTTATCGTTATATATCTCCTGCATAAGCCAAACAAGGTGCCCTTTCAAATAATTCAGCCTTTTCATGACTAGCTGTATATCTGAGCCAGACACTGCTGCTTCAATAGCATCATTCAGATAGTTAAATCCACTTTCAAACTCTTCATACATGTTCTCTGCGTCATTTTCGTATTGCTTATCTTCCAATCTGTCAATCAGTTTGCGGACTCTTCCCTTAATAGAGTTTAGATGTTTATGGAGGATTTGTCCATTATTTTCCTTTTCCTCTTTTTCTCTTTCGTCATCGTTGCCTAGTGTAATATATTATGGGTAACATTTTAAATGTTTATTAACATCATAGAGAGAATGTCCATTTACTTATGGAAAATGGTCATTGGCTTACAATGCAAAACATTCATTTGTATTCACACGAATCATGTTGTTAACATATTCATTGACAACTGTTAATATACTAACAAAAAAAATCGACTTAAACTAGAATTGTGTAGATGTAGAGAAAACACTGGGTAATGTTACCATATGTCATGCATTATTGGCATAATATGGCTCTCGTCACTTGTCGTGACATTTGGGTACTCATCGAGGACAATAATGCAATAAACAACTCGCAAAAGCAAGTGTAACAAGTGTGATGCACCGATTAGATGAAGCATAGCGGTCATTGATACAACAATAGCAAACACGATCTACACATTCACACTCTCAGGTCGCCCGATCGGACAAGTGGGCTTTCTCCGGGTACTCCGGTTTCTGCACATATTCGCATCATCTGTGAAAACGAGAGTGACTAATGTATGCTGTTAAAGCTTGTTTCGCAATCATAGTAAATTAAATAAAGTTTATACCTTTAAAAATGAATCGGTGAAGTATAACACGAGACCACTTGATACTTAATTTAAGCAGTGACGTACCACACGAGACCACTTGATACTGAATGTAAGCAGTGAAGTATCACAACAGACCACTTGATGCTCAATTTAAGCAGTGTAGTATCACATGAGATCACTTGATACTCAATTTAAGCAGTGTAGTATCACACGAGACCACTTGATGCTCAATTTAAGCAGTGCTGCATCATCACACGAGATCACTTACTAGTCAATTTAAGCAGTAAAGTATCACACGAGATCACTTGTTGCTCAATTTAAGCAGTGAAGTATCACACCAGACTACTTGATGCTCAATTTAAGCAGTGTAGTATCACACCAGATCACTTGATACTCAATTTAAGCAGTAAAGTATCACACGAGATCACTTGATGCTCAATTTAAGCAGTGTAGTATCACACGAGATCACTTGATACTCAATTTAAGCAGTAAAGTATCACAACAGACCACTTGATGCTCAATTTAAGCAGTGAAGTATCATACCATACCGCTTGATACTCAATTTAAGCAGTGAAGTATCATACCATACCGCTTGATGCTCAATTTAAGCAGTGAAGTATCATACCATACCGCTTGATGCTCAATTTAAGCAGTGTAGTATCACACGAGACCACTTGATACTCAATTTAAGCAGTGCTGCATCATCACACGAGATCACTTACTAGTCAATTTAAGCAGTAAAGTATCACACAAGACCACTTGTTGCTCAATTTAAGCAGTGTAGTATCACACGAGACCACTTGTTACTCAATTTAAGCAGTAAAGTATCACAACAGACCACTTGATGCTCAATTTAAGCAGTGTAGTATCACACGAGATCACTTGATACTCAATTTAAGCAGTAAAGTATCACAACAGACCACTTGATGCTCAATTTAAGCAGTAAAGTATCACAACAGATCACTTGATACTCAATTTAAGCAGTAAAGTATCACAACAGATCACTTGATACTCAATTTAAGCAGTAAAGTATCACAACAGACCACTTGATGCTCAATTTAAGCAGTGAAGTATCACACCATACCGCTTGATGCTCAATTTAAGCAGTGTAGTATCACACGAGATCACTTGATACTCAATTTAAGCAGTAAAGTATCACAACAGACCACTTGATACTCAATTTAAGCAGTGAAGTATCACACCATACCGCTTGATGCTCAATTTAAGCAGTGTAGTATCACACGAGATCACTTGATACTCAATTTAAGCAGTGTAGTATCACACGAGATCACTTGATACTCAATTTAAGCAGTAAAGTATCACAACAGACCACTTGATGCTCAATTAAGCAGTAAAGTATCACAACAGATCACTTGATACTCAATTTAAGCAGTAAAGTATCACAACAGATCACTTGATACTCAATTTAAGCAGTAAAGTATCACAACAGACCACTTGATGCTCAATTTAAGCAGTGAAGTATCACACCATACCGCTTGATGCTCAATTTAAGCAGTGTAGTATCACACGAGATCACTTGATACTCAATTTAAGCAGTAAAGTATCACAACAGACCACTTGATACTCAATTTAAGCAGTGAAGTATCACACCATACCGCTTGATGCTCAATTTAAGCAGTGTAGTATCACACGAGATCACTTGATACTCAATTTAAGCAGTAAAGTATCACAACAGACCACTTGATACTCAATTTAAGCAGTGAAGTATCACACCATACCGCTTGATGCTCAATTTAAGCAGTGTAGTATCACACGAGATCACTTGATACTCAATTTAAGCAGTAAAGTATCACAACAGACCACTTGATACTCAATTTAAGCAGTGAAGTATCACACCATACCGCTTGATGCTCAATTTAAGCAGTGTAGTATCACACGAGATCACTTGATACTCAATTTAAGCAGTAAAGTATCACAACAGACCACTTGATACTCAATTTAAGCAGTGTAGTATCACACGAGACTACCCCCTACTAAATTATATCAATTTAAGCAGTGTTTCAGATAAGTTGTAGAAAGAGTGATATAGTACAAGATGGCCATACACAGAGGAATTATCATTCTCAAACAAATGAAGACAAACAACAAGTTTATACAATTATACCGTTTCTATCCATGTCATCCCAATCCGCCGAGGACTGTTTCAAAAAGTCTTCCCATATCTCTCCGCCCATCTTCTTTTTCAAATTGTATAGATATTCTTTGACCATACCATTCTCTCTGTACTCACCACCTGGTTCCATTACCCTATTTATAGTAACATATTACAATGTAAAATCGGAGAGAGGATTCCGCAATTATTCCTGGTTGACATTTAAATTATAATATTACCGTTAACAGAGATATAAGGTGGACTCCCTAATCATTCCTGGTTCCTATTTACAATATCACATAATGGTAACATCAAACATAAGTAACTCACAGTAAGTGTGTATGACATTATCCCGCCCCCACGGACATCATCCCGCCCCACGGACATCATCGCGCACTCACGGACATCATCTCGCCCCGACGGACATCATCCCCGCCCCCACGGATATTTTACCGCCCCCACGGACATCATCCCCGCCCCCACGGACATCATCCCCGCCCCCACGGATATTTTACCGCCCCCACGGACATCATCCCCGCCCCACGGACATCATCCCGCCCCACGGACATCATCCCCGCCCCCACGGACATCATCCCCGCCCCACGAACATCATCCCCGCCCCCACGGGTATTTTACCGCCCCCACGGACATCATCCCCGCCCCCACGGACATCATCCCCGCCCCCACGGATATTTTACCGCCCCCACGGACATCATCCCCGCCCCCACGGACATCATCCCGCCCCACGGACATCATCCCCGCCCCCACGGACATCATCCCCGCCCCCACGGACATCATCGCGCACTCACGGACATCATCCCGCTCCCACGTACATTATCCCGCTCCCACGGACATTATCCCGCCCCACGGACATTATCCCGCTCCCACGGACATTATCCCGCCCCACGGACATTATCCCGCCCCACGTACATTATCCCGCTCCCACGGACATTATCCCGCCCCCACGAACATTATCCCGCCCCACGGACATTATCCCGCTCCCACGGACATTATCCCGCCCCACGGACATTATCCCGCTCCCACGGACATTATCCCGCCCCACGGACATTATCCCGCCCCACGGACATCATCCCGCCCCACGAACATCATCCCGCTCCCACGAACATCATCCCGCCCCCACGGATATTTTACCGCCCACACGGACATCATCCCGCCCCCACGAACATTATCCCGCGCCCACGGACATCATCCCGCTCCCACGTACATCATCCCGCGCCCACGTACATTATCCCGCGCCCACGGACATCATCCCGCTCCCACGTACATCATCCCGCGCCCACGTACATTATCCCGCGCCCACGGACATCATCCCGCCCCACGTACATTATCCCGTGCCCACGGACATCATCCCGCTCCCACGTACATTATCCCGCTCCCACGTACATTATCCCGCCCCACGTACATTATCCCGCTCCCACGTACATTATCCCGCCCCACGTACATTATCCCGCTCCCACGGACATCATCCCGCTCCCACGGACATTATCCCGCCCCACGGACATTATCCCGCGCCCACGGACATCATACCCGCCTCCACGGGTATTATCCCGCCCCACGGACATTATCCCGCCTATATTGTTTAGCACAGGACGACATCTCCCCATTAAAGAGACAGGTGCGGCATGTTCCCCACCCCCTTGGTAACACGCTGGACTGGTAATCCAGGGATCGCAGGTTCGATCCCCAGTCTAACCATAATAAAATTAACAGTCTTTCAGATGGGACGTTAAACCGAGGTATCGTGTCGGTGCTTTACATCGTGCACGTAAAAGAACCAGAGGAGACTCTGGAATGGGTCTCTCTCTGTATCATTGCACTATCCTCCAAATATCTAAAATAACTAATCTCTTCAGGAGGCGTCGCTCATATGGGCAACCGGTAGCGACGATAAATAAACGTAAAAACACACTTCCCCACCCCAATGAAAATACTGGGAAGGACATTATCCTTTCAATCAGTGGATGATTATGGACCCGAACAAACATTTTCATTTCATATGTTTTAGTTTTTTAAGTTCATTACTGACTTTTATTTCATATTACAATTAAATTGAGCGGACAGCATGGATAACAAGAGTACTCAGAAGGCTCTAGTATGCTCACCTGAGTACAATATAACTCAACTTGATTATTAGTGACCCGTGTGATGCTTGGATCTCCATTATCACGGAACAAATGTGGCATACTTCCGCTATTCAACTATTTGCTCAGAGATCTGCCTTAGTTTCTTTAGCCTTGTATGATCATGCGTAATTTCATCAAGTTTCATAAATGATGGGTAAAAAATATAGTCTATTAAGTGTTCACACCTTATACCCAACCCCTGGATGACTCGTTATTTTAGGGGGCACACGTCGTCTTGATGAGGCGAACACATGTGTAGTCTTAAAAATATACTTCCAGTTGTTTGAATCGGACACACAATGCTATGAAGCTAGCCAATTGAACAGTAACGGTTAAGCTCCAAGTGTGACATTGGCCTTGACATGATATGACATGCACAATGAATCAATATGTTTAACATGTGTGTACAATTATTTACTAGGTTAACGTTCTTTATGGCTAACAAGCACATTTGGCTTACTTACATAACTTAGTTATGTTTTAACATTTTTCAGCATTTATCTTAGAAACAAAATTTGTTTTTTAAATTAATAATTAACTCTTTCAGCGCCGATTAAATTCAGAGCATGTGCAAACAACATAGATCCAGATCAGCCGCGGCGTAACGCCGCGTCTGATCAGGATCTATGTTGTTTGCTATTCGGACAGGTGCTTCAGCTCCATTGTCTGAAGAGCAATCGGCATATAGCCTGATCAGACGGCATGTTCTGTCCGATCGGGTTCTCTACTTTTTTACAAAGTCGCTTTTATGCGACATTGACGGAGAAAGAGTTAATATGCATACTAGTATCAGGGATTGTAATTTTATAGATGTTACCATTAGTTTATGTTATATATAGTCGGTTCATAGACTCATTCAGGGCTTGTGTGGTACTGTTGCTACCTTGACGACTCAAAACACAATTTATCTATCTTATCTTATCTTACAATTCGAATCGATGGAATGAAGATTTGGTACAAGTTTAATGAAAATCCATGCAGACATTTCAGTAGATATGGATCGCACAAGAAATGTTATGACAATTAGCAATTTGAACTTCCAAGCGTAACCTTGGCGGCCTTGAAAGGAGAAGGTTCAAACCTTCCTCTGCACATAGTCACAACATGGTGAACATATTTGCCAAGTTATTACATCCACTATTCTAGTCAGACTTTAGTTGTACCCGAGAAGCAGTTATGGATAACATTATTTAGTTGATAAGAATAATATTGACACATTTTCATTTACCTTTGCAACAATTTCCCAGACCAATCTTCAATGATAACATTTCCTCTATCGGTCTGGCACTTAAAGATTTGGTCGAGGATTAGGCTATAGTAGTCCTATCTATAAGAATTTACATAACAAAATGTTCTGTTATTTCAAGAAATTTCGAGGATTTTTGAAAAATGCCTCGATAGTATGTCACATTTGTCTAAATATTTGGACTAAGGCTATATAAAACAGTTACAGATACCCTGGTTCCTTAATGACCGTGATTGCATTATTTTGCTATATGCAAGGTACAATGTACTTACGTTTTATCAGGTTCGTTCTCCGTTTCATCAGTTCCGTCCATTTCCATCCATTTATACTTCTGCCCACAATCAAATGTGTGGATGAATGCACATGCTAATGTCGATTTCAACCAGCTGAAATATACATGAAATCCTATATACAAATCTAAATGTATTTCACATTTTCATCATTTTAATTACAAGAGAGTTCTATTTTTAACTCATTCAACACCAAGTAACTGACATCTGATGCGGGCCGTTGTCTAATGTTGCTAAAACTTGTGGCCCAAACCATTTGTATGTTCATGCTATGTATTGTATCGTTCTGTGTATGTTGAAATGAACCCATATGCTGTTGACAGAGCAAGACTTCAAGCCAGAATCCTAACAGAAACATTCACACTGCAGAAACATAGAGCCAAATTCTACAAAGAAAGCCCAAACTGCCGCCTTTGCCTACTTGAGCCTGAAGATTCTGCACATATGCTACTCAGATGCCCAGCCCTACAACTAACAAGATGCTCGGCACTTCTACCAGTCTACCAGAGAATACAAGACATAGGGAACCAACCCCCCAGATCGGAAAATGAACTCTTAGAAATTCTACTAGGATTTTCAAGAGATGCTGGAATATATAAACTGGCCAGCAATGCTTGCTATGCAATTACGCATCTACGCCAATCACTCTATTCAAATCAAGTCTAGTCTATCAAATTGCTAATGTGTGCATTGTCTACCTCATATGTATATATATATATATATATATATATAAATTATTTTGTGTTTTTCTATACAAATGGTTACTGTTACAAGCTTACAAGTTTATAAGTTTTTATTGTCAGAATATACAACATATTCCTATGTGCTCTTATGAGAGGTGCCTATAAGAGGCAGATTATACAAAGTCAAGTCAAGTCAAGTCAAGTATGACATATGAACTATTGATTTGCAATAAAATAGGATTACATTTAAAAAAAAAGTAACTGACATGGACTGGTGCATGATATTTTTAGACCAATGAATTAATAAGTAAATTACATTTCGACCAGTTCAATTTTCAAAATAGGTAATTTTTTCTAAAATAGTAATATTACTGGTAACAAGTGCAGATCCTGGTGAGACGGATCGTCACGAGCCGGCGCATCTGGGTCTACACTTGTTGTAAGCCTATTTAGAGGTATGTAGTGTTAGTTTATACAAATTTATTTTAGCTCGATTGCGAAACAAGTTATTTCAACTTATATAAATCACTCTCGAGACCTCATTCCTGATGTAATCCATCGCCACGAGGCAGAGAGAAGAGGCAACGTGGAATTTAAATGCCTTGCCTAAGGGCACAATCGTAACGGCTCCAGTGGGGCTCGAACTCCGGACCTTTCGCACCTGAAGCGAACGCGCATCCACTGCGCTATCACGACTTCCTATGTATGTAGTGTTGAAAGGGTTAATCAATCCTTTAATTAAACTAAGGTTTCTGTTTCCAAACATATGTCAGTGCTTTTAGTCAGTAATCTCCATATTGAAACTACCACTATGTACTTGATGTAGTTTACACGCATGCTGGACTGTGTTACACAACTTGAATTTCAAAAAGTATGTATATAGTTTTAAGCACAATTGTCAACAGTAGGGTTCATTAATATATAGTTACATAGTTTAATGGTAAATAATTGTTATTATGTTAAAAAAGAAAATAATATGCAACTAATACACTATATTCTAATTACATGTAATTAATAATACACACGCTGTTCTCAACATATATGATGATGTATGTTACAGTTCGTAATGTAGGTCATACGTATTTTTGTACTTTTAAAATAGACTTACCCAGTAACGAGGTAACTCACCAACTATTCAATTACATGTGGCGTCCGTGATCCAATGGTAGGGCGTCGGATTTGGAATCGAACGCTCCGGGTTCGATACTCAGTCAGGCCACGTATGTAGTGTCATTGAGCAAGGCACCTCACACACATTGCTTAGTACTGGTTAACCGCTATGGTCGGCTAAGCATGCACAGGAAACATGAATATGTCCCCGCAAGGGGTTTGACATTAATGGAACATACACACATACATACAAAACGTGGATCTGCATGTACTAAAATGCTTCACTCCCTTGTAATTATTTTGATTGGACTAGGCCATGTTTATAAACACGTTTGTTTATAAATCGGACTGTAGATTTATTGTAACCGCCATATTATGTGTTATGGCGATGAACATGTTATATGTTTACGCCAAATAAAATAAAATATATTGAGTGTAAAATATATCGTCAATCGCCCTGGTATCGTACATCATCATTTCCCGACCCATTGATTACCACAAGATTGTGATTGACGAGGCGGCTGTCATTAGCAGGTGCTTTGTGCATGAGAGTAAATTTACAAGTTTTGTTGAAAGAGAAAATGCGTAAAAAGCAGGTAAATAATCGCATTTTATTTCCAAAAGTTGTAAATGTTCATGTTTTCATTAATCCCATCTATGTGTACACTACAAATCCATTAAACGGAGGTAAAAATAAAGAAATGTGTGTTTGTTTTAATAAAATGAGAAATGGCATCGTCTGCCACGCATGGTCATGTGGTAGTCATGTGACAATGACATGAAGCACATACTACAGGCCAGTTCAAATATGTTGTCCCCCCTATATCTTTTTAACATTATTTCTTCCAAAATAGTATTTCTATGATAATTGCAACTATGCAATTCAGTTTCATCTTTTCTATTAGCTCCAACCTGTGACGGATTCAGCCACCTATCGTCTCTCGTTAGTATTTACTAAGTGGTAAAAGTGTGATTATAATCAGTGTGGACATTGGACGCATTTGAAGTACTGCTGTAGCAGATCAGTTGTGAGATATCATGCCGAGTGTTTCTGTTCAGGTCATGACGTACGGTACCTCATATTGAGGAGTAATCTGAATTTGTTGATGTTAAATTTCCCAGTTGCAACTAATAATTACTATACTCGATGCTAAATTGCATTTTTGGAACCTTAACTGTAACCAGTATTTCTGTTATATAAATTTTCATTGGACGGCCGAAAATTGTTTCTTTTTTACTAATTCACGCCCGGGCCTCTTCACAAATGTTGGCTGAAAAGGCACAGTATTTGTGCAAATTTAATGTAACTTATTCGAATGATGACCCCTAGCAGGGCCGTTCAGCTGATTATTGTATATATATGGAATCCAGTGTATCCGCTTAGGTTGGCTAAGCCTGCCAAGGAAAACATGTCTATCCCGCAAGTTGTTTGGCATTAATGGAACACACATGCCCGTACATACGTGGGTCTTATTTGTACATCTATTGACGGCGCCATTTGATGC
The DNA here is from genome assembly GCA_014843695.1 of Archivesica marissinica. Lineage (NCBI taxonomy): Eukaryota > Metazoa > Mollusca > Bivalvia > Venerida > Vesicomyidae > Archivesica > Archivesica marissinica. The sequence goes on from CM026393.1 coordinate 26,768,356, forward strand.
TTGGTATCAATGCATTTCTTAAAGTGATTTTGCATCAATGCATTTCTTGAAGTTATTTAAAGCGTTAGCTTAGGGATTTCACGAAGGCAGCCATTGTTGTTGTTGTTGTTGTTTTTCCTGGCAGACGATTACTTAGTTAAAGCGACACCACGTTAGTGAAAACGCAAATTTCTACAGAATGTATTTTCCTATTATATGGTATAATGTTTTGTCTGTTGATATATTATGCTTCATCACTAATTATTAAGCTTACATAGTTGCAGACATAATGCGCATGCGCAACTCGAATATTGGAACTCAATGTACTATAGGCCACATGTAGATGTGTGTAGACCATAGTCATGATGCAAATTTCGGCGGAGCAAATTAGTAGTTGCAATGTCAATGAACGAAGGTGTATGCTTACATCTACCCTCTGCGCATGCACCATGGCTGCTGCCACGCGGTGCGCATCGATATCAAAGTAATGATGTAATTGTGGGAGGGGCAAACTGTAAGTTTTTATTGATAACATATATGGCTATATACAAAATATCTGCTGCGGTTCGCTAAAGCTCCCCTGCACACGTATTGTATGCAGCCGTATACCGGTATATGATCAAAATCATATACGCGTAGTAGTTTGTTGTTGTTGTACCTGCATGTTGACATAGATCCCCCTTCTCTGTACAGTGGTGAACTCACGGCATAATATGCCTCGTCTATACAATGCTCAGCAATACCCAGGTTGCACGTGTTCGGTTGGCATGGACCTAACAGCATGTTCTCCATCCCAGTGGTAATTGTAGCGAACATATTTTTATGACGGTCTGAACAACTGAGCGTTGCCTCTTCTACACACCTAACAGACACGTGAGCCTGCCTGAAAACAACATGTAAATAATAAAACAATACATATATATAACTATTCTGACTTGTTTTCGAATTATAAACATGTTGGTTATAACGTGTGGCCCGACCCTTTTGCAATGTTACACAAATGTATGTATGCATCTTATACATTGTTAATTTCTATTCTGTATCATGCATGTATGTCAACTGTACTGTTTAATATGCATATGCAATATGGTTAAATCAATTCTAAACATATATCTTATATTGTATGCTCTTACTGTGTACATATATTTCTGAAATAAAATATAAAAATAAACATTCCAACAAAACGAGTTTGGAGGGGGAAATTTACAATCAATGCAAAGCAAATGCTGCATTCTCACATATGTTTTAAGTTTTCTACTGGGCCCAGCATTCACGAAGTCTTCTAAGCAACGGGATGGTAATTTGGTATTCACAGTCACTTCTGTTGACAGTATACGTAACATATATACACAGTCACTTCTGTTGGTAGTATACGTAACATATATACACAGTCACTTCTGTTGGTAGTATACGTAACATATATACACAGTCACTTCTGTTGGTAGTATACGTAACATATATACACAGTCACTTCTGTTGGTAGTATACGTAACATAGATACACAGTCACTTCCGTTGGCAGCATAAGTAACATAGTTACACAGTCACCTCTGTTGGTAGTATACGTAAAATAGATACACAGTCACTTCCGTTGGCAGTATACGTAACATAGTTACACAGTCACTTCTGTTGGTAGTATACGTAAACTAGATACACAGTCACTTCCGTTGGCAGTATACGTAACATAGTTACACAGTCACTTCTGTTGGTAGTATACGTAAAATAGATACACAGTCACTTCCGTTGGCAGTATACGTAACATAGTTACACATTCACTTCTGTTGGTAGTATACGTAACATAGTTACACAGTCACCTCTGTTGGCAGTATACGTAACATAGTTACACAGTCACCTCTGTTGGCAGTATACGTAACATAGTTACACAGTCACCTCTGTTGGTAGTATACGTAACATAGTTATACAGTCACCTCTGTTGGTAGTATACGTAACATAGTTACACAGTCACCTCTGTTGGCAGTATACGTAACATAGTTACACAGTCACCTCTGTTGGTAGTATACGTAACATAGTTATACAGTCACCTCTGTTGGCAGTATACGTAACATAGTTACACAGTCACCTCTGTTGGCAGTATACGTAACATAGTTACACAGTCACCTCTGTTGGTAGTATACGTCTGTTGGCAGTATACGTAACATAGTTATACAGTCACCTCTGTTGGCAGTATACGTAACATAGTTACACAGTCACCTCTGTTGGTAGTATACGTAACATAGTTACACAGTCACCTCTGTTGGCAGTATACGTAACATAGTTACACAGTCACCTCTGTTGGCAGTATACGTAACATAGTTACACAGTCACCTCTGTTGGTAGTATACGTAACATAGTTACACAGTCACCTCTGTTGGTAGTATACGTAAACTTAGTATTGCATGTGCATTCTGAAGACCGTGTTATCAGTTTTCCTATACTTGTCGTTACTTGCCTAATTGTAACCGAGACAAGTGCCTCATTTGCCTCAGTGTGGCTACGGTCCTGAGTGGGCATACTAACACTTACTTGCATGTTGCTAGAGGTGAACCATGTATAGTTACTCTGGCAAAATCAATGATGCATTGTCCAGCAAGCATCAACTTGGTTTCATCATCTTTATCTGCATCAGAATACAAATGTTTAAAGTTTTTATTGAAATGGAAAAATAAATCTGCAATTCGTATATACATTTACCTAACTATAATACACTACCATTTACATAGTAATAGATTATTGTGTTAATAAATATCCATAAAGGGAGGTAATTTGCTATTATTAACTTCACAAAAAGCAGTGCATTTGTGGAAAGATTTTTAACATTTTACGTAAAAACTGAATAACTTACAACTTAACAATGAAAACTTAACACAATAATCACAATTTCTAACAAACCTCTCCCTAGAATATCTCGTACAACACAAATAGAAAAATCCATAATATACAGTGTCGTAGGCCTATACATATTCATTAACAATAACATACCGGGACAAAGGCTCTTTTGGACTTTACCTTCTGCGTCCGCTCGACATGCGTATCATATACCTGTGCAATGCCTTGTCCTCTTCTACCATACATATATGTGTTCGTGTAGGTATAGCGTGTACCATACCTGCGCACTGTATTGTCCTCTTCTACCATACATATATGTGTTCGTGTAGGTATAGCGTGTACCATACCTGGGCACTGCCTTGACCTCTTCTACCATATAGAGCTGTGTTCATGTAGGTATAGCGTGTACCATACCTGGGCACTGCCTTGACCTCTTCTACCATATAGAGCTGTATTCATGTAGGCATAGCGTGTACCATACCTGGGCACTGCCGTGTCCGCTTCTACCATATAGATCTGTGTTCATGTAGGCATAGCGTGTACCATACCTGGGCACTGCCGTGTCCGCTTCTACCATATAGATCTGTGTTCATGTAGGTATAGCGTGTATCATACCTGGGCACTGCCTTGACCTCTTCTACCATATATAGCTGTGTTCATGTAGGTATAGCGTGTATCATACCTGGGCACTGCCTTGACCTCTTCTACCATATAGAGCTGTGTTCATGTAGGTATAACGTGTATCATACCTGGGCACTGCCTTGTCCTCTTCTACCATATATAGCTGTGTTCGTGTGTGTGTAACGTAGTTTACCATACCCGGGCACTGTCTTGTCCTCTTCTGTCATATAGATATGTGTTCGTGTAGGTGTGACGTAGTTTACCATACCTGGGCACTGCATTGTCCTCTTCTACCATATATAGCTGTGTTCATGTAGTTATAACGTGTACCATACCTGGGCACTGCCTTGACCTCTTCTACCATATATAGCTGTGTTCATGTAGGCATAGCGTGTACCATACCTGGGCACTGCCTTGTCCTCTTCTATCATATAGAGCTGTGTTCATGTAGGCATAGCGTGTACCATACCTGGGCACTGTCTTGTCCTCTTCTATCATATAGAGCTGTGTTCGTGTAGGTGTGACGTAGTTTACCATACCTGGGCACTGTCTTGTCCTCTTCTACCATATAGAGCTGTGTTCATGTAGGTGTGACGTAGTTTACCATACCTGGGCACTGTCTTGTCCTCTGCTATCATATAGAGCTGTGTTCATGTAGGTGTGACGTAGTTTACCATACCTGGGCACTGTCTTGTCCTCTGCTATCATATAGAGCTGTGTTCGTGTAGGTGTAACGTAGTTTACCATACCTGGGCACTGTCTTGTCCTCTTCTACCATATAGAGCTGTGTTCGTGTAGGTGTAACGTAGTTTACCATACCTGGGCACTGTCTTGTCCTCTTCTGTCATATAGAGCTGTGTTCGTGTAGGTGTAACGAAGTTTACCATACCTGGGCACTGTCTTGTCCTCTTCTGTCATATAGATATGTGTTCGTGTAGGTGTAACGTAGTTTACCATACCTAGGCACTGTCTTGTCCTATTCTATCATATAGAGCTGTGTAGGTGTAACGTAGTTTACCATACCTGGGCACTGTCTTGTCCTCTTCTACCATATAGAGCTGTGTTCGTGTAGGTGTAACGTAGTTTACCATACCTGGGCACTGTCTTGTCCTCTTCTGTCATATAGAGCTGTGTTCGTATGTGTGTAACGTAGTTTACCATACCTTGGCACTGTCTTGTCCTCTTCTGTCATATAGATATGTGTTTTAGTAGGTGTAACGTGTACCATACCTGGTCACTACCTTGTCCTCTTCTACCATATAGAGCTGTGTTCGTGTAGGTGTAACGTAGTTTACCATACCTGGGCACTGTCTTGTCCTCTTCTGTCATATAGAGCTGTGTAGGTGTAACGTAGTGTACCATACCTGGGCACTGTCTTGTCCTCTTCTATCATATAGAGCTGTGTTCATGTAGGCATAGCGTGTACCATACCTGGGCACTGTCTTGTCCTCTTCTGTCATATAGAGCTGTGTTCGTGTAGGTGTAACGAAGTTTACCATACCTGGGCACTGTCTTGTCCTCTTCTGTCATATAGATATGTGTTCGTGTAGGTGTAACGTAGTTTACCATACCTAGGCACTGTCTTGTCCTCTTCTATCATATAGAGCTGTGTTCGTGTAGGTGTAACGTAGTTTACCATACCTGGGCACTGTCTTGTCCTCTTCTACCATATAGAGCTGTGTTCGTGTAGGTGTGACGTAGTTTACCATACCTGGGCACTGTCTTGTCCTCTTCTATCATATAGAGCTGTGTTCGTGTAGGTGTGACGTAGTTTACCATACCTGGGCACTGTCTTGTCCTCTTCTACCATATAGAGCTGTGTTCGTGTAGGTGTAACGTAGTTTACCATACCTGGGCACTGTCTTGTCCTCTTCTGTCATATAGAGCTGTGTAGGTGTAACGTAGTGTACCATACCTGGGCACTGTCTTGTCCTCTTCTGTCATATAGAGCTGTGTATGTGTAACGTAGTGTACCATACCTGGGCACTGTCTTGTCCTCTTCTGTCATATAGATCTGTGTTCGTGTAGGTGTAACGTAGTTTACCATACCTGGGCACTGTCTTGTCCTCTTCTACCATATAGAGCTGTGTTCGTGTAGGTGTAACGTAGTTTACCATACATGGGCACTGTCTTGTCCTCTTCTGTCATATAGAGCTGTGTTCGTGTAGGTGTAACGTGTACCGTACCTTGTTTCTATGGTAGTGTGGACTTGCCCACGTATGGGTCTACATGTAGTATGTATTTAATAATATCCATGTGTTGTTGATTCGTGTATTCATATACAAGTTGGCCAAATTAATTACCATACTTCGCCAAATGACAGACCAACAAGCATAAGAAGAAAACGAAAATCAGCATGCGTGATGATGCTACAGTTGTTGTATCAAATTACAAAGTATCATATTTAAGCTTACCAAATTCGATATCTGAAAAATAAAATAGAATCAAAGAAATAATTGTTGGTATATTATATGCAGCTACAGTTGGCTACCTGTGTGACATATCACGTGGTAAGGATTCAGCTGCAGATTAACACATTATCAGTATCTCTCACAGTTTTATGTCACACACTTTAAAGCGACACTACATTAGTGAAAACGCAAATTTCTACAGAATGTATTTTCCTATTATATGGTATAATGTTTTTCTTCAAATATTTCCCTCAAATACTGAATATTTCAACTAATAAGAAAACGTCGAATACGCGGTTTGTTGACATAACAAAATAATGTAAATAGGGACGAAATCCATGTATAATACAACTAGTGTAACCGTAATAACACCATTTATGGTACAGATTTACCTTATATCTCACATGTGTGCCTATGCATATTTATTTGTATACTAGTCTTAGATCAATTATCTTTAAACGACATTATCTCGCGCTTAGTATTGACTCCGATGACAAACAAACGTCAATTCAGGAGCATGGATGATCGTTATATGAAATCCTACTTTCAATTTTGAAAGTTTGTAGATCACAAAAGCATTGGCTATTGATTCAATGTTAGTGTTCGAATTAATTCGGAAAACTTTTAGTAGCAATGCATTTATACGTGAACAATGCATTTATACGTGAAAAAAATGCATTTTATTTGCTTTTGCGATGTAATGTCGCTTTGATTATTAATTAGAACTTATACACATTTATTTTAGCCCAATTGCGAAACAAGTTCTTACAACTTATATTAATCACTCTCGAGACATCATTCCTGATGGAATCCATCGCTACGAGGGAGAGCGAAGAGGCGTGTGGAATTTAAATGCCTTGCCTAAGGGTTCAATCGTAATGGCTCCAGCTGGGCTCGAACTCTGAGGCCTTTCGTACCTGAAGAAACGTGCTAACACGACTTCCACAGTTATTAAAGCAATAACTTTATTGCATGTGCTCCCGTGTTGGACAGTGCATTGCTAAAGTTGAGCGTGGACATATCATGATAAATAGTCAAGGCACTACAATCCTATAGTAACTGCAATTCATGTGAGAAAATAATAATAATAAGACTTTATTTAACGAGAGAACTCATTTGAACAATTAAGTCATTCTACCATGAGGCCCTCAACAAATAAACATGAAATAGCATAATGAAACATGTAAACAGTAACCAGTAAATCTTTCATAGGAAATAAGATATAAGCTGCATGAACTAATACTTATTTCATGTATAATATTGTAAATTATCAGTGTATTAGGTTATTGGTCTGTTCTTTGCTCCACTTGATATATAAATCAGAGGAACTGTTGTGTTAGTTTGTTTGATTTGGGTCTAGTATACTGTGTTAATGGAGCACCTATGAATGTGGGTCTAGTATACTGTGTTAATGGAGCACCTATGAATGTGGGTCTAGTATACTGTGTTAATGGAGCACCTATGAATGTGGGTCTAGTATACTGTGTTAATGGAGCATCTATGAATTTGGGCCTAGTATACTGTGTTAATGCAGCACGTATGCAGTTGGGCCTAGTATACTGTGTTAATGGAGCACCTATGAATGTGGTCTAGTATACTGTGTTAATGGAGCACCTATGAATGTGGGTCTAGTATACTGTGTTAATGCAGCACCTATGAATGTGGGTCTAGTATACTGTGTTAATGGAGTACCTATGAATGTGGGTCTAGTATACTGTGTTAATGGAGTACCTATGCATGTGGGTCTAGTATACTGTGTTAATGGAGTACCTATGAATGTGGGTCTAGTATACTGTGTTAATGCAGCACCTATGCATGTGGGTCTAGTATACTGTGTTAATGGAGTACCTATGAATGTGGGTCTAGTATACTGTGTTAATGCAGCACGTATGCAGTTGGGCCTAGTATACTGTGTTAATGCAGCACCTATGCATTGTGGGCCTAGTATACTGTGTTAATGGAGCACCTATGAATTTGGGCCTAGTATACTGTGTTAATGGAGCACCTATGAATGTGGGTCTATTATACTGTGTTAATGGAGTACCTATGAATGTGGGTCTAGTATACTGTGTTAATGCAGCACCTATGCATGTGGGTCTAGTATACTGTGTTAATGGAGTACCTATGAATGTGGGTCTAGTATACTGTGTTAATGGAGCACCTATGAATGTGGGTCTAGTATACTGTGTTAATGGAGTACCTATGAATGTGGGTCTAGTATACTGTGTTAATGGAGCACCTATGCATTTGGGTCTAGTATACTGTGTTAATGGAGCACCTATGCATGTGGGTCTAGTATACTGTGTTAATGGAGCACCTATGCATTTGGGTCTAGTATACCGTGTTAATGGAGCACCTATGCATTGTGGGTCTAGTATACTGTGTTAATGGAGCACCTATGAATTTGGTCTAGTATACTGTGTTAATGCAGCACGTATGCAGTTGGGCCTAGTATACTGTGTTAATGGAGCACCTATGCATTTGGGTCTAGTATACTGTGTTAATGGAGCACCTATGAATTTGGGCCTAGTATACTGTGTTAATGGAGCACCTATGAATTTGGGTCTAGTATACTGTGTTAATGGAGTACCTATGAATTTGGGTCTAGTATACTGTGTTAATGGAGTACCTATGAATTTGGGTCTAGTATACTGTGTTAATGGAGCACCTATGAATGTGGTCTAGTATACTGTGTTAATGCAGCACCTATGCATGTGGGTCTAGTATACTGTGTTAATGGAGCACCTATGAATGTGGTCTAGTATACTGTGTTAATGCAGCACCTATGAATTTGGGTCTAGTATAATGTGTTAATGGAGTACCTATGAATGTGGGTCTAGTATACTGTGTTAATGGAGCACCTATGCATTTGGGTCTAGTATACTGTGTTAATGGAGCACCTATGCATTTGGGTCTAGTATACTGTGTTAATGGAACACCTATGCATGTGGGTCTAGTATACTGTGTTAATGCAGCACCTATGCATGTGGGTCTAGTATACTGTGTTAATGGAGCACCTATGAATTTGGGTCTAGTATACTGTGTTAATGCAGCACCTATGCATGTGGGTCTAGTATACTGTGTTAATGGAGCACCTATGCATTTGGGTCTAGTATACTGTGTTAATGGAGCACCTATGAATTTGGGTCTAGTATACTGTGTTAATGCAGCACCTATGCATTTGGGTCTAGTATACTGTGTTAATGGAACACCTATGCATTTGGGTCTAGTATACTGTGTTAATGGAGTACCTATGAATGTGGGTCTAGTATACCGTGTTAATGGAGCACCTATGAATGTGGGTCTAGTATACTGTGTTAATGGAGCACCTATGAATTTGGGTCTAGTATACTGTGTTAATGGAGCACCTATGAATTTGGGTCTAGTATACTGTGTTAATGCAGCACCTAAGCATTTGGGTCTAGTATACTGTGTTAATGGAGCACCTATGCATTTGGGTCTAGTATACTGTAATTCGGCTTTATTACACTGTTTTAATGGAATATATATGCATTCAGATTTATTATACTTTTTTAATGAAGCATCTATGATTCGACTTTATTATACAATGATTCGGATGGGCGACATTTACCTTGATCGCAGAACGGGTTTCCCACTGTCGGGAATATGCTGACAAATGGTTTTAACATGTCGATCATGATGGTTCCAAACTGTTCCTTGCACGCCTGGAAATTCCTGTCTACACATTGTTGCACTGCTTGTCTTGCACTGAAACACCACTATCGATATTACGTTCACAATTGGTATCATATGTTTTCATGATCAAATCAGCATAATACATTATCAAGTATTAATTGTATTTATACAGTACAACATGCGAGGTAAGCTTATTATCAAGTATTAATTGTATTTATACAGTACAACATGCGAGGTAAGCTTATTATCAAGTATTAATTGTATTTATACAGTACAACATGCGAGGTAAGCTTATTATCAAGTATCAATTGTATTTATACAGTACAACATGCGAGGTAAGCTTATTATCAAGTATTAATTGTATTTATACAGTACAACATGCGAGGTAAGCTTATTATCAAGTATTAATTGTATTTATACAGTACAACATGCGAGGTAAGCTTATTTTTTTTTCTTTCCTATATATCTTTCCATATTTTAAATCTCGATATAATACATTTAACAAACATGGTATACAGTCATACCTGTCCTAAGCAGCCAGTAAAAGAATCAGTGAAAATGGCTGCTTAGTACAGGTGGCTGCTCAATAGAGGAAAACGGTATAGAAAAATAAAATTTTGGGAATATGGAAATATGCTGCTAAATACAGGTTGGTTGCTTAATAGAGGTGACCACACACAGAGGTTTGACTGTATACTAGAGGTGACCACACACAGGTTTGACTGTATACTAGAGGTGACTCCAAACACAGGTTTGACTGTATACTAGAGGTGACCACAAACACAGGTTTGACTGTATACTAGAGGTAACCCCAAACACAGGTTTGACTGTATACTAGAGGTGACCACAAACACAGGTTTGACTGTATACTAGAGGTGACCCCAAACACAGGTTTGACTGTATACTAGAGGTGACCACAAACACAGGTTTGACTGTATACTAGAGGTGATCCCAAACACAGGTTTGACTGTATACTAGAGGTGACCCCAAACACAGGTTTGACTGTATACTAGATGTGACCACAAACACAGGTTTGACTGTATACACATATTCATTTACATTGATAGGAGTATGTATATTGAATGACAGGTGATGACGAGTTTAGCACCGACTGAAGCCTGTCATTTACCTGTCAGATTAGATTTTAGTTTGCATATCCGTCATGTATTAGTCATGTAGTTTAAATATATTGTATTCATCAATATTTACACCATGTTGTATCATTAATATACAAGAACAGATTGATTAAATCGAAAGCTAAAAGCGTATTTAGATTGTCTCCATGATATACATAATTTTCTTAAACTATGGCAAAGTGTGGCGTCCGTGGTCCAGTGGTAGAGCGTCGTATTTGGAATCGAACGGTCCCGGGTTCGATACTCGGTCAGGTCACGTATGTAGTGTCATTGAGCAAGGCACCTCACACACATTGCTTAGTACTGATTAGCCACTTAGGTCGGCTAAGCATGCCCAGTAAAACATGTCTAGGTCCCCGCAAGGGGTTTGACATTATGGAACATACATACATACATACATACATACATACATAGAGTGTATACAAATTTATTTACATGGCAAGTGTTAGTTATTTAACAATAGAATGTACACACATACATAATCAATTCGTACAATAGTAGATTGTGCAGTTGTAGCGTGTTCAGGTGCACATAGCCTGGAGTTCGCGCCCAACTTACCTACACATCCATTGATTATCTGGTGTTGTCATCACATACATCGTTTGCTCGACCATTTCCACGAAGCATTGTCTAAACTCCTCCATATTACAACGCCCTGAAACGTAATGAAGTGAACAGTTACTCATTTTTCTTTTAAAACAGTTTGCCTCAATAGAACGGGTGTGTTGGTGTGTTGGGTTAGTACGCACCCCCTCCCCCCGCCCCCACACTAAATCTGACAAGGTCCACCTTTTGCCGATAAATGTAATACAATTATATCCACGATAATGAAGCCAAATAATTATATCTCCCTCTCTCTGGTGACGTCACACCTTTGTACTTGCATTCCATTATTAGTAATATTGGACTGCTTTCAAAAGGCCAGTGCATGTTATCAAATCCAATACATAAATGTACGAAATTAGCAATTTGAATTAGTAACATCTTATTATATAAGTGTGTGTTTTAAGTAAGATATAAGCCTCAATCGGATCCAATATGTAAACTATTGGCACTACCCCCGGCACTACGCACCTCACACAGTCCAATATGTTGCATATTGGATTTTTTTCGGCTTATATCCTATACATATTTACTTGTACATATATGATAACAGATATACTGAAATGGATTATGTTAATGTATTACGGTTCGTTAATGCAGGTATATATATATATACAACCCAGTTGCCTAAATCACTATCAAAATAAACAGTATCCGTCTGATCTTGCAAACATGTGTTTGTGTTGTATTCATAAAGTATTTGGAAAGTAGAAAAGACGCCACCTTCGTAATTCCCTTGGCTGGGTGCTTAAGACAGGTTTGACTGTATTATGCATGTGTTCATGCATTGAATTAAAACCTAGCCGCCTGATAAGACTGGTCTCGTATGAGAGTCCCATTAGATTTCCTTTATTTATTGCGTCGACACTATTAATTTTAAACCATGTGAAACATGATCGATGAAATGATAATCATAGTTAATGAATAGAAAAACGTGGGCGTAGACATTAGAATACAAACTATCAATATAAACCACATTAGCAAAATATGTATGTTTATATCGCTCTGTGGTAATTGGGCCGTGTTGGATCTTAAAATAGCAGCATGAACATTTTAGTATGGTACATTTGATGTGTCATTGAATGGAACACAATTTGGTGTTTTAATCATCATCACCATCATCATCATCATCATCATCATCATCATCATCATCATCATCAGTAGCAGAAACAGCATCATCATCAATCAATCATCTTTATCATATCATCACCAGCAGCAGCAGCAGCAGCAGCAGCAGCAGCAGCAGCAGCAGCAGAAACAGCATCATCATCATCAATCAATCATCAGCATCAGCAGCAGCTGCTGCGATCGTTGGCATGTTGTGTTAATATCTTCTCACACGTATCAGCATAAGTATGCTATCATCATGTCAACGTGAATTTTATGAGTAATAATAATAATAATTAATAATAATAAAAGTTCAGTAGTTGACTCAGGAGGATAAATATGGAGATTGGCGGATGGTCGCAAGGTTTGAGTTCGAACATCAGATGCAAATCTGAATGACACTTGCAGATAGACAGGTGCTAGGCCGCTATGGGTGTAGCAGTGAAAAGCATTGTATTTCATGGCATGATATTGCATAGTTTCTCCTGTGTTGCTTCCCCTACTCCTATGTGTGTGTGTGTTGGGGGGGGGGGGGTATGTGTAAGTGCCATAATAATACACTCGAATACCTACCATGTGTCTTCAAACTTTCTATATGCATTCTACAAAATTCCTAATCGGTCATGTGTGTGTGTGTTTTACGTGTATTTATCGTCGCTACCGGTTGCCCATGTGAGCGACGCCTCCTGAAGAGATTAGTCATTTTAGATGTTTGGAGGATAGTGTAATGATACAGACAGAGATCCATTCCAGATTCTCCTCTGGTTCCTTTACGTGCACGGTGTACAGCACAGACACGGTACCTCGGTTTAAAGTCCCATCTGAATGTTAGTATGGTCAGACGGGGGGATCGAACCTGCGATCACTGGATTACATTACTAATCCGTCACCTGGTGTTTGTATTATATATATATACAGTATTTTGAGCATATTAATAGCCATATAATATCATCTTATTGGATACATTTTATTACAGATGTTTATGCAATGAATTGCTACATACTCTGTAATAAAATGCATTGAATGACAAGATGAAAATATAAAAACAAAAAGGCACGATTATTTATTAGTTCCAAATATAATAAAATACAAGGTGACCGATTAGGAATTTTGTAGAATGTATAAAAGTAAAATGTTTGTTTTATTATAGTGGCCTTATTTAAAGGGCCAGCCATTTCTGACTTATGAGACACCTCTTTTTATGAACATCAGTACTTCCCGAATATTATGCTTGTATGCCTGGCGCCAGGCTGGTAGGCAATCGGTAACCATTATTTAACTAGCTGGCGGTTCAGAACGAACCCCTGACGAGATTCGAACCGTCGACCTACCCGTTCCGTAGGCGGACGCATCAACCACTACACACGGAGACGGTATATAGAACGTTAGAAGACAGGCTATATACGTAGTCAGTGTTACCATGGCAAATATGCGGGGGAGGGGGTCATAGAATTGTAGTACATGTTTTGTGTTGCTGTATGGATATAATCTCAAGTTTATGTGCCCAAACGATGTAATAGAATTAATTGTGCATAATTATTTCCACCCTTGAATAAAATCTTTTGAAAAGTGAGTTGTTTTGAAATTGACAAATTATATTTGTGAATTTGCATACAAATGTTACAGACGTCATATTATTATTATGATAATGTATGCAGGCATATCAAGATTCACGTTTACGCCATTCTAATGGTGATAGACATCCGATAAAGTATACAAATATAACACGGCAATAACATAATTAGATCGTGACTGACTTTGAGTAAGTAGAATCTAAATGCCGGTCATGGAATTTAGAGCATGCGCACTGAGTGTGATAAAGCAATTAGGGGATAATCATGGTAGGCATGTTTCATTCCATAAACTGACACCAAAAGGAAACTGTGTGATTTACGTGTATGTATCGTCGCTACCGGTTATCCATATCATGGAAGTCGTGATAGCGCAGTGGATGCGCGTTCGCTTCAGGTCCGTAGTTCGAGCCGTTACGATTGTGCCCTTAGGCAAGGCATTTAAATTCCACGTTGCCTCTTCTCTCTCCCTCGTGGCGATGGATTCCATCAGGAATGAGGTCTCGAGAGTGATTAATATAAGTTGTAAGAACTTGTTTCGCAATCGAGCTAAAATAAATTTGTATAAACTATAAACTATCCATATCAGCTCCGCCTCCTCACTTTAGATTTTTGGAGAATAGTGTAATGTTACAGACAGAGATCCAATTAACTGTATACTCGCCTTAGAGGTAAAATTTATATCCTTTTAGAAACAAACTATAGGCAACTTTGGTATCAGAATGTGCGAAATATTTCGTAAACTAATGCACTGTGTGAAGGATAGGATTAGTTTCGTCACTCATGAAAGTAAAATCCATAATTCAAACATTTGTAGTGTAAAAGTAACGCCTAATATAAAAGTGCACAGTTTTTATTATAGTGTCAGTATATGATATGCCACGATTAGAAAATGCGAGAGAAATAATATGTTAGTCCGAGGCTCGAACCTGAAATCTCTTGCTTACAAACCGACTGCTCTACCGATTGACCTAGCCAATTTGTGTACACGCTATTCCACCTTAGGCGAAGCTATATATTTCCGAGCTCCTGTTTTATAACCAAATTGAAACAGCGATATCCTAAAACATGACGACAAACATGGAACTGGTTCACCACCGCCTTGTGGTGTAGTGAATACGATACCCGCCCCGTAACTGAGGGTTGTGGGTTCCTGCCCCGCTACAACCACGCTGGCGTGTCCTTCGACATGACTCTTGGCCATGTGGCCTCGTATTCTTCCACAACTCCGTATATAGATTATATTAGGATTGAGGCGTTTATTTACATATTTTATAATGGATACATGCTTTGGGAAGATGAGTGTGTGTATTGGTGGTGTGAAGTGTATGAACGGGTGGGGATGTGACGTGTATGAACGGGTGGGGGGAGCTTAGTGTATTGGTGAAGGTGTGTATGTATTGGGTAGGAGCGGAGCTTTCATATGGGAGAATGTGTTTGGGAGGAGGGGAATAGTTACATATGGGGGACGGGGTAGGCTCCCAAAGGAGAATAGTTAAATGGGTGCATGCATGTGCCAGGCGATGAGTGTGTCGGAGGAGTGGTGTATAGGAGGGGCGAGATGTGTGCATGGTGGAATTTGTTAGTGGGTTGGGTGCGAGTAGGTATTTTACGGAGTGGAATTGTTGTATGGGTAAGGGGGTGTACTGGGGAGCGTACTGGTAGTTGTACGGTGAATGAGCGGAGTACTTGTATGAGGTGAGACAAGTGTGTGCATAGGGGAGTGGACATGGGTTTATGGTAAGAGTGGAACTGTATGTTGTGATGGTTTTTAGCGAAGATACACGATGCATAGAAGCGAAGCGACGTTGAATTAGTATTAAGGTAATTTGAATACTATTCTTTCTTGATACACCCATTGACGGAGCTTGCTACTTTGCTGCATATTGGGCTGTCTAATACTCTAATAGACACGTCGCAAAGCAACGTTGAGTAATGCAATGCCAGCATGCAATAACGCGATTGTGTGTGTGTGTGGTAGATAATGTTCCGGTTTTATTCATTTGAAGCTGGACATTCCTGACTACGTTCAACATCATGAATATGAAATCACATTTCCACGACTCCTTTCAAATATTTTATATAAATTGCGTCAATGATTTAATGGTCCATAGCAGAATAATAACGACACATTACTTGACTTTACTGTCTAGTGAACTGCTTTATAAAACATGTTGATGACTTACTGGGCTTGAGAACGTTTAGGTATACGTGCATGCATGTGTTTTACAAATGATATTACTCTCCAGTGTAGACATTCAATGCATTCAATGATGGATATATTCGAGATATATTTAACGCCTTTTTAATTACCTGTTTTTATATGGTTATATTATATACCTTTTATCGCCAACTGTATAATCTAGAACATGTAATTATGGTTATTGCGTCTGCATTTAGTATCTTTTCTATTTTCTCCTTACATCTGCTCTGTTTTTGTAAGGTAGATTAGTGTCTATATACTAGCACACAGCAAGGTCACAACTAACGAATTTGTCATTTATCTTGCCTATTAAATATTAAGCGATTTTCACAGAACCCTTATGTATGCTTGTGTTTATTTGAGTGTAGGACATAATCCCCCGGACATAATCCCCCGTGTGTTTTGACAAGGGTGGACATAATCCCCCATATAAAAACACAGGTAGGACATAATCCTCTATTCACATTCAATGTAGGACAAAATCCACCATGACAAACCCAGGTAGGACATATTCCTCTATTCACATTCAATGTAGGACAAAATCCCCCCATGACAAACCCAGGTAGGACATATTCCTCTATTCACATTCAATGTAGGACAAAATCCCCCCATGACAAACCCAGGTAGGACATATTCCTCTATTCACATTCAATGTAGGACAAAATCCCCCCATGACAAGAAGGCTACCAGGTGATGTGACCGGGTGATGTGCGCGGATGGTGTGACATGGTGATGTTACTAGATGATGTGACTGGGTGATGTGATTGGCTGATGTGACCCGGGTAATGCAACCGGGGTGATACTGCCATGGTGATGCTACGGTGTGTGTGACTGGTGATGCGACCGGGGATGACGTGAAATGAATTGATTATCTAAATCATTTTGTAATATGTGCGGCCAGACTGCTTAAGAAGAAATGGTTAAGCAACCTTGCTTTCAATCTCTAAGCAAACAGTAAGGCGACAGTAACATTTCTTCTTACAATTCTAATACGTGGACTAAACTAATATGCTTTGTCTAATATACTCACCAATGCATGCAATTTTGGTGCAATAGATTTTTCCATTTGTGCACATGCACGTGTTACATTCATCATTGGATTCTACATTATCGCCGTTGTTGTATGTTTTCCCATTTCTTTCGCAGGCTTTAAAAACAATATATATTGGTGAGTAGGTCATTGTGTATGCATATATGAGTGCATGTAGCAAGTACACGCTAATTGTATTGCGATGGATCACATCTGTAATAGTTATGAAATAAAACCAGTGTACACATGCATGTATATAATATTAAATATAGTTTTTTGCTCAAACGTAACATGTTGTTGTATATCCTCCAGCATCAGTGTATGTACTTATGTTTTCCATTTTTTAATTATCATGCTTAATGCAATATCATATGATTACACTATACTTGGCATGTTTCCTGCAGGACCAATCTTTGTTTCATTCATTTAATTTCTCGCAAATATGTGTAGATAACGTTGTCACCCGAACTATATACGTTGAACAGGTCTACATGTGTAATTACCTATTTCTGGACAACTGTAATACCCCCGTGCTATTATAAACTATTAGACAGACAATTCCGTCATCTATTCGATTCACGAGTGTGCGTATGTATCTACCTGAATAAAATAGACCAAATGTCCAGCGAAAATGGTATAAATGTTGAAATACATTATGCCTGTCTAGACTATTTAGAGCACTTACAACTCTCATTTGGGGAATATTACAGATACTTACAGATCTTTGCCAGGTTGTTTAATGTTGGGGTTTAAAGTCGCACAGCCATCTTGGGTGAAGTGTCGACTCTCCTGCAAATAATGGCGGAGGAATACCCCCGGATGCGCCTATGAAAAGTATTTCAGGCTGAGGCGGGTACCCGAATAGAACCATCGATATTCGGCAAGGCAAGAGGATAGCTATGTCACATGAAATAATTCGATACCCCCAGTGGGATTCGAACCTACAGCAGTAAGGGTAATATTATTTGATCTTTATCAATGCCCTTAATTAGCCTCAAATTACATTTCTCTATAACTCAACTCCACTTTATTTATATGGCAAATCAGCAACATGTAATGCATTTTACCTAAATGAATAGCATATGCACGCACATAAATAGATTATATCAACCTAATTAAATACAAATTATACAAACGAATATAACACACTTAGTAGCATATAAGTATATACTAAAATGACAAAAAACACACAACTACAAACATACAAATCAACAACAAACAATGTAGACATATTTATGTTCAATCACAGTTAATCTAATTGTTCGATTCTTAAATGCATATATGTCTTAACATATTTAGCTAGAGTTCATTGTAGTTGTTTCGAATTGTTCGACATAAAACTTATGAATCACTGCATTGTTGGAAAAGGGAAATGACATGCCACTGAGCATGTATGCATCTTCAAAGGACAGTGGTCAGTCAACAACCGGCATGTGCGACTAGCCTAGGATAGTTAAAAATGGGCGAATTGCTTAGGATAATTTAAAATGGTCGACCTGACTTTGATACATGTAGTTCCAAATGAGCGACTTGCCTATGATACAAGTAATTCAAAAATGTGCGCCTTGCCTATGGTACATGTAGTTTACAGTTGGTGACTTGCCTATGATATATGTAGTTCAAAATGAGCGGCATGCACATTGAGTACAATGACGTGTATGGAATGCCAGTATGTCTTTTGATATATATTTAATCCCAATATAATGCGGATGGGCTTTCTAATGTTCTCGCTCGAATATTGATGTTAGTTTAATGATATTTAATGTAGTATGTGTTTATTATAGCAATTTCACATACAGTGATATTGAATCGCTCAATGTAACATCAAGCAATAATATTAACCTTATTTGGAAAATGACGATTTATTTCAAACTTCAAATATGTTCGTCACAGTAATTTACGTTCCTTGAATAACGTTGCTCAATAATCTACTTTTGTAAATAACGGATCAACAGTAATTTATATTCTCTGAATAATATATCTACAGTATGTTATGTTCTTTGAAACAGTATGTCTATAGTAATTTAGGTTCCTTGAATAACGATGATACAGCAATCTACTTTGTGTACATGGAGCTACACTAATTTACGGTCTTTGAATAACGGGACTACAGTTATTACGTTGCCACTCACCATTACATGTCATTTCAGTGGTACACGTGGTTGTTCCATTTGTACATGTGCATATGTTACAATTATCGACGGCAGTAAACTCATCGTCGTGCTGGTATGGTTTGTCATCGTACATGCAACCTTTAAAAGCAAGCCATATAATAATGTGTCAGTAGGTTTTTGCTTCATTGTTTTGGGTTTATATTCGTAGCGGCAAAATATGTCATATGGTGACTCTACGCCCAGCTGTTAGAGGAACACGCCTAATGCCGTAGAGTAGAATAGAATGATCGACTTGCTGTTAAGCTAACTAGATAGCAACCATGCATGAACTAATTCGAAATATCTGGATGGATTAAAAACCACAGTGGGAAAAAAGCAAATGATTTAGTCATTGACTGTATTATGGTAGCAAACAGGCAACGGTGGCCATACAAGTGCCATGGATCCCTAGCCGCCACACCACTCGCAGTACGGGATTACAATAAATAACTTCTAGATTAGAGAGTGATAGAAATATGTATGTGATAATTATGCCTGTCTAGACTATTTAGAGCACTTACAACTCTCATTTGGGGAATATTACAGATACTTACAGATCTTTGCCAGGTTGTTTAATGTTGGGGTTTAAAGTCGCACAGCCATCTTGGGTGAAGTGTCGACTCTCCTGCAAATAATGGCAGAGGAATACCCCCGGATGCGCCTATGAAAAGTATTTCAGGCTGAGGCGGGTACCCGAATAGAACCATCGATATTCGGCAAGGCAAGAGGATAGCTATGTCACATGAAATAATTCGATACCCCCAGTGGGATTCGAACCTACAGAAGTAAGGGTAATATTATTTGATCTTTATCAATGCCCTTAATGAGCCTCAAATTACATTTCTATATAACTCAGCTCAACTTTATTTAGTTGGCAAATCAGCAACATGCAATGCCTTTTACCTAACTGAATAGCATGTGCACGTAAATAAATAGATTATATCAACCTACTTAAATACAAATTATACAAACGAATATAACACACTTAGTAGCATATAAGAATATACTAAAATGACAAATAACACACAACTACAAACATACAAATCAACAACAAACAATGTAGACATATTTATGTTCAATCACAGTTAATCTAATTGTTCGATTCTTAAATGCATATTTGTCTTAACATATTTAGCTATAGTTCATTGTAGTTGTTTTGAATTGTTCGACATACAACTTATGAATCAATGCATTGTTGGAAAAGGGAAATGACATGCCACTGAGCATGTATGCATCTTCAAAGGACAGTGGTCAGTCAACAACCGGCATGTGCGACTAGCCTAGGATAGTTAAAAATGGGCGAATTGCTTAGGATAATTTAAAATGGTCGACCTGACTTTGATACATGTAGTTCCAAATGAGCGACTTGCCTATGATACAAGTAATTCAAAAATGTGCGCCTTGCCTATGTTACATGTAGTTTACAGTTGGTGACTTGCCTATGATATATGTAGTTAAAAATGAGCGGCATGCACATTGAGTACAATGACGTGTATGGAATGCGAGTATGTCTTTAGATATATATTTAATCCCAATATAATGCGGATGGGCTTTCTAATGTTCTCGCTCGAATATTGATGTTAGTTTAATGATATTTAATGTAGTATGTGTTTATTTTAGCCAGTTCACCTACAGTGATATTGAATCGCTCAATGTAACATCAAGCAATAATATTAACCGTATTTGGAAACTGACGGTTTATGTCAAACTTCAAATATGTTCGTCACAGTAATTAACGTTCCTTGAATAACGTTGCTGCAATAATCTACTTTTGTAAATAACGGATCAACCAATAATTTATGCCATCGATTAATCAAGGCAATATCAAACACCTGCGATCTGGATTGAATTTGTATGTACATAGTTGTATCTAACCAAATTATTGTCCCGTTCTTAAACTTGTCCCTGAACAAGAATCTGTACATAAACAAAATTAAAACATTATTTGCTATACACGTATGGGTTTGCTACACGCTGTTCCAGGCAGACGTGGGTATCACCGTTACTATTCTTGGAAAGTACATTTGCAAAGAACACAATATATGGTGATGTGGTCGTGTCACAATGCCTTATAGTATGTGGGAGAAAAATACAGGGATAAAATAGTAATTATTAATATTAACATGAGACAAGTCAGCAACATAAAACACAAGTGGTTAGGAACATATAAATACATAACAAACATTTAGTTTTAGATACAATTATATAAATCAATATATTGCCAACCGGTTTCGATTAATCAAGGCAATAGCAAACTCTGGATTAAGTGTAGCCATCATATGCACTGGTGTGGGACAAGGATATTGCATTCAAGTGGTCACACTATGTCGTCAGAAACGAGGCTCTGTCCAGTTTCTGACGACATATTGTGGCGATAAGTGCACTTAGCTAAATTGTTATACACGTGTACATAATAAACTAGTCTTACACGTGTACATAATAAACTAGTCTTACACGTGTACATAATAAACTAGTCTTACACGTGTACCTAGTAAACTAGTCTTACACGTGTACATAATAAACTAGTCTTACACGTGTACATAATAAACTAGTCTTACATGTGCACATAATAAACTAGTCTTACATGTGTACATAATAAACTAGTCTTACATGTGTACATAATAAACTAGTCTTACATGTGTACATAATAAACTAGTCTTACACGTGTACATAATAAACTAGTCTTACACGTGTACATAATAAACTAGTCTTACACGTGTACATAATAAACTAGTCTTACATGTGTACATAATAAACTAGTCTTACATGTGTACATAATAAACTAGTCTTACATGTGTACATAATAAACTAGTCTTACACGTGTACATAATAAACTAGTCTTACACGTGTACATAATAAACTAGTCTTACACGTGTACATAATAAACTAGTCTTACACGTGTACATAATAAACTAGTCTTACACGTGTACATAATAAACTAGTCTTACACGTGTACATATAAACTAGTCTTACACGTGTACATAATAAACTAGTCTTACAGTGTACATAATAAACTAGTCTTACACGTGTACATAATAAACTAGTCTTACATGTGTACATAATAAACTAGTCTTACACGTGTACATAATAAACTAGTCTTACATGTGTACATAATAAACTAGTCTTACACGTGTACATAGTAAACTAGTCTTACACGTGTACATAATAAACTAGTCTTACACGTGTACATAATAAACTAGTCTTACATGTGTACATAATAAACTAGTCTTACACGTGTACATAATAAACTAGTCTTACATGTGTACATAATAAACTAGTCTTACACGTGTACATAATAAACTAGTCTTACACGTGTACATAATAAACTAGTCTTACACGTGTACATAATAAACTAGTCTTACATGTGTACATAATAAACTAGTCTTACACGTGTACATAATAAACTAGTCTTACATGTGTACATAATAAACTAGTCTTACATGTGTACATAATAAACTAGTCTTACATGTGTACATAATAAACTAGTCTTACACGTGTACATAATAAACTAGTCTTACACGTGTACATAATAAACTAGTCTTACATGTGTACATAATAAACTAGTCTTACATGTGTACATAATAAACTAGTCTTACATGTGTACATAATAAACTAGTCTTACATGTGTACATAATAAACTAGTCTTACATGTGTACATAATAAACTAGTCTTACACGTGTACCTAGTAAACTAGTCTTACACGTGTACATAATAAACTAGTCTTACACGTGTACATAATAAACTAGTCTTACACGTGTACATAATAAACTAGTCTTACACGTGTACATAATAAACTAGTCTTACACGTGTACATAATAAACTAGTCTTACACGTGTACATAATAAACTAGTCTTACACGTGTACATAATAAACTAGTCTTACACGTGTACATAATAAACTAGTCTTACACGTGTACATAGTAAACTAGTCTTACACGTGTACATAGTAAACTAGTCTTACACGTGTACATAATAAACTAGTCTTACACGTGTACATAATAAACTAGTCTTACACGTGTACATAGTAAACTAGTCTTACACGTGTACATAATAAACTAGTCTTACACGTGTACATAATAAACTAGTCTTACACGTGTACTAATAAACTAGTCTTACACGTGTACATAATAAACTAGTCTTACACGTGTACATAATAAACTAGTCTTACATGTGTACTAGTACTAGTCTACACGTGTACATAATAAACTAGTCTACACGTGTACATAATAAACTAGTCTTACACGTGTACATAATAAACTAGTCTTACACGTGTACATAATAAACTAGTCTTACACGTGTACATAATAAACTAGTCTTACACGTGTACATAATAAACTAGTCTTACACGTGTACATAGTAAACTAGTCTTACACGTGTACATAATAAACTAGTCTTACACGTGTACATAATAAACTAGTCTTACACGTGTACATAATAAACTAGTCTTACACGTGTACATAGTAAACTAGTCTTACACGTGTACATAATAAACTAGTCTTACACGTGTACATAATAAACTAGTCTTACACGTGTACATAATAAACTAGTCTTACACGTGTACATAGTAAACTAGTCTTACACGTGTACATAATAAACTAGTCTTACACGTGTACATAATAAACTAGTCTTACACGTGTACATAATAAACTAGTCTTACACGTGTACATAATAAACTAGTCTTACATGTGCACATAATAAACTAGTCTTACACGTGTACATAGTAAACTAGTCTTACACGTGTACATAATAAACTAGTCTTACACGTGTACATAATAAACTAGTCTTACATGTGTACATAATAAACTAGTCTTACATGTGTACATAGTAAACTAGTCTTACACGTGTACCTAGTAAACTAGTCTTACACGTGTACATAGTAACTAACTAAAACTAGTAACTAACTAAACTAAGGTTTGTTTATTATGTTGTGGCGTTCAAAGAGAAATACCTCATGTGCCCCTCTGATCAGTATTCAGGCACGGACAGAAACCCTGGTAGAACTATTGACCTTCCACAAGTCAGCTGAACAGTTTCCTCGCATGAAATAATTCGAATGTAGGATTCGAACATACAGTGGTTTGAAGTTAATGACTTACCTACTCTGTAACCGGTAATGTCAGGCCCCTGTGGGCAGCATGCCTACTCGGTAACCGGTAATATTAGGTACATGTGGACAGCATACCTACTCGGTAACCGGTAATATTAGGTACATGTGGGCAGCATACCTACTCGGTAACCGGTAATGTCAGGCAGAATACCTACTCGGTAACCGGTAATGTCAGGCCCCTGTGGGCAGCATACCTACTCTGTAACCGGTAATGTCAGGCCCCTGTGGGCAGCATACCTACTCTGTAACCGGTAATGTCAGGCACCGGTGGGCAGAATACCTACTCGGTAACCTGTAATGTCAGGCACCTGTGGGCAGCATGCCTACTCTGTAACCGGTAATGTCAGGCACATGTGGGCAGCATACCTACTCGGTAACCTGTGATGTCAGGCACCTGTGGGCAGCATACCTACTCGGTAACCGGTAATGTCAGGCACCAGTGGGCAGCATACCTACTCGGTAACCGGTAATGTCAGGCACCTGTGGGCAGCATACCTACTCGGTAACCGGTAATGTCAGGCACCAGTGGGCAGCATACCTACTCGGTAACCGGTAATGTCAGGCACCGGTGGGCAGCATACCTACTCGGTAACCTGTGATGTCAGGCACCTGTGGGCAGCATACCTACTCGGTAACCGGTAATGTCAGGCACCGGTGGGCAGCATATCTACTCGGTAACCTGTAATGTCAGGCACCTGTGGGCAGCATACCTACTCGGTAACCTGTAATGTCAGGCACCTGTGGGCAGCAGCGTAATACCATCTATATTCCGTAGGCCAGCGTTCTCATATAATGATGATTACGACATACAGCGAGGCAAGTGATTTAGGGTCACCGACATTGGACACCCAGATATACTGATATGGAGTTCAGGCATTCGTCCTCATCAGCTGTACACTGATCATTCTGCTCTAGTACGGGACAGCCATCCGCTGCTACATAGTTTGAGAATAACGTTCGGATATAGATTATATTCAAATATATTATTAAAATTATAATAACCAACATATACGCGACCAAACTTACAGCCAAGAGAACACACATTGTAAACTAATTATTCCACAGCACTAGTCTGGGAAGTCAGTATATAATGCTAATATAATTGTTGGATCGTATCCACTTTAACACCCAGGTTATGGTAACACACACCCAGGTTATTATAGTAACACCCAGGTTATTATGGTAACTCCCAGGTTATTATGGTGACACCCATGTTATTATAGTAACACCCAGAACACCCAGGTTATTATGGCAACTCCCAGGTTATTATGATGACACCCAGGTTATTATAGTAACACCCAGAACTCCCAGGTTATTATGGTAACTCCCAGGTTATTATGGTAACTCCCATAACTCCCAGGTTATTATGGTAACTCCCTGGTTATTATGGTAACTCCCAGAACTCCTAGGTTATTATGGTAACTCCCAGGTTATTATGGTAACTCCCAGAACTCCCAGGTTATTATGGTAACTCCCAGGTTATTATGGTGACATCCAATTGTTTTCATACTCGTATCTCTGCAATATAACAATTCATATTTGCATAATTGGAATATAGTTTTACAATTTACGATTTACCCGAACAGTAGGGATATAGTAAAGTACAACGAATCAGTATGTATGTGTAGCTTACTATAGTTATGTCATTTAATGACATATTAAATAAATGACATATTACCAATAAACACCCCATTGCCACGACCTTTCTAAGAAACGAACTAATACGTTTTAGAATTTGTTCTCATAATCTTGAAATAGAATTTGGTAGATATGCCAGAATTGACAGACAAGATCGTATATGTAAACTAAGTACTAGATATGCTACAGAATCTGAATATCATTTTTGTTGTGTTGTGCCAGATATGCTGATACTCGTACACAGTATTGTATTCACACTGCTTGACTATCTGTACAGAAGTTTACACATAGTATGTGCACAGAACATAAGATAGTTATGTACAAACTATCACATATATACATGAATCTATGAAGATAAGAAAACAAACCATGGATGATATATCTGCTTCTAATTGATATAAGGTTTATATGTCATAATTATGAATGTTGACAGTATGTTGATATTATGTATGTATATGTCATTTTGTAATGTATATGTGTCTTGGCCATATTTATTAATTATATTGTAATGATTTTGCCGTTTGCCAATAAATGAATGAATGAAAAAACTATTAGACTTGACCTATGTTTAAAGAATTTGTTTACAAATTGTGCATGATGAATTTACCCGTATCAGGGATTATATGACTAGTATTCATCAGCCTCCGTCCGTCTTATGAGACGATGGATTGCGCACTTGTTGAGGAACATCTTCTGCGGTGACTGGGTAGGCCTATTCTTGAGTGGCAGTCTCTGTTGCAGTCATCGCAGGTGAAGATCGAGTCATCCAGTTTGGTTGATGCCTTTCGCTTCTGTCGTTTCTGCTCACGAAGCCGAGTTCGCTCAGCCTCGGCTCGTCTGACCCCAGCTTTCACAACGTGTCTCCATGATGACCGGTTTGATGCTGTGTCCTCCCAAGACTCTTTGTCGATTTGGGCTGAACGCAGGTCCCTCGTACAAGAGTCCCTGTATCTTAGGTGGGGGGGGGGCGACCAGTTGGACGTGATCCTTGTTCAAGTTGACCGTAGAGAGCAACCTTATTGTATGGTTAACTCTTTCCTATTTTCTTCGATTGCGAAACAAGTTCTTACAACTTATATTAATCACCCGAGAGACCTATTTACTGATGGAATCCATCGCCACGAGTGAGAGAGAAGCGGCAACGTGGAATTTAAATGTCTTAGCTAAGGGCACAATCGTAACGGCTCTAGCGGGGCTCGAACGCCAGGCCACTGCGCTATCACGACTGCCACGAGATATGCATGCAGGATTGAGAAGAGAACATTATTGTATGGTTACTTCTCGCCTATTTTCTCCTAGTAAATTGTATTTCTGAGAATTAAAAGCATAATTAACCAAATAATACTACTAGGAACTTGAAACTTCGCTCTTTTATTATGATGGTAAAGTTATTGATTTGTGTTAGAATACTTCAAAATGGACGACTTGCCTAGGATCATTCAAAATGGACGACTTGCCTAGGATCATTCAAAATGGACGACTTGCCTAGGATCATTCAAAATGGACGACTTGCCTAGGATCATTCAAAATGGACGACTTGCTTAGGATCATTCAAAATGGATGACTTGCTTAGGATCATTCAAAATGGACGACTTGCCTAGGATCATTCAAAATGGACGACTTGCTTAGGATACTTCAAAATGGACGACTTGCCTAGGATACTTCAAAATGGACGACTTGCCTAGGATCATTCAAAATTGACGACTTGCTTATGATACTTCAAAATGGATGACTTGCCTAGGATCATTCAAAATGGACGACTTGCCTAAGATACTTCAAAATGGACGACTTGCCTAGGATCATTCAAAATGGACGACTTGCTTAGGATACTTCAAAATGGATGACATGCCTAGGATACTTCAAAATGGACGACTTGCTTATGATACTTCAAAATGGATGACTTGCTTAGGATCATTCAAAATGGACGACTTGCCTAGGATAATTCAAAATGGACGACTTGCCTAGGATCATTCAAAATGGACGACTTGCTTAGGATACTTCAAAATGGATGACTTGTCTAGGATCATTCAAAATGGACGACTTGCCTAGGATCATTCAAAATGGACGACTTGCTTAGGATACTTCAAAATGGACGACTTGCCTAAGACACTTCAAAATGGACGACTTGCCTAGGATCATTCAAAATGGACATCTTGCTTAGGATACTTCAAAATGGATGACTTGCCTAGGATACTTCAAAATGGACGACTTGCTTATGATACTTCAAAATGGACGACTTGCTTAGGATCATTCAAAATGGACGACTTGCTTAGGATCATTCAAAATGGACGACTTGCTTAGGATACTTCAAAATGGATGACTTGCCTAGGATACTTCAAAATGGACGACTTGCTTATGATACTTCAAAATGGATGACTTGCTTAGGATCATTCAAAATGGACGACTTGCCTAGGATAATTCAAAATGGACGACTTGCCTAGGATCATTCAAAATGGACAACTTGCTTAGGATACTTCAAAATGGATGACTTGCCTAGGATCATTCAAAATGGACGACTTGCCTAAGATACTTCAAAATGGATGACTTGCCTAGGATACTTCAAAATGGACGACCTGCTTATGATACTTCAAAATGGATGACTTGCTTAGGATCATTCAAAATGGACGACTTGCTTAGGATACTTCAAAATGGACGACTTGCTTAGGATACTTCAAAATGGACGACTTGCTTAGGATACTTCAAAATGGACGACTTGCCTAGGATACTTCAAAATGGACGACTTGCCTAGGATACTTCAAAATGGACGACTTGCCTAGGATACTTCAAAATGGACGATTTGCCTAGGATCATTCAAAATGGACGACTTGCTTAGAATACATCAAAATGGATGACTTGCTTAGGATACTTCAAAATGGATGACTTGCTTAGGATACTTCAAAATGGACGACTTGCTTAGGATCATTCAAAATGGACGACTTGCTTAGGATACTTCAAAATGGATGACTTGCCTAGGATACTTCAAAATGGAAGACTTGCTTATGATACTTCAAAATGGATGACTTGCTTAGGATCATTCAAAATGGACGACTTGCCTAGGATAATTCAAAATGGACGACTTGCCTAGGATCATTCAAAATGGACGACTTGCTTAGGATACTTCAAAATGGATGACTTGCCTAGGATCATTCAAAATGGACGACTTGCCTAAGATACTTCAAAATGGACGACTTGCCTAGGATCATTCAAAATGGACGACTTGCCTAAGATACTTCAAAATGGATGACTTGCCTAGGATACTTCAAAATGGACGACCTGCTTATGATACTTCAAAATGGATGACTTGCTTAGGATCATTCAAAATGGACGACTTGCTTAGGATACTTCAAAATGGACGACTTGCTTAGGATACTTCAAAATGGACGAATTGCTTAGGATACTTCAAAATGGACGACTTGCCTAGGATACTTCAAAATGGACGACTTGCCTAGGATCATTCAAAATGGACGACTTGCCTAGGATCATTCAAAATGGACGACTTGCCTAGGATCATTCAAAATGGACGACTTGCCTAGGATCATTCAAAATGGACGACTTGCTTAGGATCATTTAAAATGGATGACTTGCTTAGGATCATTCAAAATGGACGACTTGCCTAGGATCATTCAAAATGGACGACTTGCTTAGGATACTTCAAAATGGATGACTTGCCTAGGATACTTCAAAATGGACGACTTGCCTAGGATCATTCAAAATTGACGACTTGCTTATGATACTTCAAAATGGATGACTTGCCTAGGATCATTCAAAATGGACGACTTGCCTAAGATACTTCAAAATGGACGACTTGCCTAGGATCATTCAAAATGGACGACTTGCTTAGGATACTTCAAAATGGATGACTTGCCTAGGATACTTCAAAATGGACGACTTGCTTATGATACTTCAAAATGGATGACTTGCTTAGGATCATTCAAAATGGACGACTTGCCTAGGATAATTCAAAATGGACGACTTGCCTAGGATCATTCAAAATGGAAGACTTGCCTAGGATCATTCAAAATGGACGACTTGCTTAGGATACTTCAAAATGGACGACTTGCCTAAGATACTTCAAAATGGACGACTTGCCTAGGATCATTCAAAATGGACGACTTGCTTAGGATACTTCAAAATGGATGACTTGCCTAGGATACTTCAAAATGGACGACTTGCTTATGATACTTCAAAATGGATGACTTGCTTAGGATCATTCAAAATGGACGACTTGCCTAGGATAATTCAAAATGGACGACTTGCCTAGGATCATTCAAAATGGAAGACTTGCCTAGGATCATTCAAAATGGACGACTTGCTTAGGATACTTCAAAATGGACGACTTGCCTAAGATACTTCAAAATGGACGACTTGCCTAGGATCATTCAAAATGGACGACTTGCTTAGGATACTTCAAAATGGATGACTTGCCTAGGATACTTCAAAATGGACG
>CM026393.1:26799842-26874842 GCA_014843695.1 Archivesica marissinica
AAATGGCTACGGTACTGCTACATCACATCAAATGGCTACGGTACTGCTACATCACATCAAATGGCTACGGTACTGCTACATCACATCAAATGGCTACGGTACTGCTACATCACATCAAATGGCTACGGTACTGCTACATCACATCAAATGGTTACGGTACTGCTACATCACTAACTACTAATTATGTGGATGTTCTCAGAATTTATATTCCTGCTTCAAACATTTTCCTTGCTAATTTATCAAACCCGGTTTGCCAGGCGCGTAGTTGTCTTTACGCCACAACGCTTTCATATTATTTTACATTTTTGCTGGATATAGATCTACAGTAGTAGATGAAAAATGATGTCTAGGGTTCAAATAAGTCGACCCCCAGACCACCCTATCATGCTCAAATGGGCTTGCACATAATTTCGAGCTGGCTACGCCGCTGTTTGCCATTATTAAACAAGTCTTCTGAGGGAGGGCAGTTTACTAATGTTTTTTTTTATACTTTATTTATTTTACAATGATTGCGAAGCAAGTTTTAATAACTTATATTAATCACTCTCGTTGGCTCGGATGAAAGCGTATATGTGGTCATTCATGTGGGAGGAAACCAGAGTACCCGGAGAAAACCCACCTATCCGATCTGGCGATCACCGTACCATCTCACATACTTCCCTGTCCGAGGATCGAATCCGGGTCGCATTGGTGAGAAGCGAGCGCGCTAACCACTGCGCTAATCGGACAGCCACCGCTAATGTTGTTAGAATTTATTGCGTCCCATGTTGCTATTTGCTTTGCTTTGTCATGATTCTGTCTGTGTATAATGTAATGTAAATGTGAAATAGCAAATGAAATATGATTATTGTAAATCAACTACGAAATGATTTCAATGTATGAATCATAATGTGGTAAGTCTAAAGCGACATTACATCGCAAAAAGCAAATACAATGCATTGTTCACGTATGCATTGCTACTATAAATTCTTCCGAATACATTCGAACACTAACATTGAATCAATAAACAGTGTTCTTGTGGATTGAAAGTATAATTTCATATAGCGGTCATCCACGCTGAATTGACGTTTCTTTGTCATCGGTGTCAATACTACACGCGAGATAATGTCGTTTAGAGATAATTTAACTAAGAATAGTCTACAAATAAATAGGCACACATGTGAGATATAACGGTAAATCTGTACCATAAATCGTGTTATTCAGGATACACTAGTTGTATTACGCATGAATGTTTACATTATTTTAATAGGAAAATACATTCTGTAGAAATGTGTGTTTACACTGATGTAGTGTCGCTTTAAACTTTATTTATTTTACAACGATTGCGAATCAAGTTTTTTAACAACTTATATTAATCATTCTCGTTGGCGAGGATGGAAGCGTAAATGTGGTCATTCGTGTGGGAGGAAACCGGAGTACCCGGAGAAAACAAACCTGTCCGATATGTCGACAATCGTACCATCTCATATACTTCCCGGTCCGAGGATCGAACCCGGGTTGCATTGTTGAGAAGCGAGCCCGCTAACCACTGCGCTAATCGATGTGGTACTAGACGAACTTCATAATTATGTTGAATAAATATTGATATTGACCAACTTTTCCGAGAGTTTAGACAATTAGATTACATAATATTTAATGCGGTACTACATGCTATCGACTTTAATTGTTGATATAAAAAATGCCCGTGCACAGCTTGTGTTCTTAAGTAGATTTGTGCTCTCCATTACCTCTTAAATAATCTAACTGGCTGTGTTTCTCCAGAACCACTTAAATAATTAAGTGTATTGCTATGTGATATTCAAGAAGTTTTTAATCGAATTCATGAAAGCTTCTGGTAACTTGTCACCAAGAACACGAGCAGCTCTCGAAAGTAACGAATAAATCAAATATGCACAAATAAAAACGATAGCACTAAATGCCCGACTACGTAACGGATAGCACTAAATGCCCGACTACGTAACGGATAGCACTAAATGCCCGACTACGTAACGGATAGCACTAAATGCGCGACTACGTAACGGATAGCACTAAATACGCGACTACGTAACGGATAGCACTAAATGCCCGACTACGTAACGGATAGCACTAAATGCCCGATTACGTAACGGATAACACTAAATGCCCGACTACGTAACGGATAGCACTAAATGCCCAACTACGTAACGGATAGCACTAAATGCCCAACTACTAAATGCCCGACTACGTAACGGATAGCACTAAATGCCCAACTACGTAACGGATAACACTAAATGCCCGACTACGTAACGGATAGCACTAAATGCCCGACTACGTAACGGATAGCACTAAATGCCCAACTACGTAACGGATAGCACTAAATGCCCAACTACTAAATGCCCGACTACGTAACGGATAGCACTAAATGCCCAACTACGTAACGGATAACACTAAATGCCCGACTACGTAACGGATAGCACTAAAATGCCCGACTACGTAACGGATAGCACTAAATGCCCAACTACGTAACGGATAGCACTAAATGCCCGACTACGTAACGGATAACACTAAATGCCCGACTACGTAACGGATAGCACTAAATGCCCAACTACGTAACGGATAGCACTAAATGCCCGACTACGTAACGGATAGCACTAAATGCCCAACTACGTAACGGATAGCACTAAAATGCCCGACTACGTAACGGATAGCACTAAATGCCCGACTACGTAACGGATATCACTAAATGCGCGACTACGTAACGGATAACACCAAATGCCCGACTACGTAATGGATAGCACTAAAATGCCCAACTACGTAACGGATAGCACTAAATGCCCAACTACGTAACGGATAGCACTAAAATCCCCGACTACGTAACGGATAGCACTAAATGCCCGACTACGTAACGCGTAGCACTTTATAACATGACCATTACAAGCCCAGAGACGATTGAATGCAGATTTACAGTAGAGTAAAGTAACGTAAAGTGTTTGTTCATTATAGTGTCACCCCTATTTAAAGGGCCAGCCAGTTCTGACTTATGGGACACCTCTTTTTATGAACATCAGTACTTCCGGAATCCTCTGCGTGTAGACCAGGCGCCATGCTGGTAGGCAACAGGCCATATCAGAACCGTCGACCCCTCGCTTCGTAGGCGGACGCCTTAACCACTAGGCCAGGGAGACGGTTATGTATAGGGATTGGAAGGAACGCATAGGTTGCACATATTGATGTGTAGAACAATCAGTAACAATGTGTAATTTCTCAAAAACATGTCTGCATGCAAAATATTTATGACGTTCAGCAGAATTGTTTTATGACGTATTGTGTAATGTTTAAGACGTTTAGATATCACGGGCTTAAGACGTTTAGCGGTCACGGGCTTAAGACGTTTAGCGGTCACGAGTGTGTAGACGTCTAGCGGTCACGAGTTTAAGACATTTAGCGGAATTTTGTAACACTTTTAGCGCATTGAGACGTATACCGGAAATTATTATGACGTCAAACGGTGCTTTTAGTTTTGCTGTGCTTAGATATTTATGTGCGACAATTTAAGGAATGAATCGCGGGTTAATACTTTCCATCGGGGTATGAACTACATTGGGCATTGTTAAAGTATGTGGAGGGCGATGGAATCCACGCTAATTTTAAACACGCCCAATGTAGTTCATAAGGAAATGCAATAGCGATGTAAATATACTTAAATGCAATAGCGATGTAAATATACTTAAATGCAATAGCGATGTAAATATACTTAAATGCAATAGCGATGTAAATGTACTTAAATGCAATAGCGATGTAAATATACTTAAATGCAATAGCGATGTAAATATACTTAAATGCAATAGCGATGTAAATGTACTTAAATGCAATAGCGATGTAAATATACTTAAATGCAATAGCGATGTAAATGTACTTAAATGCAATAGCGATGTAAATGTACTTAAATGCAATAGCGATGTAAATGTACTTAAATGCAATAGCGATGTAAATGTACTTAAATGCAATAGCGATGTAAATGTACTTAAATGCAATAGCGATGTAAATGTACTTAAATGCAATAGCGATGTAAATGTACTTAAATGCAATAGCGATGTAAATGTACTTAAATGCAATAGCGATGTAAATGTACTTAAATGCAATAGCGATGTAAATGTACTTAAATGCAATAGCGATGTAAATGTACTTAAATGCAATAGCGATGTAAATGTACTTAAATGCAATAGCGATGTAAATATACTTAAATGCAATAGCGATGTAAATGTACTTAAATGCAATAGCGATGTAAATATACTTAAATGCAATAGCGATGTAAATGTACTTAAATGCAATAGCGATGTAAATGTACTTAAATGCAATAGCGATGTAAATGTACTTAAATGCAATAGCGATGTAAATGTACTTAAATGCAATAGCGATGTAAATATACTTAAATGCAATAGCGATGTAAATGTACTTAAATGCAATAGCGATGTAAATATACTTAAATGCAATAGCGATGTAAATATACTTAAATGCAATAGCGATGTAAATGTACTTAAATGCAATAGCGATGTAAATGTACTTAAATGCAATAGCGATGTAAATGTACTTAAATGCAATAGCGATGTAAATGTACTTAAATGCAATAGCGATGTAAATGTACTTAAATGCAATAGCGATGTAAATGTACTTAAATGCAATAGCGATGTAAATGTACTTAAATGCAATAGCGATGTAAATATACTTAAATGCAATAGCGATGTAAATATACTTAAATGCAATAGCGATGTAATATACTTAAATGCAATAGCGATGTAAATATACTTAAATGCAATAGCGATGTAAATATACTTAAATGCAATAGCGATGTAAATATACTTAAATGCAATAGCGATGTAAATATACTTAAATGCAATAGCGATGTAAATATACTTAATGCAATAGCGATGTAAATATACTTAAATGCAATAGCGATGTAAATATACTTAAATGCAATAGCGATGTAAATATACTTAAATGCAATAGCGATGTAAATGTACTTAAATGCAATAGCGATGTAAATATACTTAAATGCAATAGCGATGTAAATATACTTAAATGCAATAGCGATGTAAATATACTTAAATGCAATAGCGATGTAAATGTACTTAAATGCAATAGCGATGTAAATGTACTTAAATGCAATAGCGATGTAAATGTACTTAAATGCAATAGCGATGTAAATATACTTAAATGCAATAGCGATGTAAATATACTTAAATGCAATAGCGATGTAAATGTACTTAAATGCAATAGCGATGTAAATGTACTTAAATGCAATAGCGATGTAAATATACTTAAATGCAATAGCGATGTAAATATACTTAAATGCAATAGCGATGTAAATATACTTAAATGCAATAGCGATGTAAATATACTTAAATGCAATAGCGATGTAAATATACTTAAATGCAATAGCGATGTAAATGTACTTAAATGCAATAGCGATGTAAATATACTTAAATGCAATAGCGATGTAAATGTACTTAAATGCAATAGCGATGTAAATGTACTTAAATGCAATAGCGATGTAAATGTACTTAAATGCAATAGCGATGTAAATATACTTAAATGCAATAGCGATGTAAATATACTTAAATGCAATAGCGATGTAAATATACTTAAATGCAATAGCGATGTAAATATACTTAAATGCAATAGCGATGTAAATATACTTAAATGCAATAGCGATGTAAATATACTTAAATGCAATAGCGATGTAAATATACTTAAATGCAATAGCGATGTAAATATACTTAAATGCAATAGCGATGTAAATATACTTAATGCAATAGCGATGTAAATATACTTAAATGCAATAGCGATGTAAATATACTTAAATGCAATAGCGATGTAAATATACTTAAATGCAATAGCGATGTAAATGTACTTAAATGCAATAGCGATGTAAATATACTTAAATGCAATAGCGATGTAAATATACTTAAATGCAATAGCGATGTAAATATACTTAAATGCAATAGCGATGTAAATATACTTAAATGCAATAGCGATGTAAATATACTTAAATGCAATAGCGATGTAAATGTACTTAAATGCAATAGCGATGTAAATATACTTAAATGCAATAGCGATGTAAATATACTTAAATGCAATAGCGATGTAAATATACTTAAATGCAATAGCGATGTAAATGTACTTAAATGCAATAGCGATGTAAATATACTTAAATGCAATAGCGATGTAAATATACTTAAATGCAATAGCGATGTAAATATACTTAAATGCAATAGCGATGTAAATATACTTAAATGCAATAGCGATGTAAATATACTTAAATGCAATAGCGTTGTAAATATACTTAAATGCAATAGCGATGTAAATATACTTAAATGCAATAGCGATGTAAATATACTTAAATGCAATAGCGATGTAAATATACTTAAATGCAATAGCGATGTAAATATACTTAAATGCAATAGCGATGTAAATATACTTAAATGCAATAGCGATGTAAATATACTTAAATGCAATAGCGATGTAAATATACTTAAATGCAATAGCGTTGTAAATATACTTAAATGCAATAGCGATGTAAATATACTTAAATACAATACCGATGTAAATATACTTAAACGCAATAGAAACGCAACCATATACTGAGTACATAAGAATATTTAATAATCAACATTGAATTTCAAAGCCATTCTATGCACTAAACAATCGCCTATAATAATCCAGTTCTCACAGTTTCATGTAATAATTCGCCGTTAAAGTGTATTGCTAGAAAAAAATATTTACTTTATAGAATAAAATTCTAAAATGTTGCGTTTTTAATGCCGTCAAGTATACATGACATATAGTGGAATGTTTTCTGTACGGAGTAGAACAGATCGGTGCAAACTGAGATGCAGATATGAATATAGACCATTAAATAAATCTGAATCGGCAGATTTAGGTGCGACGATGTTTGCACTTTTGCTATTATTATTTTATTGAAGTTGTGCTATAATTAGTCTATGGAAGTCGTGATAGCGCAGTGGTAGCACGTTCGCTTCAGGTGCGAACTACCCGGAGTTCGAGCACCACTGGAGCCGCTACTAGCATTTAAAGGTATAGAGAGCGAGTTGTAAGAACTTGTTTCGCAATCGAGCTAAAATAAAATTGTAAAAACTAATTAGTTCTGCAGGCTACATTTGTATTCTAAATAGGGGGAATGCTGGTCAGCCTATTACCTCCCTTGACAGGTTAGGTCATTTTAATTAGAATCTTTTGGGTTGGTTGTATTGTCAATTCTATCTCAAAGAGTGGTATAGCGGTTACCTCCCTTGGCAGATTAGGTCATTTTAATTAGAATCTTTTGGGTTGGTTGTATTGTCAATTCTATCTCAAAGAGTGGTATAGCGGTTACCTCCCTTGGCAGATTAGGTCATTTTAATTAGAATCTTTTGGGTTGGTTGTATTGTCAATTCTATCTCAAAGAGTGGTATAGCGGTTACCTCCCTTGGCAGATTAGGTCATTTTAATTAGAATCTTTTGGGTTGGTTGTATTGTCAATTCTATCTCAAAGAGTGGTATAGCGGTTACCTCCCTTGGCAGATTAGGTCATTTTAATTAGAATCTTTTGGGTTGGTTGTATTGTCAATTCTATCTCAAAGAGTGGCATAGTGGTTGCCTCCCTTGGCAGATTATGTCATTTTAATTAGAATCTTTTGGGTTGGTTGTATTGTCAATTCTATCTCAAAGAGTGGTATAGCGGTTACCTCCCTTGGCAGCTTAGGTCATTTTAATTAGAATCCTTTGGGTTGGTTGTATTGTCAATTCTATCTCAAAGAGTGGCATAGTGGTTGCCTCCCTTGGCAGATTATGTCATTTTAATTAGAATCCTTTAGTTTTATCGTTGTTCTCTAACCAGATGTTGCGGTGCAATAACTATGATTATATCAATCTCATGTTAATTAATTGATAACACTTTGCAGTCAAATATCCATTGGATATGCTCTTCGAGATTTAATCATTTAATAATAAGATGAGAAAACAGATGGAATTTCATAGTTTATGGTGCAAAGGAAGCCACGATGAAAAACGGAAGAAATCAATTAAAAAATAACCAAGTCTCCTTATAAAGTATTCAGGGGCAGTAACTCACTTATACAGTATTCAGGGGCAGTAACTCGCTTATAAAGTATTCATGGGCAGTAACTTACTTATAAAGTATTCAAGGGCAGTAACACATTTGTAAAGTATTCAGGGGCAGTAACTCGCAGAAACCCACGTATAAAGTATTCAGGGGCAGTAACTCACTTATAAAGTATTCAAGGGCAGTAACTCATTTGTAAAGTATTCAGGGGCAGTAACTCACTTATAATGTATTCAGGGGCAGTAAATCACTTATAAAGTATTCAGGGGCAGTAACTCACTTATAATGTATGCAGGGGCAGTAACTCACTTATAATGTATTCAGGGGCAATAACTCACTTATAATGTATTCAGGGGCAATAACTCACTTATAATGTATTCAGGGGCAGTAACTCACTTATAATGTATGCAGGGGCAGTAACTCACTAATAATGTATTCAGGGGCAATAACTCACTTATAACGTATTCAGGGGCAATAACTCACTTATAACGTATTCAGTGGCAGTAACTCACTTATAATGTATTCAGGGGCAATAACTCACTTATAACGTATTCAGGGGCAATAACTCACTTATAACGTATTCAGGGGGCAGTAACTCACCGATGTCCAACATTGTATGTGCTGAATCTACGTACGAACTACGTGCATTCTGGACAGCAATTACCGCCCACGTGCTAAATGAGCGTGAAATAAAAAGGACAATTATGCCGATATAGCGGATTGTATTTCATGTGTGTTCTGAGTTCATTCCTCCCCCGACGACCACTTCAGACCGTTTCTTGTCGGGTTTAAGTGGATCACAGTGAATTAAGTGTGACATTACAATCCTGACAATTGCATCTTGGGTTAGCATAGATGTACTGAAGTATATAGCAGCATACACAACACATACTAATCTAGTTGCTTTTTCGTAACAAATAAGGACAAACTTCCGCATTACTAGTGTTAAAGTGGTGTACGCGGATGAAAGGAACAAACAGTAGGCTGTCCGATTAGCGCAGTGATTAGCGCACTCGCTTCTCGCCAATGCAACCCGGTTTCGAACCTTGGACCGGGAAGTATGTGAGATGGTACTGTGGTCGCCAGATCGGACAGGTGGGTTTTTTCCGGGTACTCCGGTTTCCTCCTACACGAATGACCACATTTACGCTTTCATCCGCGTCAACGAGGGTGATTAATATAAGTTATTAGAACTTGCTTCGCAATCGTTGTGAAGTTTAAACTTAAAGGAACAGTATATATACTACTTATGATTGCTTTCCGCATGCTACTTGTAACAGTTATAACTGGCTATAATATTGACAGTGCATAGTTCGAGGCCGGAAACGTTAATTTTATAACATAACTTTATGGGGGTTTATGTGTGTACCTTTATTTATCGTCGCTACTGGTTGCCCATATGAGCGACGCCTCCTGAAGAGATTGGTCATTTTAGATATTTGGAGGATAGTGCAATGATACAGACAGAGACGCATTTCAGAATCTCCTCTGGTTCTTTTACGTGCACGGTGCAAAGCACCGGCACGAAACAAGCGGTTTAAAGTCCCATCTAAAAGACTACTTTTATTAGGGTCAGACGGGGGATCGAACCTGCGATCCTTGGATTACCAGTTTATAAAGTATATACATTTGTACCATATTGATCTTAGCAATTCATTGATTATCGATAACTCTGCCTGGGCATAAATTTGTATAAACCAAACTATACATGTAATATTATTGTAAATATTGTACGTACAATGTTGAGATGTAAATACATGTATACACATTTATTTGAGCTCGATTGCAAACTAAGTTCTTACAACTTATATTAATCACTCTCGAGACATCATTCCTGGTGGAATCCATCGCCACGAGGGAGAGAGAAGAGGCAACGTGGAATTTAAATGCCTTGCCTAAGGGCACAATCGTAATGGCTCCAGCTGGGCACGAACTCCGGACCTTTCGCACCTGAAGCGAACGCGCATTCACTGTGCTATCAGGACTTCCACATATGTAAATAAAGGTTACTACTTCTGTCTATCATTATTATGCCATCACATAATAACATCAAATACCCATTCAATGTGTGAATATTTCCACCAACTTTATTATATATGCAAAATGCACATCTAATATAAATGAACAGGCTATGAAATATAAGACATGAACAGGCTATGAAATGAATAGGCTATGAAATGAACAGGCTATGAAATGAACAGGCTATGAAATGAACAGGCTATGAAATGAACAAATGAACAGGCTATGAAATGAACAGGCTAAGAAATATAAGGAATGAACAGGCTAAGAAATGAACAGGCTATGAAATGAACAGGCTAAGAAATGGACAGGCTATGAAATGAACAGGCTATGAAATGAACAGGCTATGAAATGAACAGGCTATGAAATGAACAGGCTAAGAAATGAACATGGGCTATGAAATGAACAGGCTGTGGAATGAACAGGCTAAGAAATATAAGAAATGAACAGGCTATGACATGAACAGGCTATGAAATGAACAGGCTATGAAATGAACAGGCTAAGAAATATAAGAAATGAACAGGCTATGAAATGAACAGGCTATGAACAGGCTATGAAATGAACAGGCTATGAAATGATGAAATGAACAGCCAATGAAATGAACAGGCTATGAAATGAACAGGCTATCAATTTGAGCGTGATAGCAATATTTCCATCAACTTTCACGTTCTACTTGAATCTTACTGCTCCCTAGGACCTACTTGCATCTTGGCTCCTAGTATTTCTGCCTCCTGTTTCTCCTTTGTTCTCGACTCAATGGTCTTCATCCGGTCTGATTGTTCGTTGGCGTGTCTGGTTTTACGTCGGCGTGTCCGATTTCACGGCCTCTTCAGCGGTTGCCGTCTAGTTTAATGGATATAGTTTCCCGTCTCCTTACTCCCCACTACTGGGATTTAGTAATTTATTCCAAATCATATTATCTCCTTAAATCATATTGCCGCTGTTAATGTGTCCTAATTAAATTGCCTTTCTTGCATTTTTCCTTTTTACTACCTTGCAAACTTGCTTTAGTTTAAACATATTTTATTTCCCAATATAATACATATTGAACAATCACACATAATCAGAATACACAAACCGGATTAGAATGGAAGACAGTCTTATATAATTCTTCTCCTCAAACTTGCTTTGACATCTGTGCGGAACTAATATAAACTTAATGGAATTAGTTTTTATTTGACGCAGACGGATATGTAGTCCAGTGGTTAACACGTTGGACTGGTAATCCAGGGATCGTAGGTTCGATCCCCCGTCTGACCCTAATAAAATTAACAGTTTTTCATATGGGACTTTAAACTGAGGTCTCGTGTCGGTGCGTTACACCGTGCACGTAACAGAAACAGAGGAGACTTGATTTCATATGACCTGAGACCCGGAGACAATAATATCAGATGAGAGCTAAAGCCTGATTGGGTATTGGGCTAAATGAAAGGTGTGTGTGTTTACGTTTATTTATCGTCGCTACTGGTTGCCCATATGAGCGACGCCTCCTAAAGATATTAGTCATTTTAGATTTTGGAGGATAGTGCAATGATACACAGAGAGACCCATTCCAGAGTCTCCTCTGGTTCTTTTACGTGCACGGTGTAAAGCACCGACACGAGACCTCAGTTTAACGTCCCATCTGAAAGACTGTTAATTTTATTATGGATCAGACGGGGATCGAACCTGCGATCCCTGCATTACCAGTCCAACGTGTTACCACTGGGCTATTGATCCGCCTGTAGGGTCAGACGGGGAAATACTATTAATTTTATTAGGGTCAGAGGAGGATGGAACCTGCGATCCCTGGATTACCAGTCAAGCGTGTTACCCGCTGAACTACAGATCCGCCTTCTCAGTGTATGCGTAGATACTTGTATGCTCAAAGTTATTACTAGTATTAAAGTTAATTAAGGTCAAAAGTGCACCAACTGTGGTTGTAGGATTCTTGCAATTATTTGATGCATCTCAACCTATATACACGTCAATGAGAGTAGATTCTAATACGATAAGTAGAGTCAAGGGTGAGCTTATTAATTGACAGTAAATACTGCACGTGTTGAGTAGATAGAGAGATAGTACATAAGTTCTCGCACCTGCAGATATGCCAGCTACGGTGCAATCCATGTTTTCTTCTCTGTTAATAGACGCTCTTTGATCATTCTAATACGATAAGTAGAGTCAATGGTGAGCTTATTAATTGACAGTAAATACTGCAAGGTTACTACCTTCGACAGCACTAAATACGAGATGCACATAGATACAATATACATATGTTACCAGTTGAAAGAGTAAGCTTCACATTAATGTGCAAATAAACCGGATAATTATAGATAGATTGTCGAATTGATACAATAAGAGACATTTCTAATTTTCTATTACCTCCCTTGGCAGATACAAGTGTTTTTACTGTTGTTCCCTAACCTGATGGTACGGTATGATAAATGTGATTTTTTCAAAACCGTGTTAATTAACTGATACTATTGTTTTATAAATAAGTACCAATTGCATATACTGTATGAGATATGTCGAGATATAGTAATTTAGTATTTATAAGAAGCGATAGTGGAATAACATTGCTAGCATGTTGTGCAAAGGAAATAACGATGCAAACAGAGGTAACCACTTAATAGGACCTATCTATTTTTAGAGAGTATTAAGGGGCAGTAACTGACCGATGTCTTTCATTGGATATTAACTGCATACCACCATACATTCTAGGCATGTTTACGTAAATAACGTGAACGTAGCTGAGTCTTAAATCATTAAGCACTGGAAATGATAAAACAAAATGATATTCATCCTCAATATCTCTTGTATTACACAGGGCACACATCCTCAATATCTCTTGTATTACACAGGGCACACATCCTCAATATCTCTTGTATTACACAGGGCACACATCCTCAATATATCTTGTATTACACAGGGCACACATCCTCAATATCTCTTGTATTACACAGGGCACACATCCTCAATATATCTTGTATTACACAGGGCACACATCCTCAATATCTCTTGTATTACACAGGGCACACATCCTCAATATATCTTGTAATACACAGGGCACACATCCTCAATATATCTTGTATTACACAGGGCACACATCCTCAACTATATCTTGTATTACACAGGGCACACATCCTCAATATCTCTTGTATTACACAGGGCACACATCCTCAATATATCTTGTATTACACAGGGCACACATCCTCAATATATCTTGTATTACACAGGGCACATATCCTCACTATATCTTGTATTACACAGGGCACACATCCTCAATATATCTTGTATTACACAGGGCACACATCCTCAATATCTCTTGTATTACACAGGGCACACAGCCTTGAAAGTTTACAATATCAGGTCTCACAGTGCAGATGCACGCATACAGACGGATGGTCTTAAGTCGAATAATTGTATTGCGATACATTTTACTGCTTACAACTGAGAAGTCATCTGTATCGTTTAGTTCTCTATACAAGTAGAACAATTCTCCATTACTATTTGACAGATTGTTATATACATATCCTCTTGCATGTGATGTTAAAATGTTTATTACAGAGCTATAAAACGCTGTTAACGGTTACATCAACATTACCGAAGTCATTGCTCACATCAAGAATAGAGTGCCTACTAATTGCTGTGTCGTTGTAAAACACGCTAAAATTCCCAATCAAACGTGTGCTTGT
This sequence comes from Archivesica marissinica, assembly GCA_014843695.1. Taxonomy (NCBI): domain Eukaryota; kingdom Metazoa; phylum Mollusca; class Bivalvia; order Venerida; family Vesicomyidae; genus Archivesica; species Archivesica marissinica. The sequence goes on from CM026393.1 coordinate 26,813,619, forward strand.
CGTCTGGCTTCCAGAATATTATGACGTCATTAAATTGTTAGCAAGATATAGTTTACGACAAGAATCGCCAAACTGCCCACTGAAAATCATTGCCCATATCCCAAATGTCGAGATATCTAGATAACATATCCCATATGTCGTGTTATCTAGATAACATATCCCATATGTCGAGTTATATAGATAACATATCCCATATGTCAAGTTATATAGATAACATATCCCAAATGTCGAGATATCTAGATAACATATCCCATATGTCGTGTTATCTAGATAACATATCCCATATGTCGAGTTATATAGATAACATATCCCATATGTCGAGTTATCTAGATAACATATCCCATATGTCGAGTTATATAGATAACATATCCCATATGTCGAGTTATATAGATAACATATCCCATATGTCGAGTTATCTAGATAACGTATACCAAATGTCGAGATATCTAGATAACATATCCCCATATGTCGTGTTATCTAGATAGCGTATCCCATATGTCGAGTTATCTAGATAGCGTATCCCATATGTCGAGTTATATAGATAACATATCCCATATGTCGAGTTATATAGATAACATATCCCATATGTTGTGTTATCTAGATAACATATCCCAAATGTCGAGTTATCTAGATAACGTATCCCATATGTCGAGATATCTAGATAACATAATTATCCCATATGTCGAGATATCTAGATAACATATCCCACATGTCGAGATATCTAGATAACATATCCCAAATGTTATTAAGTGTTACAGTGTTCAATAACTTCCCATCGGAAAATCTGTTTATTTGTTTGTGTGAAACCTTCAATATCGGTTAGCAGAAACTGATTGGGGTCTCGAAAGTGATTAATCTGGTGTAACGTGTTTCGTAATCTAGCTAAATTAAATATGTATATACAAAAGTTAAAGCGACATTACATTGCAAAAGCCCAAAAATGCATTGTTCACGGTTAGTGCTAATCCACTGTGTAGCACATCGACTGGCTCTGTGTGCTGGGCAGGCATGCAGGGATGTGGCAGCATTCAGTGAGTATCATGATAACGTCAAGCAGGTCTACAGATACTTCCACAATTCAGCTGTTAGGTACAACACACTACGTGCAATGGAGACTGTGTTAAATGATGAACATGGTGACACAAAACATGTGACCCTTAAGGAGCCAGCAGCCACTCGGTGGTTATCTCTTGTTCGTTTTGGTTAAAGTACAGTCATGTATTAGTAGAGAAAGGTCTGGCTTGGTCAGCTCACACATTGGTCTAGAGTGCATTGTATGATCGAGAAAAAAAAATACATATACGTAAAGTACCAACATGCATATATTTGACTCTTGAAAATTCCAGCTTGACTCTTGAAAATTCCTGTTTGACTCTTGAGATTTTGACCTCAAGGGTCATTGACTCTTGAGTTTCAAAGTCTAGTGAACGCCCTGGGCTTCACCTATACATGCATTACTACTACACATTCTTCCGAATACACTCGAACACAAATATTGAATCAATAAACAGTGTGTTTTTGGTATACAAAAGTGAATGTAGGATTTCATATACCGGTCAACCACGCTCCTGAATTGACATTTCTTTGTCATTGTAGTCAATACTAAACGCTTGATACTGTCGCTTAGAGAAAATAAATTTAACTAAGATTAGTTTACAAATAAATATGCATAGGCACACATGTGAGATATAACGGTAAATCTGTACCAACCATACAACTCGTTATTCGAGATACACAGGTTGTATTACGCATGTATGTCGATCCTGTTTACATTATTTTGTTATGTCAACAAACCGCATATACGACGCTTGTTTATTAGTTGAAATACTCAGTTTTGAGGCAAATATTTGGGAAAACATTATACCATATAATAGGAAAATACATTTTGTAGAAGTTTGCGTTTTCTCTGATGAAGTGTCGCTTTAAATATGCATAGACACAAGTTAAATATTCATCCAGAAAATAAAAAGTTGATAATTAAGCTGTAACTTTGCAGGACTGGTAAACCAGGGATCGCTGGTTCGATCCCCCATCTGACCCTAAGAAAATTAACAGTCTTTCAGATGAGACATTAAACCGAGGTCTCGTGTCGGTGCTGTACACCGTGCACGTAAAAGAACCAGAGGAGCCTCTGGAATGGGTCTCTGTCTGTATCATTGCACTATCCTCCAAACATCTAAAATGACTAATATCTTCAGGAGGCGTCGCTCATATATGGGCGACCAGTAGCGACGATAAATAAACGTAAAACACACACACACACATGTAAGTTTGCGTTCTCCGTATGTTTTTGTGGGTAACTTTCATAGAACGTTTACATATTTCAGCATATTTAGTAGACTCGTTAGTAGATAGATTTAACAGCAGCTGTCCGATTAGCGCAGTGGTTAGCGCGCTCGCTTCTCACCAATACAATCCGGGTTCAATCCTCGGACCGGGAAGTATGTGAGATGGTTCAGTTGTCGCCAGATCGGACAGGTGGGTTTTCTCTGGGTACTCCGGTTTCCTCCCACACGAATGACCACGTTCACGCTTTCACCCGCGCCAACGAGAGTGATTAATATAAGTTGTTAAAACAATCGTTGTAAAATAAATAAAGTTTAATCTATAAGTCGACCTTAAGTGCCGAAGTCTTTTTCAGATCTCAGTATCGCGCTCAAGAAATCTGATTGGTTGAGTCAGAGATTTACACCAATCAGAAGCCTGAGACTGAGTTTGAGATTGGAGAACAGTTAATTTTCTATTACATGGCAAATAAAGTCTGATTAATCCTAAAATGTATATAGGTCCTTTCAGTTGGAATCCTTTGATTTTACTGTTGTTCCCTAACCAGATGTTGCGGTATGATAAATGTAATTTTACCCATTAATAATACTGTAGGATATCTGTCGAGATATAGTAATTTAATAACTTAATAACCATAAGAAGCGATAGCGGAATACAATTGCTATCATGATGCGCAAAGGGCACACCGATAAAACAGAGGAATACACTTAATACGACCTATCTACTTTTAGGGAGTATTCAGGGGCAGTAACTAGCCGATATCTCTCATTGAACAATGTTGTAATCCATTATATGTGTATTTACAAGTGTAATATATGCGTTGTTCAAACTGCATACTATTGGGTATTAAAACGCTGTCGTGACGTCATTCTTTTGGACGTGCAGTCCATTATTATTTGATGATTATATTAAATCCTACGTGTACGAAATTAACAATTTTAAATAGTAGGATCTTGTTATTTAAATGTGTGTTTTAACCCTTCATAGAGATTTAGGTTAATATACTATTATATCTCCATACAAACGACAGCCATTTAGCTATCATGCAGTGGATAAGTGGTCGCCATATCTATCCAACCTCCATAGCTATTACTGGGACTACATAGAGATTTAGGTTAATATACTATTATATCTCCATACAAACGACAGCCATTTAGCTATCATGCAGTGGATAAGTGGTCGCCATATCTATCCCGCCTCCATAAATATTACTGGGACTACATAGAGAGTTAGGTTAATATACTATTTATATCTCGATACAAAGGACAGCCATTTAGCTATCATGCAGTGGATAAGTGGTCGCCATATCTATCCCGCCTCCATAGATATTACTGGGACTACATAGAGATTTAGGTTAATATACTATTCTATCTCCATACAAACAACAGCCATTTAACTATCATGCAGTGGATAAGTAGTCACCATATCTATCCCACCTCCATAGATATTACTGGGACTACATGAGATTCTGGCCTGCATTATGAACATTGGTTTGACTACAAATTGTCAATGTATGTCATATTGGTAATGACATCAAGAGGTGCTTCTATGATGGAAAGAGTTAATATATGTCATATTGGCAATGGCGTCAAGAGGTGCTTCTATGAGGGATAGGGTTAATGTATGTCGTATTGGCAATGGCGTCAAGAGGTGCTTCTATGAGGGAAAGGGTTAATGTATGTCGTATTGGCAATGGCGTCAAGAGGTGCTTCTATGAGGGAAAGGGTTAATGTATGTCGTATTGGCAATGGCGTCAAGAGGTGCTTCTATGAGGGAAAGGGTTAATGTATGTCGTATTGGCAATGACGTCAAGAGGTGCTTCTATGAGGGAAAGGGTTAATGTATGTCGTATTGGCAATGGCGTCAAGAGGTGCTTCTATGAGGGAAAGGGTTAATATATGTCGTATTGGCAATGGCGTCAAGAGGTGCTTCTATGAGGGAAAGGGTTAATGTATGTCGTATTGGCAATGGCGTCAAGAGGTGCTTCTATGAGGGAAAGGGTTAATGTATGTCGTATTGGCAATGGCGTCAAGAGGTGCTTCTATGAGGGAAAGGGTTAATGCATGTCGTATTGGCAATGGCGTCAAGAGGTGCTTCTATGAGGGAAAGGGTTAATGTATGTCGTATTGGCAATGGCGTCAAGAGGTGCTTCTATGAGGGAAAGGGTTAATGTATGTCGTATTGGCAATGGCGTCAAGAGGTGCTTCTATGAGGGAAAGGGTTAATGTATGTCGTATTGGCAATGGCGTCAAGAGGTGCTTCTATGAGAGAAAGGGTTAATGTATGTCGTATTGGCAATGGCGTCAAGAGGTGCTTCTATGAGGGAAAGGGTTAATGTATGTCGTATTGGCAATGGCGTCAAGAGGTGCTTCTATGAGGGAAAGGGTTAATGTATGTCGTATTGGCAATGGCGTCAAGAGGTGCTTCTATGAGGGAAAGGGTTAATGTATGTCGTATTGGCAATGGCGTCAAGAGGTGCTTCTATGAGGGAAAGGGTTAATGTATGTCCTATTGGCAATGGCGTCAAGAGGTGCTTCTATGAGGGAAAGGGTTAATGTATGTCGTATTGGCAATGGCGTCAAGAGGTGCTTCTATGAGGGAAAGGGTTAATGTATGTCGTATTTGCAATGGCGTCAAGAGGTGCTTCTATGAGGGAAAGGGTTAATGTATGTCGTATTGGCAATGGCGTCAAGAGGTGCTTCTATGAGGGAAAGGGTTAATGTATGTCGTATTGGCAATGGCGTCAAGAGGTGCTTCTATGAGGGAAAGGGTTAATGTATGTCGTATTGGCAATGGCGTCAAGAGGTGCTTCTATGTGAGAAAGGGTTAATGTATGTCGTATTGGCAATGGCGTCAAGAGGTGCTTCTATGAGTGAAAGGGTTAATGTATGTCGTATTGGTAATGGTGCCAAGAGGTGCTTCTATGAGGGAAAGGGTTAATGTATGTCGTATTGGCAATGGCGTCAAGAGGTGCTTCTATGAGAGAAAGGGTTAATGTATGTCGTATTGGCAATGGCGTCAAGAGGTGCTTCTATGAGGGAAAGTGTTACGTAAGATAGAATCTTCAAACGGATCTAATATGTAAAATATTGGTTCTGTTTTCGGCGCTAAGCGCCTCACAGTCCAATATGTTTTATTGGATCGTTTTTGACGTATATCCTATACATATAAAATACTTAAAGTAAAACACATTCTGAATTGTTTCCAATCTCGAGTCCCCGTGTGGCAGATATATTATGATATAACGTGTGCGCATGGCATGCACTAATATTCATATCATTTTTTATATCCTACATTTACCAAATAATCCACAACTGAGCCCGGAATCCGATGATATCTTACCGAAATAGATTCTTACGTTTATAAAATTGCAACCAGGTAGCGACGATAAATAAAACTGAAAACACAGTATAAATAAATCGATATTCACACATACAGTGTACGGGACACTCATATACAGTGCACGGGACACTCACATACAGTGTACGGGACACTTGCATACAGTGTACGGGATACTCACATACAGTGCGGGACACGCGCATACAGTGCACGGGACACTCACATACAGTGAAGGGGACACTCACATACAGTGTACGGAACACTTGCATACAGTGTACGGGACACTTGCATACAGTGTACGGGACACTCACCTACAGTGCACCGGACACTCACATACAGTGTACGGGACACTCACATACAGTGTACGGGACACTCACATACAGTGTACACGACTCTCACATACAGTGTACACGACACTCACATACAGTGTACGGGACACTCACATACAGTGTACCGGACACTCACATACAGTGTACACGACACTCACATACAGTGTACACGACACTCACATACAGTGTACGGGACACTCACATACAGTGTACGGGACAGTGTACGGGACACTAACATACAGTGTACGGGACACTCACATACAGTGTACGGGACACTCACATACAGTGTACGGGACACTCACATACAGTGTACGGGACACTCGCATACAGTGTACGGGACACTCACATACAGTGTACGGGACACTCACATACAGTGTACGGGACACTCACATACAGTGTACTGGACACTCGCATACAGTGTACGGGACACTCACATACAGTGTACGGGACACTCGCATACAGTGTACGTGACAGTGTACGGGACACTCACATACAGTGTACACGACATTCACATACAGTGCACGGGACACTCACATACAGTATACGGGACACTCGCATACAGTGTACGGGACACTCGCATACAGTGTACACGACACTCACATACAGTGTACGGGACACTCACATACAGTTTTACAGGAATATCACATAAACTAGGAATATATCCAGTAACTATGCAACAATATTGATACAGGCAAGTAAGTCTTCTGTAGATTGAAACGTTTATTGCCGCCCTACCATAAAGGAGCCTGCAAAACCGATTTATCATAATCAGTGTTGGAACATGACCTGTAAGCTGTACCTCCCGCCAATAACACGTGAACTAACCAGACGTGTATGCGTGCGCAGTCGCCTTCCTGACGTTCTTATATCATCATTTTCATAGTCAAAATATCATTTAGAACATTCCAATGAGAGACATTGCTGAGTTACTTCCCCTGAATACTCTTTGAGGCGGGTAGAACCTAGCTCATCTGGTTTCCTCTGTTTTTATCGTTGTTTCCTCTGCATAAAATGCTATCAAATTTCATCCATTTTCTAGTTAGTAGTAAATTATTAAAAGCCGACAAATATCGTTCATCGTCAATGGATGTTTCACTGGGTGCATTCGACTGGCGGATTTCGTTGACATGTTTTTTTCGTTGCTTACAATTTTGCATTCGACTGGTTGCTTGATACGATTATGACGTCACAGAACTAAGTAACTTCTCAACGCAGAAAATTCACCGTTGCATTAGTCACGTGCGCAAAGAAACCGGTGCGAGGGTGAAAATTATGAGCGTTGAGATGAACTCCTATTCGACTCGGCATTCAGCGTTGAGCAACTACTGCTTAGTGCGCAATGTGGGTGGAAGTTCAAATTGTGTGAAAGTACGTTGTCTTGTGTTAAATACATACATGCATAGGAATAGCAATCTTTGTTTCTCAATATTATGTTTATATCAAAATGTGAACACAATTCATAATGTATTAATACTGTTATCGGGTTCTATGAAAATGTACAAATGAGGACTCTCACAAGAACATTATAGATATAGACCCATATCAGCTGGCAGTCTCTATAAGGCTTCCATCTGAGTTGCAAACAGTTTTGATCCAGGTCAGTCTGCTTGAATAATTAAAAATGACTATCGGGGCGGGGCGGGGCGGGCGGGGGGGGGGTGATGGCAAGGCTGGATTCCTTATATTTTTCTCGGACACACATATGTGGCCCAATGCCATTATTAACTCTTGTGAAAGCCTTGTAAAAGCCTAAAGGGTCATGTTTGTGCATAATATAATACTATATTATGTATTGTGTATTATTTTCACGTGTTCTCGTCATGTTTCTGATGTTAGTTTTATTTTGAAGTACAGGCCACCACGGCCTCAGTTCCTAGTCAAATTTATGTGATGTTCATTTGTTATTAAGTTTCTTTGTTATTATGTTAGTTTGTTGTTAATCGTTCAAATAAATGCAATAAACGTTTATGCTCGCGTTTGGATAGTTTTATTTATCGATGTATCTCAATTGTCTTAAAACAATCGGGACAGTCCATTCAGACAAGAAGCCTTATACATGTACATAATGTTTCAAACATAAGTTACCATCATATCATCTCACTGCACACTTGGTGCATAACTTTATTGATTTTGTGTACAAAAAGGTCAACGTGGTGACCTTGACCTCTGAAATGGTATTTGTTCTATAACTAAGGTTTAGACTACTACACATAGAACAAATGGTCATCGTGACCTACATACCTCGAAATCAATAGGGGTCATATTAAGTCAATCGGTCGTGGTCAACATGCCTTCTAAGTTTGAGGTTCCTTGGCCTAAGTGGCAGTTGGTTGGAAGCATGAGATGGGTATCTCATTTTGGGATTGTTCCCCCAACACAACAGGTGAAAAATGGGATTCAACCACATTAGCCCTGCCTAATATTACCATAGTTGTATACAAGCCGACGTACAAAGGCAAGCAATATGCTCCCACTTCTTCGAGGGGGGGGGGGGCATAATAGGTAATGTTGGTCAGTAAATACTTTCCAAATACAATATTTTTGTACTGTATGGGTTGTTTATTTTTTAAACTGATATGCATGGAAAACAATGTCACAATCTTTTAATTCCTAGGTTATTAGGACATATTCCCAAGTGTCGTGAGTTCTATATGGGTCTCGAAGCGAGAAAACATACATTTGGACACGTCAAATCTGTACGTAAATGGCTTTCAGAATTTTACGTAACGTATGCAAAAGATGATTACAGGGATTACAGAGCAAACACTGAATTTAATTCTGTATTTAATGCACATCCAAAGGTACATTTTCTTGCATCGTGGCCCATATAATGTGTTAGAATGATCTATTTTCTAGCCATCAATCTTCTGGCAATGCCAAGTCTTTTCCGTGCACCAAGCTCTATGTCATTTTCATGGAAATCCTGGAGGTTCACTATGTCTTGTGCAGGTTGTTGCACGTGGTCGTCCAATAATACTTCGTCCAATTCATCGCCGTTCATAATACAAATATTGTGAAGAACACAAGCAGTGAGAATGATTCTGGTAATTGTCATAATATTTTCCTGTTTGATATTTTGTAGTCGCACTGACCTCTGCTTTAATAATCCAAAAGCACGCTCCACGGTACTTCGTCTGTGCGTGTGTAAGGTGTCCATTATCTCTAAATGGCGTAAGTGTCCAAGGTAGATTTGGGTATGCTGAACCCCCAGAATATGTTGATTTTGTTGACACAAATTTTGCCCATTTTGGTACAATGGAGATGCTCTGAAAACTCTTGCATCATGTACTTTGCCTGGAAAGCCTGTGTAGACGTCAATAAAACGTAAATACTCCCTAACAACACCTTGTAACACAACCGAGTAGTACCTATCCCGATTATAGTAATCAAAACCTGTTTCATGCGGTTTCTGTATTTGGATGTGAGTCCCATCCACCATCCCAACTACATCCTTACATACCTGGGAATCCTTTAAGTGTCTCATAAAAGTCGGCAATTTCATCTAACTCGTCTTCTGAAGGCCAAACTATGATATTCTGCAGCAAATGTTCGCTGATAAATTGCAACAGATTCCGTATTGCACAGCATGCGGTACTCTCACTAACACCAAACCTATCTGCAATTGATGCGTATTTGTCCAAGCTAGCCATATACCACAACATCATGAGTAGCCTTTCCTCCAATGCTTTCTGAACACTACCACCAGTGGATTGTCGGCAGAGTATGCCCTGTATGTTTTCTGCTGTACATACGTCCACAATGTAATCTTCCAGAGACTGGACGCTTACCCTGCTCACCCGGAAGAATGTTTTAAATTCATCCAATCGAAACGATGAAACTACGTGTTCCACATATCCTCTCTGACGGTGGCGTGCAGAACGTTTCATTTTCCTGTAAATAAAAATAAACACTTCTAAATAAAATTAACTCTTAGATTGTTTACAACAATTATTTTTAATTGCTGATTTCCATTAATCTTTGGTGTGGGTGTATGGTCGGGTGATATGATGGGTAAGACTAGAACATGTGGTATGTCGACACATTTAGGGGTCCGCTGGCAGCCTAAGGTTTTTATGATAGCCAATTTGAGAAAAGAAAACAAAAACATTAAGCGAAGATATAAATGGACAGACAGAGTGAAACCTGTAGGGCATCGGTGGGGTCCTAAAAGGCCTAATCGATTTTGGGTTCATCCTTACCGGAATCCCATAGCCTTAGAGCTGGTTTGGCCCTCAGATACATATCTCATTTGGCATGTTTGGTGTACGAGAGCTAAACAAAATTAGATCTGGTTATACCTCTGGGGCTAAGTGAGCTGTTGTGACATGGGCACCTGGCAACAAACCAGGATGTTATGATTTCAGTCCGGAATATTTAGATGGATCTGCAGTGGGCTATAGGATTCATTGTACAGGTTAAGACATCTGTCTTTACATATAGTAACACTCTACTGCACACCAAGATGGACGTGCCTACAAACGTGAAAGTTAAAACTGTAATCTAGGCCTACCCACATGTTGGATATTTAATAGCAAAGTTGAACAACTTCCTTTGACTGTCTCGCCTAATTTCTATAACATGAAGGTACGTTTTGACTTCCTACATCCTACTTTTTGACTGAGTAGGTTTGTTGATTATTGGTATGTTACCCACACACACTTGTCCATGTCGATACAATTTGATTTGATGTATATTTTGACAGTAAAGTCGCTAAAACTGGTCTCTAACCAGAAAAAAATCATACTTTCTTTGCGACAGAAGAATGGCAATCGCTTCAGTATCGTCGTCAGTATCGCTGTCATCGCTCTCAGATGCCGATACACATCCCACAACGTCCAAGTGCGACAGAATAGCTACCGCCTTTCTTTTTCTTGTTGACATTCGTATTCCGACCGGAAGTTACAACCGGTGCGAGGGTGAAAATTATGAGCGTTGAGATGAACTCCTATTCGACTCGGCATTCAGCGTTGAGCAACTACTGCTTAGTGCGCAATGTGGGTGGAGCTTATTTTTGCTCAACGAAAATCCCCAGTCGAATGCGCCCACTGTAAGACTGTTTGACTGTAAGAGGATTTTGACAAAAGCACATTAATCACACCAGAGCATAACAGGAACACATTAATCATGGCATAGCAGTTGGTTAGGGAACGACAGTAAAAACAAAGGATTCCAACTAGAAGTATGAATCTACATTTCGGGATAAATCGGACTTTATCTGCAAAGGGAGGTAAAATTTAAAAAAACGGTTACTGCCGTTTCGTCTTGACATAGTGGTTCAATTTAAAATATGGATACTATCTGTTTTTCTGCATTCGATTTTTTTAGAACTTTAAAGCAGCATTACATCGTATGAAATAAAAGATATTTGAAAAATTAATTTTTTACATATGGGTAGCAATGCTGCTACACATTCTAACATTATACTTTGTATGCTTATGTTCATTTGGTAAACAGTGTTTTTTTGCGATAAAACAAACTCGAAACCGAAAGTAGGACTTTCCGAGTCGATCGGTCACGATCTTGTTTACAACCGCAATGCATTATCCGCACTTGTTTACATTCGGAATGCATCGTCCCCATGTGTCCCATGTTGTCTTTTTTAATTAAATTACTTGAGATGTTGATTCATACCTCTGTTATCTAAGTCTTTTAGGGACATGTCTACACCCCCGCGAGGGGTTCGGCATTAGAGGAAGATAGATAGATAGTCTTTCATGTTCAAACTATATACGTTGTTTTCTACATCCTCTGTTGTTTCACGCACGCGCGCTGTGTGTGCTTACATTTCGTGTGTTGATAAACAAATTGTCGTATACGACGGTTTATATTTTTTGGAATGTTATCGTTTCTGAGCGACTATTTCGATTTTTGTAGACACACACACATTAGTATTTATATTTTACCCAAAACATCCTTTATTACGATGTAATGCTGCTTTAAATGTGTCCGGAATTGAAATACTCGACAATACCGTGGTTTATTATTTTGACATTTGCAGAACACTGTGCGATACGCTCATTCATATTAACAGACGGATCTGTAGTCCAGTGGTTAACTGGTATTCCAGGGATCGCGATTCCAACTAAAACAACCTATTTACATTTCGGGATAAATCGGACTTTTATCCGCCAAGGGAGGTAATAGAAAATTAGAGATGTCTCTTATTGTATCAATTCGACAATCTAGCTATAATTATCCTGTTTATTTGCACATTAATGTGAAGCTTACTCTTTCAACTGGTAACATATGTACATTGTATCTATGTGCATCTCGTGTTTAGTGCTGTCGAAGTTAGTAACCTTGAGATAAACACGTGCAGTATTTACTGTCAATTAATAAGCTCACCCTTGACTCTACTTATCGTATTAGAATCTACTCTCATTGACGTGTCTATAGATTGAGATGCATCAAATAATTGCAAGAATCCTACAACCACAGTTGGTGCACGTTTGACCTTAATTAACTTTAATACTAGTAATAACTTTGAGCATACAAGTATCTACGCATACACTGAGAAGGCGGATCTGTAGTTCAGCGGGTAACACGCTTGACTGGTAATCCAGGGATCGCAGGTTCCATCCCCCTCTGATCCTAATACAATTAATAGTATTTCCCCGTCTGACCCTACAGACGGATCAATAGCCCAGTGGTAACACGCTGGACTGGTAATCCAGGGATCGCAGGTTCCATCCCCCCTCTGACCCTAATACAATTAATTGTCTTTCCCCGCCTAACCCTAATATAATTAACAGTCTTTCAGATGGGACGCTAAACCGAGGTCTCGTGTCGGTGCTTTACACCGTGCACGTAAAAGAACCAGAGGTGACTCTGGAATGGGTCTCTGTCTGTATCATGCACTATCCTCCAAAATATAAAATGACTAATCTCTTCAGGAGGCGTCGCTCATATGGGCAACCGGTAGCGACGATACACGTAAAAGACACTTCCCACAGCCGGTGGAAACACTGATAAGAACTTATCTTATGACAAGTTTCATAGACAGCACTTTCAGGATTTTCATAGTAAATCTGTAATTGCAATAACTGTTTAATTGTTATTATACAATTTTGTATCGTTTTAAAAGTATTTAAGATTAAACTTGATTGATTTTACAACGATTGTGAAGCAAGTTCTTACAACTTATATTAATCACCCTCGTTGGCGCGGATGAAAGCGTAAATGTGGTCATTCGTGTGGGAGGAAACCGGAGTACCCGGAGAAAACCCACTTGTCCTATATGGCGACCACCGTACCATCTCACATACTTCCCGGTCCGAGGATCGAACCCGGGTTGCATTCGTGAGAAGCGAGCGCGCTAACCATTAAATATTACGATTAGGTGGTAATGGGTCCATTCGGCGTAATTGAACTAACGACGACTTAAATGTAAATATGTCAAATCAGACGCACATTGTAGTTTTTAAAACTATTTATCGTTCCGTTGACCCGTAAACAATGGCGGTCAATTATAAAGTTGTATCAACATTGCAGTGCCTCGCTTTCGATTCAAGTACGTCATTAATTAAGTCACGTGCTAATAGGCCTATTAATAGGATTAATGCGAGTCAATAATTACACGGACAATCCCCCAAGTTTCCCCAGGCATTGCTATGATCAGAAACTTAATACGGCCCTATTAATAGTCTCGGTGTTAGAATATATTTATTTGATTGACCAGGCAAAATATATCGACGCCTGTTCCCAGGCTAATATGTGTATTGTATTAAGTAGTGTAGATCATATAATTTGCTAACATGCTATGGGTGTGTTTTTACGTTTATTTATCGTCGCTACCGGTTGCCCATATGAGCGACGCCTCCTGAAGATATTAGTCATTTTAGATTTTGGAGGATAGTGCATGATACAGACAGAGACCCATTCCAGAGTCTCCTCTTGTCCTTTTACGTGCACGGTGTAAAGCTCCGACACGAGACCTCCGTTTAACGTCCCATCTGAAAGACTGTTAATTGTATTAGGGTCAGACGGGGGATCGAACCTGTGATCCCTGGAATACCAGTCCAACGTGTTACCACTGGACTACAGATCCGTCTGACATGCTATGAAATGGCGCTATGCCAATTTAAAAACCCCAATTCGTCCTATCGCCTGATCAATGAGAAACATTAGTCAGTTACTGCCCCTGAATACTCCTAAAAGTATATTGGTCCTCCTAATTGGTTTCCTCAGTTTTTATCGTTGTTTCCTTTGCACCACATGTTTCCATTTTTATCCGTATTCTCGTCTGGCAATTATGAAATTATTAAATATCGACATATATCCTTTAGCATATCCAATATCCTTACTGTAAACATTGGTTCATTTAATTAACATGATTTTGATAAAATTACATTTATCATAACGCAACATCTGGTTAGACGACAACAGTAAAAACAAAGGATTCCAATTAAAAGGACCAATATACATTTCGGGATAAATCTGACTTTATCCATCAAGGGAGGTAATAGAAAAATCAGTAATGTCTCTCATTGATAGGGCATGTCACTGTTCTATGGATATCCTTTATATTTCTAGAATACTAACAACTTAATTGTTTAATCATATGTTATTGTTTTGTTATATACAATACAATTACAAATATAAACATGATAAACATATAAGCAGAATGATACAACTGCAATGCTATGCTTATACTTGAACACTGTAAGAATACAATCTAGAAGCAAATGGGCTGCAGGGCAACACGTTTTACCACAATTAGCGAGTACCCTCCCAAATAAACCAGATTGATGTTAACAAAATGACCGTAGAGATGTGTACTGTAATAACTATATTAGTTTAGCGTGACGGTAGCGATGTGTACTGTAATAACTATATTAGTTTAGCGTGACGGTAGCGATGTGTACTGTAATAACTATATTATTTTAGCGTGACGGTAGCGATGTGTACTGTAATAACTATATTATTTTAGCGTGACGGTAGCGATGTGTACTGTAATAACTATATTAGTTTAGCGTGACGGTAGCGATGTGTACTGTAATAACTATATTATTTTAGCGTGACGGTAGCGATGTGTACTGTAATAACTATATTATTTTAGCGTGACGGTAGCGATGTGTACTGTAATAACTATATTATTTTAGCGTGACGGTAGCGATGTGTACTGTAATAACTATATTATTTTAGCGTGACGGTAGTGATGTGTACTGTAATAACTATATTAGTTTAGCGTGAGGACAATAAATGACCAGGATTAGAAAGGACAAAAAATAAAATAGAAAAAATATGTCACCGGGGTTTGTTATCAACTAGCCAAACTTGGTTTAATCCATATATTTATTTGTTCCCAGATATGGGGACAAAGAAAACCTGTAATAAAAAGAAAAAAACATTCTTTCCAAATAATGGTACTCATCACACATTTCAATCATTGCAAATATACATATTTACAACTTAAAATAAGAATATAAAACCCACACATTACCAGAGTCTTGATGGCATTCGCTAACATACTTTAATTTAGATGTATTTTAGATGTAAGGATATGTTTTACAACCTGTTGAATAGTAGAGCAGAAGTGTTAGAGAAATGCAACCATTAAGCGGGACGTGCACATACTTAGTTATGTTAAAAGTTCACTTATTCACACATCTGACCCACAGGGATTCGGCACGTTTGGGGGTACTAGTATATATATTTAAGTACAGGGATTCTACTCTGTGGGATGTCAGATTTCGCATCGATCAGTAAAATGGCCATATCTGAAACAATTTTGTACAAAGCTGTCCAAATATAACGCATATCCCGAGTCTTTATATTGTTCTTCAAATAAAACACAACTTTAAGCTGCATGCATGTATACTTTGCAAACAATTGCCACATACATTGGCCATAGCAGGGCACATTTCCATACTAGGACACGGGTTCTGTCAGCAACAAAAAAAATCTTCGACGGGAGAGTTTTAACTGTGAATAACATTATCAATAAAATGTGTTTCCACTAACCTGTATGTTTATTCGGCAAAAATGTACGTCAAAAAGAGATTTCGTAGCATTTTCAATTTGTTTTGAAAATTTCTAAAGCGGCGCAATTCGCGTTGAAACAGCGTTGAAACGAGCGTTCTGATTGGATTATTAGAATGTAACAAGATGTTTTTTTATATATGAAGAACAATCATAATCCAATCAGAACGCTCGTTTCAACGCTCGTTTCAACGGGAATTGCGCCGCTTTAGAATTTTTCAAAACAAATTGAAAATGCTACGAAATCTCTTTTTGACGTACATGTTTGCCGAATAAACATACAGGTTAGTGGAAAAACATTTTATTGATAATGTTATTCACAGTTAAAACTCTCCCGTCGAAGATTTTTTTTTGTTGCTGACAGAACCCGTGTCCTAGTATGGAAATACGACCTGCTATGGCCAATGTATATGGCAATTGTTTGCAAAGTATACATGCATGCAGCTTAAAGTTGTGTTTTATTTGAAGAACAATATAAAGACTCGGGATAGGCGTTATATTTGGACAGCTTTGTACAAAATTGTTTCAGATATGGCCATTTTACTGATCGATGCGAAATCTGACATCCCACAGAGTAGAATCCCTGTACTTAAATATATATACTAGTACCCCCAAACGTGCCGAATCCCTGTGATCTGACCTGATCATCACTCACTATATCTCACCCCTAATATAATAGACACAATAGTAATGCAGAATACAATAACATAATATGGACCATACTATATAATTATAATATAGCTCAGACTAGCGATTGTATTAGGCCATATAGAGAAAACTATTGGGCGATACGATTGCAGCGGGGTTATGGAATATTATTAGGTAGCATCAATAATTATTTAATATAATTAAATATTACCTGGGTTACAAATAAATAAATAAATAGAGAAGCATTCTGTAACAGTTCTCTGCTTCTGTGCCATACGCACCGTACCCCAGCCAGTCCGAACCCCCAAGGAAATCGGCTCGGAGAGAACATCAGCTATGTACTTGCATTGTGTTAGTAGATACTATGACGCTCACAGCGTTTAGTGCTTTTGTTGAACAGTTGGACTTATTTGAAAATATATATTCTTCGGATGTTTTAATTTCGAAACAAACAATAGTTTGTGTGTACTTAGTGGGTGGTACAGTCTGATTATTTAGAGCAATCACTTGTATACATAACATTCGAAAACCAAAACAATCATTGTTGAACCATCAAACCTAAAACTATCTTTATGTAATCCTGCAGCTTTGACCACTCTGCCATCCTGTCATGTGTGATACTTCGATATATTTTATATTATTCAATCAGTGTTTTAACTCGCCAATGTTTATATAGAGCATGTTTGTATACACGTGACTGACATGATTAATCGAACTGTACTGGTCCGACGCGATATGTGAAATATGTATATAAACAGAAAAACAATAAAATAAACACAATATAGGTGATCCATGTAGGTGGTATCGACCAGGTATAATGAGATACAATCACTTAGTCAAAATAAAAACGTGTTTCACTAAACCTTAGTGTAATGGTATCGTCCTCAATACCGCATTGCATTTATAAGTATGCGTACTAATGTATAACTGACGCCTCTGGATTCCAAACAATGGACGTTCTGCATCTTCCGAACACTATTTATTACAAACAATGGACTTTCTACATCTTCCGAACACTATTTATTACAAACAATGGACGTTCTACATCTTCCGAACACTATTTATTACAAACAATGGACTTTCTAGATCTTCCGAACACTATTTATTACAAACAATGGACTTTCTACATCTTCCGAACACTATTTATTACAAACAATGGACGTTCTACATATTCCGAACACTATTTATTACAAACAATGGACTTTCTACATCTTCCGAACACTATTTATTACAAACAATGGACTTTCTACATCTTCCGAACACTATTTATTACAAATAATGGACTTTCTGCATCTTCCGAACACTTTATTACAAACAATGGACGTTCTACATCTTCCGAACACTATTTATTACAAACAATGGACTTTCTACATCTTCCGAACACTATTTATTACAAACAATGGACTTTCTGCATCTTCCAAACACTATTTATTACAAACAATGGACGTTCTACATCTTCCGAACACTATTTATTACAAACAATGGACTTTCTACATCTTCCAAACACGATTTATTACAAACAATGGACTTTCTACATCTTCCGAACACTATTTATTACAAACAATGGACTTTCTACATCTTCCGAACACTATTTATTACAAACAATGGACGTTCTGCATCTTCCGAACACTATTTATTTCAAACAATGGACGTTCTGCATCTTCCGAACACTATTTATTACAAACAATGGACGTTCTGCATCTTCCGAACACTATTTATTACAAACAATGGACGTTCTGCATCTTCCGAACACTATTTATTACAAACAATGGACGTTCTGCATCTTCCGAACACTATTTATTACAAACAATGGACGTTCTGCATCTTCCGAACACTATTTATTACAAACAATGGACGTTCTGCATCTTCTATTACAACAATGGACGTTCTGCATCTTCCGAACACTATTTATTACAAACAATGGACGTTCTACATCTTACGAACACTATTTATTACAAACAATGGACGTTTTACATCTTCCGAACACTATTTATTTCGATGTCCATTGTTTGTAATTCAGAGACGTCAACTATTCCTAAATACACATACTTACCACCCACTAAGTACACACAACAACTTAATAGGATAGCTATCTAACTTGAACTATTTGGACACCCTCCCATTGGGGTTCGAAGCTATAACGGTGAGGGGCAAACGATTCAATATATAACTCCGATTAGCCTTAAAAGCCTAGAAGTTTTATTTTAGAATAAGTATCGCTTTGTGGGAAATCATTCTAATGACAAATAGTCCGTTTTATACACGATCCGTAAACAGTGAACACTTTCAGCTACAAACTATTAGCGCTGTCTTCCACTACTTTAGCACCTTTAAAATCCACTTTGTCATTAAATGTATTGTCGATAAAAGGACCAATGCTATTTGCTTTATCGTATTGAATTATATGAACAAGCGACCAACTTGGCATACCATATATAAAAAGCACGGATGAATGTTTTCACTGCCTATACATACAATGTGTAGGAGTTTGCACAAGTCTACAACTCCGACCATCTGTCTTTTTGTCAATAATATCCACCATCGTAATGCATCGATTTTGTATTTAACATGTAATCTGCCGATATATCCTTCACATTTAACTAGTAGATAACCTGTTTGTACTTGCCTACACAGAAACAGCACTAGATCATGCAGCCGTCAACCGAGTGGAATTTCAACCGTATCACCTTTTTTTATAAACCTTATCAGTTGCAGGTCTGTTACAATGTAGTGTTTCACAAGTCTGATGTGTCCTTGTCTCTGTCTTACTTACGCAGGAGCACTATTTGGTGTCATTCCACCATCCATCTCAATCTATGAACTTACAGAACATCGGTCGATAAAGAATTCCATGTGATAGAAGAGTTTGTTATGGAAGACATTGAAAAACTTTGCAGTGACGATTAACGATTGGATTCGATGGAAGACCTTGAAATAAATTGCAGTGACGATTAGAGATTGGATTCGATGGAAGACATTGCAATAAATTGCAATGACGATTAGAGATTGGATTCGATGAAAGACATTGCAATAAATTGCAGTGACGATTAGAGATTGCATTCGATGGAAGACCTTGAAATAAATTGCAGTGACGATTAGAGATTGGATTCGATAGAAGACATTGAACACAATTGCAGTGACGATTAGAGATTGGATTCGATGGAAGACCTTGAAATAAATTGCAGTGACGATTAGAGATTGGATTCGATGGAAGACATTGAAATAAATTGTAGTGACGATTAGAGATTGGATTCGATGGAAGACCTTGACATAAATTGCAGTGACGATTAATGATTTGGATTCGATGGAAGACATTGGACACAATTGCAGTGACGATTAACGATTGGATGTGGTAGAGGACACTATGCAGTTCGAAAAAAAGATTTGGATGGGGATGGGTGAGATCAAACTTAAAATGAATATCAAAAACTGAATTTATATGTTCGACAGTGGAGTTCAGTTGAATAAGTGTTGTACTAAGGTGATCCACATTCATGGTGAAGAAGCCCTTACAATGTTGGCAAGACGTTATTGTGTGGAACGCACAAGGAACGTGTGAACTATTGCGAGTATCAGGCGAGTAGGCGGGCGTATCAAAGTTGTTTGAATCGTTCGCTCGTGTTGTAGAAGATTGGACATGGTCTGACATTGCCGAGGTTATCCATATAGGAAGAATTTAATTATTCTCAGAATGCTGTTGACTGAGGAACAGCGGCGACAAGGCCTAGTCTTTGTTCTCGTCAACCAAGAGGTTGGCTGTCCGATAAACGCAGTGGTTAGTGGCGCTCGCCTCTCACAAATGCGACCCGGGTTCGATCCTCGGACCGGGAAGTATGTGAGATGAAACTGTGGTCGCCAGATCGGACAGGTGGATACAGCAATGACCACATATACAATTACGCTTTCATCCTCACCAACGAGAGTGATTACTATCAGTTGTTAAAGGTTGTTTCGCAATCGTTGTAAGTAAAATAAATTATATAACTCGTCTGTATATGGAAGTTAATATTTCCTTTAAACACCAAAGATATCTACTCAAATCAACAATTTAGTAATCGAATAATTAAATAGACTAGAGGACATAGAAAACACACACCTACATTATATACTAGAGGACATAGAAAACACACACCTACATTATATACTAGAGGACATAGAAAACGCACACCTACATTATATACTAGAGGACATAGAAAACGCACACCTACATTATATACTAGAGGACATAGAAAACGCACACCTACATTATATACTAGAGGACATAGAAAACGCACACCTACATTATTTACTAGAGGACATAGAAAACGCACACCTACATTATATACTAGAGGACATAGAAAACGCACACCTACATTATATACTAGAGGACATAGAAAACGCACACCTACATTATATACTAGAGGACATAGAAAACGCACACCTACATTATATACTAGAGGACATAGAAAACGCACACCTACATTATATACTAGAGGACATAGAAAACGCACACCTACATTATATACTAGAGGACATAGAAAACGCACACCTACATTATATACTAGAGGACATAGAAAACGCACACCTACATTATATACTAGAGGACATAGAAAACGCACACCTACATTATATACTAGAGGACATAAAAAACGCACACCTACATTATATACTAGAGGACATAGAAAACGCACACCTACATTATATACTAGAGGACATAGAAAACGCACACCTACATTATATACTAGAGGACATAGAAAACGCACACCTACATTATATACTAGAGGACATAGAAAACGCACACCTACATTATATACTAGAGGACATAGAAAACGCACACCTACATTATATACTAGAGGACATAGAAAACGCACACCTACATTATATACTAGAGGACATAGAAAACGCACACCTACATTATATACTAGAGGACATAGAAAACGCACACCTACATTATATACTAGAGGACATAGAAAACGCACACCTATAGCATATGATTATTATTACATGAAAACGAAAAAAGAAGGATTCCATCAAAGATATATCACATCTTTATTACAAAACACAAACTGAACAACTAAACATATTCCAAAATGTTTAAAACTATGTATTTATATAGTTATTGTTTTTCATGTAAAATCACATTTAACCGAAGTGTGCGTTTTCTATGTCCTCTAGTATAGTTATTGTTAAAGATTTAAAACACTGTCGGGACGTCACACCTTTGTACTTGCAGTCCATTATTATTAATATTGGACTGGTGTCAAAAGACCAGAGTATTATATTAAATTATACGCGTACATGTACTAAATTAACAATTTTAATTAGTAGGATCTTGTTATATAAGTGTGTGTTTTTAGTAAGATATAAGCCTCAAACGGATCCAATATGTAAACTATTGGTACTGTCTTCGGCGCTACACGCCTCACACAGTCCAATATTTTACATATGTGTGTTTTACGTTTATCTATCGTCGCTACCCGTTGCCCATATGAGCGACGACTCCTGAAGAGATTAGTCATTTTAGATTTTTAGAGGACAGTGCAATGATACAGACAGAGACCCATTCCAGAGTCTCCTCTGGTTCTTTTACGTGCACGGTGTACAGCACCGACACGAGACCTCGGTTTAACGTCCCATCTGAAAGACTGTTAATTTTATTAGGGTCAGACGGGGGATCGAACCTGCGATCCCTGGGTTACCAGTCCAGCGTGTTACCACTGGATTACAGGTCCGTCTGTACTTTTTACATATTGGATCGTTTTCGACTTATATCCGCTTACATAGGTAACGTCCATCGCACCTGGCTGTAAACATTGATGATCGAATGAACGCATTATACGCTCCGTGTTTCCCATGATACACATTCACTCTTGTGTCGCTCGTATCACTGCTCGACTTTGATCGCTTAGCTCATTTGCATTTTGACTGTGATTGTACAGTGTGGCTAATGAGGTAGTTAACTAATTCTTGACGGGTATAAACAGTGTATTAAGCGGAGTGAACAAGGTGACATAGGGCGATATTTGACATTTTCCGATGTGGTGTATTCCTGGTTGTTGCGAGTTTATTGGTTATTGGACTTACGAAATTAGCAGCAGCATTAGATAGAGGTACCTTTTCTTCTTCATTAATTAGATTTATTACTTTATACAAAAATGTTTTTTTTTTTATTTGAGCTCGATTAATTGTTTATTTATTTAATAATACTTTCCACTAATGTGGGCTAGAAAAAAAACATTCCACGTTTTCGCACATTTAAAACGTATCTATATATTTATATATATTTTTTGTTTTTCCAATTTTATTTCAATTTCGACATACATAAACCGTCTCCGTTGCCTAGTGGTTAAGGCGTCCGCCTACGGAGCAGGGGGTCGATGGTTCGATCTGATATATCTCGTCAACGGTTCGTTCTGATATAGCCGGATGGTGAGCCGCCAGCTAGTTAAATAATGGTTACCGATTGCCTACCAGCCTGCCGCCTTGCATACAAGCATAGGATTCGGGAAGTACTGATGTTCATAAAAAGAGGTGTCTCATAAATCAGAAATGACTGGCCCTTTAAATAGGGGTCACACTATAATAAACAAACACTATACTTTACTTTTAAACATGTATGTAATATTATATCAAGTGAACCTGCATAGGCATACAACATCAAACAATGGTCACCTATGTAATAGCTTAATGTATCCCGCAGTGAAACTCACTTCTCACCAATGCAATCCGGGTTCGATCCTCGGACAGGGAAGTATGTGATATGGTACGGTGGTCGCCAGATCGGACAGGTGGGTTTTCTCCGGGTACTCCGGTTTCCTCCCACACGAATGACCACATTTACGCTTTCATCAGCGCAAACGAGAGCGATTAATATAAGTTGTTAGAACTTGCTTCACACTGTAAAATAAATAGTTTAAAACTCGAGGTTTTTTCTTTTATTTAAAAAAAAGATTAATATTAGCAAAGTACGGTAGAATTTGTCAGAAGGAGATAATAGTGTGGATGGTTGTCTGTATTAATATACTTAAAGCGACATTACATCGTAAAAACCAAATTCTACCGAATACATTCGAACACTAACGTTTTATCAATAAACGGTGTTTTTGTGGTTTACAAACTTGGAAATTGGAAGTAGGATTTCATGTAACGGTCATCCATGCTCCTGAATTGACGTTTGTTTCTCGTCGGAATCAGTACTAAACGCGAGATAATGTCGTATATCTACAAATAAATATGCATATAACGGTAAATCTGTACCATAAATCGTGTTATTCAGGATAAACGAGTTGTATTACGCATGGGTGTCGACCCTATTTACATTATTCTGTTATGTCAACAACCGCGTATACGACGTTTGTTTATTACTTGAAATACTCTGTTTTTGAGTTACAAATTTGGTGCAAAAATATACCATATAATAGGAAAATACATTCTGTAGAAGTATGCGTTTTCACTGATGTGGTGTCGCTTTAAAGAGAATGTAATGTGTTCAGGCGTGAGGTAATATGGCTCAAACGATGGTCTCCATTTCTTGTTAAAAATAGTTTGTTTATCAGAACAGAACAGAACAGAACAGAACAGAACAGAACAGTACCTTTATTTAGGAACACAGCTTACAAACATGGCATTTTGTAAATAACATGTGAACAAATAGTAATTTCAAAATAAAATACATGGGTAATGGAATTATGCTATGGTAAACCTGTGACTACATTATGTTGGTTTAAATTACTATGCTTGGTACGGTGGTAGTACCAACTTATATTAATAATGATCGTTGGCTCCGATGACAACCTATTTGTGTTCATTCGTGTGGGAGGAAACCGGAGAAACCCCACCTGTCCGATCTGACGACCACCGTTCCATCTCACATACTTCCCGGTCCAAGGATCGAACCCGTGTTGCATTAGTGAAAAGCTAACCACTGCGCTAATCGAACTTCTAGAGTAATGTCTATACATATACATGTATATGCGCCGCATAGTCGTTATCGCGGTACACATAGTACATATAGTCGTATATCGCGGTACACATAGTCGTATATCGCGGTACATATAGTCGTATATCGCGGTACATATAGTCGCATATCGCGGTACACATAGTCGTATATCACGGTACATATAGTCGTATATCGCGGTATATATAGTCGTATATCGCGGTACATATAGTCGCATATTGCGGTACATATAGTCGCATATCGCGGTACATATAGTCGTATATCGCGGTACACATAGTCGTATATCGCGGTACATATAGTCGCATATTGCGGTACATATAGTCGCATATCGCAGTACATATAGTCGTATATCGCGGTACACATAGTCGTATATTGCGGTACACATAGTCGCATATCGCAGTCGTATATTGCGGTACATATAGTCGCATATCACGGTACATATAGTCGTATATCGCGGTACATATAGTCGTATATCGCGGTACATATAGTCGTATATCACGGTACATATAGTCGTATATCGCGGTACACATAGTCGTATATCGCGGTACATATAGTCGTATATCGCGGTACATATAGTCGTATAGCACGGTACATATAGTCGTATATCGCGGTACACATAGTCGTATATCGCGGTACATATAGTCGCATATTGCGGTACATATAGTCGCATATCGCGGTACATATAGTCGCATATCGCGGTACGTATAGTCGCATATCGCGGTCATATAGTCGCATATCGCGGTACACATAGTCGCGGTACATATAGTCGCATATCGCGGTACACATAGTCGCATATCGCGGTACATATAGTCGTATATCGCGGTACACACAGTCGTATATTGCGGTACACATAGTCGCATATCGCGGTACACATAGTCGTTTATTGCAGTACATAATTATAGTCGCATATCGCGGTACATATAGTCGTATATTGCAGTAAATATAGTCGCATATCGCGGTACAGCTAGTCGTATATTGCAGTAAATATAGTCGCATATCGCGGTACATATAGTCGTATATCGCGGTACATATAGTCGCATATCGCGGTACATATAGTCGCCTATCGCGGTACATATAGTCGTATATTGCGGTACACATAGTACATATAGTCGCATATCGCGGTACACATAGTCGCATATCGCGGTACATATAGTCGCATATCGCGGTACATATAGTCGCATATCGCGGTACATATAGTCGCAATATACTATGACTGAATTACTATGTCATCGAGAATCGAATTGCTATTCAAACATCTATTTGCTTTTATGAATGTTATCTTGAAAACCAAAATGTGTTTCCGCCATCAAGCTATTGAACGTTAGGACAGGAATCAACGCTATAGCGGGATAAGATAACCAGGTATGCGCGCAGATCCATCAAACAACTTTAATTTACACTTACAAACATATTTATATCTAAGCCTAGTTTCGTGTTGCTAACGAATATGTATTTACAATCGTTATCATCTAACGCACATTTATCAGTTTTAATTGAATGGATTGGAAAGAATATGTTACTATATATCAACCAACGTCCTACGTAGAGTTCGTTTACATTTAATATCGATGTACGTTTGTAATCACGCTCGGTATCCAGATGGAACATATACAGGGTGTTATAAAAGTTTGTGGACAGTATATTATCGACTGTTAAATCGTAAAATAGTATCCATATAATTTTGAAATTCTGAATTCTATAGTACTTTAGAGAGCAGTTAAATATATGATATAAACACAACTTCTACAGCTGTTCTCTAAGAGTGGAGAATACAATAGTTATATATGGTCAAGCTATGGGAACGGACATTCTTATATATAGTTATACACCCTAGTGTATATATATATATATATATATATATATTATATATATAATATATATATATATATATATACAAACAGTGCCATAGTACACCCTGTATATGTATATACGTGTTTACCGTGCCATAGCACACCTGTATATGTATATACGGTAAACAAACATTGCCATAGCACACCCTGTATATGTATATACGGTAAACAAACATTGCCATAGCACACCCTGTATATGTATATACAGGAAACAAACAGTACTATAGCACACCCTGTATATGTATATACGGTAAACAAACAGTGTTATAGCACACCCTGTATATGTATATACGGTAAACAAACATTGCCATAGCACACCCTGTATATGTATATACAGGAAACAAACAGTACTATAGCACACCCTGTATATGTATATACAGGAAACAAACAGTACTATAGCACACCCTGTATATGTATATACGGTAAACAAACAGTGTTATAGCACACCCTGTATATGTATATACGGTAAACAAACAGTGCTATAGCACACCCTGTATCTGTATATGTATATACAGGAAACAAACAGTGCATTGCCTTTAACGTATTCCGTAGAAGATGTTCCTTGGTTTCATCATTGGTTTGTCATCCAATATCTCGTCCTCTGTTGTGTTTTTATTCGCATGCAATTGCAAACTTGAAACATGTCAAATCGAATTAGTCCCAATACAATCATGAAAGTCGGTTCTAGAACTTCGAGTTAAATGAGCTGCTTCATGATAAATGCTATAAAAGTCATTATAAATAGAGGCAAACCCTCTATAAGCTCCCGATCATGACATGATAGCGCGTGAGTACTACTTTCAACCCATTTCAAATGTTCGTGATACATTATATATAAAGTAATCTGAGAAAGCAATCCTCCGCCACATATTTATTTATCTCTGTGTAATCAGCCACTGGATATAAACGCTTGGATAATCCTGGTACTGGATGTCGAACCTGCAGATATATGTGGCCTAGTGGTTAATGCGTCCCGCCTACGGGGCGGGAGGTCGATGGTTCAAACTTCGTCAGGGGTTTGTTCTGATATGGCCGGTTGGTGAGCCGCCAGCTAGTTAAATAATGGTTACCGATTGCCTACAAGGCTGGCGCCAGACATACAAGCATAGGATTCGGGAAGTTCTGATGTTCAAACATCATCACCCACCCACCATCGATTTTTTAAAAATATTTTTATTTAATTTCGCTACCGGTTGCCCATTTGAGCGACGATCAGTTATTCCTAACAACACGTTTCCTGGGCAGGCTCCAGTGGTTAACCAGTACTTGGTGCACCAACCTCCGCAAGAAACTGACAACAATTTCAAGACCCACAGTATACGCGGGGCTCGATCCGGTGACCATCAGTGATGATAGGTTACAGTTGTATACCAGTCAACGACCGTAACCACTCGACCACGGAGCCGGACTCCCATCGAATTAATGTAAACTAGGATAAATATATTTAATATTGGAATGCGTTCATTATGCTATAGTAGTATATCAAATCCTATACAATGATATAGCACACCCTGTATATGTATATACGGTAAACAAACAGTATTATAGCACACCCTGTATATGCATATGCGGTAAACAAACAGTGCAATAGCACACCCTATATATATATATACGGTAAACAAACAGTGTTATAGCACACCCTGTATATGTATATACGGTACACAAACAGTATTATAGCACACCCTGTATATGTATATACGGTAAACAAACAGTATTATAGCACACCCTGTATATATATACGGTAAACAAACAGTGTTATAGCACACCCTGTATATGTATATACGGTAAACAAACAGTGTTATAGCATACCCTGTATATGTATATACGGTAAACAAACAGTGTTATAGCACACCCTGTATATGTATATACGGTAAACAAACAGTGCTATAGCACACCCTGTATATGTATATACGGTAAACAAACAGTATTATAGCACACCCTGTATATGTATATACGGTAAACAAACAGTGCTATAGCACACCCTGTATATGTATATACGGTAAACAAACAGTATTATAGCACACCCTGTATATGTATATACTGTAAACAAACAGTATTATGGCACACCCTGTATATGTATATACGGTAAACAAACAGTATTATAACACACACTGTATATGTATATACTGTAAACAAACAGTGCTATAACACACACTGTATATGTATATACTGTAAACAAACAGTATTATAGCATACCCTGTATATGTATATACGGTAAACAAACAGTGCTATAGCACACCCTGTATATGTATATATGTGTCTACCGTGCTAGAGTACACCCTGTATATGTATATACAGTAAACAAACAGAGCTATAGCACACCCTGTATATGTATATATGTGTCTATCGTGCTATAGCACACCCTGTATATGTATATACGGTAAAACAAACAGTGTTATAGCATACCCTGTATATGTATATACGTGTCTACCGTGCTATAGCACACCCTGTATATGTATATATGGTTAAACAAACAGTGTTATAATACACCCTGTATATGTATATGTATATACGTGTCTACCGTGCTATAGCACACCCTGTGTATGTATATACTGTAAACAAACGTTGCTATAACGCATCCTGGTTCTCAATCATTCCAGTATAATTATGCCAATGAGTAATTTATCCCTGGAGCATCCGCAACCTTTTCTGAAATACGTACCGGCGTTCCCCAAGGGTCAAATACTTGATCCATTGTTGTTTTTGATCTATATAAATGATATTGTTACCGATATTGGGTTAAACATAAATCTCTTTGCTGATGATACCAGTCTGTTCATCATTATTGTTGACACTGTATATGCTCAACTCCAATCGGACATTGACAATATTTCATCATGGTAGTATTTGTCCAACTCCAATCGGATATTGACAATATTTCATCATGGTAGTATTTGTCCAACTCCATCGGATATTGACACACTTTCATCATGGGCAAACACATGTCTCGTCACCTTCAATCCGGCTAAATCAGAATGTCTCGTAATCTCTCGCAAACGGTTAAAACCAGTGCACCAAGCTCTTTACATGTCACAGACGGATCTGTAGTCCAGTGGTAACACGCTGGACTGGTAACCAAGGGATCGCAGGTTCGATCCTCCGTCTGACCCTAATAAAATTAACAGTCTTTCAGATGGGACGTTAAACCGAGGTCTCGTGTCAGTCCTGTACACTATGCACGTACTAGAACCAGAGGTGAATCTGGAATGGGGCTCTGTCTGTATCATTGCACTATCCTCCACACATCTAAAATGAATAATCTCTTCAGGAGGCGTCGCTCATATGGGCAACCGGTAGCGACGATAAATAAACGTGTAGCACACACTTTGCATGTCAAATTCCATTATTCCTTCTGTTATAAACACCTAGGTATACTGATCTCTGACGACTGTACTTGGCATCATCAGATAAATCATATGAAAACGGCAAGGGCAAGAGTAAACACAATGACCCGTCTCAAATATATACTGGACAGGAAATCACTTGAAGTAATTTATGTGTCTGTTGTCAGGCCTCTTATGTAGTATGCTAATGTAACCTGGGACAACTGCACTCAGTACGAAAAAGATGAATTGGACAACGAGGCTGCTCGTATCGTTACAGACTGTACAACTGTACAACAAATGTACACAATCCGTCAACTTTATATTGAATGTGGTTGGCAAACGCCAGGCACTGGAAGCCACACACACACATTGATATTATTTTACAAGATGATAAATGGACAAGTTCCAGATTAGTTTTCCACCCTCGTTCGAGTTTCAGTTGGTCAGGCAGCGAATAGATCATCGAGGAACAGTGCAGACCTCCTTAACATCCGTGGCAGAACTTAAATATGTCAATTCTTTTCTTCCATCTGTCATTAACGATTGGATTTTTAAAAAAAGCGTTATTATTTTATAACGATTGCGAAGCAAATGTTAACAACTTATATTAATCACTCTCGTTGGTGCGGATACAATCGTAACTGTTGTCATTCGTGTGGGAGGAAACCGGAGTACCCGGAGAAAACCCACATGCGACCATCGTACAATCTCACATACTTCCCAGCCCGAGGATCGAACCCAGGTTGCATTGGTGAGAAGCGAGCGTGCTAACCACTGCGCTAATCGGACAGCGACATTGGAATGCTTTGCCACAGGAAACTATGGATAGTTATACACTTCTTTCAAATATTGCCGGACCTCTAATAAACCTAATCCTGTCATGGTATTCGCCGTGCCAAAGTCCTCCATACCCGTATTCGAAACGATAGCAGTACTCTAAACTAACATATATTTTCGAGAAACATTATAAACTCTCCACTCTGCGGATGCGGAGCTAATGAATCCAGTCACTACTACTTATTCCAATGTCCTCATTATTCAGACACCAGAATAACCCTTATCAACACAATAAGCCCGTTGACAAGACATTTCTCTTAAAGTTCTTTTGTGTGGTGAGGATAATCTAAGTGAAGAGATAAACAAGGCTACATGTGATGCAGTTCACCAGTTTATTACAGCAACAAGATTTGATAACGGCTAGTGTAATTTGTGTATCTTCGTTCTTCCAGCTTCGTCTAAACGATTTCCACCTAGTCCCCCCTCACTCACTCACTCACTCACTCACTCACTCACTCACTCACTCACTCACTCACTCACTCACTCACTCACTCACTCACTCACTCACTCACTCACTCACTCACTCACTCACTCACTCACTCACTCACATCACTCACCACTCACTCACTCACTCACTCACTCACTCACTCACTCATCCACTCACTCACTCACTCACTCACTCACTCACTCACTCACTCACTCATCACTCACTCACTCACTCACTCACTCATCACTCACTCACTCAACTCACTCACTCACTCACTCACTCACTCACTCACTCACTCACTCACTCACTCACTCAACTCACTCACTCCTCACTCACTCACTCACTCACTCACTCACTCACTCACTCACTCACTCACTCACTCACTCATCACTCACCTCCTCACACCTCACACACTGCACTCACCCTCACTCACTCACTCAACTCACACAATCACTCACTCACTCACTCACTCACTCACTCCCCATCCACCCACACACCCACTCCCCATCCACCCACTCACTCACTCCCAATCCACTCACGCATTCGCCTACACACTCACACCACTCACTCATTCACTCACTCCTCATCCACCCACTCACTCACTCCAACCCACTCACTCCACACCCACTCACTCACTCCACATACACACTCACTCCCCATCCACTCACTCACTCCATATCCACCCACTCATCACCCACCCTCTCACTCACTCCCATCCACCCTCTCACTCCCATCCACCCTCTCACTCACTCCCCATTCACCCTCTCACTCACTCCCCATTCACCCTCTCACTCACTCCCCATCCACCCTCTCACTCACTCCCCATCCACCCTCTCACTCACTCCCCATCCCCTCTCTCGCCTCACCCTTTCCTAAATTGACTGCACATAATCTGACTGCTTAGTCAGTCCAATTGATTACTTCATCATCATCTCCATATTATTTTTAGTTTACACTTATATCATTACAGTTGAATAAAACTTGTCACGTTCATAAATGTATGTACACTCTGCCATAGTTTAAGAAAATGGAGAACATTTCAATAAGCTTTTCGCTTCCGATTTAATCCATCTGTTCGTGTATATTAATGTTACAACGTGATGTAAATATTGATGAATAAAATATGTTTAATCTAAATCCTAGTACGAACCCAGTACCTTAGCCAGTTTCAAGTGGTCAGTCAAGCAAATTTCAACCGAGGCAATCTATGGGGTCAGGGGCAGGTTCCGCTTAACATTATTGGGGTATAGAAGCGATTTCCTTCGTTTTCTGATTTAATGAGTTTAGACGTATAATTATGTACTGACCATTCAGATCTCTAGCAGTCAACATTTTATACAGTAAAGGGATATTATTTTTCATTTTATTTATTTAATTTTCATTTTTTTATTTTTGCTTTGGTAATTTTAACCGAGGCAGCTGCTTCGGTGTGACTCAGTGTGGCTACGGGCCTGCACGTGTCAATTTTATATAGTAAGATCTTGCTATATAAGTGCGAGTTTAAAGAGACACTACATTTTACAGACGGATCTATAGTCCAGTTGTAACACGCTGGACTGGTCATCCAGGATCGCGGGTTCTATCCCCCGTCTGACTCTAATAAAATTAACAGTCTTTCAGATGGGACGTTAAACCGAGGTCTCGTGTCTGTGCTTTACACCGTGCACGTAAACGAACAAGAGGAGACTCTGGAATGGGTCTCTGTCTGTATCATTGCACTATCCTCCAACATCTAAAATGACTAATTTCTTCAGGAGGCGTCGCTCATATGGGCAACCGGTAGCGACGATAAATAAACGTAAAACACACACAAGTGTGAGTTTAAAGCGACACTACAGCGGTGAAAACGCACATTTCTACAGAATGTAATTTCCTATTATACAGTACAGTTTGTTTCCAAATAGTTGTCTCAAAAACTGAGTAGTTCAACTTATATGTAGAATGTATGTAGTATACGACACAATACTCAATTTATTTTTGCCCTATGGTCATATAGTAAGTAATGCAGAAACATGCATGCAAAAACATCGACGAGAAACTAGGTAAACTCGACCAGATCACTGATATGTCCTTGTGGTCCCGACCGGAAGACCTTATTCTATCAACAAATAGTTTTTATTTGATGGGGATCGGTCAAATAACACCGGAATGGCACATTGTTTCATCGTGAATAACACGATTTATTATACCAAATTGCCATTTCATCTCACAGACGCGCCTAAGCATCTTTATGTTTAGATTAATCTGATGTAAAACACCGTCGTGACGTCATACATTAGTACTTGCAGTCCATTATTATTAATATTATGGATTTGATATAATACTCAAGTCTATTGACGTCACGACAGTGTTTTAATTAAAAGAAATTGATATTACCCATCAAGGTTTTTTTCTTCCTTCCGGGCCCCATTAGGGGTAACCCCATTTATTAGGCTCCGTAATAGATATGGTAGGGGTCAGAGACCCATCCCATACCAACCTTACCCATCAACTTTACCCGTCAACTACATAATTAGAAACGTTCATTTTATTAATAATATTTTACAGCAACTTTTCCATAATGACGAATACAATTTACTAATCCCAATAACATTACTGTCACATTAATAACATACATAAATCCGGATAATATCCGTATACATGTACATAACATTTGCAAAATGATTGGGCTACAAGTTTTGAAAATATTAGCAACAGCCCTTTCCAAAAGGTCAACTTTGCTATCAATTTGATCCGATGTATATGTAGTACTAATATAAGTAAGTCTTTCAAGAAAAGTATTGTTTGGATTGAATAAGAAAATGACGGAATACGAGAATACTAAAAATGAACAAGAAGAATTGAAAACAGAGAGTTTAAAGCGACATTACATCGCAAAAAGCATATAAAATGCATTTTTTTCCAGGTATAAATGCATTGCTACTACAAATTCTTCTGAATACATTCGAACACTAACATTGAATCAATAAACAGTGTTTTTGTGGTCAACAAACTTTCAATGTGGAAAGTAGGATTTCATATAGCGGTCATACATGCTCCTGCATTGCCGTTTGTTTGTCATCAGAGTCAATACTAAGCGCGAGATAATGTCTACACATAAATATACATAGGCACACATGTGAGATATCACGGTAAATATGTACCATAAACCGTGTTATTCAGGACACACGAGTTGTATTACGCATGGATGTTGACCCTATTTTCATTATTTTGTTATGTCAACAAATCGCGTATACGACGTTTGTTTATTAGTTGAAATACTCAGGTTCTAAGGCAAATATTTGGAAAACAATTATTCCATATAATAGCAAAATACATTATGTAGAAATTTGCATTTTCACTGATGTAGTGTCGCTTTAATAGCTGCCCTAATAAACGTTCATACGTGTTTATGGAAGTGTGTTAAGTATAAGGAAGGTTTAGTTATTGGAATGGGCCACACAAGAAACTGATCTTTATAAATATATGTAAATATGTAAATAGGAGTTAATACTAATATATTGATACAAGTCTGTGCGTTCTTGCTGTAATATATTGATACAAGTCTGTGCGTTCTTGCTGTAATATATTGATACAAGTCTGTGCGTTCTTGCTGTAATATATTGATACAAGTCTGTGTGATCTTGCTGTTGAATTATATATTAACGTTTTCATTTCATTGTTGCTTCAAGATGGACAGTGTAGAATTATATTAACCAACTGCATGACAACACATCCCTTACTGATAACAGTTTATTGTATTTCAAATCTTAACACAGTTATTGAAAATTCGATATGAACAGAACAGAACATATTGTTTATTAGAAATGTTTCCAATGTAAGAGTGTTAGACTGGTGGTAAATATACATGTTGATTTAAATGTTTCCAATGTGAGAGTGTTAGACTGGTGGTAGATATACATGTTGATGTTTCCAATGTGAGAGTGTTAGACTGATGGTAGATATACATGTTGATGTTTCCAATGTGAGAGCGTTAGACTGATTGTAGATATACATGTTGATGTTTCCAATGTGAGAGCGTTAGACTGATGGTAGATATACATGTTGATGTTTCCAATGTGAGAGCGTTAGACTGATGGTAGATATACATGTTGATGTTTCCAATGTGAGAGTGTTAGACTGATGGTAGATATACATGTTGATGTTTCCAATGTGAGAGTGTTAGACTGGTGGTAGATATACATGTTGATGTTTCCAATGTGAGAGTGTTAGACTGATGGTAGATATACGTGTTGATGTTTCCAATGTGAGAGTGTTAGACTGGTGGTAGATATACATGTTGATGTTTCCAATGTGGGAGTGTTAGACTGATGGTAGATATACCTGTTGATGTTTCCAATGTGAGAGTGTTAGACTGATGGTAGATATACGTGTTGATGTTTCCAATGTGAGAGTGTTAGACTGGTGGTAGATATACATGTTGATTAAAATGTTTCCAATGTGGGAGTGTTAGACTGATGGTAGATATACCTGTTGATTAAAATGTTTCCAATGTGAGAGTGTTAGACTGATGGTAGATATACATGTTGATTAAAATGTTTCCAATGTGAGAGTGTTATGAGAGATACTAGATATGAATTATCTCAGCATCTCTATTTTAATTCAATTTTATGTAGAGCAAATTGAATTGAAATGATCAAATTGTGTTATACATCTGATGGTGTACTTGGCACAGTGTTAGGTAGCTGTGTTATACATCTGATGGTGTACTTGGCACAGTGTTAGGTAGCTGTGTTATACATCTGATGGTGTACTTGGCACAGTGTGTTAGGTAGCTGTGTTATGCATCTGATGGTGTACTTGGCACAGTGTTAGGTAGCTGTGTTATACATCTGATGGTATACTTGGCACAGTGTGTTAGGTAGCTGTGTTATACACTGATGGTGTACTTGGCACAGCGGGTTAGGTAGCTGTGTTATACATCTGATGGTGTACTTGGCACAGTGTTAGGTAGCTGTGTTATACATCTGGTGGTGTACTTGGCACAGCGGGTTAGGTAGCTGTGTATACATCTGATGGTGTACTTGGCACAGCGGGTTAGGTAGCTGTGTTATACATCTGGTGGTGTACTTGGCACAGCGGGTTAGGTAGCTGTGTTATACATCTGATGGTATACTTGGCACAGGTGTTAGGTAGCTGTGTTATACATCTGATGGTGTACTTGGCACCGTGTGTTAGGTAGCTGTGTTATACATCTGATGGTATACTTGGCACAGTGTGTTAGGTAGCTGTGTTATACATCTGATGGTGTACTTGGCACAGTGTGTTAGGTAGCTGTGTTATACATCTGATGGTGTACTTGGCACAGTATTAGGTAACTGTGTTATACATCTGATGGTGTACTTGGCACCGTGTTAGGTAGCTGTGTTATACATCTGATGGTGTACTTGGCACAGTGTTAGGTAGCTGTGTTATACATCTGATGGTGTACTTGGCACAGTGTTAGGTAGCTGTGTTATACATCTGATGGTGTACTTGGCACAGTGTTAGGTAGCTGTGTTATACATCTGATGGTGTACTTGGCACAGCGGGTTAGGTAGCTGTGTTATGCATCTGATTGTGTACTTGGCACAGCGGGTTAGGTAGCTGTGTTATGCATCTGATGGTGTACTTGGCACAGTGTGTTAGGGAGCTGTATAAAATGTTTAATTTCTAAATTATAATAGCATGTACGTGTGGGTTACAAACTAACAAAGTATATATATATATATCTACACATATTGAACAGTACATAAAGTATATATATATATCTACACATATTGAACAGTACATAAAGTATATATATATATCTACACATATTGAACAGTACATAAAGTATATATATATATCTACACATATTGAACAGTACATTTGTTTAACACTGGAACAATAATTAATATATTCCCGGCCTAAAATAATTTTATTATGTAACCCGAAGCTGTTGAACGCCATTTCCTACTGAAATGCGATTTACATCATGAAATTCGTTTAGAAGTTTACTATCCTAAATCAACAAACCAATTCATATAGTAGTGCAGCCCTATCTTTTATTAATAATGAAAAGTATCCGAGAACATGTGCAAACTCTTTTTGTAAAGCATATATTTTAAAAGTAGTGTTCTGTATGACAGTAATATATAGGATTTTACATGAGTGGTGATTTTATATCATATTTTATGAAACAAGATTTCGAATTACAAAACAAGTTAAAACAGCTTAATAGCAAAATCCCAAAACTTTTTCATAAAATATGGTATGAAATCACCCACGAGAGTAAGATCATTTTTATCACATTACCATATTGGGTTTTAATAATATGTTTGCACAAAATAACGCTACTACTTTAATTTTGGCGCCAAATGTCATGACGTCACTAAATTGCCATGACGTCACTACGCAAATCAGCGTTATATTTATGTTTTAAACAGCGTTATTATTGCGTCAAGACTTCTTTTAAATCGTAGCCTATCTTACCATTAACGTTATGTATCAATTCAAATAGAAATATGCATAATTTAAAGGTTAATTTACAAATTAGAACGAGTATTCTCTAAACCAATTAGAATCACTTCAGTTGTTGTTACACGTGTGCACATATAAGAAAATATGTGATGGCTGTATGAAACTGTATACATGCAACGTTATGTGATAAATTGTAATCTGTGTAAATAGCTTTGATATTATGTATAATCAGTGACTTATAGACGCATCGTGCCGGGTGCAATCTGTGTAAATAGCTTGATATTATGTATAATCAGCGACTTATAGACGCATCGTGCCGGGTGCAATCTGTGTAAATAGCTTTGATATTATGTATAATCAGCGACTTATAGACGCATCGTGCCGGGTGCAATCTGTGTAAATAGCTTGATATTATGTATAATCAGCGACTTATAGACGCATCGTGCCGGGTGCAATCTGTGTAAATAGCTTTGATATTATGTATAATCAGTGACTTATAGACGCATCGTGCCGGGTGCAATCTGTGTAAATAGCTTTGATATTATGTATAATCAGTGACTTATAGACGCATCGTGTCGGGTGCAATCTGTGTAAATAGCTTTGATATTATGTATAATCAGTGACTTATAGACGCATCGTGCCGGGTGCAATCTGTGTAAATAGCTTTGATATTATGTATAATCAGTGACTTATAGACGCATCGTGTCGGGTGCAATCTGTGTAAATAGCTTTGATATTATGTATAATCAGTGACTTATAGACGCATCGTGTCGGGTGCAATCTGTGTAAATAGCTTTGATATTATGTATAATCAGTGACTTATAGACGCATCGTGCCGGGTGCAATCTGTGTAAATAGCTTTGATATTATCTATAATCAGTGACTTATATACGCATCGTGCCGGGTGCAATCTGTGTAAATAGCTTTGATATTATCTATAATCAGCGACTTATAGACGCATCGTGCCGGGTGTAATCTGTGTAAATAGCTTTGATATTATGTATAATCAGTGACTTATAGACGCATCGTGCCGGGTGCAATCTGTGTAAATAGCTTTGATATTATGTATAATCAGTGACTTATAGACGCATCGTGCCGGGTGCAATCTGTGTAAATAGCTTTGATATTATGTATAATCAGTGACTTATAGACGCATCGTGCCGGGTGCAATCTGTGTAAATAGCTTTG
Source organism: Archivesica marissinica (assembly GCA_014843695.1). Classification (NCBI taxonomy): domain Eukaryota; kingdom Metazoa; phylum Mollusca; class Bivalvia; order Venerida; family Vesicomyidae; genus Archivesica; species Archivesica marissinica. Next base: position 26,852,207 of record CM026393.1, read on the forward strand.
ATATTATGTATAATCAGTGACTTATAGACGCATCGTGCCGGGTGCAATCTGTGTAAATAGCTTTGATATTATGTATAATCAGTGACTTATAGACGCATCGTGCCGGGTGCAATCTGTGTAAATAGCTTTGATATTATGTATAATCAGTGACTTATAGACGCATCGTGCCGGGTGCAATCTGTGTAAATAGCTTTGATATTATGTATAATCAGTGACTTATAGACGCATCGTGCCGGGTGCAATCTGTGTAAATAGCTTTGATATTATGTATAATCAGTGACTTATAGACGCATCGTGCCGGGTGCAATCTGTGTAAATAGCTTTGATATTATGTATAATCAGTGACTTATAGACGCATCGTGCCGGGCGCAATCTGTGTAAATAGCTTTGATATTATGTATAATCAGTGACTTATATACGCTTCGTGCCGGATGTCGTTTATACTTATAATTTGTATAATTCGCAATCGTATAAAGTTTAACATTTATATGTATACATATTTTAGTCATCTATAGCAACTTTTCACAGTAAATACTAACTTAGCAAGCTCGTAGCCACACCGAGGCTACTGCATCGGTTAAAATTTCCAAAGCCAAAAAAAATAATGAAAAATTAAATAAATAAAATGCAAACAATATCCCTTTGCTGTATAAAATGTTGACTGCTCGAGAGCTGAAAGGTCAGTACATAAGTATACATCTAAACTCATTGAATCAGAAAACGCAGGAAATCTCTTCTACACCCAAACAATTTTAAGGGGGAACATACCCCCAGACCCCCTAATTTGCCTCCGTTGAAATTTGCCTCTGGATGTCGTACTGCTTAGTTTAAACAATAAGCAAGTAAGCAAGCAAGCAAGCACTAATAAGTAAGTAAGGTTACATCTTTCCTAATTTAAGGCAACATATGTTTGATTGCGACTGGTGTATATCCCCCGGGGCCAGCATGATGCACATGGCATGTCGATTATAGAGAAAATCAAAAGTCATTTATTTGATTACCCAGATTACAGTATATAATGAGAAATTGATATGCGGAATGCAGCTTGTAACCTGGATAGATATGTAGATAATTGCACAGACACGGCTGTAACATGTTCTAGGGGGGTAGTACACGTTAATTACGAGTGACAGGGTACTTGTTTCGATTCTGACCTGTAATTAGGTCCTACAAAGTGGCGGGGAGAAAACATCGCCCAGTCCGATATAGAAATATAGATACGGGCTATATTGTCTTGTTGCTATGTTGAATGCCAACATTTATTTGTGCACGTAGGAGTTTTGCTAAATGGTTGTTCCTGGACATAAATACTTTAGAATAGAGGTCATGTTGGCCACATATACTGGTCCACCGCGATATGTGAAATATGTATATAAACAGAACACCAATAAAATAAACACCATATAGGTGATCCAGGTAGTTGGTATCGACCATGTATAATGAGATACTGGTCTAAGGCGATGTATGAAATATGTATATAAACAGAAAACCAATAAAATAAACACCATATAGGTGATCCAGGTAGTTGGTATCGACCATGTATAATGAGATACTGGTCTAACGCGATGTGTGAAATATGTATATAAACAGAAAACCAACACAATAAACATGATATAAGTGATCCAGGTAGTTGGTATCGACCATGTATAATGAGATACTGGTCTAACGCGATGTGTGAAATATGTATATAAACAGAAAACCAACACAATAAACATGATATAGGTGATCCAGGTAGTTGGTATCGACCAGGTATAATGAGATACTGGTGTAACGCGATATGTGAAATATGTATATAAACAGAAAACCAACACAATACACATGATATATGTGATCACTTAGTCAAAATAAAAGCGTGTTTCACTATATCTTTACGTTAGGGTAGTGGTTTGAAGGGCTTGTATTACGAACTTGAATAGCGCAGGTTCGAATCCTGCTTTTTTTTTTTCAAGAGACGTCTTTATAATGCTATTTTACAGGTAAAATGCCATTTTGTATAAATTCGCTGTTCACTTGCTTCTAGATATAAATGTGTAGTAAACTCATATAAGTGCATGTGAACCATATATATTTAACACAGACGGATCTGTAGTCCATTGGTAACACGCTGGACTGGTAATCCAGGGATCGCAGGTTCGATCCCCGTCTGACCCTAATTATAAAATTAACAGTCTTTCAGATTGGCCGTTAAACCGAGGTCTCGTGTCGATGCTTTTACATCGTGCACGTAAAAGAACCAGAGGAGACTGGAATGGGTCTCTGTCTGTATCATTGCACTATCCTCCAAAGGCGTCGCTCATATGGGCAACCGGTAGCGACGATAAATAAACGTAAAACAAATATATATATGAACGATAGAATAATAATAAAAATAATAATAATTTATAAAATAAATATATAACAGTTATTATTATTATATACTAAACATATATAGCGCTCTTTTCATCTAAAAAAAACGCTCAAAAGCGCTTTACAGCCTAAATATCACAAATATTGATAAAAACTTCCACATACAATGAGATAAAACAAGACAAAATAGCAAACACAATTACAATGGATTCTAAATATGCTATAAGATATTCGGATCTAAAATTATAACAATTAAAATATAGGTAATAATTAAATAAAATGTGTTCATTTGCAGTCTTAATCCGGATTGAGCACAGACACAGTTCGATATTTATGTTCCATATGAACATTTAAAAAGGTGTCTTCAAAGCCTTTTTGAAAGAACACAATGTTGTTGCACTTCTAAGATTTGATGGAAGAGAATTCCAAAGTTTTGGGGCAGCAGTCATGAAACTTCTATCTCCGTATGTGACAGTCCGACTAACACAAGAGTAGCTGCTTCATTTTTAGACCGTAAGTCTCTCCTTGGTATATACACCTCAAGCAAGTTTCTCATATAAATCGGTGCTTCTCCATTCAATGCTTTATATGTGTGAGTCAGTATGTTATACTTTATTCTTTCTCATCTGGTAGCCAATGAAGTTCTTTTAGAATGGGCGTTACATGACTGAAACGGGATGTTCTGGTTATGATTCGAGCTGCTGTGTTTTGAACAGTTTGTAATTTATTGGAAGTGTTTTTTGGCACGCCGTACAAAAGTGAATTACAGTAGTCGAGCCTGGATGTAACGAGTGAGTTTATGAGAGTTTCGTGGCGTCTGTTGTTAAATACTGCCGAATGTGTCCAATCCGCCGGATCTGCGCATAACATGATTTTGTCACGGAATTTACATGTTTGTCCATATCCATTCTTGAATCTAGGAAAGCCTCTAGATTTCTCACACATGTTGATGGTTCTGTATTTGAGTCTCCTACTTTCATATTTATGTTTTCAATGTGTTGAAAAAGTTGTACATGTTTATGCGGACTACCTACATAATGTAATGGTATAGTCCTCAGTATCGCGTTATTTTTTATAGCGTCTCGTATTATCGTGCTATATATGATACCGACTCGTAATCAACTCGTTATTTCTTTTATGCTTTCCAGTGAAAGAAAACTCCATTTTACACCGCTTTGAAACAGTGAAAGATTGCATATTCTCTGCCACTGGTTGCGTTTCGTATTCCTGCGCAGTTATATGTACTTTTGTATTTTAACTATTTTCTGACTATCATGAACAGTAAATTATAAAGTAATATATTCTAATGAATTTGTTTTGTCTGTAGTTTTTAATTTTGACAGCAAACAGCAACTAACTTGACAATTATTCATGAAATAATACACCAATACATGAATAACAATAATACACCAATGAATGAATAACACACTAATACACAATGAATGAATAACACACTAATACACCAATGAATGAATAACACATTAATACACCAATGAATGAATAACACACTAATACACCAATGAATGAATGAATAACACAATAATGCACCAATGAATGAATAATACATTAATACACCAATGAATGAATGAATAACACACTAATACACCAATGAATGAATAACACATTAATACACCAATGAATGAATAACACACTAATACACCAATGAATGAATAACACATTAATACACCAATGAATGAATAACACACTAATACACCAATGAATGAATAACACAGGAATACACCAATGAATGAATAACACACTAATATACCAATGAATGAATAACACATTAATACACCAATTAATGAATAACACACTAATACACCAATGAATAAAAAATAACACACTAATACACCAATGAATGAATAACACACTAATACACCAATGAATGAATAACACACTAATACACCAATGAATGAATAACACACTAATACACCAATGAATGAATAACACACTAATACACCAATGAATGAATAACACACTAATACACCAATGCATGAATAACACACTAATACACCAATGAATGAATAACACACTAATACACCAATTAATGAATAACACACTAATACACCAATGAATGAATAACACACTAATACACCACTGAATGAATAACACACTAATACACCAATGCATGAATAACACACTAATACACCAATGAATGAATGAATAACACACTAATACACCAATGAATACATACAGTCTACATCCGTTACAAATTATACTTCGACATAACCGAAATTTGACGTAACGAAATTCGATATAAACGGAGCCAGTTATATGTAACACGATAGTGTCTGACTTTGATACGACTTCGAGATAACCGGAGAATTCGACATAACCGACTTTGACACAACGGATGTAGACTGTATATTTATTTTGTTTGGTACCACAGGAAACATTTGTGTAAATCGTTAACATGGATTCGGAGAAACATAATACACTCCAAGTGAAGAAAGGGTGCATTGTCCAATGAGCCGTGTAACAGTTATTTCTGGAATGTGTGCAAAGAACATTCAACTATCTTTATTAATACGTGTCTGAGAAGTATGGCAAGCCGTTTTTATTTTTTCCCCCTCTCAATTCTTCTTGTTCATTTTTAGTATTCACTTAAGCGTATTCCGTCATTTTCTTATTCAATCAAAACAATAATTTTCTTGAAATACTTACTTATATTAGTACTACATACATCGAAACAAATTGATAGCAAATTTGACCTTTTGGAAAGAGCAGTTGCTAATGTTTTCAAAACTTGTAGTCCAATCCATTTGCACTTTGCAAATGTCATGTACATGTATATGGATATTATCCGGATTTATGTACGTTATTAATGTGACAGTAATGTTATTGTGGTTTGTAAATTGTATTCATCATTATCGAAAAAGTTGCAATAAAATATTATTAAATAAAAAAGTTTGCACAAGCATTCCGAAACATGGATTGTCTGTTCGGACGAGAACGTAGATTATGTGTGGATAACATTCAACTATCGTTATTAATAACTGTCTGAGAAGTATGGCAAGCCGTTTGCACAAGTATTCGGAAACATACATTGTCTGTGCGGGTAGATTGTTGTGGATAACATATGTTGTTATACAGACGGTATCAAGAGCGTTGCGTTCCATCGATTAATGTGCAAATAACACGTGCACACTGATAACACGCACCATCAGCATGTACGTACATTGCTATTTATTCTACAGTTTCTATATGTATAGGATATAAGCCGAAAACGATCCAATATGTAAAATAATGGACTGTAGAAGACAGTACCAATATTTTACATATTGGATCCGTTTGAGGATATATCATACTTAAAACACACACTTATATAACAAGATCCTACTAATTAAAAATGTTATACCTCATTTGCATATTTTCTACTTTACTGTATGTGACGTGCTTGAGCCTGCGGACCGCCAAATCTCACGGCGTGTGAAAATTACGACACACCGCAAAATTATCTATCTTACGCTGATAAACATCAAAAATACCGTCTGAACAAAAGAGAGATGGTAGAGACGGACATAATGTGAATGAAAGAAATTTAAATACAAAGTGCTTGTCTAATGTTCGGTATAGTATAACAGATAACATGATGTTGCAAATAAATGGACTGGTAAGTCACACCTGAAGTAAGATATGGACCGAAGCTTCGCTGTTAATTGTTAATTTCGTGCATTTACGCGCAGGCTGTAATATAATACTTTAACCTTTTGACAGCAGTCCAATATTGATAATAATGAACTCCACTGGGGGCTATATCTGCATATTGGTATGAGAAGACGAGATAACGTACCTAACTATCATCTGCATGCTATATTTATGTAGCCACTAAAGACCCGGATGCATTCCTATCGGCAAAGTGGTGTGATAAATCTATACGAGATATACAGACGGATTATTATAACACACGTTCGTGTTGCTCAACATTACGATGCATGTCTGCTGCTGTTTATGCAATAAACACACACTCGTAGGTGGTAGCATGTGGCTAAACCCATCGGGAAGAATGCCTGATTGTTGAAGCTAAATAAAGCGAAACCAAATGGGTTTATAATGGATCCCAAACCGAACCTGAGATCGGAATTCGACAATATCGCCTTGATACATACATATCTGTGTTAATGGTTTCACATAACAATAATTATGACTTTTATAAATTATTACTTTTTTATATGTTAATGAGAGACATCGGTCAGTTACTGCCCCTGGATACTCCCTAAACATAGATAGGTCCTATTACGTGTTTCCATTAGCGCAGTGGTTAGCGCGCTCGCTTCTCACCAATGCAACTCGGGTTCGATCCTCGGACTGGGAAGTATGTGAGATGGTACGATGGTCGCCAGATCGGTCAGGTATGTTTTCTCCGGGTACTACGGTTTCCTCCCACACGAATGACCACATATACGCTTTCATCCGAGCCAACGAGAGTGATTAATATAAGTTGTTAAAACTTGCTTCGCAATCGTTGTAAAATAAAAAGATTTAAACTTATTAAGTATTTTCTTCTGTTTTAATCGTTGTTTCATTTGCACAACATGCTAGCAATGTTATCCCACTATCGCTTCTTATGATTATTAAATTACTATATCTCAACAGATCTCCCACAGTATATGCAATGGATACTGAATTGTAAAAGAATGTTATCATTTAATTAACACGACTTCGATAAAATCACATTTATCATACCGCAACATCTGGTTAGGGCACAACAGTAAAAACAAAGGATTCCCACTAAAAGATAAAGCTCGGTTTAAAGTCCCATCTGAAAGACTGTTAATATTATTATGGTCAGACGGGGGATCGAACCAACGTGATAACCGCTGGACTGCTGACCCGTCTGGTGCCTCTATTGTAGTGTTTATACCAGGTATTGCAACCGACGTGAATATTGTTTGTTACACTAGTTGGTAGCTCCAATCCATGCTAATCGTTGCTTGAAGACATGAGTTTGCATACAACTGACAACGAGCGGGTATTGCACGAGAATGAGCGGGTATTGCACGTATGTCGTTTTCATTGGAGTAGTTTATACAAAATTATTTTAGATCGATTGCGAAACAACTTACATTAATCACTCTTAGAACTCATTCTTATGGAATACATCGCCACGAGGGAGGAAGATGATGTAACGTACAATTTAAATGTCAGCAGGGCTCGAACTCGGGGCATTTCGCACCTGAATCGAAACGCGCTACGACTGCGCTATCACCACTTCGATTTGATTGGAGTAACATGACAGAGTAACAAAATCACGTTTTAAGGTTAAACTTTATTTATTGTACAAGGATTGTGAAGTAAGATTTAACAACTTATTAACCACTCTCGTTGGCGCCGATGAAAACGTATTTGTGATAATTCGTGTAGGAGGAAACCGGAGTACCCGGAGAAAACCCACCTGTCCGATCTTGCGACCACCGTACCATCTCACATACTTCCCGGTACGAAGATCGAACCCGGGTTGCATTTGTGAGAAGCGAGCGTGCTAACCACTGCGCTAATCGGACAGCCGTACAGAATCACGTACAAGAGAACATAATTCGGAGTTCATTAAAAACATTGATGCCCGATTCTATGTTTTTCTACGTTTTTCATCCGAAGTTTTCCCAAGATGTTTCGTATTTTAGAATATAATTACGAGTTAGTCTTGTATTTGCTGCATCAAAGTTGTTTTGTACTTGAAGATCTAAAATCAATGAAATGGCGAAGAAATGTTCCTTCGAAATTTTACTGCTGACAACATTTCGTAATTTGCGTGAATTTAGAAAACGGAATGGAATTATATAATTATTCCACAATTGTCGCAAATAGAAAATATAATTAAATCTGTAAGTACCCCATAATTTGCAGAAAGTGTGTTAATTTCGGTATTATTTGTATTTATTATGTGTATTTATTATTTGTATTTATTATTTGTATTATTATTGTATTATTATTGTATTATTATTGTATTATTATTGTATTATTATTGTATTTATTATGTGTATTTATTATTTGTATTTATTATTTGTATTTATTATTGTATTATTATTGTATTATTATTGTATTATTATTGTATTATTATTGTATTATTATTGTATTTTATTTGTATATTATTGTATTTTATTATTGTTTATTATTGTATTTATTATTTGTATTATTATTTGTATTATTATTGTAGATTATGTATTATATTGTAGTATTATTGTATATTATTTGTATTATTGATTTGGTATTATATTATTTTATTATTTGTATTTATTATTTGTATTATATTTGTATTATTATTTGTATTTATTATTGTATTTTTGTATTATATTGTAATTATTATTGTATTATTATTGTATTATTAGTTGTATTATTATTGTATTATTATTGTTTATTTTTGTTTTGTATGTATTATTTTTTGTATATTATTGTATTATTATTGTATTATTATTGTATTATTATTTGTATTTATTATTTGTTTTTTTTGTTTTTGTTTTTTGTTTTGTTTTTTTTTTTTTTTGTTTTTTTTTTTTTTTTTTTTTTTTTTTTGTTTTTGTTTTTTTTTTTGTTTTTTTTTGTTTTTTTTTTTTGTTATTATTGTATTATTTTTGTATTATTATTTGTATTTATTATTTGTATTATTTGTATTTTTATTATTTGTATTTATTATTTGTATTATTATTTGTATTATTATTTGTATTTATTATTTGTATTATTATTTGTATTTATTATTTGTATTATTATTATTTGTATTATTATTTGTTAAGTAATATCTTTATTATTATTATTATTACGAGCAATAGGTAATTAAAATTATTGATGCTGAATTTCTCCCTTTTTTGTTGTTGCTATCGTGTCCGATCCAAATGCCACACCCCATGCCACAATCAACGAACAATGAGCCTGGGATTCATACTGCATAACACTAAATTTACTTACTTACTTACTTACTTACTTATTATAAACTATGTCAATAGACGAATCTTTCAGACGTTTTGATATACTGATGTATCGCTTTGAAAATTGTCGTATTTTCATCATCTGTTAAAGCGACACTACATCAGTGAAAACACAAATATCTACATAATGTATTTTCCTATTACATGGTATAATTTTTATCCAAATATTTGCCTCAAAAACTGAGTATTTCAACTAATAGACAAACATCGTATACGCGATTTGTTGACATAACAAAATAATGTAAACATCCATGCGTAGTACAACTAGTGTATCCTGAATAACACGATTTATACAGATTTACAGTTATTTCTCACATTTGTGCCTATATATTTGTACACTATTCTTAGTTAAATTATCTCTAAACGACATTATCTCGTGTTTAGTATTGACTCCGATGACAAAACAAACGTCAAATCAGGAGCATGGATGACTGTTATATGAAATCATACTTTCAATCCACAAAAAAACACTGTTTATTGATTCAATGTTAGTGTTCGAATGTATTCAGAAGAATTTGTAGTAGCAATGCATTTATACGTGAAAAAATGCATTTTATTTGCTTTTTGCGATGTAATGTCGCTTTAATGTTCCTTTACCAAATAATAGGGTACGCGTGTAATAGCGGATGGAAACGCTGTAATATTCAAGTAGGTAGACAATTATCGTGTCATTAGTCATGTGGCATGTAGAGTTAATACTACGGTCCATAGTAAACGACTAGATCAGTTGATATAATCAGTTAATTCACGTGCGTCCATTCATAATTATTTTTAGTGCGAGACAGTTCGTAGTGAAAATGACACGCGATGCACGCGCTTCATGGGGTTTACGTGTTCGAAGACGGGAAAACCCGAAAGACAGACGTGTTTAGATATATATTGGCCAATGAAACTTACTTATGCATGTGTGACGGTTGGGCGCGTGTGTAATAATTTGGACTTTTGTTGCTGTATTCCGGATAATATAATTACCATAGTAATGTTCTGAAGGTAGGTAAATAAAACATGTTGGTGTTAGCCAATTGTTTTAAAGTGATCAATAATTTTGCTGGTGAAAATGCTAATATTTCTAAGTAATTTGAAATTGTCGGTTGATAAAAGTTCGTGAAAAATAAGCACATTAGAGCGTTCATGGTAGATTCTTGGAATGTGCTGTATTCTGGTTCTAAGAAGAAGTTTACAGTATTTGGAGCGAACTAATAACCATATAGGCTTACAGCAGTTGTGCACCCAGCCTCGAAATATAGCTTTAAAATAGTAAACATTTAAAAACTTCAATTAGTAAGCACACTTTAACAATACCTTATAGGGACAATGTATGACAGAGAAGCGTATATGTAATAGGGAATATGTATGACAGAGAAGCGTATATGTAATAGGGACAATGTATGACAGAGAAGCGTATATGTAATAGGGACAATGTATGACAGAGAAGCGTATATGTAATAGGGACAATGTATGACAGAGAAGCGTATATGTAATAGGGACAATGTATGACAGAGAAGCGTATATGTAATAGGGACAATGTATGACAGAGAAGCGTATATGTAATAGGGACAATGTATGACAGAGAAGCGTATATGTAATAGGGACAATGTATGACAGAGAAGCGTATATGTAATAGGGACAATGTATGACAGAGAAGCGTATATGTAATAGGGACAATGTATGACAGAGAAGCGTATATGTAATAGGGACAATGTATGACAGAGAAGCGTATATGTAATAGGGACAATGTATGACAGAGAAGCGTATATGTAATAGGGACAATGTATGACAGAAGATAGTATGACAAGTAGAAGCGTATATGTAATAGGGACAATGTATGACAGAGAAGCGTATATGTAATAGGGACAATGTATGACAGAGAAGCGTATATGTAATAGGGACAATGTATGACAGAGAAGCGTATATGTAATAGGGACAATGTATGACAGAGAAGCGTATATGTAATAGGGACAATGTATGACAGAGAAGCGTATATGTAATAGGGACAATGTATGACAGAGAAGCGTATATGTAATAGGGACAATGTATGACAGAGAAGCGTATATGTAATAGGGACAATGTATGACAGAGAAGCGTATATGTAATAGGGACAATGTATGACAGAGAAGCGTATATGTAATAGGGACAATGTATGACAGAGAAGCGTATATGTAATAGGGACAATGTATGGCAGAGAAGCGTATATGTAATAGGGACAATGTATGACAGGGAAGCGTATATGTAATAGGGACAATGTATGGCAGAGAAGCGTTAATGTAATAGGGACAATGTATGACAGGGAGGCGTATATGTAATAGGGACAATGTATGGCAGAGAAGCGTTAATGTAATAGGGACAATGTATGGCAGAGAAGCGTATATGTAATAGGGGCAATGTATGACAGAGAAGCGTATATGTAATACAAGATTGATTGATTAGTATGTATTATTATTATATGCATTTGTTTGTAGACCATAAACTGTATATGTTTGTGTCTTAATAAACGATTCTTTTTCTTCATATAATTATTAATATTCATGTCATCTTATTTGATACATTTAATACACATATTTATGCAATGATTTGCTGAATTGCTGTAAAATTATTCAGTTGGAATAAAATGCTTTAAATAGCAATATTCCCGAAAATACATGTATTTATATTGTATGATTTTAACTCCAAATATAAAACACCAGGTGACCGATTTGGAATTTTGTTGAGTGCATGTTGACGTTGTTTGCACATACATCTGAATCTGATGCCATATAGTTATACAATAAGTAGCGATCTTTCATTGATTGCCCAATATCAGCGGCGCTTGTATTTTACAGACAGATCTGTAGTCAAGAGGATTTAATCTTTATTTATGTCTCATCCATGTACATTACATAAAATATATACATAAAAGCTTACACATTAACAACAGTACATGGCCATTCTTCAAAGAATTATAAGAGACTATATATCACTGTACGACTATCACATAATTACAGTACAATTCACCAAGGAATTTACAACATAAAACCAAGAAACAGTTGCTAATTCTCTTGTTGAATATGAATTAAAATACATAAGTTTCAAACACTGAAATGGAAAAGAGGGCACTAATGTGCATATTAAGAAATATTTTAAAAGATCAATTATCAGTCTCGATCAGATCGAGAATGAACTAATTAGCAGCTGTTTCTTGTGATAAATAAAAGGTATCAACACATATATTTAAAAAATAAAAATAAATCATATATTATTTACAAAGGTAAAAGTAGCGTCGTTGAAGTATATTAAAACAGGTCTTGGCACAAATTCTAATTAGATATGGATCAGTAAACAGAAAAATGAGTTGATCAGTTTTGCTTAAATTAAGGAAGTTGCGTTCATACAACACTGCCTTTTCAAAAAGAACAACTCTAAGGTCAGTGTATATGGTACATTCTAATAGTACATGGCGTTCATCTTCCAAAACACTACAAAACGGACATTTGCGATCTTCTAAATGTAGATTTTCATACCTTCCAGTTTCTATGCGAATTGGGGCAACTCCACACCTAAATTTACTATATGCAGACCTATGTCTTGTAGGTAAAATTAGGTTACAATATTCCTCAGTTCGAAAATCAGTTTTAAATGTACAATATGTTCTTAATTTATTGCGACCTCTTCCGGATGTACCAGAAACGCTAGTTATAGAGGAAGACCACTCTGTTACATATTTTACCATATCAGATTTTTCTACACGATCTACAAATGTGTGTTTAGATATGGGTACAGACAAATTACAAAATTCAACCAAATTATGATCTGCAAAATGCTTCTTGACGAAATAAAACCAGTTTTTGCAATTAGCAAATTTAATGTTTGCCCAGAGTGCAATACGTTTATTCAGTCTAGAATTGTTCGTATTAGCTAACCGTGTCCAAAATAATGCAATAGACTTTCATTGACGGACAGTAGGTGGAATCCAACCCATTTCTCCTGAGACCGCAGCATTAGGCGTGTATTTTCCAACACCCAGAAAAAATCTCATAGCTCGGTTTTGGACTGCATTTATACATGTAAATGTTTTAAAACCCCAGACTGAAGCACCATAAGCAATTACAGGCCAAACGATTGAATCGTATAATTTGGTAAATACGTTATAAGGTACTCCACCTATCATTTTGCATTTAGCAATCAGTAAACTTAATGCACGACTTGCACTTTGAGCAACCATTTTAGCTGTAACATTTAGATCTAGGTGCTCATGCAGCACAACCCCGAGGTAAGTATATCTATCAACAGTTGCCAACTGGTCATGTCCACACTTAAATAAATAATCAGATCTATTTTCACGTTCTGGACGAAAATGTATAATGTTACTTTTACCAATATTAATTGACATATCATTAAGACAACACCAATCGTATAGTGAGTTTAACAATACTTGTAGATCTTGTGCGTTTTCAGCTAGTAAAACGATGTCATCAGCATATAGAAGTATACAGACAATCTCATCATCTATTTTAATACCAACATTAAGTGATTTTAAGTAAATTGCTAAATCATTAACGTAGAGGTTAAACAATAACGGTGATAACACACAGCCCTGTCTCAGTCCACAATGAACATCAAACCATTCAGTTTTAAAATAATTGATTCTAACACATGAGGCGACAGATGAGTAGAGTGACTTAATGGCTAATAACATTTTACCAGAAACACCCGTTTCATTTAACCTTGTCCATAATTTAGACCTATTAATAAAGTCATATGCTTTACGAAAATCGATAAAAGCAGTAAAGGTAGATTTTCTGAGCTTCTTTCGTGTTTCAATTATATTTACCAAAGAAGAAATTTGATCCGAAGTACTACGTTTTTTCCGGAAGCCATTCTGCTCATCTGCTACAATGCCACTATCTTCTACCCACGAACTGAGTCTATTATTCAAAATATTACAGTATATCTTATACATTGTACATGCTAAAGCAATTCCTCTATATGACATAGGGTCTCTAGGATCAGCTGTTGTAGATTTTGGTATTGGGTTAATAATACACTGACTCCATATAGTAGGAACAATGCTATTTTCAAAACAAATATTATATAAGGTGTGCAAAAATATAACAGTAGTATCGTTCTTTAATACTTCAGCTGGAATTTCATCTATTCCGCAAGCTTTACCACGCTTTGCGTTATCTACAGCTTTCTTGACTTCTAATAGAGACATAGACTCATTAAATGGTATGTCATCATTATTAAGATCAGGCTGAGTTGGCAGCGAATCATTTACATTTACTCTATCATGTCTATTAAACAGAGAACTGAAATCGCTTTTCCATTTATGTAAAACGTCATCAATACATGAGGAAGTAGAACCATCATCCAGAATTATTTGCATAGGTATTAATTTATTTTTACAGTGACCAACTCCAATCTTTCCAATTGACTGCCAAATCTTAGATTGGTCAACATTACAATCTGTTAAAAGTTCATTTTGCATAGTAAACCAATAAAATCGTTTGGCTTTTTGAACTTCCTGGTCAAATAGCTTACGGGCTTGTACATATTCTGCTTTAAATCTAACTTTGTCATTTCTATTAAAACAATTCAGCCATTTACGTTCTACAATACATAATTTAGACCATACATTTGTTAGATAACCACTCCACCAAGGTTTACCAGGTCTATGTTTTTTATTTTTACTGCTATTTACAATAGTTTTTATAAGGAATGTCATTATACATGTTCTGTTTCAAAATTGTACACCATTCACTATATACAAGATTAATATCATTCTGAGTACGAAATCCCTGTTCCAACGTATCAATGACCTTATTTACTTGTACTAAGATTTCAGAACTACTCATGAAAGAATTATTAACATTTCCAAGGTCAAACTTATCGTAAGAATGATGCTCATGTACATCATATTCATCTGTAAATGCGTTACTAACAATATTCCATGACAGCATTGAATGATCTGGCATACTAGTTGGTGTTAACGAATGTAGATAACCAGAGGTATTTACTAGTTGTGACGTTAACGTAACCGAAAAGTCAGTCAGATTGCACATATTATCATGTGTAGTAATACAGTAATCAACTACGGATGACCCTTTCACAGAAACAGAAGTAAATTTATCTACAGAACCACTTCTACCATTTAGCATACACATGTTTGTGTTTACCAAAAAATCTATAAAAAGTTCACCGTAAAATTTTTTGGTGAAATCTATGACATTACGCGGCTGTATATCATCTACACCGGCAATAAAGTCATTCAGGTCTCCGCATCGGCTATTGAAGTCACCACAAACATAAATCATACCATCATTTTGAAATGTATAAATATCAGTCAAAAGACAATCATAAAAGGTGTTCACATCAAAATAACGTGATGAGTTTTCAGGCGGCAGGTAACAGACGCATGGCATTAAGGTGAATTTTTCATATTTATGGACCAACTTGAGCCATAAAATACCTTCGTGTGTATCACTCAAAATAGTGATATCAAAATTATCACATATTATATTCCTAATCAAAAATCCTACTCCACCCGAACCTGTCCTGGCATTTTTATGAATATGCTTCCGATTATGTCCGAACCAGCGGTAACCATCAACAGTTAAAACATTATCATCTATCAAATGAGTTTCTGCAAGAGCTAAAATGTCAAAATTACACTCTAAAATACAAGAAGATCTTAAATTAAAATTGTCATAATCTGGATTCATATTAAAACCTCGGACATTCCAAAACCCGGCGTTGTATTAATAACGATTGTTCCTGAAGCCCCCACGTCGTTCTCCACCATTCCTTCTGTTGTGGTGTCGGCCACGACTGTCAGCTCGTTCCCATCCACCTCGGTTACCACCACGATCACTACCTGAGTGATCGTCTCGTACATGATTAGGTGGTCTTCGATTGTCATTGTCATGTGAATGAGACATGTCACTATGCTGGTCCCTACCAACGCGCACAACACGAGACCCTTCACTGTAAGATTGCTCTGTTTCATGGCACTCAAGATTGTGCGAAAATTACTGGTTATAAGTCTGTCAGCATGAGACTGGTCATGGTGAATAAAAACATCTCTATACTGGCGATTGTTACCAAGGTTTGACTTTTTAACCATCACTTTGCGTTTGTCATCATGTGATTTGAACCTGGCAATTACGATACCTGGCTTTGATGAGTGTGCTGATTTCTTTCTTTCAACACTAGCACACGTAACATCAGAAACCTTTAATCCTTCACGGAATAGTAAGTTCACTTTATTATTGGTATTTTCACCGGTTGACTCGGGTAGTCCTCTAATCACAACATTGAGGCTCACATCCGGCCCTGAATTTGAATTGACCGATGAACTATTCGACAAAGTCCTCATCTTATCGTTGATATCATGCAGGTCAGCGGAGATGTCAGATTTAAGTTCTTCTTTAAAGGAATCGAACTTTTCATCTATGTCCTTTCGTATTCGGTTGAGCTCGGTGCTGACCCTTTTGTCTAATAGTTGAGCTATTTTAGTTGAGATCCGCTGCTCCAAACTAGACTCTAACTTGTCCATCCTCTCGTTCATAGCACTAAACTGCATATGGATATCAGCTGCGAGGTTGGCTATTAACTTTTCCACTGGGGGAACTGAGTCTGTATGCTTATCTGGGTCCTCAGTAGACACCGACGTGTAAATAGTACGCTTAGCCTTAGCTGTTAATCGTGCCTTCTTCACTGTTGAGTCCGTACTGGTGTCCGAATTGCAAGGTTCTGAAGCATTACGCTTACGCCCACTTTGAACAGGTGTAGTCACTCGTGTAACCTGTTGCGAAGACATTATCGCATCTACATATTCTGCAGCATCATTGCTATCATCAACATTCGACATACTCGTACTACCGTGCAGGGTAAATCAGCGAGCGGTTCAGTCAAGCGTGACGAAATGACCGCCGTAGGAGGTGTTACACAATAACGGTTACTGATCAATAAATCCAATAATACAAGTGTCAATACTGATACTATAAATAGTAACACAGGTAATAACATCAGGCTATAAATTAGTCAAAATCACCTTTCTCGGCACAAAATGCCACAACGTTCGATATATAGTTCATAAAACACCTCAACAACGTCTCATGTAAATATCATTTCCTAAAATGACTGGAAAAGCTTCCAAATAACTGAAAATTATCTCCGCAAAAAGTAAACACAAACTATTTTCACTACCGGAAGTCGCTGAGGTTAACACGCTGGACTTGTAATCCAGGGATCGCAGGTTCGATATCCCGTCTGACCCTAATCAAATTAACAGTCTTTCAGATGGGACATTAAACTGATGTCTCGTAACGGTGCTTTACACCGTGCACGTAAAAGAACTGTATGAGATCTGTCGATATATAGTCATTTAATAATTACAAGCAGCGAGAGTGGAATAAAATTGCTAGCATGTTGTGCAAAGGAAACAACGATAAAAACAGAGGAAAACACTTAATTGGGCCTACCTACTTTTAGAGAGTATTCAGGGGCAGTAACTGACTGATGTCTCTCATTGTATGTGTGCTGTCATGTACGCCCTCGTGGGATCTATATAATACATCCATCTTCTTCCAAGGAAAATACTTTCTACTGTTAAAATGAGCTCCCAGTTTACACTTTCTTGTCAATATCTGTGCATTAAGCTTGAGTGGAAGTTGTTGTTGTGTGCAGTTGTTTTTAACTCTTTCAGCGCCGAATAAATTCAGAGCATGTGCAAACAACATAGATCCAGATCAGCCGCGGCGTAACGCCGCGTCTGATCAGGATCTATGTTGTTTGCTATTCGGACAGGTGCTTCAGCTCCACTGTCTGAAAAGCAATCAGCATATAGCCTGATCAGACGGCATGTTCTGTTCTGTCCGATCGGGTTCTCTACTTTTTTTACAAAGTCGCTTTTATGCGACATTGGCGGTGAAAGAGTTAAATTGAGATTACTTTTGTATTCAAACATCTGTTGTGGATACTCGGTATGGAGAGATATCTTACCTCGTTTGGAGTAACCAAATGATCAGCATTATTAACATTGGAATTTCTATCGTAATATCTCGTGTGGTTTTGCATTTAATGCACCTTCCAGGATTATTTTCGTAAGCTATCTGCACTCGTCGCAAATTGATTGTTTGTTTCCACATTTTGTTCAATTACGATGGTTATCGTAACCCTTGTTGTGTTCGCTGTACATAGATAGATAGATAGCTACTTTTATTTCCTCCATTGCTGAATAGCATAACATATTTACAAATCATATTAATATATATGTACAAACAGTATAATATCAATGCACAAATAACAGGGTTAAATATCAGTTGAATAATCGCAGCACATATAACCTTGTATTTAGTCAATTGGCCTCGACTATGGACGAATACATAATTAGCAATATATAACAGTTATGATGTCCGAACATAACAATGTGCACCAGTAAAACATAGAATCAGTTTGCTTTCAACTACCCGGAAAACATTCTACATATTAGCTTCAATAGCAACAAGTTCCTTGGAACAAGATTATCATCTACCTGTAATGCTAACGATAGTAATGCATTGCACTGGTGATAAATGCATGAATTCTATATAATCTTTAGTACTAACAATGTCAGCTAAAATGTTCAACACTTTACACCTTATGTGATCAATTGCATGGCAATAACACATTATATGTTCAACATTGTTGACAGCCAATAGCGAGCAGTTGTAACATGTACTTAAAGGCCTGCAGGTTGACCTATATTTGACCTTAAACACACGAGGAATAGCGGTACAAATCTGACGGTCGACGCACTAAACACACGAGGAATAGCGGTACAAATCTGACGGTCGACGCACATCGTATTTGCCACATGCGAGGCCCTGCATGGTATACAT
Organism: Archivesica marissinica; assembly: GCA_014843695.1. Classification (NCBI taxonomy): domain Eukaryota; kingdom Metazoa; phylum Mollusca; class Bivalvia; order Venerida; family Vesicomyidae; genus Archivesica; species Archivesica marissinica. Next base: position 26,871,333 of record CM026393.1, read on the forward strand.
CTAATACATGAGCACCACTTATATCTATTATGACCCACGTACATATCAGAGGTTATAAATTGCTGAAATTGAAGTTCTGTATTTTTATAGTACTTACAACTGGTATAAACAATTCAACTCCACTTATGGCCCAAATAAGGCTGGTTGCGCGGGTTAGGCAGCCAGTTCCTGCATTGCTGTACCACACATTCAGGCATCAGTTCCCTCTTATGCCAAGTACAGTCTCCTCTTCTAGCCGCTACTTTTCTCTCTATATATCTGACATCTTTCCATGCGCCACAATTATATAGCATTGCCCAAAACCTCCTGTATAGAAGCTTTCTCTCATGTGAATTTAGATTATGCGGTGGACGATTATTAGCAGGCCACCAAAGTTGTTTGTTCTGTTCATTTATTATGCAAGGGGAACACAAGCACAGTGGACACTCAGCAACACCTTCAGCATGCTGAGGCATAGGGGGAGGTACGTAAGCAGCCTCTGCAACGGGCATGGCGGTGGCTGTTTCTTCTATTTCCATCTCTACGTCCCAGTTCTTATTTTGCAAGAAAGTCAGCAATTCTTTTCTCTGCTCATCAGTTACATACATTGTTATTTTACTCAATGGCATCTTGTAGAAATCGGCAGAATATGTGTAATACTCGTATGTTCAAGAGATTATAATTATAATATTATACATGTACTCATAGCATTCACTGTGATTATTATGTAGCATCAATATCGGTAAACACACACTGACACAGAGAAATATTTAAAATATAACAGAAAACTTGCGAATAATACTGTAGATATATAATTAAATGAAGTATGAAGGTTACCATATAACGAACACATATAGTTTATTCATATAAAAAAAAATTTGTTGGACGGTAAAGTGACCAAGAAGAGTGACACCTCAATGTTGCTTAAAGACAGTGAATGGAAAGCCATCAGTGAGTTGTCTGAAGTTTTTGAGGATCTTACTAAAGTGACCACTTACATGTGTGCTGAACTGGATGTTTCATCTTCACAGATATTCCCCATAGTGTGCGGACTTATAAGAACTTTGAGCATGGACACCGATACCGATAGTGCGTTGATAGTTCGAGTGAAGGATACAATCGTGACTCAGCTGAAGAAACGCTTCCAGCCAACTTCTACAGATGCTGCCAAGTCAGTACCGGTCATGGCATCACTGCTGGATCCACGTTTCAAACGCCTACCATTCTTGACAAAGGAGCAACGCGAGACTGCACACAGTGAGCTGGAAGAACGTATTGCTGACATCAACTTGATATATACACCACGCGAAGACACTGAGCCTACACCTAGCAAGCGGCAAAGACTAGACTTCATGATGTTTGAGTTTGACTCACCGGACAATGAGAAGACAGACGAACTGCAATCCTACTTGATGGAGAAGGGTGCTTGCGATGCTAAACCCCTTGCCTGGTGGAAGGACAATGCCGGGAAATATCCGAAGATTGCAAAAGTCGCCAGGAAGGTTTTGGCAGTTCCTGCCACGTCCGTTCCTTCAGAGCGCGTGTTCTCGGCAACAGGACTGTTAATTAACAAGTTAAGAAATAGATTGGCCAGTGATTTAGTAGACAACATAATCTTCTTGAACAAGAACCGGGTTCAGTTATTGAGTGACTAGTTTTGATGGATTAGACTCAGCTGTAAACCGTGTTCAGATATGAATGATATTTAACTAGGATTAGATTGAATGAATATGCCTAGATAATGTAGTAGATGATTATGATTATTGGATTATATATGCCTTGATTTGATATCATTTGATGCAGTTTTATTAAACTTTAAATGTTTTGCAAATGTTTGTGTTCATTATTGTCTTTTGAAAACAACTCCAACGGTTCAACCAGAACAAAATTGTCTTACCTGTGTGTCATCAACACGAGCTATGCCGCTAGACAAATATGCTCTGTACTCGAACCATGCAGAATGACATATACACCTGCTCGAACCATAATAGTTGACGTACCACTTGGCTGCAAGGATGATAGATTGATTGATTGGGTTTGGTTACACAGGGTCCTTATAACTATGCTCTGTACTCTAACCATGCAGAATGGCATGTACACCTGCTCGAACCATCATAGTTGATGTACCACTAGGCTGCAAGGATGATTGATTGATTGATTGATTGGGTTTGGTTATAGATATGCTCTGTACTCGAACCAGTACTGGGCACAAGTGATATCTAAGGCGACTTCAGACGATAGTCAAAGGTAATAGATGAGTGGGATTATATATAACAAACAGGTACAAATAAATATGTCTTTACTTCATAAGTTCATCAATCCAAAACGGAAATAGTAGACGACAACGATACTTGCAGTCGCATCCGGATTTGTACAATCCGGTGTTTACATACTTTTACTACCATGTAAAAGCCTGCTACAAAATAAAGTTTACAACATTATAATTTATCATTATGCTTTAATGTTGGTAAGCTAACATGACACGATGATTTATATAGCACTGTAAGACAAGCTCCGAACACCTGGAATTGGAAATCAACACGTGAGATTATACAATTTTAAAGACAATTTTTCAAACAAATTGTTAACAATAACACCTTTTCATAATGATAACACTCTAACCGATTAACCGGTTAGTCGGTCGGAAAGTTCGGCGATTAATCGATTACCAAAATAACGATTGTTGACATCCCTAATATAAATACATACATATTATATACATGCATACAAATGATCAGTCTCAGTGATTACGCTACGGCTGATGAGGCACCTACATAACATGTAATCTATGTCCCTGGGCTGATCTGGATTATGTAGTTTGAATACTCATAACTATCAATTATCTTTACAATCAATAATATACGTTTACTTAAATTGTTCAGGGCCTCATTTTGACTAATTCTCAGCTCACAGAGTGATCGTGCATATTAACCGTTAGAAAATACCTACATACGCCAAATTATACTGAATGTACTGCTACATTGTTGATACAAGCCACTAATCACATGGAACAGGTAGTAAAGTATAAATCTTTACAATTGGACGGGGTCAAACTGCAGGCCTTTAAGAATTGTCTCGATACCAATTGACCCACGACTGACGCCGCTATTTTACACAGGGGAAGTAACTCATGCCTCATTCTACACGCCGACCAGAGTACACATGGGCTGTCCGATTTAATAATGTGCGGTATGGTTAATTGTGCTTGCATTCTGACGAACCGTTCTTGCTTGTTAGCTGCTGATACACTCTTCTTGAGTACACTTTTCCAAGTTAATTTTGCAGGGAAATATCCCGTTTCAAGGAAATGTAACAACCTGTACTTTCCAAGCAATCTATATATATCCTGCATGAATCCCGAATACTGTCTATCATGATTAATATATCGTACTAGTCTATGTGTAAATAGTTGCTTGGCTAATAGATTGCATGGTAATCTACACAATTGACCAAAGAAAATTAGTTTTCGCAAATCAACGATTCCTTCAATGCAGTCGATGTTGAGCGTACACAATGCATAGTCAGTGTTCG
>CM026393.1:26879842-26901780 GCA_014843695.1 Archivesica marissinica
AATGTAAAACACAAATCGAAATAGTTTGTAAGTTTGTATAATGGATGATAGTGGTAAAGCTATGTATATAAAGCATATGTACTGTCGATTCCATTCCGCACAACAGATGGATCTGTAATCCAGTGGTTAACACGTTGGACTGGTAATCCAGGGATCGCAGGTTCGAGCCCCCGTCTTACCCTAATAAAGTTAACAGTCTTTCAGATGGGACGTTAAACCGAGGTCTCGTGTCGGTGCTTTACACCCTGCAACATAACTGAATCAGGGGAGACCAATTCATTCAGTGAGGTCACACGTTCAGATACATCTCTCCCACACGATGTACTCTTGATCCCATGGAAACCAGGATATTCTCAGTTAAGATACAACTTTCTTATACTGAATAAAACAATTATGTAGCGTGACCAGTCGATTCATGGGATTACATAGTCCAGAGCAGTCCTGTCTCTGACGTCACGTGTGGATTTATATCTGTTATATATCGAGGCGTACAGAGTGACAATCGGAACGTGATATGTTTGTCTTAGATTCATGTAGATCTATCCTGCGCACGGCACTAACGCAGGATGCTTGGAAGTCGTGATAGCGCAGTGGTAGCGTGTTTGCTTCACGTGCGAGCCCCCCCCCCCGAGTATTTTTTTTATATTTTTTTTATTTATACAAATTTATTTTAGCTCGATTGCGAAACAAGTTATTTCAACTTATATTAATCACTCGAGACCTCATTCCTGATGGAATCCTTCGCCACGAGGGAGAGAGAAGAGGCAACGTGGAATTTAAATGCCTTGCCTAAGGGCACAATCGTAACGGCTCCAGCGGGGCTCGAACTCCGGACATTTCGCACCTGAAGCGAACGCGCATCCACTGCGCTATTACGACTTCCACTATCACTCCCCCCCCCCGAGTTCGAGCCCAGCTGTAGCCGTTACGATTATGCCCTTATGCAAGTTATTGATAGAATTCCTGGAAGGTCTTAATATATGCGATGTTGAATAACAGAAGTTTGAAGTTTCACCAGACGAGTTTAATCAAGACAAACTATTACATATAAATATGTAATAGAAGGACGATTGAAAACTCACTCATAATACACACTCGGATAGTGTATTGAGTGAATGTATATACATTATAAAGTGCATAGTTTTGTAATTAAATCCAAAAAATGTTGACAATAACATGAAACCCCTGTCCAGCATACAAGTATATTCCACATCTCTGCTGAAACATCCGCGAATCATATGGGAACCAAATATTGTTGCAGAATTTCAACTTCATAAATACATTGACCTGGCCATTTCTGGATTCCAGCTCAAGTCTGTATTTCTATGCGCACACCAGTGAAAGCTTGGAACTAGTTCCCTGAAACAATTTGCCAATTTTAATACCTATAATACGAATACATAGCAGTAATTCTTATCACATAAATTCCCATTCGTCCAGAAAATTTACCTTTCTACACACCAACAGATTTTCCATATAGATTTTCATACAAACTACAATGTATTTAGATCTATATCGTCATTACCGCATTGGTATGTTGGTGGGGTAAGTAAATATAGGTTTTGTTTATTTATTGGTGATACTTCAAACGCCGGTTGTTCAATAATAATCTGTTGCCTGTTTTATATATACAAACACATTATAGACTAACGGCAGTTCAAAGAACATTCTAACATGCCAATCTATACGAAAAGAAGGAATATAGCGTTGTTAAATTTGCAATAAAACATGGCTAGCGTGTGATGTCAAACATGGCGTCATTTTTGTGACGTCCAAACCATGTTTTATTCGCCGATAAAGAACGGAGGAACACATATTATTTCGTAACCTTTCCAATACCACGTACCTCTAAGTAGGTTTACAAAATGTGTAGATCCTGATTAATACTTTGTGACAGTAATATTACTATTTTTAGACAAAATTACCCATTTTGATAAATGAACTGGTCCAAATGTAATTTTCTTATTAATTGATCCGTCTAAAAATATCATGGACCAATCCATGTCAGTTATGTGAGGTTGAATGGGTTAAATAAACGAGTCTATTTCTACTAACATTTAGTTAAGCCACTTCTCCTGTGTGGAATATACACGTATGTAGCATAAGGTTTTGTTGTGAATGGATGTTAAGATGCATTGTATCTATAATTCAGTTTAAAATAGTATCGTGACGTCATACCTTTGTACTTGTAGTCCATTATTATTAATATTGTACTGCTGTCAAAAGTCCAGAGTATTATGTGTAGTAGTACATGTACGAAATTAACAATTTTAATTAGTATGATCTTGTTATATAAGTGTGTGTTTTAAGTAAGATATAAACCTCAAACAGATCCAATATTTAACATAATGATCCATCCAATATTTAACATATTGGATCATTTTCGGCTTATATCCTATACTTAGAACTATTCGAATAGTCGGTTGGGAAGGTACTCAAATATTCGAATATTCGATAGAATTCTATCAAAAACTCAATATCACTCAAACTCTTATAAACATTGCCAAACAAACCTAATTTCTGTTTTACGCGTAAACGCCATCTTCTTCAAATGATTATTCAGATTGATATTGTACCTGAATATGCTAAATCCAATTGGCATAGATTACACCTAGCAGCTTTCTTATCATGGCGAGTCAAGCATTTCCAAACGTGTGACTGAGCGGGTGGCATTTTTGAGGACACTATAATATATAAAATATTTGTTTCCGAATATTCGAATACTGGAATAGTCTTCGATATTCGGACGTTCGGATATTTGAATATTCGTTACCATCCCTACTTAAAACAGTACATATTTCTTATTATGACTATGGAGACTGTCCAATTCATTGTCATATGCCTGCCAAATAACTTCTGATTTATTCCATTATAATAATCCGACACCATCATACTGCGGATATAACGATCGCATTACGACATCAGTGGCTGTGTTCTAATTATACGAAGCTATTGTCTACAACTGTTACAGGAGAGATGTTGTACATTAATTATCTCATCTCCTTATCACACTTGTTCGTACAGATAGTTCATTGTCCTATCCTACAATGCTCCTCTTACACATACGTGCATCGAGGTTGATACCCGCTCTTCGAACGGGACACGACACTCGATTGGATAGTTATACAACAAACACATAGTAAAAAGTAAACCCATACAGTCTGTTCATTAAACAGACGGATCTGTAGTCCAGTGGTTAACACGCTGGACTGGTAATCCAGGGATAGTTCGATCCCCCGCCTGACCTTAATAAAATTAACAGTCTTCCAGATGAGACGTTAAACCGAGGAGACTCTGGAATGGGTCTCTGTCTGTATCATTGCACTATCCTCCAACAATCTAAAATTACTAATCTATTCAGGAGGCGTCGCTCATATGGACAACCGGTAGCGACTATAAATAAACGTAAAACAAACAAACTTTTCATTGAAATACAAAAGTACATCTAACCGCGGAGGAATGTTTGAAAACATTGAAAGATAGCATTTTCTTTCACTGAGAAAACACATTCATTCATTGGAAAGCATGCAAGAACAATGTAACTCTGGTTGTCCAGATAACGGAATATGCTGTACAATTAAAGAAAGTCTGTTCGGTTAGCGCAGTGGTTAGCGCGCTCGCTTCTCATCAATGCAACCTGGGTTCGATCCTCGGACCGGGAAGTATGTAAGATGGTACGGTGGTCGCCAAATCGGACAGATGGGTTTTCTCCGGGTACTCCGGTTTCCTCCCACACGAATGACCACGTTTACGCTTTCATCCGTGCCAACGAGGGTGATTAATATAAGTTGTTAAAACTTGATTCACAATCGTTGTAAAATAAATAAAATTTAAACATAAAACATAATTTGCTACCGCATTATACAACGTTGACAGAATCATGTTTGATTTAATAGTTTGAACGAGGATAATTAAAATATTGAAAACGAATTGCCTTTTAGGTTGTAAAATAACAAATAAATGACCTGCATTTTGCTGTATTATAATATAATGCAATGCAATGAAGTGTAGTTAAATTTAAATTTATGATTTTGTGTGATTGGAAACTATTAACTCGCGAATCACCCTTTACTCATTTTACATTAATTATTATTGTCAATGACACAAAGAAACATATGGTACATTTCACATTTAAAATATATTTAGTCCAGATTTGCGACTTGCCGTGTATCGGATCTAGTAAATAGGGCATCATTGGAACAGCGTAAACTGTAAGACATGCCTTTTCTTTTTCTCTTTTAATTCCATTTTTAATTTCTCTATCAACATACATGTACATAAATACAAAATCAATATATGTTAACAATACAATGTACTAACATAAATTAATGTCTTTTATATAGTATTTCCATGCTAAATCGCAGATACATTAAACATCAATACAATGTATACATATGATGGAGAGAAAATTTCATTACGTTTTTTGAAAGAGAGAGAGAGAGAGAGAGAGAGAGAGAGAGAGAGAGAGAGAGAGAGAGAGAGAGAGAGCGAGAGAAATATAGGAGAGGAGAAATCGTGTGGATGGTTGAGTATCTACTATAACATTTAAAGATTAGTTAATTAATGTGGTTCAGAAACGGTCTCCATTTTAGCGTGAAAGTAGTATGCATGTTTTTGAACAATGCACGCCTTTTCTTGCTGGGAATACTGCCCATCACTGGGAATGCGCATGTCTGTAATTTCGAGTGCGCATGTCAGCTGCATATGATTAGTGAGTAAATTCATAGGAAAATGGATATAAGTAGGACATATACGTTCATATAAGGAAATCGCTCGCCCACATGGTGCGCCGGCGGCGAGGGTTAATAAGCTCAATCAGCAACATATAAGGAAATGTGATAGCGATGTAAATATACACATTTAGTTACTAGTATGTAAACCTTAGCATGTGTATGCTATTTGGTAGAATGTTCAGTACAGTCATGTGTATGCTATTTGGTAGAATGTTCAGTACAGTCATGTGTATGCTATTTGGTAGAATGTTCAGTACAGTCATGTGTATGCTATTTGGTAGAATGTTCAGTACAGTCATGTGTATGCTGTTTGGTAGAATGTTCAGTACAGTCATGTGTATGCTGTTTGGTAGAATGTTCAGTACAGTCATGTGTATGCTGTTTGGTAGAATGTTCAGTACAGTCATGTGTATGCTATTTGGTAGAATGTTCAGTACAGTCATGTGTATGCTATTTGGTAGAATGTTCAGTACAGTCATGTGTATGCTGTTTGGTAGAATGTTCAGTACAGTCATGTGTATGCTGTTTGGTAGAATGTTCAGTACAGTCATGTGTATGCTGTTTGGTAGAATGTTCAGTACAGTCATGTGTATGCTATTTGGTAGAATGTTCAGTACAGTCATGTGTATGCTATTTGGTAGAATGTTCAGTACAGTCATGTGTATGCTGTTTGGTAGAATGTTCAGTACAGTCATGTGTATGCTATTTGGTAGAATGTTCAGTACAGTCATGTATATGCTATTTGGTAGAATGTTCAGTACAGTCATGTGACATATTTATGCTTTGAATATCATAGTTATGTTCTGTACTCTTATGCATCACACAATTAATTTAGATATCATGAATTAAGCTTTGTAAGCATTGCATCTTCCATATACATACCAAACGTATTGTTGAACTTGTAAATAGTCATGCCATGAAATGTTTGTGTAAATTATTTAGGAAGGAGGGGACAACCATAAGCCGTATAGCTTTCTGTACAATTCCTTATATCCGTAGTAAGGAGAGGACAACCGTAAGCTGTATAGCTTTCTGTCCAATTCCTTATATCCGTAGTAAGGAGAGGACAACCATAAGCTGTATAGCTTTATGTTCAATTCCTTATATCCGTAGTAAGGAGAGGACAACCGTAAGCTGTATAGCTTTCTGTCCAATTCCTTATATCCGTAGTAAGGAGAGGACAACCGTAAGCTGTATAGCTTTCTGTCCAATTCATTATTTCAATTGTTGTAAATAACCATGTACATGATAGAAAATAAATATGCTTAAACCAAAGTTATGTTCAATCCGTTCCTAGATTGGCAGTGTCGCCACTAAGTATTTCATCTCAGATTCTTAATGACACGTCTCAATTCTATTTTACTTTTCAATTAGCGAGAACTTCTCCGGTTCACCTTGTAATGATGGCGGCATAGTATCTGCGATAACCCGGAAATAGTCCCCTGTAATTCTAGGTATTATATACCAGGAACCAGTAATTAGAATAAGATCAACAGTGTTTTAAGTAATTGTTTTTTCAATAATGTCTTTGATACACGCGTTTATGTTTTTACATCATTCTGAGATAAATTATTTTACAATGTTAATGTATTGTAGTTACCTGGAATCCGCTTCAAATTCGAATTTCATATGGTACATACAGGCTCTGTAGACTAGTTATTCCTGTATTGACGTTGTGGTCAGACACCGCTATTACAATTTCAATAGGCCGCCATTATAACACACAGTGCCATTAGATTTCCCCCAAAAATAGTTTGGTACAAAAGACAGTAGTTTTCAACAGACTGGCCTGTGAGCCACAGGAAAATGTCAAATTTCAACGGGGTTGACCAATTGCGGTTTATTTTATTTCCCACTAAAGGCACCCACTGAAGATACTATTGTGGTGAATGTTGCTCTGACACCTTCATTTATAATATGCTGTTTATTTGTCATCAAATAGTCTGCAAATATTTTTAAATATTCCAAAATGCAGCTCATATTTTGTATTTTAATATTTAGAAGTCATGTTCACTATTTGTGACAATACCTACCCCGGCCAATCAGTTCATGTATCAATAACTCTTACGGGCTTCCCTACACCTTTTCATACGAGGCATTTTCCTGACATACTCTAGCAGTTCACGTTATTTACTAATTTATAAAATATAATTGATTATAGCTTACTTCTCCAAACCCCATTTCTTTCTATGTTTGATTTGCACAGGGTCCACTCTGGAACATTGTCGCACACAGTTAGTTTGTTGTGGTGGTGAAAACCACTCAAATGTCCTGCCTGGGGTTAAACCAGTACTCAATTCCACAGCTTCCAAATCATCATGTTTATCACTTGTCCCTGATAGGGAGCGAACCTGCGGCCCAGATGATAGCGGTGAAAGGCGAGTTCTAACAACTGTGTGCTAGACCACTCGATCACGGAGGCTCTAGATTTCGGTGGTATCCATCGCCACGATGGAGAGAAGAGGCAATTTAGGTGAGCCGAAGTGCGTTGCCTAAGGACGACCACCACCACCGAAGCTCTTGCGGGGGTCGAACTCACAACGTCTCGGTGGCTACTAGGAGAAACCATACCCATGTGTACACTAGTGTGACTCAACTCCATTTCATGTTGGTGAGAACTCAATCTTTGAAGAATTATAATAACTGCGTATGTGTCGCTTTAATGCGCGTTGGTGTTGCTATGGTTTTCATGAAGTATCGCGTTAATTCGGCCTGCAATGATCAATTCAGTATTTCCCCTTAAATGCATTTTATAGTTGTCATCAATTTATACCCCAGCTAAAAAAAACCTAGCCGCTTTCCATTATCATATCATGCGCGTTTTAAATGTTCATTTAATATGTTCCATTTCTGTCAATGACATGTGCTACGATTCAAATTAAGATGCGAAATGAAGTGCTCGGAAACCAATCCCACTCTAACTGCTGAGACAGGAATAGGTACCAGCATTGTCTTCCAGTATCTTCCGGTTTGTATTTGTGTGTGTTTTACGGTTAGTTATCGTCGCTACCGGTTGCCCATATGAGCGACGACTCCTGAAGAGATTAGTCATTTTAGATTTGTGGACGATAGTGCAATGATACAGATAGAAACCCATTCCAGAATCTCCTCTGGTTCTGTTACGTGCACAGTGTACAGCACCGACACGAGACCTCGGATTAACGTCCCATGATCCCATCTGAAATACTGTTAATTTTATTAGAGTCAGACGGGGGATCGAACCTGCGATCCCTGGATTACCAGTCGAGCGTGTTACCACTGGACTACAGATCCGTCTGTTCCCGGCTTGTACGAGGCTAACTTACTATATATATATACAGACACCAATAAAAAAAACAAAATGTGCCCTTTTATATTGAACTTTACTTTTTCGTTACAAATTTTAGAATTATGGACTACAATCATGAGTTTTTTAATTTTTAATTTAATTTAATAATATCTAATTGCATTATTTTCATACAATACATAACAATCCACACAATGACATACGTAGAAAACAATTAGAAATTATATTAGGATTTATTATTATGGCTGTATACGATTTAATCTGGGGGATAAAGCAAATGGGGGCTACAAGTTTACAACATTATTTACAGTCTTTCCCATATCATTAGTGAAGAAAAGAATCCACACACACGTAGTCCAGTGGTTAACACGCTGGACTGGGAATCCATGGATCGCAGGTTCAATCCCCGAAAAACTAACAGTCTTTCAGACTGGACGTTAAACCGAGGTCTCGTGTCGGTGCTTTAGACCGTGCACGTAAAAGAACCAGAGGAGACTCTGGAATGGGTCTCTGTCTGTATCGTTGCACTATCCTCCAAAACTCTAAAATTCCTAATCTCTCCAGGAGGCGTCGCTCGTATAGGCAACCGCTGGCGATGATACATACACGTAACCGTCCCTTACTCTCTCGGCCTCCTCCTGTTTCTCTCATGTTCTCGACTCAATGGTCTTCACCCTGCTTGATAGTTCGTCGGCGTATCTGGTTTTACGTCGGCGTGTCCGATTTCACGGCCTCTTCAGCGGTTGCGTGAATTACGACTGCCGTCTATTGTGTGGGATATAATCCCAAGCTACTTGTCAGATGCTACAAATCATCCCCCGATTGATCTGAATTCACTCCGTACATCACTCATCTTGTACAAACAACCAGTCACCAAACAATTAGAAAATATTGCATTTTATGTGAATATTATACATTAGCTGTCAATTGGTTTTGGCTTGGCTGTAAATTACGTGTCATTTCACTGGATGTATTTAATTTAGTTCCTACATACCGGTAGAAGTTAGAAGCATTGCTACTTGTACCATGTTTGCATTGCTACTGTATGGTACCCTGTTTATATTGATACATGCACCATGTTTACATTGCTACTGCATGGTACCCTGTTTACATCGCTACTTGTACCATGTTTGCAATGCTACTGCATGGTACCATGTTTATATTGCTACTTGTACCATGTTTGCATTGCTACTGCATAGTACCATGTTTATATTGCTACTTGTACCATGTTTGCAATGCTACTGTATGGTTCCCTGTTTACATTGCTACGTGTACTATGTTTATATTGCTACTTGTACCATGTTTATATTGCTACCTGTACCATGTTTATATTGTTACTTGTCCCATGTTTATATTGCTATTGGTACCATGTTTACATTACTACTTGTACCATGTTTACATTGATACTTGTACCATGTTTACATTGCTACTTGTACCATGTTTACATTGCTACTTGTACCATGTTTACATTGATACTTGTACCATGTTTATATTGATACTTGTACCATGTTTATATTGCTACTTGTACCATGTTTACATTGATACTTGTACCATGTTTACATTGATACTTGTACCATGTTTATATTGCTACGTGTACCATGTTTACATTGATACTTGTACCATGTTTACATTGCTACTTGTACCATGTTTACATTGCTACGTGTACCATGTTTACATTGATACTTGTACCATGTTTATATTGCTACGTGTACCATGTTTACATTGATACTTGTACCATGTTTACATTGATACTTGTACCATGTTTACATTGCTACTTGTACCATGTTTACATTGATACTTGTACCATGTTTATATTGCTACCTGTACCATGTTTATATTGCTACTTGTACCATGTTTATATTGCTACTTGTACCATGTTTACATTGCTACTGCGTGGTACCCTGTTTACATTGCTACTGCGTGGTACCCTGTTTATATTGCTACTGCGTGGTACCCTGTTTATATTGATACATGTACCATGTTTACATTGATACATGTACCATGTTTACATTGATACATGTACCATGTTACATTGCTACTTGTACCATGTGTACATTGCTACTTGTACCATGTTTACATTGCTACTTGTACCATGTTTACATTGATACCTGTACCATGTTTACATTGCTACTTGTACCATGTTTACATTGATACTTGTACCATGTTTACATTGCTACTGCATGATACCCTGTTTACATTGCTACGTGTACCATGTTTACATTGATACTTGTACCATGTTTACATTGATACTTGTACCATGTTTACATTGCTACTTGTGCCATGTTTATATTGATACTTGTGCCATGTTTACATTGCTACTTGTACCATGTTTATATTGATACATGTACCATGTTTACATTGCTACTGCATGATACCCTGTTTACATTGCTACTTGTACCATGTTTACATTGATACTTGTACCATGTTTACATTGATACTTGTACCATGTTTACATTGATACATGTACCATGTTTACATTGATACTTGTACCATGTTTACATTGATACTTGTACCATGTTTACATTGATACTTGTACCATGTTTACATTGCTACTTGTACCATGTTTACATTGATACTTGTACTATGTTTACATTGATACATGTACCATGTTTACATTGATACATGTACCATGTTTACATTGATACATGTACCATGTTTACATTGCTACTTGTGCCATGTTTACATTTCTACTTGTACCATGTTTACATTGCTACTTGTACCATGTTTACATTGCTACTTGTGCCATGTTTACATTGCTACTTGTACCATGTTTACATTGCTACTTGTACCATGTTTACATTGTTACTTGTGCCATGTTTACATTGTTATTGTACCATGTTTACATTGATACATGTACCATGTTTACATTGATACCTGTACACTGTGTACATTGCTACTTGTACCATGTTTACATTGCTACTTGTGCCATGTTTACATTGCTACTTGTACTATGTTTACATTGTTACTTGTATCATGTTTACATTGCTACTTGTACCATGTTTACATTGCTACTTGTACCATGTTTACATTGCTACTTGTACCATGTTTACATTGCTACTTGTACCATGTTTACATTGCTACTTGTACCATGATTACATTGCTACTTGTACCATGTTTACATTGATACTTGTACCATGTTTACATTGATACTTGTGCCATGTTTACATTGATACATGTACCATGTTTACATTGATACATGTACCATGTTTACATTGCTACTTGTGCCATGTTTATATTGATACTTGTACCATGTTTACATTGCTACTTGTACCATGTTTACATTGATACATGTACCATGTTTACATTGATACATGTACCATGTTTACATTGCTACTGCATGATACCCTGTTTACATTGCTACTTGTACCATGTTTACATTGATACATGTACCATGTTTACATTGATACTTGTACTATGTTTACATTGATACATGTACCATGTTTACATTGATACTTGTACCATGTTTATATTGATACTTGTGCTATGTTTACATTGTTACTTGTACCATGTTTACATTGCTACTTGTACCATGTTTACATTGCTACTTGTACCATGTTTACATTGCTACTTGTACCATGTTTACATTGATACTTGTACCATGTTTATATTGCTACCTGTACCCTGTTTATATTGCTACTTGTACCATGTTTATATTGCTACTTGTGCCATGTTTACATTGCTACTGCGTGGTACCCTGTTTACATTGCTACTGCGTGGTACCCTGTTTATATTGCTACTGCGTGGTACCCTGTTTATATTGATACATGTACCATGTTTACATTGATACATGTACCATGTTTACATTGCTAATGCATGATACCCTGTTTACATTGCTACTTGTACCATGTTTACATTGATACATGTACTATGTTTACATTGATACTTGTACTATGTTTACATTGATACATGTACCATGTTTACATCGCTACTTGTACCATGTTTGCAATGCTACTGCATGGTACCATGTTTATATTGCTACTTGTACCATGTTTGCAATGCTACTGTATGGTTCCCTGTTTACATTGCTACGTGTACTATGTTTATATTGCTACTTGTACCATGTTTATATTGCTACATGTACCATGTTTATATTGTTACTTGTCCCATGTTTATATTGCTATTGGTACCATGTTTACATTACTACTTGTACCATGTTTACATTGATACTTGTACCATGTTTACATTGCTACTTGTACCATGTTTACATTGCTACTTGTACCATGTTTACATTACTACTTGTACCATGTTTACATTGCTACTTGTACCATGTTTACATTACTACTTGTACCATGTTTACATTGCTACTTGTACCATGTTTACATTGCTACTGGTACCATGTTTATATTGATACTTGTACCATGTTTACATTGATACTTGTACCATGTTTATATTGCTACCTGTACCATGTTTACATTGATACTTGTACCATGTTTATATTGATACTTGTACCATGTTTATATTGCTACTTGTACCATGTTTACATTGATACTTGTACCATGTTTACATTGATACTTGTACCATGTTTATATTGCTACGTGTACCATGTTTACATTGATACTTGTACCATGTTTACATTGCTACTTGTACCATGTTTACATTGCTACGTGTACCATGTTTACATTGATACTTGTACCATGTTTATATTGCTACGTGTACCATGTTTACATTGATACTTGTACCATGTTTACATTGATACTTGTACCATGTTTACATTGCTACTTGTACCATGTTTACATTGATACTTGTACCATGTTTATATTGCTACCTGTACCATGTTTATATTGCTACTTGTACCATGTTTATATTGCTACTTGTACCATGCTTACATTGCTACTGCGTGGTACCCTGTTTACATTGCTACTGCGTGGTACCCTGTTTATATTGCTACTGCGTGGTACTCTGTTTATATTGATACATGTACCATGTTTACATTGATACATGTACCATGTTTACATTGATACATGTACCATGTTACATTGCTACTTGTACCATGTGTACATTGCTACTTGTACCATGTTTACATTGCTACTTGTACCATGTTTACATTGATACCTGTACCATGTTTACATTGCTACTTGTACCATGTTTACATTGATACTTGTACCATGTTTACATTGCTACTGCATGATACCCTGTTTACATTGCTACGTGTACCATGTTTACATTGATACTTGTACCATGTTTACATTGCTACTTGTGCCATGTTTATATTGATACTTGTGCCATGTTTACATTGCTACTTGTACCATGTTTATATTGATACATGTACCATGTTTACATTGCTACTGCATGATACCCTGTTTACATTGCTACTTGTACCATGTTTACATTGATACTTGTACCATGTTTACATTGATACTTGTACCATGTTTACATTGATACATGTACCATGTTTACATTGATACTTGTACCATGTTTACATTGATACTTGTACCATGTTTACATTGATACTTGTACTATGTTTACATTGATACATGTACCATGTTTACATTGATACATGTACCATGTTTACATTGATACATGTACCATGTTTACATTGCTACTTGTGCCATGTTTACATTTCTACTTGTACCATGTTTACATTGCTACTTGTACCATGTTTACATTGCTACTTGTGCCATGTTTACATTGTTACTTGTACTATGTTTACATTGTTACTTGTACCATGTTTACATTGCTACTTGTACCATGTTTACATTGCTACTTGTACCATGTTTACATTGCTACTTGTACCATGTTTACATTGCTACTTGTACCATGATTACATTGCTACTTGTACCATGTTTACATTGATACTTGTACCATGTTTACATTGATACTTGTGCCATGTTTACATTGATACATGTACCATGTTTACATTGATACATGTACCATGTTTACATTGCTACTTGTGCCATGTTTATATTGATACTTGTACCATGTTTACATTGCTACTTGTACCATGTTTACATTGATACGTGTACCATGTTTACATTGATACATGTACCATGTTTACATTGCTACTGCATGATACCCTGTTTACATTGCTACTTGTACCATGTTTACATTGATACATGTACCATGTTTACATTGATACTTGTACTATGTTTACATTGATACATGTACCATGTTTACATTGATACTTGTACCATGTTTATATTGATACTTGTGCTATGTTTACATTGTTACTTGTACCATGTTTACATTGCTACTTGTACCATGTTTACATTGCTACTTGTACCATGTTTACATTGCTACTTGTACCATGTTTACATTGATACTTGTACCATGTTTATATTGCTACCTGTACCATGTTTATATTGCTACTTGTACCATGTTTATATTGCTACTTGTACCATGTTTACATTGCTACTGCGTGGTACCCTGTTTACGTTGCTACTGCGTGGTACCCTGTTTATATTGCTACTGCGTGGTACCCTGTTTATATTGATACATGTACAATGTTTACATTGATACATGTACCATGTTTACATTGCTACTGCATGATACCCTGTTTACATTGCTACTTGTACCATGTTTACATTGATACATGTACCATGTGTACATTGATACTTGTACTATGTTTACATTGATACATGTACCATGTTTACATTGATACTTGTACCATGTTTATATTGATACTTGTGCTATGTTTACATTGTTACTTGTACCATGTTTACATTGCTACTTGTACCATGTTTACATTGCTACTTGTACCATGTTTACATTGCTACTTGTACCATGTTTACATTGATACTTGTACTATGTTTACATTGATACATGTACCATGTTTACATTGCTACTTGTACCATGTTTACATTGATACTTGTACTATGTTTACATTGATACATGTACCATGTTTACATTGATACTTGTACCATGTTTATATTGATACGTGTGCCATGTTTACGTTGCTACTTGTGCCATGTTTACATTGATAATTGTACACTGTGTACATTGCTACTTGTACCATGTTTACATTGCTACTTGTGCCATGTTTACATTGCTACTTGTACTATGTTTACATTGATACATGTACCATGTTTACATTGATAATTGTACCATGTTTACATTGCTACTGCCTGGTACAATGTTTACATTGATACTTGTACCATGTTTACATTGCTACTGCGTGGTACCATGTTTACATTGATACATGTACCATGTTTACATTACTACTTGTACCATGTTTACATTGTTACTTGTGCCATGTTTACATTGTTACTTGTACCATGTTTACATTGCTACTTGTACCATGTTGACATTGCTACTTGTACCATGTTTACATTGATACTTGTACTATGTTTACATTGCTACTTGTACCATGTTTACATTGATACTTGTACCATGTTTACATTGATACTTGTACCATGTTTACATTGCTACTTGTGCCATGTTTACATTGCTACTTGTACTATGTTTACATTGATACATGTACCATGTTCACATTGATACTTGTACCATGTTTACATTGCTACTGCGTGGTACCATGTTTACATTGATACTTGTACCATGTTTACATTGCTACTGCGTGGTACCATGTTTACATTGATACATGTACCATGTTTACATTGCTACTTGTGCCATGTTTATATTGATTCTTGTGCCATGTTTACATTGCTACTTGTACCATGTTTACATTACTACTTGTACCATGTTTACATTGCTACTTGTACCATGTTTACATTACTACTTGTACCATGTTTACATTACTACTTGTACCATGTTTATATTGATACTTGTACCATGTTTACATTGTTACTTGTACCATGTTTACATTGTTACTTGTACCATGTTTACATTGATACTTGTGCCATGTTTACATTGTTACGTGTACAATGTTTACATTGCTACTTGTACCATGTTTTCATTGTTACTTGTACCATGTTTACATTGTTACTTGTACCATGTTTACATTGTTACTTGTGCCATGTTTACATTGCTACTTGTACCATGTTTACATTGTTACTTGTGCCATGTTTACATTGCTACTTGTACCATGTTTACATTGCTACTTGTACCATGTTTACATTGTTACTTGTACCATGTTTGCATTGATACTTGTGCCATGTTTACATTGTTACTACATGGTGCCATGTTTACATTTACTTGTACCATGTTTACATTGTTACTTGTGCCATGTTTACATTGTTACTACATGGTACCATCGGCCTCCGCTCACTGTAACCACGCCCAATATAATTCATACCCGATGGAAACTATTAACCCACGATTCATTCCTGAAATAAAATATATATGGTTAATAGGGGTGGTTCCCCGATCCCCTGCTTACCTATAACATGGAGGGGGGAATACTTACTCCTAACAGAGGCGTCAACAACAAAGAAAAAGAAGTTATTACCAACGTCGAATTCACAGTTGTCAAAGGAATGAAACAGTTAATAATAAAGAATATATTTATATTAAGTTTATACTAATTTATTTTACTCGATTGCGAAACTAGTTCTTACAACTTAAAGCAATCACTCTCGAGACCTCATTCCTGATGGAATCCATCGCCATGAGGGAGAGAGAAGAGGCAACGTGGAATTTAAATGCCTTACCTAAGGGCACAATCGTAACGACTGCAGCGGGGTATTTCGCACCTAAAGTGAACGCGCTACCACGGCGCTATCACAACTTCCACATATATTTATAGTTAACGATGTTTGAGTTGGGCCTCCGGTTTCCAGTTTTCGACGAACGAACGGTTAGCAAACTCGATTCAGATATTTGTCCTTAATAGCAAAAAATAACTGT
The DNA here is from genome assembly GCA_014843695.1 of Archivesica marissinica. NCBI lineage: Eukaryota > Metazoa > Mollusca > Bivalvia > Venerida > Vesicomyidae > Archivesica > Archivesica marissinica. The sequence continues at coordinate 26,896,601 of CM026393.1, forward strand.
TCATGAAACTGATCTCGATCTGGTTTTGGATAAGAGTGAAGTTCATTTGAGCCTCCGATTTCCAGTTTTCGGATGAACGAACGAACGGAACGGTTAGCAAAATCGATTCAGATATTTGTCCTTAATAGCAAAATATAACTGTTCATAAAACTGATCTCGATCTGGCTTGGGACAAGAATGATTAGCTACACTAGTAGATGCGTTATTGGACACGGTATTTATTGATGCAATCACGGACATAGTCGTACCATAAGTCATAATAGAACAGACACAGATACAGTATAGCTTCTTGTAGCGGCTAATTTCTTGTTACAAGATTCAATTTACAATATGTCTGATGTTATGATAACTAGACGCTCATACAATAACTCAACAGTCATATCGCATTGCGATAAATGGGAACATCGATCACATTTGAAGTATTTATCGTCTGATGTTTCGAATGGAGTTTCGTAGTTATGCCATTCCCCGCTGCATATATACATATTCATTTGAAAAGTGCCTACCAGTATGTGAACACATACTGCGAATTCTTAGGGCCATGCCAAGCATATTTGTCCCGCATGGCGTTCCTGTCGCGATGTTGAAGTTCTTCAAAATTGAAAAAATATTGAAATGTCGCCATTTGCGTGCCGGACATGCGCAGATAGCGTCATGATGTGTGTATGCGCCATCATATCCCGTCCTTCACCCGTTCACGGACAGTCAATCCCGTCATTGATGGAGATAATCTCAATACGCTTTAAGCTTTCGATTAAATCCATTTTCATTCTGTATACAATAGATATGTACTGTATATTATGAATGAATACATATGTTTAAACTAATCTCATCCTTACCATGTTTCTAAGACTCACGGTAAACTGCAAGTATGAACGACATGACGTATATAGTTTAGTTTATACAAATTTATTTTAGCTCGATTGCGAAACAAGTTATTTCAACTTATATTAATCACTCTCGAGACCTCATTCCTGATGGAATTCATCGCCACGAAGGCAGAGAGAGAGAGAAGAGGCAACGTGGAATTTAAATGCCTTGCCTAATGGCACAATCGTAACGGCTCCAGCGGGGCGTATGACGTATATAGAGACGTGGGAGACGCAGTAGAGCGCTGTCCGCACGCGTGTACATTCTTGCAGGTGCTCCATAAACCTCCATGTTGTCGCTACGTACGTCAACCTCGTTCGAATAGCTAGTCCTTATCACGTTCTGGTCAGAACACGGGAGCCCGACTTTAGTTTGAACAGCCCACATGAAAGTGGCGGCTTGGCGTTCAATGATAGTTCGCGTTCATATCAATTAATAAATGAATCGCGTGTTAACAATTTCCATCGGGGTATGAACTACATTGGGCGTGGTTAAAGTGTGCGGATGCCGTAAGACACGCCTTTTCACGTGACGACACCTACACGGCTAATGCGCATGCCAGTAACATTGAGTGCGCATATCATTAGTTGGAAACCCTCATACGAAAGTGTATGCAATCAGGGCACATACGTTCATCGAAGGAAATGCAATAACGATGTAAATAGTTGGTCATAACGACACACACGGCGCTTTCGTCACATTTTTATTAATAATAAAGATAATAATAATAAAGACTTTATTTAACGAGATAATTCACTTTTCTCTGTCATGATACGAACGTCATGCGAGGACATGTAAGTGTGACACGCCCTTAACGTCATTGGTGCTACAAGTACACGAACATTAAGTTTTTGTACCCGGCACTATCGAACCAAAAAAACGTATGTTTTATATGCACGTAGGTACTGAACGTGACTCGCGTGATGGATAACGCATATGCTGCACACGATGGAACATGTACTGATCGGGAAAATATACGGATGTGTAAAACATTAGAATCGTGGGCTGCTGTTTTTGTGCTCAGACTGGTACGTTAAATCAATCACAAGGTGGTTACTATAATGATTATATCTATAACAGTCACGGCTTCACGTGAACAGCGCCTGTTATCAAGTTTTTGAATTTCGTTACGCAAGTAAGTCGAAATTCCTTCGGTATATGTCCGATTGAGATCACGGGTTTAATTTAAGGATATTCTTGCACAATCGCTACAAACATTCTAGCAGGATTATTAAAGCGACACTACATCGTTAAAGCGACAAGGTGAAAAGGTTTGCCACAGAACCTGAGTATTTGAACACAAACGTCGCATGCAACGTCGTATACGACGTTTTCGGACATAACAAAATAACCTAAATAGGGTCAACATTCTTGCGGAATTCAACGCGTGTTCAACATCCTTGCGGAATTCAACGCGTGTTCAACATCCTTTCGGAATCCAACGCAATTCAACACGTGTATCGTGAATAAGAAGATGTATGGTACAGATTTACCGTTATATCTCACACGTGTGCCTATGAATCTGTCTAAATTACCGTATTTAACATACACTCCAACAATAAACAAACGCCAATTCAGGAGAGTGGCTGACCGCTATATGAAGTCCTACTTTCACTTTTGAGAATTTGTAGACCGCAAAAGAAGCGCTGTTTATTGATAGTGAATAGTTGAATAGTTAGTGTTCGAATTATTTTGGAAGAATGTGTAGTAGCAATGGTATTTATACGTAAAACTGCAATGTGACTGATAGAAGCAAACTCACACGCATGTAACATCAATCGTATTAGTAACTGATATTGAAAAGATGTTTGTATTCTGGATCTGAAGTTTTCATCTCTTTTCCTGCTGTCTTACTTTCAAACCTAATTCCTTCTAGTCCGCCTCAGTGGTCGAGTGGTTAAAGTCGCTTACCACTGTAACCTATCATCACTGATGGTCACGGGTTCGAGCCCCGCTCAGGCCGTGTCTCATTTATATGAAAAAGTTGGCAGTTTCTTACGGAGTTTGGTGCACCCAAGTACTGGTTAACCGCTGGAGCCTGCCCAGGAAAGGTGTTAGGTAAACTGCCAGCCGGCGATATAGCCCAAAATGGTGCTGATGCAGGCGTAAAACCCGAAATATAACATAAAACATAATTCCTTCTCTCTATATAAAAATTAATAAATGCATTTGTATATATACTATATTAGTATGAAGTGTCTATAAATTATTGTAAAATAACTGTTATTTATATTATATGTTTACATATGTAATTGTTAATCTTATTCTACTCATCGTAGTTAAAAGGGGCCATTTCTTTGGCTGTTTGTACTTTAATGTCGATTTAGCGTTTTCTCTCGCGGTATTGTATTTGGTATTAATTTGCTTTAAGCATCTCATAGATTTATGATATTTATATATTTAGTTTTATGCAATAAACTATTGTTGTTGCTGTCGTCGTCGTCGTCGTCGTTGTTGTCGTTGTCGTTGTTGTTATAATTAACTCGTATCAATATATGTGTGACCCCATTGTCCTTGATTACAGCAAATGTGGACTTATATGGTCGCCATTTCCGACATGTGAGTTTTCTCCGGGTACTCCGGTTTCCTCCCACGCCAATGACCGCATGCACGCTTTCAACCATGCTAACACGAGTTGTCTAAGCTTGTTTTGCAATCATTTCGAAAGGGGCAAATAACCCCGAATGTAACGAATAGCCATTTTCTTCTTCTACAATGGCATTACTAAATTTTCGATTACCTCCCTTGACAGATAAAGTCCGATTTATCCCGAACTGTTATTGGTCCTCTTAATTGTAATCCTTTGTTTTTACTGTTGTTTCCCAAAACGAGATGTTGCGGTAGGATAAATGTCATTTTATCAAAACCAGGTTAATTAGTTTACCAAGTTTTATAATACAGAAAACATGGGCTCTGCTGTAGGATCTGTCGATATTTATAAATTAAATAATTATAAGATGAGAAAACGGATGAAAATGGACAGCATGCGGTGCAAATGAAAGAACAACACAAACATAAGAAACCAATCAATATGGACCACTCTACTTTTAGGAGAATTCAGGGGCGGTAACTGACTAACGTTTCACAGTGTACGCAAATAATGCAGCACATACACGTTTGAAACCGCACCGACTGCTTTCATGACTTTAGACGGACCTGTAGTCCAGTGGTAACACGCTGGGCTGGTAATGCAGGGATCGCAGGTTCAATCCCCCGTCTGACCCTAATAAAATTAACAATCTTTCAGATGGGACTTTTAGCCGAGGTCTCGTGTCGGTGCTGTACACCGTGCACGTAACAGAACCAGATAAGACTCTGGAATGGGTCTCTGTCTGTATCATTGCACTATCCGCCAAAAATCTAAAATGACTAATCTCTTCAGGAGGCGTCGCTCATATGGGCAACCGGTAGCGACGATAAATAAACGTAAAACACACACACACACACTGCTATGGTATTTGTAATGGATCGTAACAAATTAGCTAATCAACTTCAATAAAAAAACTGGAGAAATTAAATGTCATTTAAAGTATTCTATTGCATTGCGTGTTAATTGGCGCAGAATTAACACAGTTATGCAAAGTCTGTTGATAAACAACCAACGGTGTCCGATTAGCGCAGTGGTTAGCACACAGTGGTTAGCACACAGTGGTTAGCGCAGTGGTTAGCACACAGTGGTTAGCGCACAGTGGTTAGCACACAGTGGTTATCGCAGTGGTTAGCACACAGTGGTTAGCGCACAGTGGTTAGCGCACAGTGGTTAGCGCACAGTGGTTAGCGCACAGTGGTTAGCACACAGTGGTTAGCACACAGTGGTTAGCACACGGTGGTTAGCGCACAGTGGTTATCACACAGTGGTTAGCGCACAGTGGTTAGCGCAGTGGTTAGCACACAGTGGTAGCGCACAGTGGTTAGCGCACAGTGGTTAGCACACAGTGGTTAGCGCACAGTGGTTAGCGCAGTGGTTAGCGCACAGTGGTTAGCGCGCAGTGGTTAGCACACAGTGGTTAGCACACAGTGGTTAGCGCAGTGGTTAGCGCAGTGGTTAGCACACGGTGGTTAGGCGCAGTGGTTAGCACACAGTGGTTAGCACACGTGGTTAGCACACGGTGGTTAGGGCGCACAGTGGTTAGCACACGGTGGTTAGCGCAGTGGTTAGCACACAGTGGTTAGCACACGGTGGTTAGCGCACAGTGGTTATCACACAGTGGTTAGCGCACAGTGGTTAGCGCACAGTGGTTAGCACACAGTGGTTAGCACACAGTGGTTATCGCAGTGGTTAGCACACAGTGGTTAGCACACAGTGGTTA
>CM026393.1:26902780-26917042 GCA_014843695.1 Archivesica marissinica
TACGTCACACCGTGTGAGTGAGTGATGCTGGAGAGAGTGAAATGATGTAATATGTACGTCACACCGTGTGAGTGATGCTGGAGAGTGTGAAATGATGTAATATGTACGTCACACCGTGTGAGTGAGTGATGCTGGAGAGAGAGTGAAATGATGTAATCTGTGTGTCACACCGTGTGTGTGATGCTGGAGAGATTGAAATGATGTAATCTGTGTGTCACACCGTGTGAGTGAGTGATGCTGGAGAGAGAGTGAAATGATGTAATCTGTGTGTCACACCGTGTGAGTGAGTGATGCTGGAGAGAGTGAAATGACGTAATATGTGTGTCACACCGTGTGAGTGAGTGATGCTAGAGAGAGTGATATGACGTAATATGTGTGTCACACCGTGTGAGTGAGTAATGCTGGAGAGAGTGAAATGATGTAATATGTGCGTCACACCGTGTGAGTGATGCTGGAGAGAGTGAAATGATGTAAATATGTACTCACACCGTGTGAGTGATGCTGGAGAGAGTGAAATGATGTAATATGTACGTCACACCGTGTGAGTGAGTGATGCTGGAGAGAGTGAAATGATGTAATATGTACGTCACACCGTGTTAGTGATGCTGGAGAGAGTGAAATGATGTAATATGTGCGTCACACCGTGTGAGTGATGCTGGAGAGGTGAAATGATGTAATGTACGTCACACCGTGTGAGTGATGCTGGAGAGAGTGACATGATGTAATATGTACGTCACACCGTGTGAGTGATGCTGGAGAGTGTGAAATAATGTAATATGTACGTCAAACCTTGTAAGTGATGCTGGAGAGAGTGAAATGATGTAATATGTGCGTCACACCGTGTGAGTGATGCTGGAGAGAGTGAAATGATGTAATATATGTACGTCACACCGTGTGAGTGAGTGATGCTGGAGTGAGTGAAATGATGTAATATGTACGTCACACCGTGTGAGTGAGTGATGCTGGAGTGAGTGAAATGATGTAATATGTACGTCACACCGTGTGAGTGATGCTGGAGAGAGTGAAATGATGTAATATGTACGTCACACCGTGTGGGTGATGCTGGAGTGAGTGAAATGATGTAATATGTACGTCACACCGTGTGAGTGAGTGATGCTGGAGTGAGTGAAATGATGTAATATGTACGTCACACCATGTGAGTGATGCTGGAGAGTGTGAAATGATGTAATATGTACGTCACACCGTGTGAGTGATGCTGGAGAGAGTGAAATGATGTAATATGTACGTCACACCGTGTGAGTGATGCTGGAGAGTGTGAAATGGTGTAATATGTACGTCACACCGTGTGAGTGATGCTGGAGAGTGTGAAATGATGTAATATGTACGTCACACCGTGTGAGTGATGCTGCAGAGTGTGAAATGATGTAATATGTACGTCACACCGTGTGAGTGATGCTGGAGAGAGTAAAATGATGTAATATGTACGTCACACCGTGTGAGTGAGTGATGCTGGAGAGAGTGAAATGATGTAATATGTACGTCACACCGTGTGAGTGATGCTGGAGAGTGTGAAATGATGTAATATGTACGTCACACCGTGTGAGTGAGTGAGAGTGTGAAATGGTGTAATATTTACGTCACACCGTGTGAGTGATGCTGGAGAGTGTGAAATGATGTAATATGTACGTCACACCGTGTGAGTGATGCTGCAGAGTGTGAAATGATGTAATATGTACGTCACACCGTGTGAGTGATGCTGGAGAGAGTGAAATGATGTAATATGTACGTCACACCGTGTGAGTGATGCTGGAGAGTGTGAAATAATGTAATATGTACGTCAAACCTTGTAAGTGATGCTGGAGAGAGTGAAATGATGTAATATGTACGTCACACCGTGTGAGTGATGCTGGAGAGAGTAAAATGATGTAATATGTACGTCACACCGTGTGAGTGAGTGATGCTGGAGAGAGTGAAATGATGTAATATGTACGTCACACCGTGTGAGTGATGCTGGAGAGTGTGAAATGATGTAATATGTACGTCACACCGTGTGAGTGGTGCTGGAGAGAGTGAAATGATGTAATATGTACGTCACACCGTGTGAGTGATGCTGGAGAGAGTGAAATGACGTAATATGTACGTCACACCGTGTGAGTGATGCTAGAGAGAGTGAAATGATGTAATATGTACGTCACACCGTGTGAGTGATGCTGGAGAGTGTGAAATGATGTAATATGTACGTCACACCGTGTGAGTGATGCTGGAGAGTGTGAAATGATGTAATATGTACGTCACACCGTATGAATGATGCTGGAGAGAGTGAAATGATGTAATATGTACGTCACACCGTGTGAGTGATGCTGGATAGTGTGAAATAATGTAATATGTACATCACACCGTGTGAGTGATGCTGGAGAGAGTGAAATGACGTAATATGTGTGTCACACCGTGTGAGTGAGTGATGCTGGAGAGAGTGAAATGATGTAATATGTACATCACACCGTGTGAGTGATGCTGGAGAGAGTGAAATGATGTAATATGTGCGTCACACCGTGTGAGTGATGCTGGAGAGAGTGAAATGATGTAATATATGTACGTCACACCGTGTGAGTGAGTGATGCTGGAGTGAGTGAAATGATGTAATATGTACGTCACACCGTGTGAGTGAGTGATGCTGGAGTGAGTGAAATGATGTAATATGTACGTCACACCGTGTTAGTGATGCTGGAGAGAGTGAAATGATGTAATATGTGCGTCACACCGTGTGAGTGATGCTGGAGAGTGTGAAATGATGTAATATGTACGTCACACCGTGTGAGTGATGCTGGAGAGAGTGACATGATGTAATATGTACGTCACACCGTGTGAGTGATGCTGGAGAGTGTGAAATAATGTAATATGTACGTCAAACCTTGTAAGTGATGCTGGAGAGAGTGAAATGATGTAATATGTGCGTCACACCGTGTGAGTGATGCTGGAGAGAGTGAAATGATGTAATATATGTACGTCACACCGTGTGAGTGAGTGATGCTGGAGTGAGTGAAATGATGTAATATGTACGTCACACCGTGTGAGTGAGTGATGCTGGAGTGAGTGAAATGATGTAATATGTACGTCACACCGTGTGAGTGATGCTGGAGAGAGTGAAATGATGTAATATGTACGTCACACCGTGTGAGTGATGCTGGAGTGAGTGAAATGATGTAATATGTACGTCACACCGTGTGAGTGAGTGATGCTGGAGTGAGTGAAATGATGTAATATGTACGTCACACCATGTGAGTGATGCTGGAGAGTGTGAAATGATGTAATATGTACGTCACACCGTGTGAGTGATGCTGGAGAGAGTGAAATGATGTAATATGTACGTCACACCGTGTGAGTGATGCTGGAGAGTGTGAAATGGTGTAATATGTACGTCACACCGTGTGAGTGATGCTGGAGAGTGTGAAATGATGTAATATGTACGTCACACCGTGTGAGTGATGCTGCAGAGTGTGAAATGATGTAATATGTACGTCACACCGTGTGAGTGATGCTGGAGAGAGTAAAATGATGTAATATGTACGTCACACCGTGTGAGTGAGTGATGCTGGAGAGAGTGAAATGATGTAATATGTACGTCACACCGTGTGAGTGATGCTGGAGAGTGTGAAATGATGTAATATGTACGTCACACCGTGTGAGTGATGCTGGAGAGTGTGAAATGGTGTAATATGTACGTCACACCGTGTGAGTGATGCTGGAGAGTGTGAAATGATGTAATATGTACGTCACACCGTGTGAGTGATGCTGCAGAGTGTGAAATGATGTAATATGTACGTCACACCGTGTGAGTGATGCTGGAGAGAGTGAAATGATGTAATATGTACGTCACACCGTGTGAGTGATGCTGGAGAGTGTGAAATAATGTAATATGTACGTCACACCGTGTGAGTGATGCTGGAGAGAGTGAAATGATGTAATGTGTACGTCACACCGTGTGAGTGATGCTGGAGAGAGTGAAATGATGTAATATGTACGTCACACCGTGTGAGTGAGTGATGCTGGAGTGAGTGAAATGATGTAATATGTACGTCACACCGTGTGAGTGATGCTGGAGAGAGTGAAATGATGTAATATGTACGTCACACCGTGTGAGTGATGCTGGAGTGAGTGTAATGATGTAATATGTACGTCACACCGTGTGAGTGAGTGATGCTGTAGTGATTGAAATGATGTAATATGTACGTCACACCGTGTGAGTGAGTGATGCTGGACTGAGTGAAATGATGTAATATGTACGTCACACAGTGTGAGTGATGCTGGAGAGTGTGAAATGATGTAATATGTACGTCACACCGTGTGAGTGATGCTGGAGAGTGTGAAATGATGTAATATGTACGTCACACCGTGTGAGTGATGCTGGAGAGTGTTAAATGATGTAATATGTACGTCACACCGTGTGAGTGATGCTGGAGAGTGTGAAATGATGTAATATGTACGTCACACCGTGTGAGTGATGCTGGAGAGAGTGAAATGATGTAATATGTACGTCACACCGTGTGAGTGATGCTGTAGTGAGTGAAATGATGTAATATGTACGTCACACCGTGTGAGTGAGTGATGCTGGAGTGAGTGAAATGATGTAATATGTACGTCACACCGTGTGAGTGAGTGATGCTGGAGAGTGTGAAATGATGTAATATGTACGTCACACCGTGTGAGTGAGTGATGCTGGAGTGAGTGAAATGATGTAATATGTACGTCACACCGTGTGAGTGAGTGATGCTGGAGAGTGTGAAATGATGTAATATGTACGTCACACCGTGTGAGTGAGTGATGCTGGAGAGAGTGAAATGATGTAATATGTACGTCACACCGTGTGAGTGATGCTGGAGTGAGTGATGCTGGAGTGAGTGATGCTGGAGAGAGTGAAATGATGGTTCTGGACAATACGTGTGACACTCAATAACGGCAGTGTTACATCTACTTATATACCCAGTATTGTTATAAGTGCATGGACACACATATACATTCTGTAGCAAGATGTTTGGAGGAACCATCATGTGGATGAATTTATTGTATAAATCAGGGGCCACGCTGTCAGTCGCCACAAGAGCCAAATGGTGATTTTGCGATAGAAATGGCCCCTAAAATTTCAATTTGGCGATTTTCAGAAAATTGGACAAAAAATCGGCATAAATATCGTATAATATGTATGTGTAAATGTAATAAAACGATACGTAGCCTGTGCGACCAATTCCTATACAAGTGTTTGTTATTTTACATTGGGTAAAAAATGGTAAATTAATTATATTGATGACTTATAACTAGATATTGGTTAGATTATAAATAATTTATGTTTGATTTTAGTGATGTGAAGTTAACGACCTTATTCACTCTGCCCGGCTGTCCCTTATCTATAATTGAATTCATTATAATAAGTAGCACCGACTGTTGAATATGCGCTAATATTCAGTGTTATATATATTTCGGGTTTTACGCCTGCATCAGCACAATTTTGGGCTATATCGCCGGTGGGAAGTTTACCTAACAACACCTTTCCTGGGCAGGCTCCAGCGGTTAACCAGTACTTGGGTGCACCAACCTCCGTAAGAAACTGCCAACTTTTTCATATAAATGAGACATGGTCTGAGCGGGGCTCGAACCCGTGACCATCAGTGATGATAGGTTACAGTGGTATACAAGTCAGCGACCTTAACCACTCGACCACGGAGGCGGACTGAATATGCGCTAACTATGTGAAGTACGGTAGATTCCGACTGACCGTCAGGTTGTTCGAATCTGAGGTGATACACATACACAGCTCGTGTATATGATTTTTTGCTTTATTTTACGTGCATGTATTTGTTTTCGTATATTTTATTTGTGAAGTCAAGGCCCGTAAAGGCATCTGACAACATGATATATAACAAATGATAATTTTGGTACCAAAAGAACATGACAAAACATATTTATAATGGCAAAACACACAGAGTATTAATACTATATAGATTATGTGTTAATTTACACCGGTACTGTAATAATATACAACTGTGATAATACTAATAGGTATAACACCACTAAAAGTATCGCATGAGTAGAGGTCTAAACACTTACATATCTAGACTTTGTTGATTGTATCGTTGGGCGCCAACCGTTAACACATGAACATAATTAACTACATTTGTCACATTTAGAGGGCAGCTGCCTGGTTTCTGATATTCATGTCTATGGACGTTACTATCTCGTCATAAGAGATCAACTCTTGCCAGGGAGCCTCCGTGGTGTAACGGATACGGTGTCAGCCTTGTAGCCTAGATAGGGTGAGTTCAAGCCCCGTCAGAACCATGGTGGTAATGTCCTTAGTCAAAACACATAACTCCACATTTCCTCTTCTCTCTCCCTCAGTGCGATGTATTCCATAAAGAATGCGATCTGGAGAGCGATTAATCTCAGGTTGTTTGAACCTGTTTCGCAATCGAGTTTCAATAATAATAAAAATGGCTGTCCGATTAGCACAGTGGTTAGCGCGCTCGCTTCTGACCAATGCAAACCGGGTTCGATCTTGGGACCGGGAAGTATGTGAGATGGTACGGTGGTCGCAAGATCGGACAGATGGGTTTTCTCCGGGTACTCCGGTTTCCTCCCACACGAATGACCACATTTAGGCTTTCATCCGCGCCAACGAGAGTGATTAATATAAGTTGTTAGAACTTGCTTCGCACTTGTAAAATAAATCAAGTTTAAACTTTAATAACATATTTAGTCATCTCAAACCTGCATTTCTCGAAAAGGTCGCATCCTCTCCGTATTTGGAAGTCTGTGTTTGGATCCTTAAAGCCGGCGTTGTAATCGGTGAGGTCGCATCGGACACACTCCTTGCGGCCCCCACATATGTACTGCGACCGCTCAGAGGGGCAGCTGAACCCTCCTTTGCAATCACAGAAACAGTTGTACTGAAAACACCCCTTCTCAAATGTGAAATCAGAATTACCTGAAGATAAAAAACATAACAATATCAGTGTTCGGGTGGTTACGCTGGTCAGATGTGTATTACGAAACCTGCGTCGAATGTTCACGAATTGCAATTGTATATATCTCGTTCATACAGACGTATCTGTAGTTCAGTGGGACTGGTAATCCAGATATCGCAGGTTCGTTCCCCCGTCTGACCATACTAAAAGACAGTTTTTCGGCTGGGACTTTAAACCGAGGTCTCGTGTCGGTGCTGTACACTGTGCAAGTAAAAGAACCAGAGGAGACTCTGGAATGGGTCTCTGTCTGTATCATTGCACTATCCTATAAAACTCTAAATGACAAAGTCGCTCTTGTGTACAGCATCGACACAAGACCTCGGTTTAAAGTCCAAACTGAAAGACTGCTAATTTTATTAGGGTCAGACGGGGGATCGAAGCTGCGATACCACTGGACTACAGATCCGTCTGTACTTTCGCCAAACGCTGCGCGTGATCGTAGTAACAACTAGGGCGTGGCTAATTTAACATGGGCAATGTCTTGATACCATATAAGATTGTTTGTTTATAGCCTTCATTAAGGTATATTTTATCTACAAATCTAATTGTTAAATTCACTCTTCGATTACTAAACGGTAACAATAGGTTTAAATTTGCATCGACCTAAAGTTTTGTTTAACAAATTGAAGTAAAACTGACATATGCGGCTTTAAGTTGAAAATTAGAATATGTGGAATGAGAAATATCAGTCAGTTATTGCCCCTGAATACTCCATAAAAGAAGGTAGGTCCTCGTAAGTGGTTTCCTCTCTTTTTATCGTTGTTTCCTTTGCACAACATGCTATCAATTTTAATCCATTTTCTCATCTCATTATTATTAAATTACTAAATCCTGACAGAAATTCTACAGTATATCCAACGGTTACTTTATTATAAGTAAAACGTTTGTTATCAATTAGTCAACATGATGTTGATAAAACCACTCATATCAAACCGCATCATCTGCTTAGGAAACAACAGTAAAAACAAAGGATTCCAATTGAAAGGACCGATATACATTTCGGGATAAATCGGACATTATCTACCAAGGGAGGTAATAGAAAAGCCAGCGATGTCGCTCATTACCTTCATAATATACTCCGAGGTATTCACACTTCCGGCAGACATTGACGGCTGTATGACTGTCATCGTCTCTATCCGTGCTCAACACGGAACCTCTACTAATAGCCGTCACCGAACCCGAACGAGACTCGGCTGACGTCGCGTCCAAACCTCCACCTGAGATTGAGCCTCCGCCTGTCGGATTAGACTTACAAATGTTCACAGTTCTCGTTGAAGGGCAGTCATAAGAGCCATTACAACGACAAATACACTCGAACCTGTTGCATCCACGCTCGATGGTGAACTGGTCCCATGCTTGGTATGTTTCACGGGCAGACACGTAGCACTGACGGCATTTATCCCCTCCCACTTGTCGCGGTGATCGCGTGTGTTCTGATGCAGCAAATACTCCGCTACTCAGACTCACAAGCAGCTCAGAATGTCCGTCCGCACACGTTACCCGTGCATTTTCAGCAGGACAGTAATAATTCCCGTTACAATCGCACGTGCAAATATATTTAACGCAATCTCTGTCAAGTGAAAACACTGACCCGCCACGGTATTCTTTTCTTTCAACAGTGCATGTATTACATTCAGTAATTTCCCTCCCAGACTGGTCACATATATAACTTCCGGTTGTATGCTCACATGTCCAACCACCATCGCAATCGCACGTACATCCGGTGTATTTATAACAGTCCCGCACTAAATCAAAATTAGAATTTCCTTGATATAAATAACCATCTATTTCGCAATAGTAACATTTCGTTGTGTGATTCGTTCTACACGTGTCTCGAGCGCGTTCCCCTGGACAGTCCCAACTTCCGTCGCAGTTGCATGAACATTGATACTCAATGCATCCGTTCACGTGCTTAAAGTAAGTGTTACCCTCGTACTTTTCCCCGCCAACTTCGCAATAATAACAACCGGTGTCTGAGTTACTTTTACATGTATCTACGGCACGTTCTCCTGGACAATCCCAAGCACCGTCGCATTTACACACACAGTCATATTCAATGCATCCGTTCACGTGCTTGAATCGAGAGTTTCCTTCGTGTCTTTCCCCATCCACGTCACAGTAATGGCATCCTATAAACCGGAAATGAACATTCGTCACATTAAGAATTTTGATTGGCCTACATAATTATATCATTCACACACGTGGTATATACAGGTGTGATAGTCAAGTCAATTTTCTCCGAGAAACATTAATGGCGGTTATATATACACATGATACAGAAATGCATGTTATGTATAAGGAATGGGCGTGTCCAGCTTTTCAATTTAGAATCAGGTGCGGTTTGTCAATTGTTAAAACGCTTTAGTAAATGAAGATTTAGCATTCTTATTATTTACAAGTCAACAGCAGCGGCGTCTCCGTGGCAGAATGGTCACGGTCGTTGACTTCAAATCATTTGCTGCCCACCGCTGTAGGTTCGAATCCCACTGGGTGTCGATCTTTCATGTGAGGAAGCTATCAAGCTAGCATGCTGAAGGTCGGTGGTCCTACCCGGGTACTCGTCCGTGTCTGAAATACTGCTCGAAGGGTCATCCGGGGTCTTCCTCCACCAATAATAGCTGGAGAGTCGCCATATCACCTAAGCTACTGGTGAGACTTTAAACAACAACAAAACAAGTCAACAGCATTTAGGAGGTTAAATACGCTTCACGTGCGAAAGGCCCGGAGTTCGAGCCCCGCTGGAGCCGTTACGATTGTGTCCTTAGGCAAGGCATTTAAATTCCACATGCCTCTTCTCTCTCCCTCGTGGCGATGGATTCCATCAGGAATGAGGTCTCGAGAGTGATTAGTATAAGTTATAAGAACTTGCTTCGCAATCGAGCTAAAAATAAACTTGTATAAACATAAATATGTGTAATTGCTTGCGTTCATTGTACACATTGTTTTGTCAATAGTGGTATTTCGGTGGTGGGGGATCTGAAGCTGTTACGGTAACTATCCATTGCACCACATTGGAAATAATTGTAATTCGGAAAATGGAAAGGTTAACTATCCCTTGCACCCCTGATAATAGTGAAACTGTGTCGGAATAGAATGGTTATGTTGACTATCCCCCCACCCTTGAACCTTGGAGTGGTACTTTGAGTGAATGGAACAGCTATATTAACTATCCCTTGCACCCCTGATAATAGTGATACTGTATCGGAATAGAATGGTTATGTTGACTCTCTCCCCATCCTTGAACCCCGGAGTGGTACTTTGAGTGAATGGAGCAGCTAGGTTAACTATCCCTTGCACACCTGATACTGTGTCTGAATAGAATGGTTGTGTTGACTATCCCCCACCCTTGAACCCTGGAGTGGTACTTTGAGTGAATGGAACAGCTAGATTAACTATCCCTTGCACCCCTGATAATAGTGATACTGTGTCTGAATAGAATGGTTATGTTGACTATACCCCCATCCTTGAACCCTGGAGTGGTACTTTGAGTGAATGGAGCAGCTAGGTTAACTATCCCTTGCACCCCTGATAATAGTGATACTGTATCGGAATATTGAGTGAATGGAACAGCTAGGTTAACTATCCCTTGAACCCCTGATAATAGTGATACTGTATCGGAATAGAATGGTTATGTTGACTATCTCCCACCGTTGAACCCTGGAGTGGTACTTTGAGTGAATTGAACAGCTAGGTTAACTATCCCTTGGAAGATATGATAGCGCAGTGGTAGGGTGTTCGCTTCAAAGTAAAGTTTGTTTATTATAGTGTCACCCCTATTTAAAGGGCCAGCCATTTCTGACTTATGAGACACCTCTTTTTTATGAACATCAGTACTTCCCGAATCCTATGCTTGTGTGCCAGACGTCAGGCTGGTAGGCAACCGGTAACCATTATTTAACTAGCTGGCGGCTCACCAACCGGCCATATCAGAACGAACCCCTGACGAGATTCGAACCTTCGACCTCCCGCTCCGTAGGCGGACGCCTTAACCACTAGGCCACGGAGACGGTATGTGTGAGATGCCCGGACGTAGATGTTATGCATGTATTCTTAGGCAAGGCACTTGTATTCCGTGCTGCCTCTTTTCTCTCTCTTGTGGCGGTGGATTTATCAGGAATAACGTCTCGAGAGCGAAAATCATCAGTCTAATGTAATTGTTTTGGAATTTGGAATTAAATGTGTATACATTTGTAGAAACTAACTATCCCTTGCACCTTTATCATACCTGTATCAACGTTAGTGTTACAGATGTCCACCGTGTCTTCTTTCGGACAATTCCACGCACCGTCACATGCGCAGAAACAACTGTACTTGTAACAGTCCTCGGTATATTGGAATGCTCGGTTAAATGCGCGCATCTGAAACAGCAGAAACAATTGTACTTGTAACAGTCCTCGGTATATTGGAATGCTAGGTTAGATGCGCGAACCTGAAACAACAGAAACAGTACTTGTAACAGTCCTCGGTATATTGGAATGCTCGGTTAAATGCGCGCATCTGAAACAGCAGAAACAATTGTACTTGTAACAGTCCTCGGTATATTGGAATACTAGGTTAGATGCGCGAACCTGAAACAACAGAAGCAGTACTTGTAACAGTCCTCGGTATATTGGAATGCTAGGTTAGATGCGCGAACCTGAAACAACAGAAACAGTACTTGTAACAGTCCTCGGTATATTGGAATGCTAGGTTAGATGCGCGAACCTGAAACAGCAGAAACAGTACTTGTAACAGTCCTCGGTATATTGGAATGCTAGGTTAGATGCGCGAACCTGAAACAGCAGAAACAGTACTTGTAACAGTCCTCGGTATATTGGAATGCTAGGTTAGATGCGCGAACCTGAAACAGCAGAAACAGTACTTGTAACAGTCCTCGGTATATTGGAATGCTAGGTTAGATGCGCGAACCTGAAACAGCAGAAACAGTACTTGTAACAGTCCTCGGTATATTGGAATGCTAGGTTAGATGCGCGAACCTGAAACAACAGAAACAGTACTTGTAACAGTCCTCGGTATATTGGAATGCTAGGTTAGATGCGCGAACCTGAAACAGCAGAAACAGTACTTGTAACAGTCCTCGGTATATTGGAATGCTAGGTTAGATGCGCGAACCTGAAACAGCAGAAACAGTACTTGTAACAGTCCTCGGTATATTGGAATGCTAGGTTAGATGCGCGAATCTGAAACAGCAGAAACAGTACTTGTAACAGTCCTCGGTATATTGGAATGCTAGGTTAGATGCGCCAACCTGAAACAGCAGAAACAGTACTTGTAACAGTCCTCGGTATATTGGAATGCTAGGTTAAATGCGCGCATCTGAAACAGCAGAAACAATTGTACTTGTAACAGTCCTCGGTATATTGGAATGCTAGGTTAGATGCGCGAACCTGAAACAGCAGAAACAGTTGTACTTGTAACAGTCCTCGGTATATTGGAATGCTATGTTAGATGCGCGAACCTGAAACAGCAGAAACAGTACTTGTAACAGTCCTCGGTATATTGGAATGCTAGGTTAGATGCGCGAACCTGAAACAACAGAAACAGTACTTGTAACAGTCCTCGGTATATTGGAATGCTAGGTTAGATGCGCCAACCTGAAACAGCAGAAACAGTACTTGTAACAGTCCTCGGTATATTGGAATGCTAGGTTAATGCGCGCATCTGAAACAGCAGAAACAATTGTACTTGTAACAGTCCTCGGTATATTGGAATGCTAGGTTAGATGCGCGAACCTGAAACAGCAGAAACAGTTGTACTTGTAACAGTCCTCGGTATATTGGAATGCTAGGTTAGATGCGCGAACCTGAAACAGCAGAAACAGTACTTGTAACAGTCCTCGGTATATTGGAATGCTAGGTTAGATGCGCGAACCTGAAACAACAGAAACAGTACTTGTAACAGTCCTCGGTATATTGGAATGCTAGGTTAGATGCGCCAACCTGAAACAGCAGAAACAGTACTTGTAACAGTCCTCGGTATATTGGAATGCTAGGTTAAATGCGCGCATCTGAAACAGCAGAAACAATTGTACTTGTAACAGTCCTCGGTATATTGGAATGCTAGGTTAGATGCGCGAACCTGAAACAGCAGAAACAGTTGTACTTGTAACAGTCCTCGGTATATTGGAATGCTAGGTTAGATGCGCGAACCTGAAACAGCAGAAACAGTACTTGTAACAGTCCTCGGTATATTGGAATGCTAGGTTAGATGCGCGAACCTGAAACAGCAGAAACAGTACTTGTAACAGTCCTCGGTATATTGGAATGCTAGGTTAGATGCGCGAACCTGAAACAGCAGAAACAGTACTTGTAACAGTCCTCGGTATATTGGAATGCTAGGTTAGATGCGCGAACCTGAAACAGCAGAAACAGTACTTGTAACAGTCCTCGGTATATTGGAATGCTAGGTTAGATGCGCGAACCTGAAACAGCAGAAACAGTACTTGTAACAGTCCTCGGTATATTGGAATGCTAGGTTAGATGCGCGAACCTGAAACAGCAGAAACAGTACTTGTAACAGTCCTCGGTATATTGGAATGCTAGGTTAGATGCGCGAACCTGAAACAGCAGAAACAGTACTTGTAACAGTCCTCGGTATATTGGAATGCTAGGTTAGATGCGCGAACCTGAAACAGCAGAAACAGTACTTGTAACAGTCCTCGGTATATTGGAATGCTAGGTTAGATGCGCGAACCTGAAACAGCAGAAACAGTACTTGTAACAGTCCTCGGTATATTGGAATGCTAGGTTAGATGCGCGAACCTGAAACAGCAGAAACAGTACTTGTAACAGTCCTCGGTATATTGGAATGCTAGGTTAGATGCGCGAACCTGAAACAACAGAAACAGTACTTGTAACAGTCCTCGGTATATTGGAATGCTAGGTTAGATGCGCGAACCTGAAACAACAGAAACAGTACTTGTAACAGTCCTCGGTATATTGGAATGCTAGGTTAGATGCGCCAACCTGAAACAGCAGAAACAGTACTTGTAACAGTCCTCGGTATATTGGAATGCTAGGTTAAATGCGCGAACCTGAAACAGCAGAAACAATTGTACTTGTAACAGTCCTCGGTATATTGGAATGCTAGGTTAGATGCGCGAACCTGAAACAGCAGAAACAGTTGTACTTGTAACAGTCCTCGGTATATTGGAATGCTAGGTTAGATGCGCGAACCTGAAACAGCAGAAACAGTACTTGTAACAGTCCTCGGTATATTGGAATGCTAGGTTAGATGCGCGAACCTGAAACAACAGAAACAGTACTTGTAACAGTCCTCGGTA
>CM026393.1:26918042-26968730 GCA_014843695.1 Archivesica marissinica
TACTTGTAACAGTCCTCGGTATATTGGAATGCTAGGTTAGATGCGCGAACCTGAAACAGCAGAAACAGTACTTGTAACAGTCCTCGGTATATTGGAATGCTAGGTTAGATGCGCGAACCTGAAACAGCAGAAACAGTACTTGTAACAGTCCTCGGTATATTGGAATGCTAGGTTAGATGCGCGAACCTGAAACAGCAGAAACAGTACTTGTAACAGTCCTCGGTATATTGGAATGCTAGGTTAGATGCGCGAACCTGAAACAGCAGAAACAGTACTTGTAACAGTCCTCGGTATATTGGAATGCTAGGTTAAATGCGCGCATCTGAAACAGCAGAAACAATTGTACTTGTAACAGTCCTCGGTATATTGGAATGCTAGGTTAGATGCGCGAACCTGAAACAGCAGAAACAGTTGTACTTGTAACAGTCCTCGGTATATTGGAATGCTAGGTTAGATGCGCGAACCTGAAACAGCAGAAACAGTACTTGTAACAGTCCTCGGTATATTGGAATGCTAGGTTAGATGCGCGAACCTGAAACAACAGAAACAGTACTTGTAACAGTCCTCGGTATATTGGAATGCTAGGTTAGATGCGCGAACCTGAAACAGCAGAAACAGTACTTGTAACAGTCCTCGGTATATTGGAATGCTAGGTTAGATGCGCGAACCTGAAACAGCAGAAACAGTACTTGTAACAGTCCTCGGTATATTGGAATGCTAGGTTAGATGCGCCAACCTGAAACAGCAGAAACAGTACTTGTAACAGTCCTCGGTATATTGGAATGCTAGGTTAGATGCGCGACTGAAACAGCAGAAACAGTACTTGTAACAGTCCTCGGTATATTGGAATGCTAGGTTAGATGCGCGAACCTGAAACAGCAGAAACAGTTGTACTTGTAACAGTCCTCGGTATATTGGAATGCTAGGTTAGATGCGCGAACAGTTGACTTGTAACAGTCCTCGGTATTGGAAGATGCGCGAACAGTTGTACTTGTAACAGTCCTCGGTATATTGGAATGCTAGGTTAGATGCGCGAACAGTTGTACTTGTAACAGTCCTCGGTATATTGGAATGCTAGGTTAGATGCGCGAACAGTTGTACTTGTAACAGTCCTCGGTATATTGGAATGCTAGGTTAGATGCGCGAACAGTTGTACTTGTAACAGTCCTCGGTATATTGGAATGCTAGGTTAGATGCGCGAACAGTTGTACTTGTAACAGTCCTCGGTATATTGGAATGCTAGGTTAGATGCGCGAACAGTTGTACTTGTAACAGTCCTCGGTATATTGGAATGCTAGGTTAGATGCGCGAACAGTTGTACTTGTAACAGTCCTCGGTATATTGGAATGCTAGGTTAGATGCGCGAACAGTTGTACTTGTAACAGTCCTCGGTATATTGGAATGCTAGGTTAGATGCGCGAACAGTTGTACTTGTAACAGTCCTCGGTATATTGGAATGCTAGGTTAGATGCGCGAACAGTTGTACTTGTAACAGTCCTCGGTATATTGGAATGCTAGGTTAGATGCGCGAACAGTTGTACTTGTAACAGTCCTCGGTATATTGGAATGCTAGGTTAGATGCGCGAACAGTTGTACTTGTAACAGTCCTCGGTATATTGGAATGCTAGGTTAGATGCGCGAACAGTTGTACTTGTAACAGTCCTCGGTATATTGGAATGCTAGGTTAGATGCGCGAACAGTTGTACTTGTAACAGTCCTCGGTATATTGGAATGCTAGGTTAGATGCGCGAACAGTTGTACTTGTAACAGTCCTCGGTATATTGGAATGATTATTATTATTATCATTACTACAATTATTATTATTTTTTTAATTTTATTTTTTTAATTATTATTATTATTATTATAGTCATATGTTTGTAGACCATAAACTGTATAAGTGTGTGTCTTAATAAACGAGTATCCTCTCTCTTCTCTTCTTAAAACATGTCGTTGAGTATTCGACCATGACCACAACAACCATCTGAAGCACGTAGAAGAAGAAGAAGAAGAAGAAGAAGAAGAAGAGAAAAGAAGAAGAAGAAGAAGAAGAAGAAGAAGAAGAAGAAAAGAAGAAGAAGAAGAAGAAGAAGAAGAAGAAGAAGAAGAAGAAGAAGAAGAAGAAGAAGAAGAAGAAGAAGAAGAAGAAGAAGAAGAAGAAGAAGAAGAAGAAGAAGAAGAAGAAGAAGAAGAAGAAAACAACAACATTAAAACGTCCATCACCTGATTCGAACCCGCTACCTGAAACGAAACATTTTATTCTACTGGTTTCGCTTTTGTCCACAGCGTAATTAGTTGCGCTTACTGTTTACCACGGCATGTAAACGATAACAACGTC
This sequence comes from Archivesica marissinica, assembly GCA_014843695.1. Lineage (NCBI taxonomy): Eukaryota > Metazoa > Mollusca > Bivalvia > Venerida > Vesicomyidae > Archivesica > Archivesica marissinica. Next base: position 26,920,378 of record CM026393.1, read on the forward strand.
AATTTAAATGGGCAGTGCAGGCCATATATTTTAACTTTAACCGGAGTACTCGGGGAAAATCCACCTGTCCGATCAGGCGAACACAGTACCATCTCACATACTTCCCGGTATGAGGATCGAACGCGGTTGCATCGGTCAGAAGCGAGCGCGCTAACCAATGCGCTAATCGGACAGCCATTTTTAACTTTCGAATAGTCATTTGTAGTAAACATGACCCTGGAAAGAAATATACCGTAGCGAAATCGTTAGCCTGGGTCCCAGTCTGTCAATTATTCCATTTTTTTTCTGGACGAATGGGAATTCATGTGATAAGAATTACTGCTATGTATTCATATTATAGGTATTACAATTGTCCAATTGTTTTCAGGGAACTAGTTTCAAGCTTTCACCTGAGTGCGCATAGAAATACAGACTTGAGCTGGAATCCAGAAATGGCCAGGTCAATCTATTTACGTAGTTGGAATTCTGCAACAATATTTGGTTCCCATATGATTCGCCGATGTTCCAGCAGGGATGTGGTATATACTATTGTAGTATATACTATTATGCTGGGCAGGGTTTCATGTTATTGTCAACATGTTTGCATTTAATTACTAAATTATGCACTTTTTAATCAATATACACTAGCCGAGTGTGTATTATGCAGAGTGAGTTTTCAATCGTCCTTCTATTACATATTATGTAATAGTTTTTCTTGTTATTTCTGGCAAAACGGTGATATGATCAGAAACTAGATGAGTGGTAATTTCCTACGAATTTTATGAAACGAATCTTGGAACGTTGCTATATTAAGCGAACTTATTCGAGAGCTTCATAGAAATATTTCACAACGAGTTTCATAAAATATGGTATGAAACCACCACGAGTGTAAGGTCCTTTTTATCACATTACCATAGCGGGGTCGTTTTAATAAAGAATGTTGCTACTTTCATTTTGGCACCAAGTATCAGCGCACATTGTCATGACGTCACTAATGTGTAATGACGCTACTACTCAAAGCATTAGTGACGTCATGACAATTTGCGTTAAAATAACGTTATAATTGCGTCACGGTGGAGAAGTCTTTTAAATCGGCATGTGTCTTATCGTTATCGCTATGTACCAATACCCCTAGAAATATGCATAATGTACAGTTTAATATACAACTTATATGGATTATTCTCTAAACTCAGAATCCTTCCAGGTGTTATTACACGTGTGTACATATAAGAAATTATGAGATGACTGAACATAAGCAAAGTTACGTGATCATGTATTATTATGACTGACAATGCGAAATATACGGACACCAAAAAGAAACTGTGCACTTGCCTTAGGGGTAAAATCTAGGTCATTTTAGAAAACGACGTCTTAAATATTAGGTAAATTAGTGCAATGTGTGAAGGATTATTTTCTTCACTCATGATAGTAAGATCCATAATTCTGAAATTTGTAGCGAAAAAGTAACGCTCAATATAAAAGTGCACAGTTGTGTGTGTATTACGTTTATTTATCGTCGCTACCGGTTGCCCATATGAGCGACGCCTCCTGAAGAGATTAGTCATTTTAGATTGTTGGAGGATAGTGCATGATACAGACAGAGACCCATTCCAGAGTCTCCTCTGGTTCCTTTACGTGCACGATGTAAAGCACCGACACGAGACCTCGGTTTAACGTCCCATCTGAAAGACTGTTAATGAAGATGAAGAGCTGACTACCTTTGTGTTATAAAATATTCAAAAAGCCGAAAATCAGTGCACAGTTTTTTATGGTGTCCGTGTATATATGTATATATATCAACGCCTGGTTCCTGGCTAATAAACCGTGTACTCACCTTGTTTCCAGCCCAACATTCACTGCACTTGTCATCCGACTTACAAATGTCCTTAATCTGTCCCGCGGGGCATTCCCACCGCCCACTGCATTCGCACCGGCAGTTATATTCACGACACCCATCCCTGTGGGCGAAACTGGAGTTTGGGCGCCGTGATTGCCCAAATGCTTCGCATGGTCGGCAATTGTCATTGGAATTTTCTGAACGATAAATGTAAGAAAATCAGTGTTTATTTGTTTGTAAAATTTATTTTTGAAGAATTACACAAAGGCACTTGCTGTTTTCACGAAGCTGTCATTATTAAGAAATCTCGTCAATCAGAAGTAACGGTGTGTGCCATTGGATGCCTTGGAAGAACCAATCACATCCGTCGATACAACCAACATACGATTTGTGTGACAGTATGGCCCCTACTAGTAATGGATTTGAAATTTAAGTGTTATCCTTATAGCTTACAACTACAACAACAACAACAGCAACAACAACAACACCTACTTCTATCACTACAACCCCAACAACAACAACCTATTTCTACTACAACACCAACAACATGAAATCCGACGAGGGGAAATTTGCATATTTTCCATATTGATGTTTCTATGTTACATACTACATGACATTGGCATATGAGACGGTACAGTGGTCGCTAGATAGGACAGGTGGGTTTACATCATGGCATGTGAGATGGTACAGTGGTCGCTAGATAAGACAGATGTGCTTCCATCCTGGTATGTGAGATGGTACAGTGGTCGCTAGATAGGACAGGTGGGTTTACATCATGGCATGTGAGATGGTACAGTGGTCGCTAGATAAGACAGATGTGCTTCCATCCTGGTATGTGAGATGGTACAGTGGTCGCTAGATAGGACAGGTGTGTTACATCCTGGTATGTGAGATGGTACAGTGGTCGCTAGATAGGACAGGTGTGTTTACATCCTGGCATGTGAGATGGTACAGTGGTCGCTAGATAGGACAGGTGTGTTTCCCTCCTGGCATGTGAGATGGTACAGTGGTCGCTAGATAGGACAGGTGTGTTTCCCTCCTGGTATGTGAGATGGTACAGTGGTCGCTAGATAGGACAGGTGTGTTTCCCTCCTGGTATGTGAGATGGTACAGTGGTCGCTAGATAGGACAGGTGTGTTTATATCCTGGTATGTGAGATGGTACAGTTGTCGCTAGATAGGACAGGTGTGTTTCCCTCCTGGTATGTGAGATGGTACAGTGGTCGCTAGATAGGACAGGTGTGTTTCCCTCCTGGCATGTGAGATGGTACAGTGGTCGCTAGATAGGACAGGTGTGTTTCAATCCTAGTATGTGAGATGGTACAGTGGTCGCTAGATAGGACAGGTGTGTTTCCATCCTTGTATGTGAGATGGTAGAGTGGTCGCTAGATAGGACAGGTGGGTTTCCATCCTGGCATGTGAGATGGTACAGTGGTCGCTAGATAGGACAGGTGGGTTTCCATCCTGGCATGTGAGATGGTACAGTGGTCGCTAGATAGGACAGGTGGGTTTCCATCCTGGCATGTGAGATGGTACAGTGGTCGCTAGATAGGACAGGTGGGTTTCCATCCTGGTATGTGAGATGGTACAGTGGTCGCTAAATAGGACAGGTGTGTTACATCCTGGTATGTGAGATGGTACAGTTGTCGCTAGATAGGACAGGTGGGTTACCATCCTGGTATGTGAGATGGTACAGTGGTCGTTAGATAGGACAGGTGGGTTTACATCCTGGTATGCGAGATGGTACAGTGGTCGCTAGATAGGACAGGTGGGTTTCCATCCTGGTATATGAGATGGTACAGTGGTCGTTAGATAGGACAGGTGGGTTTCCATCCTGGTATGTGAGATGCTACAGTGGTCGCAACATAGGACAGGTGTGTTTCCACCCTGTTATGTGAGATGGTACAGTGGTCGCTAGATAGGACATGTGTATTTCCATCCTGGTATGTGAGATGGTACAGTGGTCGCTAGATAGGACAGGTGTGTTTACATCCTGGCATGTGAGATGGTACAGTGGTCGCTAGATAGGACAGGTGGGTTTCCATCCTTGTATGTGAGATGGTACAGTGGTCGCTAGATAGGACAGGTGGGTTTCCATCCTGGTATGTCGGATGGTACAGTGGTCGCTAGATAGGACAGGTGGGTTTCCATCCTGGTATGTGAGATGGCACAGTGGTCGCTAGATAGGACAGGTGGGTTTCCATACTGGTATGTGAGATGGCACAGTGGTCGCTAGATAGGACAGGTGTGTTTCCATCCTTGTATGTGAGATGGTACAGTGGTCGCTAGATAGGACAGGTGTGTTTCCATCCTTGCATGTGAGATGGTACAGTGGTCGCTAGATAGGACAGGTGGGTTTCCATCCTGATATGTGAGATGGTACAGTGCTCGCTAGATAGGACAGGTGGGTTTAAATCCTTGTATGTGAGATGGTACAGTGGTCGCTAGATAGGACAGGTGGGTTTCCATCCTGGTATGTGAGATGGTACAGTGGTCGCTAGATAGGACAGGTGTGTTTCCTTCCTGGTATGTGAGATGGTACAGTGGTTGCTAGATAGGACAGGTGTGTTTCCATCCTGGTATGTGAGATGGTACAGTGGTTGCTAGATAGGACAGGTGTGTTTCCATCCTGGTATGTGAGATGGTACAGTGGTTGCTAGATAGGACAGATGTGTTTCCATCCTGGTATGTGAGATGGTACAGTGGTCGCTAGATAGGACAGGTGTGTTTCCATCCTGGTATGTGAGATGGTACAGTGGTCGCTAGATAGGACAGGTGGGTTTCCATCCTGGCATGTGAGATGGTACAGTGGTCGCTAGATAGGACAGGTGGGTTTACATCCTGGTATGTGAGATGGTACAGTGGTCGCTAGATAGGACAGGTGTGCTTCCAGCCTGGTATGTGAGATGGTACAGTGGTCGCTAGATAGGACAGGTGTGTTTCCATCCTGGTATGTGAGATGGTACAGTGGTCGCTAGATAGGACAGGTGTGTTTCCATCCTGGTATGTGAGATGGTACAGTGGTCGCTAGATAGGACAGGTGTGTTTCCATCCTGGTATGTGAGATGGTACAGTGGTCGCTAGATAGGACAGGTGTGTTTCCTCCTGGTATGTGAGATGGTACAGTGGTCGCTAGATAGGACAGGTGTGTTTCCCTCCTGGTATGTGAGATGGTACAGTGGTCGCTAGATAGGACAGGTGTGTTTCCCTCCTGGTATGTGAGATGGTACAGTGGTCGCTAGATAGGACAGGTGTGTTTCATCCTGGTATGTGAGATGGTACAGTGGTCGCTAGATAGGACAGGTGTGTTTCCATCCTGGTATGTGAGATGGTACAGTGGTCGCTAGATAGGACAGGTGTGTTTCCATCCTGGTATGTGAGATGGTACAGTGGTCGCTAGATAGGACAGGTGTGTTTCCATCCTGGTATGTGAGATGGTACAGTGGTCGCTAGATAGGACAGGTGTGTTTCCATCCTGGTATGTGAGATGGTACAGTGGTCGCTAGATAGGACAGGTGGGTTTCCATCCTGGCATGTGAGATGGTACAGTGGTCGCTAGATAGGACAGGTGGGTTTCCATCCTGGTATGTGAGATGGTACAGTGGTCGCTAAATAGGACAGGTGTGTTACATCCTGGTATGTGAGATGGTACAGTTGTCGCTAGATAGGACAGGTGGGTTACCATCCTGGTATGTGAGATGGTACAGTGGTCGCTAGATAGGACAGGTGGGTTTACATCCTGGTATGCGAGATGGTACAGTGGTCGCTAGATGGACAGGTGGGTTCCATCCTGGTATATGAGATGGTACAGTGGTCGTTAGATAGGACAGGTGGGTTTCCATCCTGGTATGTGAGATGCTACAGTGGTCGCAATAGGACAGGTGGTTTCCACCCTGTTATGTGAGATGGTACAGTGGTCGCTAGATAGGACTGGTATTTCCATCCTGGTATGTGAGATGGTACAGTGGTCGCTAGATAGGACAGGTGTGTTTACATCCTGGCATGTGAGATGGTACAGTGGTCGCTAGATAGGACAGGTGGGTTTCCATCCTTGTATGTGAGATGGTACAGTGGTCGCTAGATAGGACAGGTGGGTTTCCATCCTGGTATGTGAGATGGTACAGTGGTCGCTAGATAGGACAGGTGTGTTTCCATCCTGGTATGTGAGATGGTACAGTGGTCGCTAGATAGGACAGGTGTGTTTCCATCCTGGTATGTGAGATGGTACAGTGGTTGCTAGATAGGACAGGTGTGTTTCCATCCTGGTATGTGAGATGGTACAGTGGTCGCTAGATAGGACAGGTGTGTTTCCATCCTGGTATGTGAGATGGTACAGTGGTCGCTAGATAGGACAGGTGTGTTTCCATCCTGGTATGTGAGATGGTACAGTGGTCGCTAGATAGGACAGGTGGGTTTCCATCCTGGTATGTGAGATGGTACAGTGGTCGCTAGATAGGACAGGTGGGTTTCCATCCTGGTATGTGAGATGGTACAGTGGTCGCTAGATAGGACAGGTGTGTTTCCATCCTGGTATGTGAGATGGTACAGTGGTTGCTAGATAGGACAGGTGTGTTTCCATCCTGGTATGTGAGATGGTACAGTGGTCGCTAGATAGGACAGGTGTGTTTCCATCCTGGTATGTGAGATGGTACAGTGGTCGCTAGATAGGACAGGTGTGTTTCCATCCTGGTATGTGAGATGGTACAGTGGTCGCTAGATAGGACAGGTGTGTTTCCATCCTGGTATGTGAGATGGTACAGTGGTCGCTAGATAGGACAGGTGGGTTTCCATCCTGGTATGTGAGATGGTACAGTGGTCGCTAGATAGGACAGGTGTGTTTCCATCCTGGTATGTGAGATGGTACAGTGGTCGCTAGATAGGACAGGTGTGTTTCCATCCTGGTATGTGAGATGGTAGTGGTGTTGGGTGTTTTGTTGTGGGGGTGGTCGCTAGTAGGACAGGTGGTTTCATCCTGGTATGTGAGATGGTACAGTGGTCGCTAGATAGGACAGGTGGGTTTCCATCCTGGTATGTGAGATGGTACAGTGGTTGCTAGATAGGACATGTGTGTTTCCATCTGGTATGTGAGATGGTACAGTGGTCGCTAGATAGGACAGGTGGGTTTCCATCCTGGTATGTGAGATGGTACAGTGGTGCTAGATAGGACAGGTGTGTTTCCATCCTGGTATGTGAGATGGTACAGTGGTCGCTAGATAGGACAGGTGTGTTTCCATCCTGGTATGTGAGATGGTACAGTGGTCGCTAGATAGGACAGGTGTGTTACATCCTGGTATGTGAGATGGTACAGTGGTTGCTAGATAGGACAGGTGTGTTTACATCCTGGTATGTGAGATGGTACAGTGGTCGCTAGATAGGACAGGTGGGTTTCCATCCTGGTATGTGAGATGGTACAGTGGTCGCTAAATAGGACAGGTGTGTTACATCCTGGTATGTGAGATGGTACAGTGGTCGCTAGATAGGACAGGTGGGTTACCATCCTGGTATGTGAGATGGTACAGTGGTCGCTAGATAGGACAGGTGTGTTTACATCCTGGTATGTGAGATGGTACAGTGGTTGCTAGATAGGACAGGTGTGTTTCCATCCTGGTATGTGAGATGGTACAGTGGTTGCTAGATAGGACAGGTGTGTTTCCATCCTGGTATGTGAGATGGTACAGTGGTCGCTAGATAGGACAGGTGTGTTTCCATCCTGGTATGTGAGATGGTACAGTGGTCGCTAGATAGGACATGTGGGTTTCCATCCCGGTATGTGATATGCTACAGTGGTCGCAACATAGGACAGGTGTGTTTCCACCCTGTTATGTGAGATGGTACAGTGGTCGCTAGATAGGACAGGTGTGTTTACATCCTGGTATGTGAGATGGTACAGTGGTTGCTAGATAGGACAGGTGTGTTTCCATCCTGGTATGTGAGATGGTACAGTGGTCGCTAGATAGGACAGGTGGGTTTCCATCCTGGTATGTGAGATGGTACAGTGGTTGCTAGATAGGACAGGTGGGTTTCCATCCTGGTATGTGAGATGGTACAGTGGTCGCTAAATAGGACAGGTGTGTTACATCCTGGTATGTGAGATGGTACAGTTGTCGCTAGATAGGACAGGTGGGTTACCATCCTGGTATGTGAGATGGTACAGTGGTCGCTAGATAAGACAGGTGGGTTTACATCCTGGTATGTGAGATGGTACAGTGGTTGCTAGATAGGACAGGTGTGTTTCCATCCTGGTATGTGAGATGGTACAGTGGTTGCTAGATAGGACAGGTGTGTTTCCATCCTGGTATGTGAGATGGTACAGTGGTCGCTAGATAGGACAGGTGTGTTTCCATACTGGTATGTGAGATGGTACAGTGGTCGCTAGATAGGACATGTGTGTTTCCCTCCTGGTATGTGAGATGGTACAGTGGTCGCTAGATAGGACAGGTGGGTTTCCATCCTGGTATGTGAGATGGTACAGTGGTCGCTAGATAGGACAGGTGGGTTTCCATCCTGGCATGTGAGATGGTACAGTGGTCGCTAGATAGGTCAGGTGGGTTTACATCCTGGTATGTGAGATGGTACAGTGGTCGCTAGATAGGACAGGTGTGCTTCCATCCTGGTATGTGAGATGGTACATTGGTCGCTACATAGGACAGGTGTGTTTCCATTCTGGTATGTGAGATGGTACAGTGGTCGCTAGATAGGACAGATGGGTTTCCATCCTGGTATGAGAGATGGTACAGTGGTCGCTAGATAGGACAGGTGTGTTTCCCTCCTGGTCTGTCAGATGGTATTGTGGTCGCTAGATAAGACTGGTGGGTTTCCATTCTTGTATATGAGATGGTACAGTGGTCGCTAGATAGGACAGGTGTGTTTCCATCCTGGTATGTGAGATGGTACAGTGGTCGCTAGATAGGACAGGTGTGTTTCCATCCTGGTATGTGAGATGGCACAGTGGTCGCTAGATGGACAGGTGTGTTTCCATCCTGGTATGTGAGACGGTACAGTGGTCGCTAGATAGGACAGGTGTGTTTACATACTGGTATGTGAGATGGTACAGTGGTCGCTAGATAGGACAGGTGGGTTTCCATCCTGGCATGTGAGATGGTACAGTGGTCGCTAGATAGGACAGGTGTGTTTACATCCTGGTATGTGAGATGGTACAGTGGTCGCTAGATAGGACAGGTGTGTTTCCATCCTGGTATGTGAGATGGTACAGTGGTCGCTAGATAGGACAGGTGGGTTTACATCCTGGTATGTGAGATGGTACAGTGGTTGCTAGATAGGACAGGTGTGTTTCCATCCTGGTATGTGAGATGGTACAGTGGTTGCTAGATAGGACAGGTGTGTTTCCATCCTGGTATGTGAGATGGTACAGTGGTCGCTAGATAGGACAGGTGTGTTTCCATCCTGGTATGTGAGATGGTACAGTGGTCGCTAGATAGGACATGTGGGTTTCCATCCCGGTATGTGATATGCTACAGTGGTCGCAACATAGGACAGGTGTGTTTCCACCCTGTTATGTGAGATGGTACAGTGGTCGCTAGATAGGACAGGTGTGTTTACATCCTGGTATGTGAGATGGTACAGTGGTTGCTAGATAGGACAGGTGTGTTTCCATCCTGGTATGTGAGATGGTACAGTGGTCGCTAGATAGGACAGGTGTGTTTCCATCCTGGTATGTGAGATGGTACAGTGGTCGCTAGATAGGACATGTGGGTTTCCATCCTGGTATGTGAGATGCTACAGTGGTCGCTACATAGGACAGGTGTGTTTCCATCCTGTTATGTGAGATGGTACAGTGGTCGCTAGATAGGACAGGTGTGTTTACATCCTGGTATGTGAGATGGTACAGTGGTCGCTAGATAGGACAGGTGTGTTTCCATCCTGGTATGTGAGATGGTACAGTGGTCGCTAGATAGGACAGGTGTGTTTCCATCCTGGTATGTGAGATGGTACAGTGGTCGCTAGATAGGACAGGTGGGTTTCCATCCTGGTATGTGAGATGGTACAGTGGTCGCTAGATAGGACAGGTGTGTTTCCATCCTGGTATGTGAGATGGTACAGTGGTCGCTAGATAGGACAGGTGTGTTTCCTCCTGGTATGTGAGATGGTACAGTGGTCGCTAGATAGGACAGGTGGTTTCCATCCTGGTATGTGAGATGGTACAGTGGTCGCTAGATAGGACAGGTGGGTCCATCCTGGTATGTGAGATGGTACAGTGGTCGCTAGATAGGACAGGTGGTTTCCATCCTGGTATGTGAGATGGTACAGTGGTCGCTAGATAGGACAGGTGTGTTCCATCCTGGTATGTGAGATGGTACAGTGGTCGCTAGATAGGACAGGTGGTTTCCATCCTGGTATGTGAGATGGTACAGTGGTCGCTAGATAGGACAGGTGGTTTCTCCTGTGTGAGATGGTAGTGGTCGCTAGATAGGACAGGTGTGTTTCCATCCTGGTATGTGAGATGGTACAGTGGTCGCCAGGTGTGTTTCCATCCTGGTATGTGAGATGGTACAGTGGTCGCTAGATGGACAGGTGTGTTTCCATCCTGGTATGTGAGATGGTACAGTGGTCGCTAGATAGGACAGGTGTGTTTCATCCTGGTATGTGAGATGGTACAGTGGTCGCTAGATAGGACAGGTGGGTTTCCATCCTGGCATGTGAGATGGTACAGTGGTCGCTAGATAGGACAGGTGGGTTTCCATCCTTGTATGTGAGATGGTACAGTGGTTGCTAGATAGGACAGGTGGGTTTCCATCCTGGTATGTGAGATGGTACAGTGGTCGCTAGATAGGACAGGTGGGTTTCCATCCTGGTATGTGAGATGGCACAGTGGTCGCTACATAGGACAGGTGGGTTTCCATCCTGGTATGTGAGATGGCACAGTGGTCGCTAGATAGGACAGGTGTGTTTCCATCCTTGTATTTGAGATGGTACAGTGGTCGCTAGATAGGACAGGTGTGTTTCCATCCTTGTATGTGAGATGGTACAGTGGTCGCTAGATAGGACAGGTGGGTTTCCATCCTGATATGTGAGATGGTACAGTGGTCGCTAGATAGGACAGGTGGGTTTAAATCCTTGTATGTGAGATGGTACAGTGGTCGCTAGATAGGACAGGTGGGTTTCCATCCTGGTATGTGAGATGGTACAGTGGTCGCTAGATAGGACAGGTGTGTTTCCTTCCTGGTATGTGAGATGGTACAGTGGTTGTTAGATAGGACAGGTGTGTTTCCATCCTGGTATGTGAGATGGTACAGTGGTTGCTAGATAGGACAGGTGTGTTTCCATCCTGGTATGTGAGATGGTACAGTGGTCGCTAGATAGGACAGGTGGGTTTCCATCCTTGTATGTGAGATGGTACAGTGGTTGCTAGATAGGACAGGTGGGTTTCCATCCTGGTATGTGAGATGGTACAGTGGTCGCTAGATAGGATAGGTGGGTTTCCATCCTGGTATGTGAGATGGCACAGTGGTCGCTAGATAGGACAGGTGGGTTTCCATCCTGGTATGTGAGATGGTGCAGTGGTCGCTAGATAGGACAGGTGTGTTTCCTTCCTGGAATGTGAGATAGTACAGTGGTTGTTAGATAGGACAGGTGTGTTTCCATCCTGGTATGTGAGATGGTACAGTGGTTGCTAGATAGGACAGGTGTGTTTCCATCCTGGTATGTGAGATGGTACAGTGGTTGCTAGATATGACAGGTGTGTTTCCATCCTGGTATGTGAGATGGTACAGTGGTCGCTAGATAGGACAGGTGTGTTTCCATCCTGGTATGTGAGATGGTACAGTGGTCGCTAGATAGGACATGTTTATTTCCCTCCTAGTATGTGAGATGGTACAGTGGTCGCTAGATAGGACAGGTGGGTTTCCATCCTGGTATGTGAGATGGTACAGTGGTCGCTAGATAGGACAGGTGGGTTTCCATCCTGGCATGTGAGATGGTACAGTGGTCGCTAGATAGGACAGTTGGGTTTACATCCTGGTATGTGAGATGGTACTGTGGTCGCTAGATAGGACAGGTGTGTTTCCATTCTGGTATGTGAGATGGTACCGTGGTCGCTAAATAGGACAGATGGGTTTCCATCCTGGTATGAGAGATGGTACCGTGGTCGCTAGATAGGACAGGTGTGTTTCCCTCCTGGTCTGTCAGATGGTATTGTGGTCGTTAGATAAGACTGGTGGGTTTCCATTCTTGTATGTGAGATGGTACAGTGGTCGCTAGATAGGACAGGTGTGTTTCCATCCTGGTATGTGAGATGGTACAGTGGTCGCTAGATAGGACAGGTGTGTTTCCATCCTGGTATGTGAGATGGCACAGTGGTCGCTAGATGGACAGGTGTGTTTCCATCCTGGTATGTGAGACGGTACAGTGGTCGCTAGATAGGACAGGTGTGTTTACATCCTGGTATGTGAGATGGTACAGTGGTCGCTAGATAGGACAGGTGGGTTTCCATCCTGGCATGTGAGATGGTACAGTGGTCGCTAGATAGGACAGGTGTGTTTACATCCTGGTATGTGAGATGGTACAGTGGTTGCTAGATAGGACATGTGTGTTTCCATCCTGGTATGTGAGATGGTACAGTGGTCGCTAGATAGGACAGGTGGGTTTCCATCCTGGTATGTGAGATGGTACAGTGGTTGCTAGATAGGACAGGTGTGTTTCCATCCTGGTATGTGAGATGGTACAGTGGTCGCTAGATAGGACAGGTGTGTTTCCATCCTGGTATGTGAGATGGTACAGTGGTCGCTAGATAGGACATGTGTGTTTACATCCTGGTATGTGAGATGGTACAGTGGTCGCTAAATAGGACAGGTGTATTTACATCCTGGTATGTGAGATGGTACAGTGGTCGCTAGATAGGACAGGTGGGTTTCCATCGTGGTATGTGAGATGGTACAGTGGTCGCTAGATAGGACAGGTGTGTTTACATCCTGGTATGTGAGATGGTACAGTGGTCGCTAGATAGGACAGGTGGGTTTCCATCGTGGTATGTGAGATGGTACAGTGGTCGCTAAATAGGACAGATGTGTTACATCCTGGTATGTGAGATGGTACAGTTGTCGCTAGATAGGACAGGTGGGTTACCATCCTGGTATGTGAGATGGTACAGTGGTCGCTAGATAGGACAGGTGGGTTTACATCCTGGTATGTGAGATGGTACAGTGGTCGTTAGATAGGACAGGTGGGTTTCCATCCTGGTATGTGAGATGCTACAGTGGTCGCAACATAGGACAGGTGTGTTTCCACCCTGTTATGTGAGATGGTACAGTGGTCGCTAGATAGGACATGTGTATTTCCATCCTGGTATGTGAGATGGTACAGTGGTCGCTAGATAGGACAGGTGTGTTTACATCCTGGCATGTGAGATGGTACAGTGGTCGCTAGATAGGACAGGTGTGTTTCCATCCTTGTATGTGAGATGGTACAGTGGTTGCTAGATAGGACAGGTGGGTTTCCATCCTGGTATGTGAGATGGCACAGTGGTCGCTACATAGGACAGGTGGGTTTCCATCCTGGTATGTGAGCTGGCACAGTGGTCGCTAGATAGGACAGGTGTGTTTCCATCCTTGTATTTGAGATGGTACAGTGGTCGCTAGATAGGTCAGGTGTGTTTCCATCCTTGTATGTGAGATGGTACAGTGGTCGCTAGATAGGACAGGTGGGTTTCCATCCTGATATGTGAGATGGTACAGTGGTCGCTAGATAGGACAGGTGGGTTTAAATCCTTGTATGTGAGATGGTACAGTGGTCGCTAGATAGGACAGGTGGGTTTCCATCCTGGTATGTGAGATGGTACAGTGGTCGCTAGATAGGACAGGTGTGTTTCCTTCCTGGTATGTGAGATGGTACAGTGGTTGTTAGATAGGACAGGTGTGTTTCCATCCTGGTATGTGAGATGGTACAGTGGTTGTTAGATAGGACAGGTGTGTTTCCATCCTGGTATGTGAGATGGTACAGTGGTTGCTAGATAGGACAGGTGTGTTTCCATCCTGGTATGTGAGATGGTACAGTGGTCGCTAGATAGGACAGGTGTGTTTCCATTCTGGTATGTGAGATGGTACCGTGGTCGCTAGATAGGACATATGGGTTTCCATCCTGGTATGAGAGATAGTACCGTGGTCGCTAGATAGGACAGGTGTGTTTCCCTCCTGGTATGTGAGATGGTATTGTGGTCGCTAGATAAGACTGGTAGGTTTCCATTCTTGTATGTGAGATGGTACATTGGTCGCTAGATAGGACAGGTGTGTTTCCATCCTGGTATTTGAGATGGTACAGTGGTCGCTAGATAGGACAGGTGTGTTTCCATCCTGGTATGTGAGATGGCACAGTGGTCGCTAGATGGACAGGTGTGTTTCCATCCTGGTATGTGAGACGGTACAGTGGTCGCTAGATAGGACAGGTGTGTTTACATCCTGGTGTGTGAGATGGTACAGTGGTTGCTAGATAGGACAGGTGTGTTTCCATCCTGGTATGTGAGATGGTACAGTGGTCGCTAGATAGGACAGGTGGGTTTCCATCCTGGTATGTGAGATAGTACAGTGGTTGCTAGATAGGACAGGTGTGTTTCCATCCTGGTATGTGAGATGGCACAGTGGTCGCTAGATGGACAGGTGTGTTTCCATCCTGGTATGTGAGACGGTACAGTGGTCGCTAGATAGGACAGGTGTGTTTACATCCTGGTGTGTGAGATGGTACAGTGGTTGCTAGATAGGACAGGTGTGTTTCCATCCTGGTATGTGAGATGGTACAGTGGTCGCTAGATAGGACAGGTGGGTTTCCATCCTGGTATGTGAGATAGTACAGTGGTTGCTAGATAGGACAGGTGTGTTTCCATCCTGGTATGTGAGATGGTACAGTGGTCGCTAGATAGGACAGGTGTGTTTCCCTCCTGGTATGTGAGATGGTACAGTGGTCGCTAGATAGGACAGGTGTGTTTACATCCTGGTATGTGAGATGGTACAGTGGTTGCTAGATAGGACAGGTGTGTTTCCATCCTGGTATGTGAGATGGTACAGTGGTCGCTAGATAGGACAGGTGTGTTTCCATCCTGGTATGTGAGATGGTACAGTGGTCGCTAGATATGACAGGTGTGTTTACATCCTGGTATGTGAGATGGTACAGTGGTCGCTAGATAGGACAGTTGGGTTTCCATCCTGGTATGTGAGATGGTACAGTGGTCGCTAGATAGGACAGGTGGGTTTCCATCCTGGTATGTGAGATGGTACAGTGGTCGCTAGATAGGACAGGTGTGTTTCCATCCTGGTATGTGAGATGGTACAGTGGTCGCTAGATAGGACAGGTGGGTTTCCATCCTGGCATGTGAGATGGTACAGTGGTCGCTAGATAGAACAGGTGGGTTTCCATCCTGGTATGTGAGATGGTACAGTGGTCGCTAGATAGGATAGGTGGGTTTACATCCTGACATGTGAGATGGTACAGTGGTCGCTAGATAGGACAGGTGTGTTTCCATCCTGGTATGTGAGATGGTACAGTGGTCGCTATATAGGACAGGTGGGTTTCCACCCTGGTATGTAAGATGGTCAGTGGTCGCTAAATAGGACAGGTGTGTTTCCATCCTGGTATGTGAGATGGTACAGTGGTCGCTAGATAGGACAGGTGGGTTTCCATCCTGGTATGTGAGATGGTACAGTGGTCGCTAGATAGGACAGGTGTGTTTCCATCCTGGCATGTGAGATGGTACAGTGGTCGCTAGATAGGACAGGTGGGTTTCCATCCTGGTATGTGAGATGGTAACGTGGTCGCAACCTAGGACAGGTGGGTTTCCTTCCCCACGACGGATAGCATTACACGACTTGCGAGCCTACGAGATTGGTTAATATAATTTATTAAAGCTGTTTCGCAATCGTAATAAAATAATACAAATAATGATTATACTTTTCTAGCAAAGGACACGTTTTCTGACTTGTCATTTTGTGAAAATGCATTATATTGTATATGGTTTACATTAGTGTAGTAGATAAGGACCATGGATGTTCAGAGGGCGTGAAAAGCATCACCTTTGGCATGGTGATAGTTTAGAACCAACTTGTAAATACTAGGCCGGAAGACAATCACGAGAGGCCCTGAGTCCCCCGTGAGATGGGGCCCCAAATCCATCAAACGAGTACACACTTATTGTGTGTATGTAAAACATTAGATACTACTATGCCTTCTCTATTAATTATCATGTGACAACAATTGAAGTAGTAACAATTAATTAAAGTATTGGAACTTTAAAAAAGTGTTGTGCTTTTTTAAAATTTCTGTTGGTCGTCCCTTTTTGTGGCCCCAACAATGGGAGTCACGGGGCCTCTCGTTATTGTCTTCCTGGCGTTAAGTATACACCCTCATGTTACTTGTGTGAAAATGTGGTGCTTTTTACACCTTCCGAACGAAATCATCAGTGTGTGGTCATTATCTACTACACTTTAGGTCAGACGGTGTTATTGATATAGTGGTCTGGGATTGGTTGGAAAAGTTTAGGGAAGCCCTTAAGAGTTATTGATACATGAACTGATTGGCTGAGTAGGTATTGTCACAAATAGTGAAAATGACTTCTAAATATTAAAATACAATATATGAGCTTCATTTTGGTGACATTTGGTGACAAATAAACAGCATATTATAAATGCAGGTGTCAGTGCAACATTCACCACCAAATTACCTTCAGAGTAGGGGGTGGGAAACATAAAAAAACGCAATTGGTCAACCCCATTGAAATTTGACATTTTCCTGTGGCTCAAAGGCCATTCTGTTGAAAACTACTTTTGTGCCAAACTATTTTTGGGGATAATCTAATGGCACTGTGTGTTATAATGGTGGCCTATGGAAATTGCAATAGCGGTGTCTGACCTACAGTCAACATTCGTATTGGCACATAGAACAACAGCGTGTAAATCTAATGGCACTGTGTGTTATAATGGTGGCCTATGGAAATTGCAATAGCGGTGTCTGACCTACAGTCAACATTCGTATTGGCACATAGAACAACAGCGTGTAAATCTAATGGCACTGTGTGTTATAATGGTGGCCTATGGAAATTGCAATAGCGGTGTCTGACCTACAGTCAACATTCGTATTGGCACATAGAACAACAGCGTGTAAATCTAATGGCACTGTGTGTTATAATGGTGGCCTATGGAAATTGCAATAGCGGTGTCTGACCTACAGTCAACATTCGTATTGGCACATAGAACAACAGCGTGTAAATCTAATGGCACTGTATGTTATAATGGTGGCCTATGGAAATTGCAATAGCGGTGTCTGACCTACAGTCAACATTCGTATTGGCACATAGAACAACAGCGTGTAAATCTAATGGCACTGTGTGTTATAATGGTGGCCTATGGAAATTGCAATAGCGGTGTCTGACCTACAGTCAACATTCGTATTGGCACATAGAACAACAGCGTGTAAATCTAATGGCACTATGTGGTATAATGGTGGCCTATGGAAATTGCAATAGCGGTGTCTGGTACAGTCAACATTCGTATTGGCACATAGAACAACAGCGTGTAAATCTAATGGCACTGTGTGTTATAATGGTGGCCTATGGAAATTGCAATAGCGGTGTCTGACCTACAGTCAACATTCGTATTGGCACATAGAACAACAGCGTGTAAATCTAATGGCACTGTGTGTTATAATGGTGACCTATGGACATTGCAATAGCGGTGTCTGACCTAAATAGCAACATTAGTATTGGCACATAGAACAACAGCGTGTACATGTTATGATATCAAATACGTCATAGTTGATAGCCTGGTTTCAGGACATTTTGATTAGCCTATGTACCCACTTATCTGCTGCAAAGTGTAATATTTCGTTGTTCACCAAATTTTACAATAACTCAGTGGCGTAGCCTTCTGTAGGCCGTAATGGCTGCGATATAAACTTTCCCCCGACAATTCGAAGCAATAAACACGCATACACACGCACGCACGCACGCACGCACGCACGCACGCACGCACGCACGCACGCACGCATGCACGCCGCACATGCAATAAAATGTGTTCATCCACAAACTATTTACCAAATGTTTAATATAAATCATAACGTTAAATTGTTGTATTTTAATAAGAAATTATGTTATATTTAGTATACAATGTAAGGACATATAAATGGTACGAACTATACGCAAAAAGAGCCTCCGACAATCTAGATAAAAATACATTTTTGTTTGTGTTTTTGAAGTTTATTTAAGGTCGCTATCGGTTGCCCATTTGAGCTACGGGCAGTTTACCTAACTACACACTTCCTGGGCAGGCTCCAGTGGTTAACCAGTACTTGGTGCACAAACCTCCGTAAGAAACTGCCAACTTTTTCATATATCTGAGCTGGGCTCGAACCCGTAACCATCAGTGAGGGCAGGCTCCAGTGGTAAATAAGTACTTGGTGCATAATCCTCCGTAAGAAACTGCCAACCGTTTCATATATCTGAGCTGGGCTCGAACCCGTAACCATCAGTGAGGGCAGGCTCCAGTGATTAACCAGTACTTGGTGCACAAACCTCCGTAAGAAACTGCCAACCGTTTATGTCTGAGCGGGGCTCGAACCCGTAACCATCCATACAGCGACCGTAACAACTCGACCACGGAGGCGGATCGAGAACAAAACCAAACAATTTCCACCGGGAGAGACAAGTCATTGACCTCACCCAGCAAGAACCCACTAAAACTCAGTCAGCCAACATACGCTCCTGATTATATCAAACATGTAGGTCTAGCATGCCTAGACTCAATAATCATACAAAGTTCGCAATGACGTCTATAGCTACGGTTCTTATCTATTGTTTTCAGACGTAATCTGTAATATTACCTAACACGTGATGCCGTATCACCACAGTAACTGAATTAAATGATTATTCTATTATTAATTTATTATAAATCTATTTTTAATTACATAAACAACAAGAAACAACGTGATAACATATTATTTTCCATTTCCTTTAATTTTATAATCAGGACACACCGTAGAAGTTACGCTACAGCAATTACACGTTGATTACTTATCTAATAAGTTAGAGATAAACAGTCTCGTAAAATCTCGCAACAACCGTGAAAATATGCAAAAATGCAAAGTAAGCAAAATCAGTGCTTGACATGTTTTTTGGCCAGTTACTGCCTCCTATATAATCTTCAAAGATGATTCAATAAAATTGGCCAGGTCTCTCCTCTACAACGTGCACGTCGTGACCTAGGCACAGCTCGCAGAAGGAGTATGGGTCAAGGACTTTGCTGACGGAAGCCGCGCCATCGGAATCGCGTGACTCTATATATAGAGTTTCTATATATAGAGTCTAAACTTACTACTAAATGCCCTACTTGGCGAGACAGCAACACTTAGTGCTGGCGACGGCGGCGGGTAGATGGTTTTCCTTTAGCCGGCTCCTTCAATGGGACGGATCTCCTTCAATGATGACGGTGGGACGCAGACTTCTTGATGGCGTGAGGACCCCCAGCGAAGAAACCGGAACCATTAGTGCTGCTGTGAGCTGACAAATCGTGGAGGATGTGGCCCTACAAGGGACCCTTTCGAAAGATACAGGACTTGTCACTCTGAGAAAAACGAAGATGCCTTTCCAGTTGTCAACATAAGCAACTTAGTTGACAACGTAATCTACTTAGAGAAACCAGTCGCCCAAATTCCTCGGCGGAGGCGACTATAAATAAAACTATATCGTTCAATTGGTTTCCTCTGTTTTCATCGTTTAATTAATGCGCACCTCATGTTATCATATTTAATTCGTCTACTCATCTCGCAATTATAAAATTATTAAACTCGACATAATACAAGCAATGCATTGATGCAAACCATTATATTTGTGTTGGTTTGTAAATGTATATATGCCCTTTTAGTTGGAATCCCTTTGTTTTTACTGTTGTTCCCTAACCAAATGATGCGGTATGATAAATGTGATTTTATCAAAGTCATGTTGATTAATTGATCCATATACAGATAAGTACCCATTGGATATACTGCAGGATATCTGTCGAGATATAGTAATTGAATATTTATGAGATGAGAAAGTTGATTAAAATTGATCGCATGTTGTGCAAGGTTAACAACGATAAAAACAAAGTAAACCACATATATGATGACCGACATACTTTTAGGAAGTATCCAGAGGCAGTAACTGCCCATGGCTCTCATTGGAAGGCAAAAAAGGACACACACGCACGCACGCACGCACGCACACACGCACACACGCACACACACACACAGCTTGATATTTAGAGGTTATTACGTGGCTAGTTTCATATCAGCCTCGGTATCGACACGAGGTAACTTGTTATTACTTTGATATGACCGAATATTTAATAATCGAAATCGTAGTAATTTTACGTGTGCATCATGTTATAGTACATACATTACATAGATGTGTTATGTTATGTTATGTTATATTTCGGGTTTTACGCCTGCATCAGCACCATTTTGGGCTATATCGCCGGCGGACAGTTTACTTAACAACACCTTTCCTGGGCAGGCTCCAGCGGTTAACCAGTACTTGGGTGCACCAACCTCCGTAAGAAACTGCCAACGTTTTCATATAAATGAGACACGGTCTGAGCGGGGCTCGAACCCGTGACCATCTATGATGATAGGTTACAGTGATATACAAGTCAGCGACCTTAACCACTCGACCACGAAGGCGGACCTGAGATAGCATTGTGTATGACAAAGCAATTACAAATATCACAATAGCATCAATGATTACAATGTTCTTATCATAGAATGGCACCAACAATTATTTTCATATAACACAGACTGTTAACTAATACTGTTTATAAATACACATCCTGATGGTATGATGTAACTCTTTATAAATACACATCCTGGTGGTATGATGTAGCTGTTTATAAACACACATCCTGATGGTATGATGTAACTGTTTATAAATACACATCCTGGTGGTATGATGAAACTGTTTATAAATACACATCCTGATGGTATGATGTAACTCTTTATAAATACACATCCTGATGGTATGATGTAACTGTTTATAAATACACATCCTGGTGGTATGATGAAACTGTTTATAAATACACATCCTGGTGGTATGATGAAACTGTTTATAAATACACATCCTGATGGTATGATAAAAGTGTTTATAAATACACATCCTGGTGGTACGATGAAACTGTTTATAAATACACATCCTGATGGTATGATGGAACTGTTTATAAATACACATCCTGATGGTATGATGAAACTGTTTATAAATACACATCCTGATGGTATGATGAAACTGTTTATAAATACACATCCTGATGGTATGATGAGACTGTATATAAATACACATCCTGATGGTATGATGAAACTGTTTATAAATACACATCCTGATGGTATGATGAGACTGTATATAAATACACATCTTGGTGGTATGATGTAACTGTTTATAAATACACATCCTGATGGTATGATGAAACAACTTATCTTTAAAGCGGCACTACATAAGTGAAAACGCAGAATGTAATTTGCCTCAAAAATTGAGTATTTCAACAAATAAACAAACGTCGTATACGCGGTTTGTTGACATAACAAAATAATGTAAATAGGGTCGACATTCGTGCGCTTATTCTGAATAATACGAGTTATGCTACATATGTACCGTGATATCTCACATGTGTGCCTATGCATATTTATTTGTAGATTAATCTTAATTAAATTATTTCGAAACGAAAGTACGTGTGCTTAGTATTGACTTCAATGACAAAAACGTCAATTCAGGAGCCTGGATGACCATTATATGAAATCCCACTTTCACGTTTGAAAGTTAGTATACAACAAAAACAATGTGAAATTGATTCAATGTTAGTGTTCGATGTATTCAGAAGAATGTGTAGTAGCAATGCATTTATACGTTAAAACGCATTTTATATGCTTTTTGAAATGTAATGTCGTTTTAAAAGAAAACTTTGATTTAGTCTCTTTAATATTGCTTGGCAACATGTTCCAATCTCTAATGTCTTTGTAATAACAGACGGATATGTAGTCCAGTGGTAACATGTTGGACTGGTAATCCAGGGATCACAGGTTCGATCCCACGTCTGACCCCAATAAAATTAACAGTCTTTCAAATGGGACGTTAAACCGAGGTCTCGTGTCGGTGCTGTACACCGTGCACGTAAAAGAACAATAGAAGACTTTGGAATGGGTCTCTGTCTGTATCATTGCACTGCCCTCCAAACATCTAAAATGACTAATCTCTTCAGGAGGCGTCGCTCATATGGGCAGCCGGTAGCGACGATAAATAAACGTAAATACACACTCCATCAACCTGCGGTACATAAGTATCTAAATTGGATCTACTGCCATAAGAATAGACATCGCAACATTTTATAAAATTGTAACCTGAGTTATTTACATCTTTTCTCAATATTTAAGAACCCAAGATCTTTGAAGTCAGCTACTGTTAATGCGGTTATGCAATGAACATTGTGTATAAAACGGACGAGTTTATTTTGAGCAATCTATAGCTTACTTTTTAGTTTTTGAGTTAGTCTACTGTACCAAGATGATGATACAGGTGGCATTGTATTCAAGTGTTACACAAATCATGCTCTCCGTTATCCATTTATCAGGAATAAATATGCCCAATTACTGAATTAGATACATGAAAACAATTGATATATTACCACGAAACAACACACATTTGTTATCTGTCAAATTTGTCACGCTGAGACGCTACAGGAAGTAAACAAACTAGCACCGAGTGAGTATGCGTTATTTTCTAAGGAACTACAAATGTAGCTAGAATACGGTTTTGTTTCGGAATTGATACGGGCTCGTGACCGTATCACACCAGTAATGGTAATATAAGAATGAAAAACACCTGGGTGGTAAACAATATTGTGGTAGGCAAATAACGGCAAACAAACACGATACAATTATGTAAGTAATAATACTGATTATTCTGTTAGCAAGTATGTTTGTGGCCGTTTATCTCCGGTTGTATTATGTTTGTTTTTCTGTATTTGTTAGTTATAGTATTAACCATAACCCAGTAGGGGTATATCAGACTAGACAATAATGTTGATGTACGTAGAGATTGTGCTGAACGCGTAATACATTCCGACGTATGAATGCTTATCACACGCGGAATAGGTTATCTACACATGCACTCGGGTTATAAATGCTTACATTATGGACCTTTGTGTGTATTTCGTCGATTTATTGTCGCTACCGGTTGCCCGCATGAACCACTCGAGTTCAGTGGCCACTGACCGGCTACATAGTGTCGACCCTCCCGCCTTCGTCAAATTGGTGGTCGAATTGTTAAAGTCGCTGATTTGTATACAACTGTTACCTATCATCACTGATGGTCACGGGTTCGAGCCCCGCTCACACCGTGTCTCTATATATGAAACAGTTGGCATTTCTTACGGGGGTTGGTGCACCAAGTACTGGTTAACCGCTGATGCCTGCCCAGGAAAGGTGTTGTTAGGTAAACTGCCGTCGCTCAAATGGGCAACCGGTAGCGCCGTTAAATAAACGTAAATAAAAAATAAGGTAAGCTGTCCCTCGAGAAGGAGAATAGACGGACGGACGATTAGAAATAACATGTTTCCAATCAAAGATATATTAAAATAACTACGTGGGAGTCGTGATAGTGCATTGGTACAGCAGTGGTACGGCGTTAGCATCAGGTGCGAATGAGGTATTGAGAGTGATTAATATAAGTTGTAAGAACTTGTTTCGCAATCGAACTAAAATAAAGTTGTATAAACTAATATAACGGCGGCATGCATACTAGTGCGAAGGACAGACGGATCTGTAGTCCAGTGGTAACACGCTGGACTGGTAATCCAGAGATCGCAGGTTCGATCCCCCGTCTGACCCTAATACAATTAACAATATTTCAGATGGGACGTTAAACCGATGTCTCGTGTCGGTGATTTAAAACGTGCACGTAAAAGAACCAGAGGGGATTCTGGAATGGGTCTCTGTCTGTATCATTGCACTATCCTCCAAAATCTAAAATAACTAATCTCTTCAGGAGGCGTCGATCATATGGGCAACCGGTAGCGACGATAAATAAACGTAAAACAAAACAACAAACAAACAGTGCGAAGGTCATTTACTGCGGAGATTCATCAGATATAGCACCTGCCAATTGATCAGATAAATACAGAGGAGAACGAACTTGTTAATCCCACAAGTACTTGTTTAAACGGTAACACCGGTTGACAGCAACACGGATGTTAGGCCGACAACATTACCTCTCGTTAATTGTTCATAGTCACTGTCCATTCGTAGAGGGTTTGTATTTGTGTCAGTATATGATCTAATTATAGCTCTCATCCGTATCTAATAGTCATCATGCATGCCTTTCTTTGTTTCAGTGAATGACTGTGTGTGTTTCTTATGGCAGTAGATCCAATTTAGATACTTATGTACCGCAGGTTGATGGAGTGTGTATTTACGTTTATTTATCGTCGCTACCGGCTGCCCATATGAGTGACGCCTCCTGAAGAGATTAGTCATTTTAGATGTTTGGAGGGCAGTGCAATGATACAGACAGAGACCCATTCCAAAGTCTCCTATTGTTCTTTTACGTGCACGGTGTAAAGCACCGACACGAGACCTCGGTTAGTTTATATAAATTTATTTTATCTCGATTGCGAAACAAGTTATTTCAACTTATATTAATCACTCTCGAGACCTCATTCCTGATGGAATCCATCGCCACGAGGGAGAGAGAAGAGGCAGCGTGGCTTTAAATGCCTTGCCTAAGGGCACAATCGTAACGGCTCCAGCGGGGCTAGAACTCCGGACCTTTCGCACCTGAAGCGAACGCGCATCCACTGCGCTATCACGACTTCCACCACGACCTCGGTTTAACGTCCCATCTGAAAGACTGTTAATTTTATTAGGGTCAGACGGGGGATCGACCCAGCGATCCCTGGATTACCAGTCCAGCGTGTTACCACTGCACTACAGATCCGCCTGTGAATGACATAGGGGCTATTTGTATTTATATCGCAACTCGTGGAACTAGATATTTCGGTGATCTCGAGATGAAAATAAAAACCTATCTTACACTAATAAACACAAATCTTCTTCTTTTATGATTTCCACTGATTTTGGCTAATAAAATATGTGTTATCAAATTTAATTCATTGTAGCTGCCCCTGTCAGGAGCCTCATTTCACTACAGTACACAACCACACAGCCACTTCTGTTAGTGTGAACGTCCGTAATAAGAAATAGTTCCGGTATAATGTTCCGGCCTAATACAGGTTGGATGTTAGGAGTTCGAGCCCCGCTGGAGCCGTTACGATTGTGCCCATATGTATATATTTAAATTCCACGTTTCCTCTTCTCTCTCGTGGTGGTGGATTTCAACATCTATATAACTATAGTCTTACGCATGACGAAAATAAGCTATAATGTATAAAGGAGCACCGGTTTTTCTATTACCTCCCTTGATGGATAACGTCAGATTTATCCCGAAATATATATTGGTCATTTTAGTTGGAATCCTTTGTTTTTACTGTTGTAGTCTAACAAGATGTTGCGTTTGGATAAATGTAATTTTATCAAAATCATGTTAATTAATTGAACCAATTCGTACAGTAAGGTATCCATTGGACATCTGTCAAGATTTAATAATTTCGTAATTATAAGACGAAAATACGGATAGGAATGGAAAACATGTGGTACAAAGGAATTGAACGATAAAAAAAGAGTAAACAAATTAAGAGGACCGATATACGATTCAGGAGTATTCAGGGGCAGTAACCGACTAAAGTTTCTCATTAGAAACATGTTTCTCTCAAGAGACACTTAATCACTATACCACAAAGTCCATTCTAGGCTAGTAGCAATACACAGACGGTATATCACGCAGCGTGCTTCACAGCAGGTTGTTTGTTTACTTTGATATGTCTGCAGGTAAACATTGTAGGAGAGGGCACGATAGTTTGTATTAGGATTCAACCATTAGGTACACAACATGTACTGTACACCACACAATATTCGCGTGAGTTTTTATTCGCAGTTTTTCCAGAGTTTGAATGGTTAGTGAAGTTCGGCGAATGTTGAATTTGCAGGTCTCTCCTTTTGGCTAATCATCTCGAAAATGAAATCAGGTGAATACGGAGATTTACGGAGAGAGCCGAATGCCCATAAACGGAGATTTACGGAGAGAGCCGAATGCAAAACGGAGAATACATAGTTCCCGTGTGACGTCATCATTCCTACTGTGGCTGCCATTTTGAATGGCAAAGTTGATCAGATATTATATATAATATATAGTAGCGTAATTTTGTTTTCTTCATAAAATATTTATTTTTCATCCCATCACCATGGTTCATACATTGTTGGAAAGCTCTCAATGGACATATTATTTGTATCATTTCATAACTATCATATCAATAACGAATACATAATAATGTACCTGTATATTAATATTTCAACTGTGAAAATAGACTTTCAAACATAGGTGCAAGTTAAGTTCTTATTATTTATAATCCATACATCACTATCAAAAAATAAATTAATATTTAAAAAGTACAATTTAATACATTTAAAATCATACCAAATTTTATATTAAGAAACCAAAATTAATAAAGTTATTGCAATTAAAGAATTACTAGTAAAATCATGAAATTGCCGTTAATAAAACTTGCCAGTCAAAATGGCTGCCAAGATAAGATCTTATCAGTGTTTTTGACTGCCGTGGGAACTATGTATACAGATAGGTATAGCTATAGGTTTAGTTCTGTATTCTTAAAATAAATCGCTGTTGTGACGTCATACCTTTGTACTAGCAGTCCATTAGTATTATTATTCGACTGCTTGCAGAGTATTATATTATATCGCATGCGTAAACGTAAGAAATTAAAATAAGTAAAATATTGTATAGCACTGTAACCTATCATCACTGATGGGCACGGGTTCGAGCCCCGCTCACACCGCATGAACCACTCGAGTTCAGTGGCCACTGACCGGCTACATAGTGTCGACACTCCAGCCTTCGTCAAATTGGTGGTGGAATTATTAAAGTCGCTGATTTGCATACAACTGTTACCTATCATCACTGATGGGCACGGGTTCGAGCCCCGCTCACATCACATGAACCACTCGAGTTCAGTGGCCACTGACCGGCTACATAGTGTCGAACCTCCCGCCATCGTCAAATTGGTGGTCGAATTGTTAAAGTCGCTGATTTGTATACAACTGTAACCTATCATCACTGATGGGCACGGGTTCGAGCCCCGCTCACACCGTGTCTCATTTATATGAAACAGTTGGCAGTTTCTTACGGAGGTTGGTGCACCAAGTACTGATTAACAGCTGGAACCTGCGCAGGGAATGTATTGTTAAGAGGTCCTGTTGCTAGGTAAACTACCCGTCGCTCAAATGGGTAACCGGTAGCGACGTTAAATAAACATAAATAATAAATTAATGTGTCGGTGTTGCCATATGGCGCTTCATATAGTCTTATTTTGGCCAGTCTTTACGTTCGACTATCACTGTAATGTCGGTATCGCCATAAAACATTATAATAATAAAGAAATTAACGTGCATATACCATTCATAACTTGTTGTTGGCAAAACTAAAAATTTAATAAACTAGACACTCGCATGCAATGTACTGTAGTCATACTCGACAGGAATAACGTAGTCATTTAACTGTTCAGGAAAGCCGTGCTTCAAAGCGACACAGCTACGGGGACTCGAACCCACACAGCTACGCCGACTCGAATCCGCACAGCTATATTGATTCAAACACGCACAGCTATGGTGACTCAAACCCGCACAACTACGTCGACTCAAACCCGCATAGCTACGTCGACAAGAACCTACACAGCTACGTCGACTCTAACCTACACAGCTACGTCGACTCTATGCTACATAGCTATGTCGACTCTAGCCTACACAGCTACGTCGACTCTAACCTACATAGCTACGTCGACTCTAACCTACATAGCTATGTCGACTCTAACCTACACAGCTACGTCGACTCAAACCCGCATAGCTACGTCGACTCGAACCTACACAGCTACGTCGACTCTAACCTACATAGCTAAGTCGACTCTAACCTACACAGCTATGTCGACTCAAACTCGCACAGCTGTGTCAACTCTAACATACACAGTTATGTCGACTTAAACCCGCACAGCTATGTCGACTCTATCCTACACAGCTACGGGAACTCTCGAAACCGCACGGCCACGAGAACTCGAACCCACATAGCTGAATGTACCGATAATACAAAATATAGTTTATATCAACTTACGGTCAGCATATGTTGCCAGTATGAGAGAAGTTGAAAACAACAGGAATGTATGGCGAATCTGTAATAGATACGTGTTCAAACATTTAATTATATAAATGCCTACGCCAAAACGAACAAAAAAATCGATATATTTGAATTATTTATGTAAATATAAATATACGCCAAACTGTGGCTATACGGTATAAGTATATGGCATTGCATACAGGAAAGATCAAATATACTGCACATGTTGGTCTGTGAATCCAGGGGTCGAAGGTTCGATCCCCCGTCTGACACTAATAATATTAACAGTCGTTTAGATCGTTGCTATACACCGGGTATGCAAAAGAACCACGGAGCGCCGTCTGTATTTTGCACAATCCTCCAAAATATTAAAACGACTAATATACTTATGGAGGCTAACTCGCCCCGATTAACCAGCGGCGATAAGTATTAAATAAACATTAACAAGTCTATAATTTATCATGAACACAAATAAGTAAATATAAATAACGCGGAACCGATTAACAGAATACACGATGTTACACATTGCACTAATTTACACAATTTTTTCGCACATTTTGATACGAAATTTGTCTACATATTTTTCTAAAAAGGATATAAAATTTACATCTAAGGCAAGTGCACCGTTTCTTTTTGTTGTCAGTATATGAATTACACTATTAAATGTCGACTATTAAAATTAATGGAGCCTCCATGGTGCAAAGGGTGCGCTGTCCTCCTCGTATCCTAGGGGCTGTGAGTTCGAGCCCCGGCAGAACCACGGGGGGGGTCCGTAGCAAGATCCCTCTTCCTAGTGACGGTGGGTTCTATCAGGAATGATATCTCGAGAAAATATCCGTGGTGCAGAGGATTTGCTGTCCTCGTAACAAGAGTTTTTTAAGTTCGAGCCCCGGCAGAACCACGGTTGTTGGGACCTTAGCAAAGACTCACAAATCCACATTGCCTCTCTTTGGCTGTCCGATTAGCACAGTGGTTGGCATGCTCGCTTCTACGTTCGATCCTCGGACCGGGAAGTATGCGAGATGGTACAATGGTCGCCAGATTGGACAGGTGAGTTTTCTCCGGGTATTCCGGTCCCCCCCCCCCCCACACACACACGAATGGCCACATTTACGCTTTCATCCGCGCCAACGGGAGTGATTAATATAAGTTGTTAAAACTTGCTTCGCAATGGTTGTAAAATAAATATAACGTTTAAATATGTGCCATGTGGTGAGGAATGAGGTATCGAGATAGATGTAACTATTGTAGTATGAAATAAATAGAGGAATAAATAAATACATAAATAAATACATAATAAATAAATAAATACATAATAATAAATAAATATAAATAAATACATAATAATAAATCAATAAAATAAATACATAAAAATAAATAAATACATAATAAATCAATAAAATAAATACATAATAAATAAATAAATAAAATACATAATAAATAAATAAATAAAATACATAATAAATAAATAATAAAATAATAATAAATAAATAAATAAAATACATAATAATAAATAAATAAATACATATAAATAAATAAAATAAATACATAATAAATAAATAAAACTTATATAATGTGTATGCGAAATTATATTGAACTGTATTGCTTGCATTATACATTTATTAACACGATATCGGCGTTACAAAGCTGCAGTGTATGTACATGTTTCAATGAAATAATCACACTGGTTTTCCTAGTTTGCATCACGAATTTAAAAAAATATCTTACCATAATAATGCTTAGTATTAAGTCCGATATGTATGGGGGAAGAAAATATCACAAAGTTTGCCTTTTCACTCCATTGTTTCTATTGCAAATAGCACCTTGCCTCGTTCACACAGCTCGTAGCAATAAACTCCGAGCGCTGTTACCCGGCCGATTGGCTTATCAGCTGTCACTGATAATAGAAACAAAGCGCGTGAGGAGATCAAACGAGAATGCTTATGAAACTTCAGCAAACATGCAATATGGCAACTCGCTTAGTCATAACAGGGGCGGTTCGTGTCTAATAAAAATCAGTGACAGGGAAACGGGGTTGGAGGGGGTGGGGGTAGATGAAATAGGGCGGGAGCTTCAGCAATTAACATTGATTTGCAGTGTGGTAGCTTAGTTTAGCAGGGCCGAGATCAAATCTGGCAGATATTCCTTGCAGAAAAATGATACACTGGAGTGAATGACAGAGGCGGGCGGGTTTTAGGGCCGTGGCATTATATATTACGAATTGCAGCATAGCATGGTAGGCCCAGATATGACTATATTATGATCAAAACTAAAGTGTTTGTTTATTATAGTGTCACTTCTATTGAAAGGGCCAGCCATTTCTGACTTATACGACAGCACTTATGGACTGCCTGGCTGATAGGCAATCGGTATCAATTCCCAGTCCATATCAGAATGAACTCCTGGCGTGGTTCGAAACTTGGACGCCTTAACCAGTAGGCAACGGAGACGGTATATTAAATGACGTCAGTATAGTTGGTGTGGATTAGCCATACGTGTACGTATAGGATATAAGCCGAAACCGATGCAATATGTGAGATATTGGACTGTGCGAGGAACGTAGCGCCGAACACAGTGCCGATATTGTACATATTGCATCCGTTTGAGGCTTATATCTTACTTAAAACACACACTTATATAACAAGGTCTTACTAATTAAAATTGCCCATTTCGTACATTTACGCGTAGGATTTAATATAATACTCTGACCTTTTGAAAGCAGTCCAATATTAATAATAATGGACGGCAAGTACAAAGGTATGACGTCACTACTTGTGTTTTAACATTGGCAAGATGGAAGACCGCCTCCGTGGTGGAGTGGTTAAGGTCGCTGATTTGTATACCACTGTAACCTATCATCTCTGATGGTCACGGGTTCGAGCCCCGCTCAGACCGGGTCTCATTTATATGAAACAGTTGGCAGTTTCTTACGGAGGTTGGTGCACCAAGTACTGGTTAACCGCTGGAGCCTGCCCAGGAAAGGTGTTGTTAGCTAAACTGCCCGTCGCTCAAATGGGAAACCGGTAGCGACGTTAAATAAACTTAAATTAAAAAACTCCGCTTGCTACGCGTACAGGTACGTTGCTGTTCTCCCCGGTGCCTCCGTTACTGGGTGGTTAAAGTCGTTGAATTGAAAGCACTTGCCCCCCACAGACGTAGGTTCGAATCATATTGGTGTGTCGAATTAGTTGGAAGTCGTGATAGCGCAGTGGATGCGCGTTCGCTTCAGGTGCGAAAGGTCTGGAGTTCCAACCCCACTGGAGCCGTTACGATTGTGCCCTTAGGCAAGGCATTTAAATCCCACGTTGCCTCTTCTCTCTCCCTCGTGGCGATGGATTCCATCAGGAACGAGGTCTCGAGAGTGATTTATATAAGTTGAAATAACTTGTTTCGCAATCGAGCTAAAATAAATTTGTATAAACTAAATAAACGAATTATTTCATGTGAGGAAGCTATCCGGTCATCCTCATCGTCATAATCTTCACAACCATCTCGCATCATCACTTTTTTTTCATTTGTGCATGTCAAAAATCATCATCATCATCGCCATCATCATCACCATTATTATCATCATACTCATAATCATCTGTTTCTCTGCATCCGAGTTGTGCATGGCCAGCAACATTATTAGTATCTGGTGTCTGGATTGTTTAATGGTTGCATGTCATCTCTAGGGATCTCCGCCATCTCTACAGATGTCATCTCTATGGATCTCCGCCATCTCTACAGAGGGTATTCGGTGCATGCCATCTCTATGGATCTCCGCCATCTCTACAGAGGGTATTCGGTGCATGCCATCTCTATGGATCTCCGCCATCTCTACAGAGGGCATTTAGTGCATGCCATCTCTATGGAACTCCGCCATCTCTACAGAGGGTATTCGGTGCATGTCATCTCTATGGAACTCCGCCATCTCTACAGAGGGTATTCGGTGCATGTCATCTCTATGGATCTCCGCCATCTCTACATAGGGTATTCGGTGCATGCCATCTCTATGGATCTCCGCCATCTCTACAGAGGGTATTTAGTGCATGCCATCTCTATGGACCTCCGCCATCTCTACAGAGGGTATTCGGTGCATGCCATCTCTATGGATGTCAGCCATCTCTACAGAGGGCATTTAGTGCATGCCATCTCTATGGATCTCCGCCATCTCTACAGAGGATATTCGGTGTATGTCATCTCTATGGAACTCCGCCATCTCTACAGAGGGTATTCGGTGCATGTCATCTCTATGGATCTCCGCCCTCTCTACAGAGGGTATTCGGTGCATGTCATCTCTATGGACCTCCGCCATCTCTACAGAGAGCATTTAGTGCATGCCATCTCTATGGACCTCCGCCATCTCTACAGAGGGTATTTAGTGCATGCCATCTCTATGGACCTCCGCCATCTCTACAGAGGGTATTTAGTGCATGCCATCTCTATGGATCTCCGCAATCTCTACAGAGGGTATTTAGTGCATGCCATCTCTATGGATCCCCGCCATCTCTACAGAGGATATTCGGTGTATGTCATCTCTATGGATCTCCGCCATCTCTATAGAGGGTATTCGGTGCATGTCATCTCTATGGATCTCCGCCATCTCTATAGAGGGTATTCGGTGCATGTCATCTCTATGGATCTCCGCCATCTCTATAGAGGGTATTCGGTGCATGTCATCTCTATGGATCTCCGCCATCTCTATAGAGGATATTCGGTGCATGCCATCTCTCTATGGATCTCCGCCATCTCTACAGAGGATATTCGGTGTATGTCATCTCTATGGAACTCCGCCATCTCTACAGAGGGTATTTAGTGCATGCCATCTCTATGAACTCCGCCATCTCTACAGAGGGCATTTAGTGCATGTCATCTCTATGGATCTCCGCCATCTCTACAGAGGGCATTTAGTGCATGCCATCTCTATGGATCTCCGCCATCTCTACAGAGGATATTCGGTGTATGTCATCTCTATGGATCTCCGCCATCTCTACAGATGGCATTTAGTGCATGCCCATCTCTATGGTTCTCTGCCATCTCTATAGATGGCATTTAGTGCATGCCATCTCTATGGATCTCCACCATCTCTACATAGGGTATTCGGTGCATGTTTTCGAGAGTTCAGCATAGATGTTTCAATATATCGACATAACTGTGACGCTTTCAGTGCTGACAGTCACATCCGGTCATCGACGTGGTACTACCGCCATTGTATGTTTTTGTGGGGTGGGGTGGGGGTGAAAATAAATTATCACCGCGGGACTTGTCACGGAAGACGAAACCTCCACCAGTTGTCACCTTTGACCTCACCATAATCACCCACACCAACAACAGCATCGAATAGACACTCGCTGGCTTTTCTATTACCTCCCTTGGCAGATAA
Source organism: Archivesica marissinica (assembly GCA_014843695.1). Taxonomy (NCBI): domain Eukaryota; kingdom Metazoa; phylum Mollusca; class Bivalvia; order Venerida; family Vesicomyidae; genus Archivesica; species Archivesica marissinica. The sequence goes on from CM026393.1 coordinate 26,953,806, forward strand.
AGTCCGATATATCCCGAAATGTATATATGTCCATTTAGTTGGAATCCTTTGTTTTTACTGTTTTAACAAGATGTTGTGATATGATAAATCTGATTTCATCAAAATCAAGTTATTTGATTGATAATAATTTTTACAGATAAGTACCCATTGGATATACAGTAGGATATCTGCCGAGATATAGCAATTTAATGATCATAAGATGAGAAAACGGATGCAAATTGATAGCATGCTGTGCAAAGGAAACAGCGATAAAAACAGAGGAAACCACTTAAAGGGGCCGTTATACTTTTGAGAGTATTCAGGGGCAGTAACTGACCGATGTCTCGCGTCCTATCTGCCGAGATATAGCAATAATGTTCAAAAGATGAGAACACGAATGCAAATTGATAGTATGCTGTGCAAAGGAAACAGCGATAAAAACAGAGGAAACCACTTAAAGGGGCCGTTATACTTTTGAGAGTATTCAGGGGCAGTAACTGACCGATGGCTCTCATCCTAGCACGAATACTATTCCGATTATGCTCGCTCATAATGATCTGCAGTGACGAGGGTACATATATCTATATCATGTATATAAGCTGATTTCATAATTATTTTCCAGATATCCCTACGCGTCATATATGCACATTGGGTAGTAATTTAGATAGATATATTGTCATTAATTGTTTCATTCCCCTTTTTCCAAATCTACTAGCCAATTCCATACATCATCATAATATACCATAACATATTATATATAGTTTATATAGTCTACCTCGTGGCGATGGATTCCATCAGGAATGAGGTCTCGAGAGTGATTAATATAAGTTGAAGGGAGGGCAGTTTACTAATGTTGCTAGAACTTGTTGCCCAACCCATTTTGCATTTTATCACATATAATGAATGTTAATTCTATATGTACTATATATGTATAATGAATGTTAATTCTATATGTACTATATATGTATAATGAATGTTAATTCTATATGTACTATATATGTATAATGAATGTTAAGTCTATATGTACTATATATGTATAATGAATGTTAAGTCTATATGTACTATATATGTATAATGAATGTTAAGTCTATATGTACTATATATGTATATGTATATGAATGTTAAGTCTATATGTACTATATATGTATATTTATGAATGTTAAGTCTATATGTACTATATATGTATATGTATATGAATGTTAAGTCTATATGTACTATATTGTTTGTGTTGTTTTGTTTTGTTATGAATGTTAAGTCTATATGTACTATATATGTATAATGAATGTTAAGTCTATATGTACTATATATGTATAATGAATGTTAAGTCTATATGTACTATATATGTAAGTCTATATGTACTATATATGTAAGTCTATATGTACTATATATGTATAATGAATGTTAAGTCTATATGTACTATATATGTAAGTCTATATGTACTATATATGTAAGTCTATATGTACTATATATGTAAAATAGCAAATAAAATATGATTAAACAATATAAACTGAAATAACTTGTTTCGCAATCGAGCTAAAATAAATGTGTATAAACTATATATAGTTTCTCTACTGTTCCGCTTTAACATTACTATATAATTCCAATATGCAGTTTTATAGTCCTATCTATTGATTGCATTTGATTTGTATAAATGTTGAGAAACTCATCGTAGATTCAATATTGTTAAATGAATTCGCTCGTAAAATTAAGTCTTTATTATTATCATTATTATTATCAGCTAATTATTAGTATTATTATTATTAATATCATCATTATTATCATTATTATTATCAGCTAATTATTAGTATTATTATTATTAATATCATCATTATTATCATTATTATTATTATTATCGTGGCTGTATAGTAAACAACATAGATCCTGAGCAGACGCAGTGTTGCGCCGCGGCTGATCTGGATCTATGGTGGTTGCAAATGTGATTGTATTTACTCAGCAGGTAAAGGGTTAATGCACTTTATTCCTGGTGAGTATACAGCAATGAATTTCCACAAATATCTGGAATAAAATATATCAAATAAGATTATAAGATTATATATATAATAATTATGGCTACATAGTTTGCTTCAAATACCATCTCCGTGACCTAGTGGTTAAGGTGAAGGTTCGAACCTCCTCAGGGGTTCGTTCTGATATGGCTGGTTGGTGAGCCGCCAGCTAGTTAAATAATGGTTACCGATTGCCTACCAGCCTGTCGCCTGGTATACAAGCATAGAATTCGGGAAGTACTGATGTTCATTAAAAAATAAAGGTGTCTAATTAGTCAGTAACGGCTGGCCCTTTCACTAAGGGTGACCCTATATTAAACAAATATTGTTTTACTTTACTTTTACTGTAAAGTACGAGGTGACAGATTAGGAATTTTGTTGAGTGTATGTTACTATGAACTGACCAAAATAACAATATTAGCATCAACCTACATTTTTAATACGTTTATTTATCGACCACCCCCTGGTTAATCATCAACCTACATGTTTAATACGTTTATTTATCGACCACCCCCTGGTTAATCATCAACCTGTTTGTTTTACGTTTATTTATCGTCGCTACCGGTTGCCCATATAAGCGACGCCTCCTGAAGAGATTAGTCATTTTAGATTTTTGGAGGATAGTGCAATGATACAGAGAGAGACCCATTCCAGAGTCTCCTGTGGTTCTTTTACGTGCAGGGTGTAAAGCACCGACACGAGACCTCGGTTTAACGTCCCCATCTGAAAGACTGTTAATTTTATTAGGGTCAGACGGGGGCTCGAACATTCGATCCCTGGATTACCAGTCCAGCGTGTTACCACTGGACTATATATCCGTCTGTATCTTCAACCTACATATTTAATACGTTTATATACCGACCACCCCCTGGTTAATCATCAACCTACATGTTTAATGCGTTTATTTATCGACCACCCCCTGGTTAATCATCAACTTACATGTTTAATACGTTTATTTATCGACCACCCCCTGGTTAATCATCAACCTACATTTTTAATACGTTTATTTATCGACCACCCCCTGGTTAATCAACAACCTACATGTTTAATACGTTTATTTATCGACCACCCCCTGGTTAATCAACAACCTACATGTTTAATACGTTTATTTATCGACCACCCCCTGGTTAATCAACAACCTACATGTTTAATACGTTTATTTATCGACCACCCCTGGTTAATCATCAACCTACATGTTTAATACGTTTATTTATCGACCATCCCTGGTTAATCATCAACCTACATGTTTAATACGTGTATTTATCGACCACCCCCTGGTTAATCATCAACCTACATATTTAATACGTTTATTTATCGACCACCCCCTGGTTAATCATCAACCTACATGATTAATACGTTTATTTATCGACCACCCCCTGGTTAATCATCAACCTACATTTTTAATACGTTTATTTATCGACCACCCCCAGGCTAATCATCAACCTACATGTTTAATACGTTTATTTATCGACCACCCCCTGGTTAATCATCAACCTACATGTTTAATACGTTTATTTATCGACCCCTGGTTAATCATCAACCTACATGTTTAATACGTTTATTTATCGACCCCTGGTTAATCATCAACCTACATGTTTAATACGTTTATTTATCGACCCCCTGGTTAATCATCAACCTACATGTTTAAAACGTTTATATACCGACCCCCCCCTGGTTAATCATCAACCTACATGTTTAATACGTTTATTTATCGACCATCCCCTGGTTAATCATCAACCTACATGTTTAATACGTTTATTTATCGACCATCCCCTGGTTAATCAACAACCTACTTGTTTAATACGTTTATGTATCGACCCCCTGGTTAATCATCAACCTACATGATTAATACGTTTATTTACCGACCACTCACTGGTTAATCATCAACCTACATGTTTAATACGTTTATTTATCGACCATCCCCTGGTTAATCATCAACCTACATGTTTAATACGTTTATTTACCGACCACCCCCTGGTTAATCATCAACCTACATGCTTAATACGTGTATTTACCGACCCCTGGTTAATCATCAACCTACATGTTTAATACGTTTATTTATCGACGACCCCCTGGTTAATCATCAACTACATGTTTAATACGTTTATTTACCGACCACCCCCCTGGTTAATCATCAACCTACATGTTTAATACGTTAATTTACCGACCACCCCCTGGTTAATCATCAACCTACATGTTTAATACGTTTATTTATCGACCACCCCCTGGTTAGTCATCAACCTACATGCTTAATACGTTTATTTATCGACCACCCCATGGTTAATCATCAACCTACATGTTTAATACGTTTATTTATCGACCACACCCTGGTTAATCATCAACCTACATGATTAATACGTTTATTTACCGACCATCCCCTGGTTAATTATCAACCTACATGTTTAATACGTTTATTTATCGACCACCCCCTGGTTAATCATCAACCTCCATGTTTAATACGTTTATTTATCGACCATCCCATGGTTAATCATCAACCTACACGTTTAATACGTTTATTTATCGAACACCACCTGGTTAATTATCAACCTACATGTTTAATACGTTTATTGACCGACCACACCCTGGTTAATCATCAACCTACATGTTTAATACGTTTATTTATCGACCACCCCCTGGTTACTCATCAACCTACATGTTTAATACGTTTATTTATTGAACCACACCACCCTGGTTAATCATCAACCTACATGTTTAATACGTTTATTTACCGACCATCCCCTGGTTAATCATCAACCTACATGTTTAATACGTTTAGTTATCGACCATCCCCTGGTTAATCATCAACCTACATGTTTAATACGTTTATTTATCGACCACCCCCTGGTTAATCATCAACCTACATGTTTAATACGTTTATTTATCGACCACCCCCTGGTTAATCATCAACCTGTTTGTTTTACGTTTATTTATCGTCGCTACCGGTTGCCCATATAAGCGACGCCTCCTGAAGAGATTAGTCATTTTAGATTGTTGGAGGATAGTGCAATGATACAGAGAGAGACCATTCCAGAGTCTCCTGTGGTTCTTTTACGTGCAGGGTGTAAAGCACCGACACGAGACCTCGGTTTAACGTCCCCATCTGAAAGACTGTTAATTTTATTAGGGTCAGACGGGGGCTCGAACCTTCGATCCCTGGATTACCAGTCCAGCGTGTTACCACTGGACTATATATCCGTCTGTATCTTCAACCTACATGTTTAATACGTTTATATACCGACCACCCCCTGGTTAATCATCAACCTACATGTTTAATGCGTTTATTTATCGACCACCCCCTGGTTAATCATCAACCTACATGTTTAATACGTTTATTTATCGACCACCCCCAGGTTAATCATAAACCTACATTTTTAATACGTTTATTTATCGACCACCCCCTGGTTAATCATCAACCTACATGTTTAATACGTTTATTTATCGACCACCCCCTGGTTAATCAACAACCTACATGTTTAATACGTTTATTTATCGACCACGCCCTGGTTAATCAACAACCTACATGTTTAATACGTTTATTTATCGCCCCCCCCCTGGTTAATCATCAACCTACATGTTTAATACGTTTATTTATCGACCACCCCTGGTTAATCATCAACCTACATGTTTAATACGTGTATTTATCGACCACCCCCTGGTTAATCATCAACCTACATATTTAATACGTTTATTTATCGACCACCCCCTGGTTAATCATCAACCTACATGATTAATACGTTTATTTATCGACCCCCTGGTTAATCATCAACCTACATGTTTAATACGTTTATTTATCGACCACCCCCAGGCTAATCATCAACCTACATGTTTAATACGTTTATTTATCGACCACCCCCCTGGTTAATCATCAACCTACATGTTTAATACGTTTATTTATCGACCCCTGGTTAATCATCAACCTACACGTTTAATACGTTTATTTATCGACCCCCTGGTTAATCATCAACCTACATGATTAATACGTTTATTTACCGACCACCCCCTGGTTAATCATCAACCTACATGTGTAATACGTTTATTTATCGACCACCCCCTGGTTAATCATCAACCTACATATTTAATACGTTAATTTATCGACCATCCCCCTGGTTAATCATCAACCTACATGTTTAAAACGTTTATATACCGACCCCCCCCCTGGTTAATCATCAACCTACATGTTTAATACGTTTATTTATCGACCATCCCCTGGTTAATCATCAACCTACCTGTTTAATACGTTTATTTATCGACCATCCCCTGGTTAATCAACAACCTACTTGTTTAATACGTTTATGTATCGACCCCCTGGTTAATCATCAACCTACATGATTAATACGTTTATTTACCGACCACTCACTGGTTAATCATCAACCTACATGTTTAATACGTTTATTTATCGACCATCCCCTGGTTAATCATCAACCTACATGTTTAATACGTTTATTTACCGACCACCCCCTGGTTAATCATCAACCTACATGCTTAATACGTGTATTTACCGACCCCTGATTAATCATCAACCTACATGTTCAATACGTTTATTTATCGACGACCCCCTGGTTAATCATCAACTACATGTTTAATACGTTTATTTACCGACCACCCCCCTGGTTAATCATCAACCTACATGTTTAATACGTTTATTTATCGACCACCCCATGGTTAATCATCAACCTACATGTTTAATACGTTAATTTACCGACCACCCCCTGGTTAATCATCAATCTACATGTTTAATACGTTTATTTATCGACCACTCCCTGGTTAGTCATCAACCTACATGTTTAATACGTTTATTTATCGACCACTCCCTGGTTAATCATCAACCTACATGTTTAATACGTTTATTTATCGACCATCCCCTGGTTAATTATCAACCTACATGTTTAATACGTTTATTTATCGACCACCCCCTGGTTAATCATCAACCTCCATGTTTAATACGTTTATTTATCGACCACCCCCTGGTTAATTATCAACCTATATGTTTAATACGTTTATTGACCGACCACACCCTGGTTAATCATCAACCTACATGTTTAATACGTTTATTTATCGACCATCCCCTGGTTACTCATCAACCTACATGTTTAATACGTTTATTTATTGAACCACCCCATCCTGGTTAATCATCAACCTACATGTTTAATACGTTTATTTACCGACCATCCCCTGGTTAATCATCAACCTACATGTTTAATACGTTTATTTATCGACCATCCCCTGGTTAATCATCAACCTACATGTTTAATACGTTTATTTATCGACCACCCCCTGGTTAATCATCAACCTACATGTTTAATACGTTTATTTACCGACAATCCCCTGGTTAATCATCAACCTACATGTTTAATACGTTTATTTATCGACCACCCCTTGGATAATCATCAACATACATGTTTAATACGTGTATTTATCGACCACCCCCTGGTTACTTATCAACCTACATGTTTAATACGTTTATTTATAGACCCCGCTGGTTAATCATCAACCTACATGTTTAATACGTTTATATACCTACCATCCCCTGGTTAATCATCAACCTACATGTTTAATACGTTTATCTATCGACCACCCCCTGGATAATCATCAACCTACATGTTTAATACGTTTATTTATCGAACCCCTGGTTAATCATCAACCTACATGTTCAATACGTTTATTTATCGACGACCCCCTGGTTAATCATCAACTACATGTTTAATACGTTTATTTACCGACCACCCCCCTGGTTAATCATCAACCTACATGTTTAATACGTTTATTTATCGACCACCCCATGGTTAATCATCAACCTACATGTTTAATACGTTAATTTACCGACCACCCCCTGGTTAATCATCAATCTACATGTTTAATACGTTTATTTATCGACCACCCCCTGGTTAGTCATCAACCTACATGTTTAATACGTTTATTTATCGACCACTCCCTGGTTAATCATCAACCTACATGTTTAATACGTTTATTTATCGACCATCCCCTGGTTAATTATCAACCTACATGTTTAATACGTTTATTTATCGACCACCCCCTGGTTAATTTTCAACCTACATGTTTAATACGTTTATTGACCGACCACACCCTGGTTAATCATCAACCTACATGTTTAATACGTTTATTTATCGACCACCCCCTGGTTACTCATCAACCTACATGTTTAATACTTTTATTTATTGAACCACCCCATCCTGGTTAATCATCAACCTACATGTTTAATACGTTTATTTACCGACCATCCCCTGGTTAATCATCAACCTACATGTTTAATACGTTTATTTATCGACCATCCCCTGGTTAATCATCAACCTACATGTTTAATACGTTTATTTATCGACCACCCCCTGGTTAATCATCAACCTACATGTTTAATACGTTTTTTTACCGACAATCCCCTGGTGAATCATCAACCTACATGTTTAATACGTTTATTTATCGACCACCCCTTGGATAATCATCAACATACATGTTTAATACGTGTATTTATCGACCACCCCCTGGTTACTTATCAACCTACATGTTTAATACGTTTATTTATAGACCCCGCTGGTTAATCATCAACCTACATGTTTAATACGTTTATATACCTACCATCCCCTGGTTAATCATCAACCTACATGTTTAATACGTTTATCTATCGACCACCCCCTGGATAATCATCAACCTACATGTTTAATACGTTTATTTATCGAACCCCTGGTTAATCATCAACCTACATGTTTAATACGTTTATTTATCGAACCACTGGTTAATCATCAACCTACATGTTTAATACGTTTATTTACCGACCACCCCCTGGTTAATCATCAACTACATGTTTAATACGTTTATTTACCGACCACCCCCTGGTTAATCATCAACCTACATGTTTAATACGTTTATTTATCGACCCCCCCTGGTTAATCATCAACCTACATGTTTAATACGTTTATTTATCGACCACCCTCTGGTTAATCATCAACCTACATGTTTAATACGTTTATTTATCGACCCCCCTGGTTAATCATCAACCTACATGTGTAATACGTTTATTTATCGACCACCCCCTGGGTAATCATCAACCTACATGTTTAATACGTTTATTTATCGACCACCCCCTGGTTAATCATCAACCTACATGTTTAATACGTTTATTTATCGACCACCCCATGGTTAATCATCAACCTACATGTTTAATACGTTTATTTATCGACCACTCCCTGGTTAATCATCAACCTACATGTTTAATACGTTTATTTTCCGACCATCCCCTGGTTAATCATCACCATACATGTTTAATACGTTTATTTACCGACCACCCCCTGGTTAATCATCAACCTCCATGTTTAATACGTTTATTTATCGACCACCCAATGGTTAATCATCAACCTACACGTTTAATACGTTTATTTATCGAACACCCCCTGGTTAATTATCAACCTACATGTTTAATACGTTTATTTACCGACCACATCCTGGTTAATCATCAACCTACATGTTTAATACGTTTATTTATCGACCACCCCCTGGTTACTCATCAACCTACATGTTTAATACGTTTATTTATTGAACCACCCCCCTGGTTAATCATCAACCTACATGTTTAATACGTTTATTTATCGACCATCCCCTGGTTAATCATCAACCTACATGTTTAATACGTTTATTTATCGACCAACCCCTGGTTAATCATCAACCTACATGTTTAATACGTTTATTTATCGACCACCCCCTGGTTAATCATCAACCTACATGTTTAATACGTTTATTTATCGACCACCCCCTGGTTAATCATCAACCTACATGTTTAATACGTTTATTTATCGACCACCCCCTGGTTAATCATCAACCTACATGTTTAATACGTTTATTTATAGACCACCCCCTGGTTAATCATCAACCTACATGTTTAATACGTTTATTTATCGACCACCCCCTGGTTAATCATCAACCTACATGTTTAATACGTTTATTTATCGACCACCCCCTGGTTAATCATCAACCTACATGTTTAATACGTTTATTTATCGACCCCCCCTGGTTAATCATCAACCTACATGTTTAATACGTTTATTTATCGACCACCCCCTGGTTAATCATCAACCTACATGTTTAATACGTTTATTTATCGACCACCCCCTGGTTAATCATCAACCTACATGTTTAATACGTTTATTTATCGACCCCTGGTTAATCATCAACCTACATGTTTAATACGTTTATTTATCGACCCCCTGGTTAATCATCAACCTACATGTTTAATACGTTTATTTACCGACCACCCCCTGGTTAATCATCAACCTACATGTTTAATACGTTTATTTATCGACCACCCCCTGGTTAATCATCAACCTACATGTTTAATACGTTTATTTATCGACCATCCCCCTGGTTAATCATCAACCTACATGTTTAATACGTTTATTTATCGACCACCCTGGTTAATCATCAACCTACATGTTTAATACGTTTATTTATCGACCATCCCCTGGTTAATCAACAACCTACTTGTTTAAAACGTTTATGTATCGACCCCCTGGTTAATCATCAACCTACATGATTAATACGTTTATATACCGACCACTCACTGGATAATCATCAACCTACATGTTTAATACGTTTATTTATCGACCATACCCTGGTTAATCATCAACCTACATGTTTAATACGTTTAGTTACCGACCACCCCCTGGTTAATCATCAACCTACATGCTTAATACGTGTATTTACCGACCCCTGGTTAATCATCAACCTACATGTTTAATACGTTTATTTATCGACCACCCCCATGGTTAATCATCAACCTACATGTTTAATACGTTTATTTATCGACCCCTGGTTAATCATCAACCTACATGTTTAATACGTTTATTTATCGACCCCCTGGTTAATCATCAACCTACATGATTAATACGTTTATTTACCGACCACCCCCTGGTTAATCATCAACCTACATGTGTAATACGTTTATTTATCGACCACCCCCTGGTTAATCATCAACCTACATGTTTAATACGTTAATTTATCGACCATCCCCCTGGTTAATCATCAACCTACATGTTTAATACGTTTATTTATCGACCATCCCCTGGTTAATCAACAACCTACTTGTTTAAAACGTTTATGTATCGACCCCCTGGTTAATCATCAACCTACATGATTAATACGTTTATATACCGACCACTCACTGGTTAATCATCAACCTACATGTTTAATACGTTTATTTATCGACCATCCCCTGGTTAATCATCAACCTACATGTTTAATACGTTTATTTATCGACCACCCCCTGGTTAATCATCAACCTACATGCTTAATACGTGTATTTACCGACCCCTGGTTAATCATCAACCTACATGTTTAATACGTTTATTTATCGACGACCCCCTGGTTAATCATCAACTACATGTTTAATACGTTTATTTACCGACCACCCCCCTGGTTAATCATCAACCTACATGTTTAATACGTTTATTTATCGACCACCCCATGGTTAATCATCAACCTACATGTTTAATACGTTAATTTACCGACCACCCCAAGGTTAATCATCAACCTACATGTTTAATACGTTTATTTATCGACCACCCCCTGGTTAATCATCAACCTACATGCTTAATACGTTTATTTATCGACCACCCCATGGTTAATCATCAACCTACATGTTTAATACGTTTATTTATCGACCACTCCCTGGTTAATCATCAACCTACATGTTTAATACGTTTATTTATCGACCACCCCCTGGTTAATCATCAACCTCCATGTTTAATACGTTTATTTATCGACCACCCCATGGTTAATCATCAACCTACACGTTTAATACGTTTATTTATCGAACACCCCCTGGTTAATTATCAACCTACATGTTTAATACGTTTATTTACCGACCACACCCTGGTTAATCATCAACCTACATGTTTAATACGTTTATTTATCGACCACCCCCTGGTTACTCATCAACCTACATGTTTAATACGTTTATTTATTGAACCACCCCACCCTGGTTAATCATCAACCTACATGTTTAATACGTTTATTTACCGACCATCCCCTGGTTAATCATCAACCTACATGTTTAATACGTTTATTTATCGACCATCCCCTGGTTAATCATCAACCTACATGTTTAATACGTTTATTTATCGACCACCCCCTGGTTAATCATCAACCTACATGTTTAATACGTTTATTTACCGACCACCCCCTGGTTAATCATCAACCTACATGTTTAATACGTTTATTTACCGACAATCCCCTGGTTAATCATCAACCTACATGTTTAATACGTTTATTTATCGACCACCCCTTGGATAATCATCAACCTACATGTTTAATACGTGTATTTATCGACCACCCCCTGGTTACTTATCAACCTACATGTTTAATACGTTTATTTATAGACCCCGCTGGTTAATCATCAACCTACATGTTTAATACGTTTATTTACCTACCATCCCCTGGTTAATCATCAACCTACATGTTTAATACGTTTATTTATCGACCACCCCCTGGATAATCATCAACCTACATGTTTAATACGTTTATTTATCGAACCCCTGGTTAATCATCAACCTACATGTTTAATACGTTTATTTATCGAACCCCTGGTTAATCATCAACCTACATGTTTAATACGTTTATTTACCGACCACCCCCTGGTTAATCATCAACCTACATGTTTAATACGTTTATTTATCGACCACCCCCTGGTTAATCATCAACCTACATGTTTAATACGTTTATTTATCGACCATCCCCCTGGTTAATCATCAACCTACATGTTTAATACGTTAATTTACCGACCACCCCAAGGTTAATCATCAACCTACATGTTTAATACGTTTATTTATCGACCACCCCCTGGTTAATCATCAACCTACATGCTTAATACGTTTATTTATCGACCACCCCATGGTTATTCATCAACCTACATGTTTAATACGTTTATTTATCGACCACTCCCTGGTTAATCATCAACCTACATGTTTAATACGTTTATTTATCGACCACCCCCTGGTTAATCATCAACCTCCATGTTTAATACGTTTATTTATCGACCACCCCATGGTTAATCATCAACCTACACGTTTAATACGTTTATTTATCGAACACCCCCTGGTTAATTATCAACCTACATGTTTAATACGTTTATTTACCGACCACACCCTGGTTAATCATCAACCTACATGTTTAATACGTTTATTTATCGACCACCCCCTGGTTACTCATCAACCTACATGTTTAATACGTTTATATTACCACCCCCCCTGGTTAATCATCAACCTACATGTTTAATACGTTTATTTACGACCATCCCTGGTTAATCATCAACCTACATGTTTAATACGTTTATTTATCGACCATCCCCTGGTTAATCATCAACCTACATGTTTAATACGTTTATTTATCGACCACCCCCTGGTTAATCATCAACCTACATGTTTAATACGTTTATTTACCGACCACCCTGGTTAATCATCAACCTACATGTTTAATACGTTTATTTACCGACAATCCTGGTTAATCATCAACCTACATGTTTAATACGTTTATTTATCGACCACCCCTGGTTAATCATCAACCTACATGTTTAATACGTGTATTTATCGACCACCCCCTGGTTAATTATCAACCTACATGTTTAATACGTTTATTTATAGACCCCGCTGGTTAATCATCAACCTACATGTTTAATACGTTTATTTACCTACCACCCCCTGGTTAATCATCAACCTACATGTTTAATACGTTTATTTATCGACCACCCCTGGTTAATCATCAACCTACATGTTTAATACGTTTATTTATCGAACCCCTGGTTAATCATCAACCTACATGTTTAATACGTTTATTTATCAACCCCCTGGTTAATCATCAACCTACATGTTTAATACGTTTATTTACCGACCACCCCCTGGTTAATCATCAACCTACATGTTTAATACGTTTATTTATCGACCACCCCCTGGTTAATCATCAACCTACATGTTTAATACGTTTATTTACCGACCACCCCCTGGTTAATCATCAACCTACATGTTTAATACGTTTATTTATCGAACCCCTGGTTAATCATCAACCTACATGTTTAATACGTTTATTTATCGAACCCCTGGTTAATCATCAACCTACATGTTTAATACGTTTATTTATCGACCCCCTGGTTAATCATCAACCTACATGTTTAATACGTTTATTTACCGACCACCCCCTGGTTAATCATCAACCTACATGTTTAATACGTTTATTTATCGACCACCCCCTGGTTAATCATCAACCTACATGTTTAATACGTTTATTTATCGAACCCCTGGTTAATCATCAACCTACATGTTTAATACGTTTATTTATCGAACCCCTGGTTAATCATCAACCTACATGTTTAATACGTTTATTTATCGAACCCCTGGTTAATCATCAACCTACATGTTTAATACGTTTATTTATCGACCCCCTGGTTAATCAGCAACCTACATGTTTAATACGTTTATTTACCGACCACCCCCTGGTTAATCATCAACTACATGTTTAATACGTTTATTTATCGACCACCCCCTGGTTAATCATCAACCTACATGCTTAATACGTTTATTTATCGACCACCCCCTGGTTAATCATCAACCTACATGTTTAATACGTTTATTTATCGACCATCCCTCCTGGTTAGTCATCAAACTACATGTTTAATACGTTTATTTATCGACCATACCTTGGTTAATCATCAACCTACATGTTTAATACGTTTATTTATCGAACACCCCCTGGTTAATCATCAACCTACATGTTTAATACGTTTATTTATCGAACCCCTGGTTAATCATCAACCTACATGTTTAATACATTTATTTATCGACCCCCTGGTTAATCATCAACCTACATGTTTAATACGTTTATTTACCGACCACCCCCTGGTTAATCATCAACTACATGTTTAATACGTTTATTTATCGACCACCCC
>CM026393.1:26969730-27089730 GCA_014843695.1 Archivesica marissinica
GCATAAATAATAACACCGCACAAGTGACGTATTTGAGAGATTCAGGTGCGACAATTAGTTTATTGTCGGCTACTGATCAGACCGCTGATCATTTAGAATACACAGGTGAACGGGTAACAATCCGCGGTGTCAATTATATCCCTGGTAATTATCCGATAGCAAAGATTAGCGTCGATTGTCCAATATACCAAGGAACATTGAAGGTGGCTGTATTAAAACACAGATGCACCGCGGGGGTGGATCTTATAATAGGTAACGACTGTGAAACTGCCCCTGTCACTGATTTGATTACCTGTGGCGTGGTTACACGCTCAAATAAGAAAATTATCCCGTTTGATGAAATTGTCACGTCCAACCCAGACTCAGAAAACACGACCGATACAAATCACAATGTCTTACCTTTTCGGAATACAATTGAGATCAATTCCCCCTCTGAGAAAGCCAGTACAGTTAAACCCCAAAATATTCCCTCTATTGACGATTTGAGTCCTGATAAATTATTGCAAGAACAGAATAATGACCCGACCTTAGCACCCCTCTGGGAAATGGCTCAAGAAGGAACACCTATTCGGCAAGGATATTACATCCAGCTCGAACCCCGACTACTTATGAGGAGAGAACAACCTCAAGACACGTCCAAAGTTCGACCCTGGAAAATATATGATCAGGTGGTAGTTCCACGGGGATTCCGTGATCATATAACGGGACTCGCCCATGACAGTTTAAGTACGGGACACCAGGGACCTAGTAAGACCCTGAAGCGCATTAAGCGCCGCTTCTTTTGGCCGGGAATCCGCGCAGATGTTAAACGATTCTGCCATAGCTGTGGGCCGTGCCAGAGAGCGGGTAAGGGACAGAAAGCCACTGTAGCCCCATTGAAACCCCTGCCCATTATATCCCAACCATTCAAATTTATATCCGCTGATTTCGTTGGACCCATGAAGAAAACTATAAATGGGAACCAGTATATCTTGAATTTTATTGATCATGCCACTAAATATACGGAATCTTTCCCATGCGCCGCAGCGACAGCTGTTAATGCACAAAAAGCCCTGATCGAGATAATATCTCGACATGGAAAACCCCAGACCCTGTTGACTGACCGAGGAAGCGCTTTCATAGCTGAAACATTCACACGCTTCCTAGCCGAGCACGATATACGTCACTTAACTAGCACGAGTTACAGGCCTCAAACCAACGGATCAATAGAGAAATATAATGGTACATTGAAAACCATGCTTAGAATCCTTGGGGAGAACTCTTTATCGTCTTGGGATGAGATGCTACCCTGGCTATTATTTGCATATAGAAGTGCAGAGCACTCTAGCACAGGATATTCTCCCTTCTACCTTCTATATGGGCGCGAACCTAGAGATAATCTAGATTCCACTTATGATCTCTGGGCTAGAAATGAGCGGGATGAAGGGATCCCCATAAATAACTATGTACAAGAATTATGTCATAGATTAGCTGAAGCGTTACGTGACGCCAGCGAGAATGCACAACAGGCCGCAGATGGTCGTAAAACAAAGTATGACAGAAGTAAGAAAGCGAAAATGCGTGTATTCCAGCGTGGTGAATTAGTGTTAGTACGATTACCGTTAAAAGGTAATAAGCTGAAGAATGCCCTCCAGGGACCGTATCCGGTACACGAAAAGGTAGCGTCGCATACCTATATTATATACATGCCTGATAAGAGAGTAAAATACCGTGTTATGCATGTAAACCAGTTGAAGCCCTGGACAGGTAGGGAGGAGGGTGCAGCTCTAGCTGATAGTAGTCCGGTGTATGAGTCCCAAGACCCTACCCTATTAGATTACCAAGCCCCTACGGACATTGAGAAAGAATTCGATCCTTGCAGTCCTCTTGAATCTGTACCTAAGAAAACCTGGCCGGATATCAGTCATTTAAACCCAGACCACAGGGACGATATTAGTCAGTTATTTGACCGTTACCCCCGTTTATTCTCTGGACAACTGGGACGTTTCCACGGTGTTACCCATGATATTGATGTGCAAGGTGCTTCACCCGTAATCCAGCCTTACTACCGCATGTCTCCAGAAAAGAAACAAATACTAAAAACTGAGCTAGATCAAATGTTGGAGTTAGGAATTATCCGCCCTAGCAGAAGCCAGTGGGCCTCTCCCATAATATTGGTACGCAAATCAGACTCAGAATGGCGACCATGTATTGATTATCGGAAAATTAATGACCTGACTCGAGGAGAAGCCTTCCCCATCCCGAGATTAGACGATCTCATTGATCAGGTCGCAGGTTCGAGTCTGATATCAATTTTAGATCTTAATAAAGGTTACTGGCAGATTCCGCTAACCCCTCGAGCTAGTGAAATTGCAGCGTTCATAACCCCCTGGGGCTTGTTTGAACCATTAACTCTCCCATTTGGTTTAAAAAACGGTGGAGTTACCTTCCAGAGGGCCATAAACGAGATAATCGCTCAATCCCCGACAGAACCCATCCGTGATAGATTTGCCGACGCATATCTGGATGATATTGCTGTTCGATCCAATTTATGGTCACAGCACATAAATCACTTGGATTGGACATTTCATAGACTAGAGGATAGTGGTGTTACTTTGAATCCGAAGAAGTGTAAAATTGGGTCTGGAACAGTCAAGTACTTGGGACATGAATTAGGGTCGGGAAAAATCAAACCAATTTCCAGCAAGGTTGAGTGTATTAGTAATATCTCTCCCCCACAGACCAAGAAACAATTACGAGGATATCTGGGATCAGTAGGATTTTACAGGAAATTCATTCCCCAGTTCGCTGAGATCGCCGCTCCCCTGACTGACTTATTAAAGGGCAAGCGATCAGGGAACATCATAACTCAGTGGAGCGATAAACATCAACTTGCTTTCGAATCCTTAAAGAAAGCTTTAACCAATAAACCCATACTGAAGGCCCCTGACTTTAACCAAGAGTTCGAACTCTATACTGATGCTTCCGATTTGGGAATTTCGGCTGTACTGACTCAGACCGTTGACCAAGTACCACACCCAGTAGCATTTTATTCCCGAAAACTTATTCCACGAGAGAAAAACTACTCTACAATAGAGAAGGAATTATTAGCTATAGTGGCCGGTATCGAACATTTTCGCATATATGTAAGCACAAGCAAAACAATAATTAATTCAGATCATAATCCCCTTGTATGGTTAAGTAGGTCGAAAACGTCCAATCAACGCCTCTTAAGATGGGCACTGTGTCTCTCAGAATTTAATCTGACCATTAAACATATCAAAGGGACTCAAAATGTTCTAGCAGACTTTCTCAGTAGAGTTCAATGACTGTGATGTTTGACTTAGTAAATGTACTTGGTATTATTTCAGTTGTTCAGTAAATAGTTATTGCCTCTATGATTAGAATGTTGGTACCTAGCGAAAGAAATGCTATTTTAGGACATATGATGTATTGATATTATGATTGTTTTCTACTGTATATTCAAAGGAATGAAGATTTGTAAATCGGCCGATAGCGGGCGATGTCAAACTTCTCCCCGGGTAGGGAGGATTGTGCAAAACCCCAATTTGCACGAAATATTTATTATTGTTATATATAAATAGTAATGTATTATATAAATACATTAAACTGTTTCTATATATGGCCAAATGTTTACCATGTAATATATATATATTTGTTTTATGCATAATCGTCTGCTATTATTTTCGCGCCTAAAATTATCAATCTCGCTTCGCGCGGGAAATGACTTAAGATGTTAGGCCTAATCTCAGTTTATCAAGGCCGTGGTTGCAGGTGTCCAGTTATGTAATACAAAGGCACCGAACTGGTTTGATGGTGTAATATTAGATAACATAACAGATGTTTAGGAATAACAGATGTTTTAGGAATTGTTATATCATATATACACTGATTCAATTATGTATATAAGAAATGGATTTTATTAACATAGATCAGACACACTAGAGCCTAACTCCAGGAGCGAGAAAGGTCGTGATCTCAATCTAGTATATAGAACATATAAACTGTATTTATGATACTTAGATATTATTGACATTATAAGAAATATAACTTATAAAGATTTGTCGAATAATTAAATTGTTCAGCCACAGAAGAAACATAGAGTTTCGGCGAACCATATCGAAGTTGATTAAAAGTTAATCTAATCAGAAACAGTGATTAGATTATAGTGATATTGAGTAATGACGGATTAGAAAGATTGGATGTTAAATATACTGTGTAAGCGCATATTCGGCTCACACAAATGGATTGTTAAATAAGCTTTTAATGATACGATGTATATATATATAGATCACTGATTATATATATATGGATATTTCTGATGCCAATATAAACAAGATATTATATAGAAGAAATGTAATACTGTGTTGAGTTATCATTAATACATATAATAACGAAGAAACCCCCTAGACAACTCCAGCGAGTCTACAATAGGATAGACCCTGGTAAGAGCCGTAGCAACCGAGACATATTATTACGAGAAGAAAAAGGAGAGTTTGCGACACGTTAAACCGAGGTCTCGTGTCGATGCTGTACACCGTGCACGTAAACGAACCAGATGAGACTCTGGAATGAGTCTCTGTCTGTATCATGCACTATCCTCCAAAATCTAAAATGACTAATCTCTTCAGGAGGCGTCGCTCATATGGGCAACAGGTAGCGACGATAAATAAACGTAAAACACACATCGATGTACAACCTAATGCACATCTGAGTGAAAACAAACTGCATGATTTGGCCTTTATATAAAACCTACTTACTGGTAATTTCTTTTATATAAAACCTACTTACTGGTAATTTCTTTATATAAAACCTACTTACTGGTAATTTCTTTATATAAAACCTACTTACTGGTAATTTCTTTATATAAAACCTACTTACTGGTAATTTCTTTATATAAAACCTACTTACTGGTAATTTCTTTATATAAAACCTACTTACTGGTAATTTCTTTTGATGAACTGTTCTAATAATTTGATCTGAAAATAAGAACAAAATACATAAATAACAGAATCGCGTTTAAACGAAAAAATCACTTTCAGAAGAACACTATGAACCTAGTCCAGTCAACCTGGCCCTTATTTGGTATCATCTATATTATGGAAGGACCGGATAAGTACTGTATGAAACCTGGCACGTGGTATTCGGACTAATATAACACTAATATTCAATGTACAATGCAAAAAATAACACAACATATACGTATGTATGATATACCATTCATGGTATTGTTTGCACACGATTTATGTATGTATGTATGTTCCATTAATGTCAAACCCCTTGCGGAGACCTAGACATGTTTTTCTGGGCATGCTAAGCCGACCATAGCGGTTAACCAGTACTAAGCAATGTATGTGAGGTGCCTTGCTCAATGACACTATATACGTGGCCTGACTGAGTATCGAACCCGGACCGTTCGATTCCAAATCCGACGCTCTACCATTGGACCACGGACGCCACAATTTATCACAATTATCAAATGAGTTGGGTTAGCCTGGGTTCCAGTCTGTCGATTTTTCACTTTTTAACTGTTAAAATATATTTATTTGACTGACCAGGCAAACTATATCGACGCCTGTTCCCAGGCTAGGGTTGGGCCACACTTTTTAGCAACATTATTTACAGCCCTCCCCAAAAATACTAGACTGTAAAAAACAAAGTGACTGAATACAAGAGCTGTGTAATATAGAACTGTAATGATAAATAATGTACAAGAATATGAACTAGTTTACATATTAAACCAATTGTACACGTACTCTGCTAATCACGACTAAAGTCGCTTTTGCAAACAACATAGAGCCAGATTAGACGGCACAGAACGTGCTATTCGTATATGTACACTTGTGTGAATAGTAAACAACATAGATCCTGATCAGACGCGGCGCTACGTCTGGGTCTATGTTGTTTGCACATTCCGTCCAATTTATTCGACAGACTAAATGATAAACAATTTGATTTAAACATGTACATTATCTTGATTTGTTTTATTTCAATGGGTTTAACAAATACAGCTTAATCAAGTATGTGTCTAGTAGATTTACGTGTATTTATGGATTATCCTAGCCTGGGTTCCAGCCTGTCGATGTTTCACCTTTTAACTTCTGGCAAAATGACGTTGACGTGATCAGAAACTCAATACGGCCCAATTAATAGTCTCGGTGTTAAAATATATTTATTTGACTGAACAGGCAAAATATATCGACGTCTGTTACCAGGCTAGGATTATACATACGTATACATAAATGCCCTATAGAAGGCCGTGTGTATGGTTACAGGGCGAACGTGTATGTGCACGAATATGTCGCGTACACGTACCGACCGTATAAATGTACAGATAATTCGTCTTAATTACACACAATCGTGTATCCTCATCACATTTCAAAAAAAAAGTTTGAAAACATTTATTTGTCAATATTTGGCTTTCTTTCAGTGATCATACATTAACTATTGACAAGGAGACGTTACATGTTGACAGTGTAGACTTAGTTTAAACATACTTTATTTCCCAATAGTACACAGTTTTGTACAATGCAAATAATACACGTATCAATTTACAGAAACAGGATTAGAATGAAAGACGTTGTCTTATGTTGTTCTTCTCCTCGACATGTATGGTTGTCTTCCCTATGACAAAATCAGACAGTATTGCTAGATAACCATTCGGAGGAAAATCAATCACAACAGGACCATGACCGGAAGTGATAGTATATGCTATTTGGTTTGTTGATCGGTATGAGTATATAGTGCCCGCCAGGGAAGGGTGATATTACCGTCGACTGCCTCAATTGAGTAAAGATTTCTTTCTTTGTGTGTTTTACATTTATTTATCGTCGCTACCGGTTGTCCATATGAACGACGCCTCCTGAAGAGATTAGTCATTTTAGATTGTTGGAGGATAGTGCAAGGATACAGACAGAGACCCATTTCAGAGTTATTTGGTTTGTTGACCGGTTATATGAGTAGTAGTGCCCGCCAGGGAGGGGTGGTATTACCATCGACTGTCTCAAATTGAGTAAATAATTCTTTCGCTGCCTCACGATTCTTAAAATAAAACCGGAAGTTGCGGACACGGTTTGCTGGTGCGCAATGCATCTGTAATAGACGCTGTAATATATATGGAGGTAAATGTTGACATTTTACACCATTTAAATGTGTTGAATTGCTTAACACACACGGTTAACTAACGACGAAATACGATATGAAACATTTACGGAGGCCAAATATGGACGAGCCGGTGTCAATGTAAAAATCACCCATTCGTGAATTTAATCCGAATGAACCTCTGATGATATTTGGACTCTCTAGAACCCTCTTAGACATTCTGATGTTTGATAGTCTGTCTCCAGGCACAAGTCAACATTGTCAAATGCTATTCCGTTAATCCGCTATTCATTAGTTTACACACAGTTATGTTAGCTCGATTGCGAAACAAGTTCTTACAACTTATATTAATCACTCTCGAAACCTCATTGGTGATGGAATCCATCGCTACGAGGGAGAGAGAAGAGGTAATGTGGAATTTAAATGCATTGCCTAAGGGCACAATCGTAACGGCTCCAGCGGTGCTCGAACTCCGACCCGCACACACACGCACGCACGCACGCACGCACGCACGCACGCACGCACGCACGCACGCACGCACGCACGCACGCACGCACGCACGCACGCACGCACGCACGCACGCACGCACGCACGCACGCACGCACGCACGCACGCACGCACGCACGCACGCACGCACGCACGCACGCACGCACGCACGCACCGCACGCACGCACGGCACCGCAACGGCACGCCCACGCACGCACGCACGCACGCACGCACGCACGGCGCACACGCACACGACGCACACGCACCGCACAGCAGGAGAATGTTAATAGTATCTCAAAAAGTGGAAAACGTATAACTGGTATTCTGTGAACAATGGTTTTCTGTATGCATCGATTACATTAGTAAGTGTTTGCTTATACAAGTTCAGTATACATGTATAATATAAACATAGTTCACGTCATCATTGACCATGTGATTACGATTTAGCAGGATTGTTGTAATGGCTGTTTATTGATCGTGTATTAATTATTTACTGTAGCCTGATTTCTGATCGATAAAACATAAGACTTGATGGTAGATGGTAATACATAAGACGTGATGGTAAAACATAAGACGTGATGGTAAAACATAAGACGTGATGGTAAAACTTAAGACGTGATGGTAAAACTTAAGACGTGATGGTAAAACTTAAGACGTGATGGTAAAACATAAGACGTGATGGTAAAACTTAAGACGTGATGGTAAAACTTAAGACGTGATGGTAAAACTTAAGACGTGATGGTAAAACATAAGACGTGATGGTAAAACTTAAGACGTGATGGTAAAACTTAAGACGTGATGGTAAAACTTAAGACGTGATGGTAAAACATAAGACGTGATGGTAAAACTTAAGACGTGATGGTAAAACTTAAGACGTGATGGTAAAACTTAAGACGTGATGGTAAAACATAAGACGTGATGGTAAAACTTAAGACGTGATGGTAAAACTTAAGACGTGATGGTAAAACTTAAGACGTGATGGTAAAACATAAGACGTGATGGTAAAACTTAAGACGTGATGGTAAAACTTAAGACGTGATGGTAAAACTTAAGACGTGATGGTAAAACATAAGACGTGATGGTAAAACTTAAGACGTGATGGTAAAACTTAAGACGTGATGGTAAAACATAAGACGTGATGGTAAAACATAAAATGTGATGGTAAAACATAAGAAAGTAAAACGCATTGGTTTCTTAAGCCTGATCTATACAGGTGTGCAAGGCAGTGATGATCTAATGTTTGCTTTGGGGGAGTTTAAAGTCGTGTCAACAGCTTAGGTGACGTCTGTGTCTGTATCATTGCACTATCCTCCAACAATCTAAAATGGCTAATCTCTTCAGGAGGCGTCGCTCATATTGGCAACCGGTAGCGACGATAAATAAACGTGAACCCCACCCCCAGATGGCGACACTCCAGTTATTGGCGGTGCATCTCCTAGCAGTATTGCCGACACGGTTGTACCCAGGTATAATCACCGAAATTCTGCAAATCAGCTGGATAGCTTCTTCGCATATAATGACTCTAGGGAGTTCTCTTCAGGTGCGAAAGGCCCCGCTGGAGCCGTTACGAGTGTACCCTTAGGCAAGGCATTTAACTTCCACGTTTCCTCTTCTCTCTCTCTCTCTCTCTCTCTCTCTCTCGTGGCGATGGATTCCATCAAGAATGAGGTCTCGAGAGTGATTAATACAAGTTGTAAGAACTTGTTTCGCAATCGAGCTAAAATAAATGTGTATAATAATATAAATTGTAAGAACTTGTTTCGCAATCGAGCTAAAATAAATTTGTATAAACTACATATAATGACTGGATATGAAGCCAACGACCGTAAGCACTCTGCAAAATTACTACAGCCCGTGTATCTGGACATTTATATTGTAGTAATATACTATAATTGTATTTCAACTCTCCGGGCATGCATTATAGATGCTAAGCTCATTGTACATACTCCAGTGTGATCGATGACAATGCAATAATCAATCACTCAAGCATGATCGATGACATTGGATAAATCAATGACCGTATTGTACCTTATATCTGAAACGTTGAATGGAAACAATAACAAGACAGAAACTCCATCAACATAAACAATAGTACTGACGGCTATAGCCACCTACATGTACTTGTTCACTTCCAGTAACTAGTATGCGTGCTTTTTGCATCAACTTTTAATTAAGCTGGCAAATATAAATTACATGGGCGAACAACTCAGTTATTCTAAGCAATAAGTTGTTTTTGCCTTGTTTGGGTGAAACATATTATTTTAATAAATATAATAATAATAATAATGATGATAATAATAATAACAATAATAATAATAATAATATTTATTAAAATAATATGTTTAACACAAACAAGGCAAAAGCAACTTATTACTTAGAATAACTGAGTTGTTCGCCCATTATTATTATTATTATTAATATTATGCATTATTATTATTATTATTATTCATAATAATAATAATTATTATTATTCATTATTATTATTCATTATTATTATTATGCATTATTCATTATTATTATTATGCATTATGTATTATTCATTATTCATTATTATTATTATTATTGTTATTGTGTACATGATAAGATTGGACAGAAAGCTAATTAGCTTATGGGTGTCCTTCTTTGCCTTGGTTTTGGGTTTAAGTATCACAACCAGCTACGGTCATATGACGACTCTCCAGCTATTATTGGTGGAGGAAGACCTCTATCTCCCATCCGAGCAGTGCTTGAGGCACTGCATAGCACCATGTAGAACCACCGACCTTATGTAAGCCAGCTGGGTAGCTGCCTCGGAAAGAATGCCGACACCATGGGATTCGAACTTATACAGCGATAAGGGGAACGTGATTTGAAGTCAAAGATTTTAACCACTCGATCGCGGAGGTCCAGCCATCTGAAATAACATTATTTCTACAGTTCGTCCTTCTGAAGAAAACGTGTGTAATTTATGAATGAATGCATTCTGGCAAAAAGAAACTAGCATACAGTAATATGATTAATTAATAACCAAAGTCCGCCTCTGTGTACGAGTGATTCATGTCGCTGACTTGTATACCACTGTAGCCTATCACCACTGATGGTCACGGGTTCGAGACCCGCTCCTCAGGCCGTGTCTCATTTATATGAAAATGTTGGCAGTTTCTTACGGGGGTTGGTGCACACAGTACTGGTTAACCGCTGGAGTCTACCCAGGAAAGGTTAGGCAAAACTGCCCGCCGCTCAAATGGGCAACCGGTAGCGACGATAAATAAACTTAAATTAAAAAAAGGAATAACCAATGAAAGGAAACACGCAGTCAGTGGTAATAGCGAGCTCTAACAATGGTAATAGCGAGCTCTAACAATGGTAATAACGAGCTCTAACAATGGTAATAGTGAGCTCTAACAATGGTAATAGCGAGCTCTAACAATGGTAATAGCGAGCTCAAACAATGGTAATAGCGAGCTCTAACAATGGTAATAGCGAGCTCTAACAATGGTAATAGCGAGCTCTAACAAAGGTAATAGTGAGCTCTAACAATGGTAATAACGAGCTCTAACAATGGTAATAGCGAGCTCTAACAATGGTAATAGCGAGCTCAAACAATGGTAATAGCGAGCTCTAACAATGGTAATAGCGAGCTCTAACAATGGTAATAACGAGCTCTAACAATGGTAATAGCGAGCTCTAACAATGGTAATAACGAGCTCTAACAATGGTAATAGTGAGCTCTAACAATGGTAATAGCGAGCTCTAACAAAGGTAATAGTGAGCTCTAACAATGGTAATAACGAGCTCTAAGCGAGCGGGCATGTACACGATTCGTTTTTAAAAGTATAATGAAAACATTCCTTACAATGTATAAACTTGCGTGATCGATTGGAGGCCATGAGCACGCTGTTGAGGCTTTCCCTTTAATGTTGAAATATTATGATTTTCAACATGTAGTTAAATTCAATGCTTGGTTAACCAACCACTAAAAATGCATTTTGCTTGTTACAATATGTTATGTTATATTTCGGGTTTTACGCCTGCATCAGCACCATTTCGGGCTATATCGCCGGCGGGCAGTTTACCTAACAATACCTTTCCTGGGCAGGCTCCAGCGGTTAACCAGTACTTGGGTGCACCAACCTCCGTAAGAAACCTTAACCACTCGACCACGAAGGCGGACTGCTTGTTACAAATAATATGATTATTAAGATATCAACATTTTTCTAAACAGTTTTGTATGTGCTGTTTCACATAGGAATACAGTTTTGTATTTGCTGTTTGACCTAGGAATACAGTTTTGTATCGACTGTTTCACCTAGGAATACAGTTTTGTATCGGCTGTTTGACCTAGGAATACAGTTTTGTATTTGCTGTTTGACCTAGGAATACAGTTTTGTATCTGCTGTTTCACCTAGGAATACAGTTTTGTATCTGCTGTTTCACCTAGGAATACAGTTTTGTATCGGCTGTTTGGCCTAGGAATACAGTTTTGTATTTGCTGTTTGACCTAGGAATACAGTTTTGTATCTGCTGTTTCACCTAGGAATACAGTTTTGTATCGGCTGTTTGACCTAGGAATACAGTTTTGTATTTGTTGTTTGACCTAGGAATACAGTTTTGTATCGGCTGTTTGACCTAGGAATACAGTTTTGTATCGGCTGTTTGACCTAGGAATACAGTTTTGTATCTGCTGTTTGACCTAGGAATACAGTTTTGTATTTGCTGTTTGACCTAGGAATACAGTTTTGTATCGGCTGATTGACCTAGGAATACAGTTTTGTATCGGCTGTTTCACCTAGGAATACAGTTTTGTATCGGCTGTTTCACCTAGGAATACAGTTTTTTATCGGCCATTTGACCTAGGAATACAGTTTTGTATTTGCTGCTTGACCTAGGAATACAGTTTTGTATCGGCTGTTTCACCTAGGAATACAGTTTTGTATCGGCTGTTTCACCTAGGAATACAGTTTTGTATCGGCTGTTTCACCTAGGAATACAGTTTTGTATCGGCTGTTTGACCTAGGAATACAGTTTTGTATCGGCTGTTTGACCTAGGAATACAGTTTTGTATCGGCTGTTTCACCTAGGAATACAGTTTTGTATCGGCTGTTTGACCTAGGAATACAGTTTTGTATCGGCTGTTTGACCTAGGAATACAGTTTTGTATCGGCTGTTTGACCTAGGAATACAGTTTTGTATCGGCTGTTTCACCTAGGAATACAGTTTTGTATCGGCTGTTTGGCCCAAGCTATTGTACTTGGCATTTATCATGTCGTGTTTGTAAATCACAGCTTAATACTGGATAAGAAATGAAGTAACAGCTAGGGTGTACCCTGCCCGAAACTTGAACACATGGCCGCATAGCTTGCAAGCTTGATGCGCTTCCACCGGGCTGCACAGCCCAGCAAGCACCGCACATGGATTTATATACATTTGTTTTAGCTGCATTTGGGCAACCTTTTTAAAATGTTACTTTAACGGCCCTCGTTCCTCATCATCATGAGACCCATACCACATTGGAGAGGGAAGATAAAACATGGGAGAGGGAAGATAAAACATGGGAGAGGGACGATAAAACATGGAGTTAAGTGTGTTGAACTCCCCGACTACAAGGTGGAAACCGTATCCCCATCCCCCGACTACAAGGTGGAAATCGTATCCCCATCCCCCGACTACAAGGTGGAAATCGTATCCCCATCCCCCGGCTCCGAGGTGGAAACCGTATCCCATCCCCCGGCTCCGAGATGGAAACGGTATCCCCATACCCCGGCTCCGAGGTGGAAACGGTATCCCCATACCCCGGCTCCGAGGTGGAAACGGTATCCCCACCCCCGGCTCCGAGATGGAAACGGTATCCCCATACCCCGGCTCCGAGGTGGAAACGGTATCCCCATCCCCCGACTACAAGGTGGAAACCGTATCCACATCCCCCGACTACAAGATGGAAACCGTATCCTCATCCCCGACTACAAGGTGGAAACTGTATCCACATCCCCGACTACAAGGTGGAAACCGTATCCTCATCCCGACTACAAGGTGGAAACCGTATCCACATCCCCCGACTACAAGGTGGAAACCGTATCCCCATCCCCCGACTACAATGTGGAAACCGTATCACCATCCCCGACTACAAGGTGGAAACCGTATCCCCATCCCCGACTACAAGGTGGAAACCGTATCCTCATCCCCGACTACAAGGTGGAAACCGTATCCCCATCCCCCGACTACAATGTGGAAACCGTATCCCCATCCCCGACTACAAGGTGGAAACCGTATCCTCATCCCCCGACTACAAGGTGGAAACCGTATCCTCATCCCCGACTACAAGGTGGAAACCGTATCCCCACCCCCCGACTACAAGGTGGAAACCGTATCCCTATCCCCCGACTACAAGGTGGAAACCGTATCCCCATCCCCCGACTACAAGGTGGAAACCGTATCCCCATCCCCATACTACAAGGTGGAAACCGTATCCCCATCCCCCGACTACAAAGTGGAAACTGTATCCCCATCCCCAACACGTTCGGGAAGAAACAAACTTCAATCAGTTTCGGAGCCTGGTCGGTGCCTGGAGGGGAGATAGCTGCCACTGCTCCTTCTGTATTGATAATGGTTAGTTTTATCTTTGTTGTTTTAAGTTGCTTGTATAGCTTCATGTCACAATGTCTTATATAATATGCTGCATGTATTATAATTTTAATTCCTGGTTTGCATATGTATGGCATAGATGCTCTGACAATATATGATTCATGCTATACCTCAACTACTAGTTATATACAAGATACAAGATACAAGAAGCTTTATTTAACGTCGGATTACATTTACAAATAACATTAGCTAATAAGCTATTTTTCCGACAAACATATATTATAATCAAAACATAAGAAAAAACAGCAAGAAATAAAAGTTGGTTTAAACATGAATACAACACAGGACATAGCATAATTAAAACATGTTAAAGCGAGCACCTAAAAGACAAAAATAAAATTAATACATTGTGTTAATAGTTTTAACAATTTAAGGATAACATACAGCTTAATATACAAGCAACTATATAATATAGATAAATCTTAAGAATTCAAATAGAAATACACTATTGATTGATACACTGTGTTGTAGTTGCTGATCTTGGCCCGTGGCCTAAAAACTGCAATAAGAACAAAAAATGTTAAGACACTGACAGTCAAAAATGTACACTACTGTGAAATTAAGATATGTTTTAAAAAAACAGTTTCCCCCAAATCAGATTTGGAAAGGAACTGATCAGCAATTACCTCACAGGTATCTTAAAACAAAATACATAAAATGCAGTTAAAGCAACTATTGGTGGCATGCAAATTTATAGAACACTAAAACTAAGTTACAACAATCAAATTACTGTTTATGTTTTTATGCTTTGATTTATAGTTATATTTGCTACCCCTTGTAAACTGGAGCATGCTTGCCTTGCGCTAAGTTATAATCTAATTTACAAGTTATTTATTAATCATTTGAGTTTAAAATGCTAGACATCTCAAATACTTTCTTCATTTCAGGTATATATACATTTGTTAAACTTATACTATATGTTTATCATGTCGGTTAATAGCTATGCATAGCTAATGTTCATTGTTTAATCATGCCGACTCAAAATTAATTTTGTATCTTGTATCTTGTATCTTGGTTCTTTTACGTACACGGTGTAAAGCACCGACACGAGACCTCGGTTTAACGTCCCATCTGAAAGACTGTTAATTTTATTAGGGTCAGACGGGGGATCGAACCTGCGATCCCTGGATTACCAGTCCGCATGTATATGCATGTATATCCCTACATATATACGAATCATAATTAGACACGCTTCAGTGATTTGTATGACAATCAGTGATAGAGCGCTGGACTTGGAATCCATGGCTTCCTGGTTCGATTATTTGTAGTGTCATTGAGCAAGACACCTCACACAACTTGCTTGGTACTCGTTATCCACTTACGGCAGCATAGTCCAGTAGTTATCATGTTGGACTGCGAACTGATCGCAGGTTCGATTCCCAGTCTGACCATAATAATATTTAACAGTCGTTCAGCTGGGACTTTAGTCCGAGGTATAGTGTCAGTGCTTTACATCGTGCACTTAAAAGAACCAGAGGAGACTCTGCAATAGGTATGTATATCATTGCACTATGCTAATCTAAAGTAACTAATCCCTTCAGGAGGTATCGCTCAAACAGGCAACCGGTAGCGACGATAAACAAACGCAAAACACACACCACTTCGGCGAAGTATGTCCAAAAAAACCATGTTGTGGTCATCGCGAGACGTTTGACAAAAATGAAACATACATCATGCACACATAAATACATACATGCAATTGATTCGGTCAGCTAACTTAATAAACCTGTGGAGAAGAACATGTTTAGGTCCTCATAGGGGGTTTGACAAAAATGGAAATTAGAAACAGACAATAATTGTATTAACACCCTTACCGACAGTGACACGGAGTAAATCACACAACATACTGTTGCTATGTTAATATAACCAGTGATATTCCCAATATGTTTACGATATGTAAATAATTTAAATATAAACCTACCATATTAGCAATCCACTTTGGTATGTATTACAACCAGAACTATGTATAACCTTAAAACAGGTAAATCCACTCTGTAGACAGTATGCTGTTCTCTTGTCCTCGCTTATTCTAACTAGCCTATGGCTATTTATGATCAGATATATCCTTAATTCCACGTTCATGACACATTGCCCAAACATAAATTGTTCTATAATATCTAAATCTATTATATTTGGTAACGGGTGCATGGTTTCACACAATTCTGACTGAACATACCGCGACATATCTGATTTTAAGGTATTTATTTACTGTCAAGTCGTACAGAATAACGAGTGTGACCACGTTGATCAAATGTTTTATTTGCAGCTACTGTCTAACTACGTGTTTAGGTGTTCAATAACAATTACGCATTGGTCCGCCTCCGTGGTCGAGTGGTTAAGGTCGCTGACTTGTATACCACTGTAACATATCAGCACTGATGGTCAGTGGTTGAGCCCCGCTCAGGCCGTGTCTCATTTATATGAAAAAGTTGGCAGTTTCTTACGGAGGTTGGTGCACCCAAGTACTGGTTAACCGCTGGAGCCTGCCCAGGAAAGGTGTTGTTAGGTAAACTGCCCGCCGACGATATAGCCCAAAATGGTGCTGATGCAGGCGTAAAACCCGAAATATAAATATAACATAAAACAATTAAGCATATCCACCAGGTTCATTGCCCTACAGTTACGAGATACCGGAAGTTTTATTTATTTATCTACATATATCATTAACTAGATCTATTAAAATGAAATTCAATTATTAACTCAGCGCCTAATAAATTCAGAGCATGTGTAAACAACGTAGAGCTGATCAGGATCTATGTTGTTTGCTATTCGGACAGTGCTTCAGTTCCACTGTTTCTTTAATGTCAAACCCTTTGCGGGGACCTAGACATGTTTTCCTTGGCAAGCTTAGCCGACCTAAGTGGTTAACCAGTACTAAGCAATGTGTGTGAGGTGCCTTGCTCAATGACACTACATACGTGGACTGACCGAGTATCGAACCCGGGACCGTTCGATTCCAAATACGACGCTCTACCACTGGACCACGGACGCCACGTGAAAGAGTTAAATAAGCTATATTCCAATAAAACTAAACACAAGTAACACAGCTAAGAAAGTTAACCCATTCAACACAAAGTAACTGACATGGACTGGTCCATGATACTTTTAGACCAATACATTAATAACAGAATTACATTTGGATCAGTTCATTTATCAAAATGGGTAAACATTTTTCTAAAAATAGTTATATTACTTGAAAAAAGTGCAGATCCTGATGAGACGGCTCGTCACGAGCCGGCTCATCTGGATCTACACTTTTTTGTAAGCCAATTTAGAGGTCTGTGGTGTTGAAAGGGTTAAACACGAAAGCAACTAAAACACAACAGTATGTATAGGATATAAGCCGAAAACGATCCAATATGTAAAATATTGGACTGTGTGAGGCACGTTGCGCCGAGGACAATGCCAATAGCTAGTTTAGATATTGGATCCAGGCTTATATCTAACTTAAAACACACACTTAAATAATAAGATCCTACTAACTAAAATTGCTAATTTCGTACATGTACGGCGCATAGGATATAATATAATACTCTTGTCTTTTGACAGCAGTCCAATATTTAAACTAATGGACTGAAAGTACAAACTATGACGTCACGACAGTGTTTTAATGTACGTTATACTGCCGAACAATCTATTCTAATTATGACTGACAGGTCCATTTGGGGTGGGGGGGGGGGGCACTCAATCCTGAACTACCCATCCAGAAAGAGAGACAATGTGAAATGAAGAGCCTTGCCCACGAGCTTAATCGTGGCTACAGCTGAACTCGAACTCCGGACCGTACGCACCTGGAGCGAACGCACTAAACAACTGCGCTATCACGACTTCCAAGTCAAGTCAGATATCTTTTATTCTCGCAGTTCATGACATACATGAATAAATGCGGTTTTACAATCAATACAATACACGAGGTTCATAATATTACTAACAAAATTAATTATACATATATAACATGAACCTTTGCATGACTATGGTTCCGTGTAGAATAGCAACTTAACATGGTCGGAGCGTCACCATTTTACGCTACGTTATAATGTGTGTACCATTCTATCATACATAATATACCTGTTCTATTTCTAAACGAACTAAAGTATAAGTAAAATTTACATTGCCACATTCTGCGTATTAACTGAGAAAAATTACACTTTTTTTTATTATTTAAGTTTATTTAACGTCGCTACCGGTTTCCCATTTGAGCGACGGGCAGTTTACCTAACAACACCTTTCCTGGGCAGGCTCCAGCGGTTAACCAGTACTTGGTGCACCAACCTCCGTACGAAACTGTCAACTTTTTCATATAAATGAGACAAGGTCTGAGCGGGGCTCGAACCCGTGACCATCAGTGATGATAGGTTATTTTGTTTTTTACCTTTGCACATATATTATAGACAGGTATTTCCTATATTCTTAGTATATACATTTGATAAATTTACATAGTTTTATAAATTCACCTTTATTATTCGTATTCATTACACACGTGTAATACTGTCCAATTTAAATAACACAAACAATAAGACAATCATTATATTAATACACAGAGCAATAGTTCAATTTAAGAAATTAAAGCCCCAGTCCCATCGAGATACGGTATAGGTACGGCAGGGAACGGTTGATCACGGTTGATCGCACTAGAACGCGCTCTACCGTATGTCAAACGGATAGAAAAATGGTGTTTTCGATGGGACTGCAATGAAATTTAGCAGTTCATGGCGGTTGACACCGACAGAAATACGGTACATACCGGTACATACCGGTTAACATAAGGTAGAGTTGCGGTTGAAAAGGGTAGAGATACGGTAGAGATAGGTTAATGTCCGGTTGGTATCCAGTTTAGTTACGGTACACAGCGGTAGATTTACGGTTGACAGCGGTTGCTATACGGTAGACATGCGGTACACCCCGGTAGACATGCACTAGTCCGCGGTTGACAGAGGTAGATATACGGTTGATGGCGGCTGACATGCGCGGTTCAGAGCGGTAGACATACGGTAGACATACGGTATGACCGGTAGACCGCGGTAGAATGGTGACCTATTATATAAGAAATCGCTTTTCTGGATCTCCATCATTCCAGATACAGAGCTCCGACAGTTCACATCGCTATAAAGTATAAGAAGAAGCCAAGATGCCGCCAAGAAAGACAGCTGCCAAGAAGAAGATGGTGGTCAAGGTCGCCAGGAAGAAGGTTCGAGAAGAAAAAGAAGTGTCGGAAGATGACGAGTCCTACCATTCTGAAGCAGAAGAACCAGTGAGGTCTCCATCCCCACCTCCTAGTTCAGAAGACGAAGCCACGTCCCGAAACCAATCGACCGAGAGGGTCTCTGAGAAGAAGGCGTCCGAGAAGGCAGAGTCGTCACAGAAGAAGGCATTCGAGAAGGAAGAGTCGTCACAATCATCCCAGAAGCCGAAGCGGAAACGAAACTTTGGCATCATTCTGACGGGTGAACAAGAGGTTGAGATGGGAGAGTGGCTGCGATCGCATCCCATGTTGTACATCCGTACAATGTCCTCCTTCAAAGATGCGGCGAAGAAGAAGACGCTGTGGAAAGAGACGGCCGAGGAGTTGGACGTTGAATCGGGAGAAATGCTGGAGACATGGTACAAAAGCATCCGCACCAGAATCAGCAAGATGATGAAAGATAAATCTGGTTCGGGAGTTATACACAGAACTGACAGAGACAAGTTCATACAAACTAACTTTGGGTTCCTGCAGGTCTACATTGTCCGAAAAGAAGGTCGTACAGCCGTCCAGCTGAAGATGAAGTCAGCACCAGCACCAGAGCTCTCCGGATCTGAGATGGATGTCGAGGAGGTCGTGGAAGAAAGATCGGAAGAAGAAGACGAAGCAGAAGCTGACGTTCCACCTCTGCATCGGA
Source organism: Archivesica marissinica (assembly GCA_014843695.1). Lineage (NCBI taxonomy): Eukaryota > Metazoa > Mollusca > Bivalvia > Venerida > Vesicomyidae > Archivesica > Archivesica marissinica. The sequence goes on from CM026393.1 coordinate 26,989,818, forward strand.
AGGTGAAGAAGGGAGGAAGAGGAGTTGTGAAGGGCAGGAGCAAGAGGCCGATAGATGACGGTAGCGATGACGAGGAAATGACGGGTTGCTGCAACAACTGTCACAGCAGCAGAAGACAGCCGCTCAAATCCAGGGACGTATTGAGGGTTTACTTACACGAGATCAGCAATCGTCTGCCTCAGCCTGGGGAACGTGGATGGGGACATTGGCACAGCAAATAGACATCCGATTACACCCTACCCTCTATCACCAGGCAACAGAGATGATGATCTCCTTCCTAGAGGCCGGCTCTAAATTGCCTCCACATGTCCCCGGTCAAGCCCTGGAGATAACTCAGCAAACCACTCAACAGCTCTCTCAACAGCTCCCTCAACAGCCCCCACAAGATGGTCAACAGCTGCCTCAACAGAGTCCCCAGCTGCCTCAAGATGGTAAACAGTCTACCTTTCAACCGTTGGTGATCCAGGACGTTCGCTACCAACATAGGCAAGAAGCTCCAACTCAATGCCAGTGGAACACGCCCGGACCAGCTGCAGGGCAACCAGAAGCGTCTCGTCCATCCAGCACGCCGAACATGTCACTGGGATCCTTCGGCAACATATCCGGTACTATCGGAAACATCTCTGGTGGGACTCTGACTGACATGCTTCTGAACAATCCGACGCTGTGAAGACAAGAAAAGAAGACAAAGGTTCTTTTAAGAACCCACATCCCTCCCCTTGTTATGTGTTTATGTTTATTTTATGATATTCAAGTTGTCATTAAAGAAAAGAATAAAAAAGAATAAAAAAAAGATAAAAAAAAAGTGTATAAAAAAGGGTTCCCGTTGGAACGTCCCCTTACGGACGGATCTGTAGTCCAGTGGTAACACGCTGGACTGGTAATCCAGGGATCGCAGGTTCGATCCCCCGTCTGACCCTAATAAAATTAACAGTCTTTCAGATGGGACGTTAAACCGAGGTCTCGTGTCGGTGCTTTACACCGTGCACGTAAAAGAACCAGAGGAAACTCTGGAATGGGTCTCTGTCTGTATCACTGCACTATCCTCCAAAATCTAAAATGACTAATATCTTCAGGAGGCGTCGCTCATATGGGCAGCCGGTAGCGACGATAAATAAACGTAAAACACACAACGTCCCCTTCACATGAAAGAAAAGAAGGGGAAAAAATATATAAAAACAAAAAGACAAAAAACAATGTTTATTAAGTGTTCCCGTGTTCCCGTTCCGTTGGAACGTCCCCTTCACCTGAAAGAAAAGTTCAACAGTGGTGTTTAGACAATCGTATGATTCTCAATACTTCTAAGACCAAAATCATGTATATTTCCTCTAAATCAAAAGCTCATAGTATCAGTGAGTCTGTTCTTGAAGTGAAAGTAAACAGCACCGTCATACATCCGAGTTCTGCTGAACGACTACTCGGAGTTATGATTGACAACACACTATCCTGGGATAAGCATACTGACAATGTTCTCAAAAAATGTAACTCTTATTTATATTTATTGTCTCGTATAAAAAGGTATCTCTCTATTCCCAATCGCAACCTCTTCTACAATGCTTACATATTGCCTCACTTAGACTTTTGTTGTGTGATTTGGGGTAACTGCAACTCATCTTTAGAAGATAAAATAGTTCGGTTACAAAAGAGAGCAGCTAGACTAATTCTAGATCAGGACTTTGACACTCCATCGCAATTATTATTCTCCCAACTAAAATGGATGACCTTTCCAGAACGAGTCATATATCAGAAGGCTATACAAATGTATAAAACATTACATGGAGCTGCTCCAGACTATTTAAAATCATCCTTCACTTTTACTTCTGATATACATCCTAGAATTCTTAGATCAACCTCAGAATATCAATTATACACACCAAGACCAAATTGTGAATTATTTCGTAATACATTTGAATTTTCAGGATCATCTATTTGGAATTCATTGCCTCACTCAGTTCAAAATGCTCCAACCATCCAACAGTTCAAAATTCTCTACTTAAGGTGGAACTATAACAATTCAAACTAATCGCGTACTTCTACTGTTATTATAAATGTGTATTGCGATTGCTATATTTATTAGAATCGTAAATATTGCTGCTGTCTTTAAGTTGATTTCATACATATTTTGAAGATACCACTACAAGTCAAATCTGCATATTGTTAGATAGATCTAGTATCATTAATTGTCTCATTCCTATTTTCTACTCTGCTAGCCAATTCCATATATCATCATATTCCATTACATATTAAATATAGTTTCTCTATTTTTCAGCTTTTACATTACTATATTATTCCAATGTGCAGTTCTCACTTATAGTGCTATCTTTTGATTGCATTGATTGTATATATGTTATATGTTGAGGGCCTCATGGTATATTAACTTTTGTTAAATGAGTACTCTCGTTAAATAAAGTCTTTATTATTATTATTATTATTATTATTATTATTATTATTATAAGTATTCCCGTTGGAACGTCCCCTTCACACGACAAAAAAGAACATATATAACAACAACATTACAAGCAGCAATGTTCAGCAACGTCCCATTCACCTGAAAGAAAAGAATAATGTATAATTACACAATTGAATAAACATATAATGACAATATTAACTTGTATAAAAGTTGTTTTTTATGGGTTTTTTTATGAGGTTTTTGGGGGGGGGGGTTAATTGTCTTTTCTTCAGATCATGGCACTGATCCACCGTTGTAGTTGTAGTTCCAACGGGAACTGTTTGAAAAAATGTTGGGGGGATTTTGTTCTTTTTGTAGGTCATTGTTTGTATAAAACCTTCAGATCATGTCATTCTGCCATGGCACTGATCCAGCGTCGGAGTTGTAGTAGGCGCACAGATAATCCCGTTGCAGCTTCGCTCCTTGTGTTGCAGTGTTGGTGGCGAAATCTGACACTCCATCTGTGAGAGGTGGATCGTTGCGCCAAGACCCTGGGATAACATTGTGATCATCATCTTCCTGGTCCTCAACTGCTGCCTCCCTCATTGAGTTCGTCCGGAGCATATTGTGTATAATCACACACGTCAGCGCGATGGTCGCAACATTTTTCGGTTTCTGCTGCATCGTAGTCAAGAGGCAGCGGAAGCGATGTGCCATAATGCCGAATGCATTCTCGACAATACGTCGGGCCCTGGAGAGTCTGTAGTTGAAGATTCTTTGGTCCCGGCTCATATTCTTCAAGGAAAAGGGCTTCATCATCCATCTCTTCAGTGCGAAGGCGTCGTCCCCTATGATGAAGTATGGCATCTCCTTGTCATCATTTGGAAGTGGTTCCGGAGGTGGGAAGTTGAGAGATTCTGTTTCGATAGCTTCCTTCAGCTGTCCACAGTTGAACACTTGTGCATCTCCAGCGCAACCGTTACTCCCGACATCAACCCATATGAACCTGTAGTAGCATCCACAAGAGCCATCAGGATCACGGAATGGAAACCCTTGTAGTTGTAGTACAGTGAACCCCCTCCTGATGGACATCTTGATGTGTTTGCCGTCCAACGCTCCCAGACAGTGATGGAAATTCCATCTGTTGGAGAACACCTTGCTGACTTCCATCCACTGCTCCGTCGTAGTAGGGCATGGTACCATCTCCTCAGCATATTCAGCGATGATGGCTTCACAGACCTGGATTATCACTTTAGATATTGTGTTGTGAGCAACTCGGAAGCCATACATGAGTGAGTGATAGCTATCGCCAGATGCCAGGTAGCGCAAAGTTATCGCCAACTTGATACCAGCAGACAGAGGTTTTCGATAGTTATTGGCAGTTTTCATGATACGACCCGTGATACGATCCAGTATTTCAGAGAACGTATCGTAATCCATGCGAAGGAAATTACGAAATGCCTTGGTATCTTCTCTGTTCAGCTCGTTCATGAGTTTAGTATATTGGCCCAGCCTCTGTCTTCTTAGCAGCCATTTTCGCACCCACATACGTCTTCTCTTCTTTCTTCTATTCTCTTCTGCTCGTCTTCTCTTCTGTTCTGCCGTTTCCTTTGCCTTCTGTCTTTGCTTCATTCGTTTCATCTTGATTTTAGACATCAGTTGTGCGTTCTGGCTCATCACCTCGGTCATCTGGATCTGCATCAGCATCAGTTCCCGTTGCCTCGCCACCGTCATCTTCAAATCCGCCATGCTTCACGCTCAGCAGTCGAAGCAGTAATGATTAGAAATGCAAAATGCACCTTATCAATACCTTGTCAATACCGTATCTTAACCGGGAATACCGTAAATCAACCGTGTCCAACCGTATCTCTAACACGTTCAACCGTATATCTGCCTTGCTCTTACGGATCTTACCGCGCTCAACCATATCTATACCGTCATCTTAACATATCTCTACCGTATCGGTACCGCGGTCTGCCGCTTACAAGCATGGTGTACCGTGTCTTTCACTATATACATTCAAACCCTCAAACCCCATATATACATTCAAACCCTCAAACCCCATATATACATTCAAACCCCATATATACATTCAAACCCCATATATACATCCAAACCCTCAAACCCCATATATACATTCAAACCCTCAAACCCATATATACATTCAAACCCTCAAACCCCATATATACATTCAAACCCCATATATACATTCAAACCCCATATATACATTCAAACCCTCAAACCCCATATATACATTCAAACCCTCAAACCCCATATATACATTCAAACCCTCAAACCTCATATATACATTCAAACCCCATGTATACATTCAACCCCATATATACATTCAAACCCCATATATACATTCAAACCCTCAAACCCCATGTATACATTCAAACCCCATATATACATTCAAACCCCATATATACATTCAAACCCCATGTATACATTCAAACCCCATATATACATTCAAACCCTCAACCCCATATATACATTCAAACCCTCAAACCCATATATACATTCAAACCCATATATACATTCAAACCCTCAAACCCATATATACATTCAAACCCCATATATACATTCAAACCCCATATATACATCCAAACCCTCAAACCCCATATATACATTCAAACCCTCAAACCCCATATATACATTCAAACCCCATATATACATTCAAACCCTCAAACCCCATATATATACATTCAAACCCCATATATACATTCAACCCCCATATATACATTCAAACCCTCAAACCCCATATATACATTCAAACCCATATATACATTCAAACCCCATATATACATTCAAACCCCATGTATACATTCAAACCCCATATATACATTCAAACCCCATATATACATTCAACCCCCATATATACATTCAAACCCCATATATACATTCAAACCCTATATACATTCAACCCCCTATATACATTCAACCCCATATATACATTCAAACCCCATATATACATTCAACCCCATATATACATTCAACCCCATATACATTCAACCCCCATATATACATTCAACCCCCATATCATTCAACCCCATATATACATTCAAACCCCATATATACATTCAACCCCCATATATACATTCAAACCCCATATATACATTCAAACCCCATATATACATTCAACCCCCATATATACATTCAAACCCCATATATACATTCAAACCCCATATATACATTCAAACCCCATATATACATTCAAACCCCATATATACATTCAAACCCCATATATACATTCAAACCCTCAAACCCCATATATACATTCAAACCCCATATATACATTCAAACCCTCAAACCCCATGTATACATTCAAACCCCATATATACATTCAAACCCCATATATACATTCAAACCCCGTATATACATTCAACCCCCATATATACATTCAAACCCTCAAACCCCATATATACATTCAAACCCCATATATACATTCAACCCCCATATATACATTCAAACCCCATATATACATTCAAACCCCAATATATACATTCAAACCCCATATATACATTCAAACCCCAAACCCCATATATACATTCAACCCCCATATATACATTCAAACCCCATATATACATTCAACCCCCATATATACATTCAAACCCCATATATACATTCAAACCCCATGTATACATTCAAACCCTCAAACCCCATATATACATTCAAACCCCATATATACATTCAAACCCCATGTATACATTCAAACCCCATATATACATTCAAACCCCATATATACATTCAAACCCCATGTATACATTCAAACCCCATATATACATTCAAACCCCATGTATACATTCAAACCCCATATATACATTCAAACCCTCAAACCCCATGTATACATTCAAACCCCATGTGTACATGTAATTAGTTAATCAGGCCAGTCATTTGCGTATAATTTGCTTTAAATAATTCATGCAATCAGCAATCTTATGTCCTAAATCACACAAGAAATCAATAGATCATTACCATCATTCCTTACATTGCTATTATACTGTTATATTTCATGCTTCTCTGTAAACTGTGTATATATGTGATGTTATAAGCATCTGCTGATGTTTAATGCAATAAATATTGTATTGTATTATACTAGATATTGTGTCAGGTGTGGTTGGAGGGGCTTTTGTCTAGCCTTGGATTATCACTGCGGATATTTTGTCCACCTGGTTGGATGGGTGGGGTGTCTCTGTTGCCCCCGTGTCCATTCAGTATAAGATTTGGTACGATACATTGCACTTCCTCGTGCATCTGCATGCACTTAATGGTTGCAAGAATACTCGCTGCGGGGGACAGACACACTGACCAAACGTTGCAGTGATTTCAGTATAGATGATGGACATAATTCAGGTGTTTGACCAAATTGTAAAGGTCCCGAGATACACCGACAATTGAAGTGATTTGATAGCATACATGCTATTCAGAAACATTGCATGAACGTATAATTCCGTAACAACAGACAGAATATAATACCTGAATGTTTTAGCACATTGTTGGCCGGTCGACACATGACGTCAATTGTTCCAAAGGACATGTTGGTTAAAGATTTGTCCACGACCATGCCCTGATACGAACACAAGGGCCAAGTGGCACGGGGTCGCTCATCTCACAAATATTACCTCATCAGGTTATTTCACCGGTTCAGCTATTATGAGTAACAGAGATGGCAAGGAAACATTCCCGTCAATTTATTAAAAAATAAAAATTGAAGTCAGCCGTTTCAGATAAGATGTGTTTTAGTATGCGTTGCTATGCTGCAGCCGCCGTGTTACTAGGGCGACGCCTACAGCACTGTGTATGTGGATTCTTGTATGAAGGATATTGAAAATGTTGCCGTTTCAGATTTCTGGCCACGGGGTTATAAAACTTTTCTCCTATCTCAAACTCAGTCTCAAGCTTCTGATTGGTTCAGCTGGCAGTAAAACTCGGAATCAACCAATCGAATCATTGGAGCTTGAGTCCAAGTAAAGTGTTATAACCTCGGGCACAGATGCGTTTCTATTCTGCAGCCGCCGGCTACAGCACTATGTATGTGGATTCTTGTATGAAGGATATTGAAAATGTTGCAATGTGCAGAAGTATCCTGGTTTCCTTTAGTTTACATGCTTCATATACTCGTATATCACACCTACACGGGACCTCGGTTCATAGTACCGGCCGATGAATCAATGCACACATGAATAAATAACAACAGACATGTTGATACTTTACCTGGATTTTATTAATTCCAACAGTATGGCATGACAAAATAACAAGGAGAAAAGAAGTACAAAAGACAGGTTACGCAGAAAATTCAAATAATATAACGGAATATATAGGACAAAGTGCACAAACAATACACTTCATTTCATCAGGGGGAAACATAGGTTTTATGCAAAGCACAGGTACTTATACCAGTGTGGTTGTTCACTCTGATAACACATTGGTGACTAACACAACGGGTGTATTGTTGGTGTGGAGTTGGGTTTTACAGCATGTCGACACATTTCAGGAAATATCAAACACGGCTGATGTCGAGGTGGATTTTACAGGCAACACAGTTGATGTATTGTTGGTGTTTAGGTGGGTTTACAGCATTACATTTCAGGATATATCAAACACGGTTGATGTATTGTTGGTGTATAGGTGGGTTTTACAGTATGTCGACACATTTCAGGATACATGTATATCAAACACGGTTGATGTATTGATGTGGACTAACTTGTTGAGTTGGGTTTTACAGCATGTCGACACATTTCAGGATATATCAAACACAGCTGATGTATTGATGTGGACTAACTTGTTGAGTTGGGTTTTACAGTATGTCGACACATTTCAGCATTGGCACAACACTATTGATGTTTGCTGTTGTTAAGCTAGGTTTAACTGTGCAACAACATGTCTGGTTATACAGCATATACAGCATCCAAATACAATTAGTTTCAGTTTTGCATTTAACCCTTTCAACACCACAGACCTCTAAATAGGTTTACAAAAAGTGTAGATCCAGATGAGCCGGCTCGTGACGAGCCGTCTCATCAGGATCTGCACTTTTTGCCAGTGATATGACTATTTTTAGACATAATTACCCATTTTGATAAATGAACTTGTCCAAATGTGATTTTCTGATTCATTTATTGGTTTATGAATATCGTGGACCAGTCCATGTGAGTTACTTGGTGTTGAATGGGTTAATAAATGACATCAAGTGATATAGGCATTTGTTGGATGCACATAAACTGCAAGCGCTGATACACAATTAGTTGCTTGTTACGGGAATACAAAAATCATGGAGTATGATTATATTTCAGAACCATGCACAACGTAGGCCTCCACGATTTCTTCTTATTCTATCGAAATATATAAACCATAGAGGGTGATAATATCGTATCTTGAGAAATTTTGGCTTGTGAAAATGATATTTTACGGTGCGCGGTATACACCAGAACCAAGTTTTTCACTGAGTTTCGTGCCAAAAAGTGGGTACGCATTATACATGATAGCGCGTTATACATCGATAATTACGGTACAAACATGCAAGGCAGTATCACACTTCAGTACAACACGAAGTTGTCTCGGAATCACATGTGAGCAGACCAAATTCATGCCAGTGTTACACAGCTACAACAACCGATGGCAGTTAGTGTCTTGTACTCTCAACCGTCACACACTGGGATCCGGGGTGTAGAATGTGCACATGCATACAGGTTTACATACAAATCTACACATGAACGATTTTTTAAGAAACATACAATTTTAGGTCTTCATCAGAAGTACACACAATGCCCTTTTTCGTTTATACAAAGTTTCAAATAATCTTCAAATTAAATTTAAGAACAAAGACTGTGTTAAAATATTTCCAACACATTATTAACTAACAATGTATAATATTATGTATGTATATTATATTTCCAAAGGCAAAGGTTATTGCCCATTTTGCAAACATATTCTCATTAACCCATTTGATTCTGGATACCGTTCAAACAGTATTTGCAAAGAACATAGAACCAGATCAGCTTCCATGGAACGTGCCGTCTGATCAGGCTCTATGCTGTTTACTATTCAAATGATCTTGTTAAGACACTTGGCTATGTAGCAAACAACATAGATCCTGATCAGCATGCAGCGTCACGCTGCGGCTGATCTGGATCTATGTTGTTTGCAAAAGCCTTTACATGTATCCAGAATGAAATGGGTTAACTAACAACCTTTCACTGACTCACACTTAGCATACAAATACTTGAATTTCACAAAAACAGTATTTCAATTTATATTTCACGAATTTGCTGTTTTGTACAAATTTCTTGCTTGGCAAAATCATGAACTTGCAGCATCCCGTTAACACAATTAGTGCTTTATGATTAATTTCTTTCATTAGTGCAAAACATTACAAACAACTAACAATTTGCAGTATATAATACATACATTACAAACAACTAACAATTAGCCAGTTCTATGTACAATGATAGTGTCTGAAACGGGACTTGATCCGACTACCGGAGAATTCGAAATAACCGGAGAATGCGACACAACCGGAGAATTTGACATAACGGATGTAGACGGTATAATGAAACCTTCTGACAAACATTTTACACGATATTCTCCATAGGAGGTATCACTCTCAGCCTTCTCAATTTTGTCTAGCAAGCTTGCAGGATTTTGTCTAGCGAGCTTGCAGGATTTTGTCTAGCGAGCTTGTAGGATTTTGTCTAGCGAGCTTGCGGGATTTTGTCTAGCGAGCTTGCGGGATTTTGTCTAGCGAGCTTGCAGGATTTTGTCTAGCGAGCTTGCGGGATTTTGTCTAGCGAGCTTGTAGGATTTTGTCTAGCGAGCTTGCGGGATTTTGTCTAGCGAGCTTGTATGATTTTGTCTAGCGAGCTTGTAGGACTTTGTCTAGCGAGCTTGCGGTATTTTGTCTAGCGAGCTTGCGGGATTTTGTCTAGCGAGCTTGCAGGATTTTGTCTAGCGAGCTTGCGGGATTTTGTCTAGCGAGCTTGCGGGATTTTGTCTAGCGAGCTTGCAGGATTTTGTCTAGCGAGCTTGCAGGATTTTGTCTAGCGAGCTTGCGGGATACAAAATCTTACCATAGCCGAGTGATAAAAAATGTTGCTCTACATCTCCACAACGAGGGTCGATTTAATAAAATGGAATATATGTATTTAAAATTGCCGATAGAGACACCACACAGATTTGCCACGCTCAAAGAATAATATTTTAATAAATGTAAATCCACAAATCTTTGGACCATTTTCTTCGACTGGAAATTGCCTATATCATAGATCTAAGCTGGTATTTGACAAAAGGTTCAATGACATGGGAAATTGGGCAACGACAGAAGAGGTACAGGGTCATGGCTGCACAGTAAGTCAATGCACTCCAATTTAGTGGTGTATAACCGTATGCAGGTATACAAACGGAACATAAAAAATTTGTGAGAATAAACAGATATATACTAATGTTCATTGACAATTGCAAGATAAATAGATGTACATGCGTAGCCTGTACCACAAGAAACTATACACATGAACTGAGACAATGTATAACACGTCTGATCGGTGTGCACAATTGCTAGATAAATAGATGTACATACGTAGCCTGTACCCCAAGAAACTATACACATGAACTGAGACAATGTATAACATGTCTGATCGGCCTGCAATCAATTATCTAATCATACTCATAATAAAGACTTGTATGTTATATTTCGGGTTTTATGCCTGCATCAACACCATTTATGGGCTATATCGCCGGCGGACAGTTTACTTAACAACACCTTTCCTGGGCAGGCTCCAGCGGTTAACCAGTACTTGGGTGCACCAGCCTCCGTAAGAAACTGCCAACTTCTTCATATAAATGAGACACGGTCTGAGCGGGGCTCGAACCCGTGACCATCAGTGATGATAGGTTACAGTGGTATACAAGTCATCGACCGTAACCACTCGACCACGGAGGCGGACAATAAAGACTTGTATCACGACTGCTGCAACAACAGAAATGCAGAAAAAAGTGTTTACACCGATACAGACGGAAGATATGGTAATGTTGCACCCTTGTCTTGCTTGCTACGATAATATGCAGAAAAAAGTGTTTACACCGATACAGACAGAAGATAGGGTAATGTTGCACCCTTGTCTTGCTTGCTACGATAATATGCAGAAAAAAGTGTTTACACCGATACAGACGGAAGATAGGGTAATGTTGCACCCTTGTCTTGCTTGCTACGATAATAACAAGGAATGCGGTATAAAATAAACTATACAGTGAGACAATGAATAACATGCATAACAAACTAACAGACAACTATCATAAACATGTGGTAGCAGAAAGCTTCATGTTTGTGTGAGATGCTAACAAGAACACAAGGCATTCGTTTACAACCAATAATCTGAACACAAGACGTTGATTTGAGTAGTGACAAGACACATGTCCGATACAATGTCCCACAAACGCAGGAACACCAAACAGGCATACTATTTTATACAGCAGATTTCACATGACCGCGAGATTAATATTTTATATGAAATGCAATGTATTGAGTGTGAACTCTATCCAGGCAGTAGAAACTGTACATACTTGGAAGAAGAATGAGCATGACATGATCATAAAGTGAATAAACATACAAGCATGTGATACATTAGGTTTACGTTAAACCCTCGGAGCATATAATCGGCATATTTCAACAGCTAAAAGAATCGCAGGAAAAAATCCATAAATGCAATGCTCGACTTGTAATTAATGGAATTGCACAGTCAAGTTAAACTTGTAATTATATATATGAATCTTACAGAATTGCATTTCACACACATATCGAGGATATGCAATTACTAATTTATGTCATGTATTAAAAGGTCGGAACACAATAAACACCATTAATTATGCAATTTAACAAAACAAATAAGCACATATTTTTCCTCATAATTTATTCAGGCTAGAAAATCATTGTGCGAGTGTCTGCTATTAGCGTAGTGGGTAACATGCTTGCTGCTCATCAAAGCAACCAGGGTTTGATCTTGAAGCTTAAATACGTGTAAACTTAGAGCTCATCGACCTGAATGGTTGAATACATTATCGGCAACAGAAATCACAGTAAGCACTGACAACGGTAAATACACGTACCATCACACAATCACACGCCGTCAATGCACACATAGCATAGTATACACGTGACGTACCATCACACAATCACACGCCTTCAATGCACACATAGCATAGTATACACGTGACGTACCATCACACAATCACACGCCTTCAATGCACACATAGCATAGTATACACATGACGTACCATCACACAATCACACGCCGTCAATGCACACATAGCATAGTATACACGTGACGTACCATCACACAATCACACGCCGTCAATGCAAACATAGCATAGTATACACGTGACGTACCATCACACAATCACACGCCGTCAATGCAAACATAGCATAGTATACACATGACGTACCATCACACAATCACACGCCGTCAATGCACACATAGCATAGTATACACATGACGTACCATCACACGCCGTCAATGCACACATAGCATAGTATACACGTGACGTACCATCACACGCCGTCAATGCACACATAGCATAGTATACACGTGACGTACCATCACACGCCGTCAATGCACACATAGCATAGTATACACGTGACGTACCATCACACAATCACATGCCGTCAATGCAAACATAACATAGTATACACATGACATACCATCACACAATCACACGCCGTCAATGCACGCATAGCATGGTATACACGTGACGTACCATCACACAATCACATGCCGTCAATGCACACATAGCATAGTATACACGTGACGTACCATCACACGCCGTCAATGCACACATAGCATAGTATACACGTGACGTACCATCACACGCCGTCAATGCACACATAGCATAGTATACACATGACGTACCATCACACAATCACATTCCGTCAATGCAAACATAACATAGTATACACATGACGTACCATCACACAATCACACGCCGTCAATGCAAACATAACATAGCATACACATGACGTACCATCACACAATCACAAGCCGTCAATGTACACATAGCATAGTATACACGTGACGTACCATCACACAATCACACGCCGTCAATGCACACATAGCATAGTATACACATGACGTACCATCCCACAATCACACGCCTTCAATGCACACATATCATAGTATACACGTGACATACCATCACACATTCACACGCAGTCAATCTAAAAATAACATTGTATACTGAACGTGCACGCTGGCCTTCAAAGTAAAACGTATGGCAGTGAAAATCAAAACAAGTGGACAATAGATGAATTGAATACAAATATGCAATATTGTATATATATGCAATATTGTAATATATGTAACTACTAATACTGTATATATATGCAATATTGTAATAATGTAACTACTAATACTGTATATATATGCAATATTGTAATATATGTAACTACTAATACTGTATATATATGCAATATTGTAATACATGTAACTACTAATACTGTATATATATGCAATATTGTAATATATGTAGCTACTAATACTGTATATATATGCAATATTGTAATACATGTAACTACTAATACTGTATATATATGCAATATATGTAACTACTAATACTGTATATATATGCAATATATGTAACTACTAATACTGTATATATATGCAATATTGTAATATATGTAACTACTAATACTGTATATATATGCAATATTGTAATACATGTAACTACTAATACTGTATATATATGCAATATTGTAATATATGTAGCTACTAATACTGTATATATATGCAATATTGTAATACATGTAACTACTAATACTGTATATATATGCAATATTGTAATATATGTAACTACTAATACTGTATATATATGCAATATATGTAACTACTAATACTGTATATATATGCAATATTGTAATATATGTAACTACTAATACTGTATATATATGCAATATATGTAACTACTAATACTGTATATATATGCAATATATGTAACTACTAATACTGTATATATATATGCAATATTGTAATATATGTAACTACTAATACTGTATATATATGCAATATTGTAATATATGTAGCTACTAATACTGTATATATATGCAATATATGTAATATACTACTAATACTGTATATATATGCAATATTGTAATATATGTAACTACTAATACTGTATATATATGCAATATTGTAATATATGTAACTACTAATACTGTATATATATGCAATATTGTAATATATGTAACTACTAATACTGTATATATATGCAATATTGTAATACATGTAACTACTAATACTGTATATATATGCAATATTGTAATATATGTAACTACTAATACTGTATATATATGCAATATATGCAACTACTAATACTGTATATATATGCAATATATGTAACTATTAATACTGTATATTTGGAAATATTTGTTTGTCATTAAAAAAAAAAAAATTCTTACTACCGGAATTTCTCTGTTTTTTTAAACTGCGTCTTATACTCCAGTGCGACCTATACTCAAACATTTACGGTATATTGTTTACTTCACTATTTTTTGTGTCTTCTGAAAACGTTGCAAGATATAAAAGTGTAGCTAAACTACTTATAAACTGGATACGATTAGTAACATTGTACGCTCGACACTAAGCAAATGGTAGCCTGGCTTTCCAGTATACTCATTTTTAAACTGTTTACTAACTACAAATCAACAACAACCCCAATTAAATTCAATGCAGTGTATTGCGTTAAAATGGTGCTACATATATTATATTTTACAGAGCAAAATATATATAACAAAACGGTCGACGGTCGACGGTCTCGGTATACAGTGATGATTCCTCATCTTTTCACAGCAAAGTTGCCACAGAACCGGAGGCCGGGCCAGGTACAAGCATCCTTTATAAAGCTTTAGAGTCAAGTCGGAAAACTCGCGCGGAGGAAATTTGAAGCGATTGTCTCAGAAATACTGCTACAACGAAGCACTTGAGCAAGGGGGATAACCTCTGGAATAACATACAAACGGTATATAACAACGTTATATAACATGGTTGTTTCTATAAACCACAACTTGGTGGAAATGTTAGGCACAATTATTTCCAAACTTGCAGTACTTACATAATATTCATAAGTTAAAATATCTGTAAATAGGTTACTTTGTAACATGAATTTAAATATTATTTCTTCACAACCAGTGCTGCATATACATCAATTGTGTGAGATATTAACAAATGGCTATCTGTACATACAGCGTACACATGGCTATCTGTACATACAGCATAAACATGGCTATCTGTACGTACAGCGTAAACATGGCTATCTGTACGTACAGCGTAAACATGGCTATCTGTACATACAGCGTAAACATAGCTATCTGTATGTACAGCGTAAACATGGCTATCTGTACATACAGCGTAAACATGGCTATCTATACATATAGCGTAAACATAGCATGCATATAAGTTATTTATAAATACAGCCCAAAACATAGCATGTAAACAGGCTATTTATACATACAGCATAATCCTATCAAGTTAACAGGCTATCCGTACACTCGGTGTCATGAAGGCCATAACAAAGCATGCATACAGAGTGGAACACTTGCAAACATCAGAACATCTCCCACAAACAATGCTGGTTATATGCTCATCTTGATGGGGTTACACCAGCCAGGCCAACTTCAAGTACTATCTAATGTAGGAAGAACCGAGATACCCATCAGAAACATGCTTTCCGGGGTGAACCAACAACCTTCTACAAACCGACAGGATAATCCCCCAATGTAACAATCTGACTCCAGCACGAGTCAACCCCACAACATTGAAGAGCACTTGATTTGTTTTTGAAATTTAAAGTCGCACCAACAGCTTAGGTCATATGGCGACGCTCCAGCTAATCTTGGTGGCGGAAGACCCCAGGTGCCCCTGCAGAGAGAACCATCAACCTTCCACAAGCCAGCTGGATAGTCCCCACAATCTGACTCCAGGAGTCAAACCGACAATAATGATGGGCATTTGTTTGTCAGCCAACAATGTCAAGCACTGGACCATCTGAGTTGGAAGGTGTCCCACTCTATTGTACGTAGAACATACCTCTAACAAAATACAACATCAAACATAGCAATAGTGGTTAAGTTAAAGCATCTTTTGAAATTCATCCTTCATTACAGTCAATTACACACGCTTCAACATTGTCCATAGAAGGTACTATTGCATACACGTACAACGGGAACTAACAAAACAATAATTACAAACGAGAAATAACATAGAAACCCTGTGAAATTAACAAACACTGTCGTAATACTGTTTAAATCTATAGACGTTTATTGTTCAGTATATCTACAAGAGAAAACTGTGAAACACAAACTGTTGGTGATTTACTGGTCGAAAGTGTTCTGTATTATAGTGTTCTGTATTATAGTGTTCTGTATCATAGTGTTCTGTATCATAGTGTTCTGTATCATAGTGTTCTGTATCATAGTGTTCTGTATCATAGTGTTCTGTATCAGTGTTCTGTATCAGTGTGTTCTGTATCATAGTGTTCTGTATCATAGTGTTCTGTATCATAGTGTTCTGTATCATAGTGTTCTGTATCATAGTGTTCTGTATCATAGTGTTCTGTATCATAGTGTTCTGTATCATAGTGTTCTGTATCGTAGTGTTCTGTATCATAGTGTTCTGTATCATAGTGTTCTGTATCATAGTGTTCTATATCATAGTGATTATAGTGTTCTGTATCATAGTGTTCTGTATCAGTGTTCTGTATCATAGTGTTCTGTATCATAGTGTTCTGTATCATAGTGTTCTGTATCAGTGTTCTGTATCAGTGTTCTGTATTATAGTGTTCTGTATCATAGTGTTCTGTATCATAGTGTTCTGTATCATAGTGTTCTGTATCATAGTGTTCTGTATTATAGTGTTCTGTATTATGTATCTCCGAATGTAGACCACCCATCTATAAATACTATCTCCGAATGTAGACCACCCATCTATAAATACTATCTCCGAATGTAGACCACCCATCTATATACACTATCTCCGAATGTAGACCACCCATCTATATACACTATCTCCGAATGTAGACCACCCATCTATATACACTATCTCCGAATGTAGACCACCCATCTATATACACTATCTCCGAATGTAGACCACCCATCTATATACACTATCTCCGAATGTAGACCACCCATCTATATACACTATCTCCGAATGTAGACCACCCATCAAGAGGGTGAAGATGCTTCTAGATTGCTAACCGCACCGTAGTTGTCCAGTATGGACAATAAGTCATCCAGAATGGACCAAACCCCAGTCCAATCTATACAAGACTGACAAGTTCCTCATCCAGAATGGACCAGACCACCATCCAGAATGGACCAGACCACAATCCAGAATGGACCAGACCACAATCCAGAATGATCCAGACCACAATCCAGAATGGACCAGACCACAATCCAGAATGGACCAGACCACAATCCAGAATGATCCAGACCACAATCCAGAATGGACCAGACCACAATCCAGAATGATCCAGACCACAATCCAGAATGGACCAGACCACAATCCAGAATGGACCAGACCAGACCATAATCCAGAATGGACCAGACAATAATCCAGAATGGACCAGACCATAATCCAGAATGGACCAGACCATAATCCAGAATGGACCAGACCACCATCCAGAATGGACCAGACCACAATCCAGAATGGACCAGACCAGACCATAATCCAGAATGGACCAGACCATAATCCAGAATGGACCAGACCACAATCCAGAATGGACCAGACAATCCAGAATGGACCACAATCCAGAAGGACCAGACATAATCCAGAATGGACCAGACCATAATCCAGAATGGACCAGACCACAATCCAGAATGGACCAGACCATAATCCAGAATGGACCAGACCACAATCCAGAATGGACCAGACCACAATCCAGAATGGACCAGACCAGACCACAATCCAGAATGGACCAGACCACAATCCAGAATAGACCAGACCACAAATCCAGAATGGACCACAATCCAGAATGGACCAGACCACAATCCAGAATGGACCAGACCAGACAACAATCCAGAATGGACCAGACCACAATCCAGAATGGACCAGACCAGACAACAATCCAGAATGGACCAGATCACAATCCAGAATGGACCAGACCAGACAACAATCCAGAATAGACCAGACCACAATCCAGAATGGACCATACCAGACCACAATCCAGAATGGACCAGACCACAATACAGAATGGATTACACTAGAGTTCAGAAAGGACAACATCCAATGCCAGATTTTACAACACCCTATTCCAAACAGACTACACCATAGTTCATAAAGCACTCACTTTGAACATTTCTAAACATTAGAAGAGAGAGAACACGAGTGGCTTGGGTAAAATGGACACTGTGCCCGCCTCATAACGGAGAGGTTTCATGCTCAAGCCACACACAAGCAACAGTGATGGTGTACTAGCCAAACATTTAAATCTACATGGCCTCGCTCTCCTTCATGGCGATGGATCATGAGCGATTAATCTCATGATGTAAGAACTTTGCAATCGACCGAATAGAATTTTGCGTAAATTATGGACAGGACCGAATAGTAAAATGGCACTGGATTATTGGGTCACATCCCTAGCATAAAACACAACTAGAGAATATGTAATCACATTAGAGAAGGTGGACATAACTTTATATTATATAGTGCGTTCACAGAGTGTCATTATATATACTTAAGGACAAAGGTTTTGCACGGGTAATCATATATTTTATTGAAAGATCAACTACTGATTTCATAACACGTGCTAATCCGACGATGACGAAGGATTTCATAAAACCAGTTCAAAGGGCATATCAATTACATGTCCTACAATCGAAACATAATAAAATACTTTCATTTATTGGTTATGGTAAAGAACTATGGGGGTTTGAAAACCCGTGCAAAGCTTTTGTCCGTTAGAATACTTCACTCTGATAGCAAGTGTCTTGGGGTGGGGCTATCACATAGCAAGTGTCTCAAGGGTGGAGCTATCACATCTCCGTATTCTTTTCAGTCCATTTTCTTCATGTGTTTTTTTTTCTCCTCAGGAAAACACTAATTCTATCCTTTTCAATTCCATTGTAGTAGTATCACTCGAAACACTACTAGTACATTTTTCATTACAAAATAAAGCATAACTTATTTATCTGTAACAATGGCGAGGACCGAATCTAATGTTGTGTTATAACTTGTGGTCCAACCCATTTGTGTATGTATACCAGTCGTATACAATAAAATATGATAAACTAATAAAACTGTGTACACAAAAAACTACACATTTACCACCATTTGTTGACTGTTCAGCATGGTAGGTATCAGATTTACACGAACTGCCCTGATGAATGAAACAAGTACAACGTCAAAACTTTAACCCGTAAAATGCTGAATCAATTGCAAGGATTGTGCAAACAACATAGATCCAGATCAGCAGCAACGTAACGCCGCATCTGATCAGGAGCTATGTTGATATGCTATTCAGCCAAGTGTTTTAGCGCCATTATCCGAATAGCAGACGGCACAAAATGTGCCGTGCCGTCCGATATGGCGCTATGCTGTTTGCAAAAGCGAGCTTAGTTGTGATTAGCGGGTTAACTCTTTCAACACCAAGTAACTGACATGGACTGGTCCATGATATTCTTAGACCAATAAATGAATAAGAAAATTACATTCGGACCAGTTCATTTATCAAGATGGGTAATTTTGTCTAAAATTAGTAATACTACTTGCAAAAAGTGCAGATCCTGATGAGACGGCTCGTCACGAGCCGGCTCATCTGGATCTACACTTTTTGTAAGCCTATATAGAGGTCTGTGGTGTTGAAAGGGTTAATGGTGAACATAAACAACAGAGACTCATAATAAGTAATCTATAATTAGCTGCACATACACGGGACGCACCATACCGCGTCACTCAGTACAGTATCCTTGGTACAATGCAAACATGTCGTAAAATTATAAACGTATTAGTGTACAGTGAACATAACATCGACATTTTCTTATAGCAATTCTCGATACTTTGGCATACTCGAGTAGTGCATAGAATGTGTTTTCAGCACTGTGCTTAATCTGTCTAAAGATTCTTAGTATTTGAAGCCGTAAAGCTGCTTAAAATCGTAAAATCTGAAGCTTTTCACTCTTATAGCATTATGACCGATCTATGCACAATCTGCTTGCATAAACTATACACAAAGTCACATTCTATGCAGAGCCTCCGTGCTGTAATGGATACGGTGTCCGCCATGTAACACACAGGTCGTGAGTTCTAGCCCATCATAACAATGGTGGCTAGATACTTGCACAAATCCATATTTTCCTCTTCTCTCTCCATCATGGCGATGGATTCTATCATGAGTAAGGTCTCGAGAGTGATTAATCTAATGTATTTAAAACTTGCTTGGCAACCAGTCTAAACTAAATTGGTATAAACCAGAATTTCAAAGTGTGACAATTTCTATAAGAAAATGTAGGCTTTATTTTCGTTGTAGCCACATCTTATAATTTCAGCACATACGTGTCATAGAATAGTGCACGCTGATGACAGACAGCATGTCCCGTCACATAAACCTGAATTAAATAGATGCCATTTATAATCTGAAATAAACAGGCCTACAACCCAGACCAATATTGTACCGGTAAGTAAAGGGAGGTCACCTGAAACAATGATCTACCACAATAACGCTTATCTTATAAGTCATGGATAACTTGAGGTAAGTCATAACTTGAGTCAAGTCATGGATAACTTCATGCAAATGATGGGTAACTCGAGGCTAGTCATGGATAACTTCATGCAAGTGATGGGTAACTCGAGGCTAGTCATGGATAACTTCATGCAAGTGATGGGTAACTCGAGGCTAGTCATGGATAACTTCATGCAAGTGATGGGTAACTCGAGGCTAGTCATGGATAACTTCATGCAAGTGATGGGTAACTCGAGGCTAGTCATGGATAACTTCATGCAAGTGATGGGTAACTCGAGGCTAGTCATGGATAACTTCATGCAAGTGATGGGTAACTCGAGGCTAGTCATGGATACCGTCCATACTCGCCTATAAGACGGGGATATTTCCCGCTGATTTAAGGCTCAAAGTCAGGGTCCCGTCTTATAAGCTGGTCACAAAACATGACCTAAAAGTGTTCAGTCATTATCAGTTGGTTTGGCATTTTCTAAATGTCAGCCAGCTATATTATATTTGGCCAATTTGATCCATTTTTTCACCGACTTTTTGACGGGTATTAAATGTAATAATAACTGACATTAAATATATACATATTTGTTAATTCATATATTCATGCAATATTAATATTATTTTCATTAAATGAACAAAACACTAAAGTGTATAGTAAATTAATTCGAAATATGTGGAAAAGTTAGCAATGACACCAGTTGGTCACAGTTTTCAAAAAGTCAGTCATACAGAAGTGTTTATCTGGGTTTATTGTTTGGCAACATTAAACTGAGACAAATTAATCTCCGTAAACGCCTTCATAACTTTTCGTGCAAATCACAATAATTTTGTTTTGACCAATTTGATCCCTTTTTATACATTTTATCACCGACTTTGGGTATTAAATGAACACCTTGGTAAATTAAAAACTGCGAAAGAATCTAGCCCAGGACAATTCTTATTTCAATAATTACTATATACCCCCGTTTAAACAAATTATATGCAAAGTATATCTGGGACTCCTTTAAACACCCCCCTTTCTTCATACCTCTTGAAACAGTCCCTATTATCCACTAGTATAGCGTATCCATAGCAACGAACCAACACGTGTGTAGTGT
This sequence comes from Archivesica marissinica, assembly GCA_014843695.1. Lineage (NCBI taxonomy): Eukaryota > Metazoa > Mollusca > Bivalvia > Venerida > Vesicomyidae > Archivesica > Archivesica marissinica. Next base: position 27,012,006 of record CM026393.1, read on the forward strand.
GAGTACCTGGAGAGCAGTTTAACCTTACATCGATTTCCATATATGGACATGGGCTGAAGCAGGGAAAAACTTCAAAGTCATTCACCGATGGGCAATGAGTCATAAAAATGGAAGCGAGGGAACTAATTATCTTTGGTGTAACTTACATATGTCTTTGATCTGTGCCGGCAGCTCTGATACTGTGGGAACTAATGACATTTTGACATGTGCAGGCCATGTAAATTTTAATTTTTTCTGAATTATGTACCAAACCTATACGGAATACAGGTTGAAAATATATTTTCCCTCGCTTTGATAACTCTACCATAACTATAAAATATTTCAATTCGCCGACGTCAGTTTGCAATATTTTTTTTAAAACTCACTGAATATATGTGTCACTTTCAAAAAAAACTACCCGGCGCAGTAACCAAAAGTAATCATATCAATTATCCCGGCTTAACTGGACAAAACATCATATTTTGTTGATAATTTCACAAGTTTGTGTGACATTTCTAATTTTTTTGTTTTTTTAATTTATGTTTATTTACTGTCGCGACCGGATTCCCATTTGAGCGACGGGCAGTTTACCTAACAACACCTGTGTATTGTCCCATGCCACGCATGCATGGGACAATATGCAAATTGGTCGTGTCTAAGGTGATCTTATGCGGGCTAACCGTTTAATGATCGATCTGATTGGCTGTGTCTGTAAGAAAGGTTGTCCTTGTATAATTATGCCGTGGATTAATTTACATATATCGGATTTTTTGAGTAATTAGCAATAAAACATTGTTATTGTTCACAAAAATCTTATGAATCAATTATTGAAAATTTTCTTCAACTGATGTCAATTTTATCAACCCGTCTTATATGCGAGTGCATGCCAAATCCACAGATTTCAGGACCAAAGTAGGGGGGTCGTCTTATAGGCGAGGTCGCCTTATAGTCGAGTATGTACGGTAACTTCATGCAAGTGATGGGTAACTTGAGGCTAGTCATAGATAACTTCATGCAAGTGATGGGTAACTCGAGGCTAGTCATGGATAACGTATGAGCCATTTTTGGTGGAAGAATGTTCTTACTTCTTATCCTAAGCTTAATATATAGTGTCTTGACTTAAAACTATGCAGTTTAGTATTATTATACATCTAGTAACTACTCGACGTAAAATTCCCATAGTGCAACAGTCAATATTATATATTGTTATAACTCGCTCGACTACCCCATGCAAAATTTGCCATACCCGAGCGGGCGACATTTTTCAAGGTCTCGCCTCTGAATAACCTCATTCAGAAGAAAATCATGCTACGCGGACATTACCGTTTAATTTCAATGTGATTTTATTTGTTATGTCGCCATCATCTTTTCATGTAGTCTCGAAGAATGTTTTGTTGAAAAAATTGTTCGGTATAAAACAGGAAAATGTAAATAGACTATCGATAATGATTTGAGGAGTCAACATAATACATTGTTTAGCTGTATCGTTCTTTAACCCATTTCATTCTGGTTACATCTAAAGATTTTTGCAAACAACATAGATCCAGATCAGCCGCAGCGTGACGCTGCGTGCTGATCAGGATCTATGTTGTTTGCTGCATAGCCAATTGTCTTAGCAAGATCATCTGAATAGCAAACAGCATAGAACGTAGACAGAACGTTCCGTGGCGGTTAATCTGGCTGGCTCTATGTTCTTTGCAAATACCGTTTGAACGGTATCCAGAATGAAATGGGTTAAGTAATGTAGGATACAGTAGTATGTATATAAATATTTCATCTCACTTTGTAACGAGTAAATTGTCAGGATTGCCAACAACATAAAGCAAGAACAGGTGATTGTTTGGCATAACAAAATATATATACTATTCACCTACGAGATAATATAGACTGGTCAATATTGACTGCCTTCGGCTTAAAGTCTGAATCAGTAAAAGCTCATTTAGATATTGCTAAAAACAAAGCGCCTCTCTTAATAAGCAGGATTTTACATACACAATAGCTTCTAGATACTTGTTATCTTTTCAAATACTTGTACCTGGGTTCCGCATAATAAAATAAATATTGCATTCCTGAGTGGGCAATATGAAAAATATCACGCCTCTAAACATGAACATTGGCTGATGCCTCGGTTAATATTTATGTTCTTGTGGCGATATTTAAAAATATCACCCCTCTAAACGTGAACATTGGCTGATGCCTCGGTTAATATTTATGTTCTTGTGGCGATATTTAAATATATCACCTCTAAACATGAATATTGGCTGATGCCTCGGTTAATATTTATGTTCTTGTGGCGGTATTTAAATATATCACCTCTAAACATGAATATTGGTTGATGCCTCAGTAAATGTTTATGTTCTTGTGGCGATATTTAAAAATATCACCTCTCGAAACATGAACATTGGTTGATGCCTCAGTAAAAGTTCATGCTGTCGGGGTGATATTTTTCATATTGCCCACTCAGGAATGTAATTTTTATATAATATCTCCCTCCTATCCATTATTCAATAAATACTTGAAACAATAATTATCTATAAAAAGAAATGATCTGTGTACGATAACGGTCATATCTAATAGCACGTCTAGTAACAAATAACATTAATACTACACGTGGAATACCAGGCGAAAACAACACAAGTTGTATGTACCATTGAAAGTAAATATCCATAAAGGGAGGTAATTATCAATCACTAAGTTCACAAATAACAGTGCTGGCAGAACAACAATACATTACCTGCTGTTGGTTTCAGGCATTACTTGCAGACGGATCTGTAGTCCAGTGGTAACACGTTAGGACTGCGAATCCAGGGATTGCACGTTCGATCCCCAGTCTGACCCTAATAAAATTAACAGGCTTTCAGATGGGACTTTAAACGGAGGTCTTGTGTCGGTGCTTTACACCGTGCATGTAAAAGAACCAGAGGAGACTCTGGAATGGGTCTATGTCTGTATCATTGCACTATCCTCCAAAAATCTAAAATGACTAATCTCTTCAGGAGGCGTCGCTCATATGGGCAACCGGTAGCGACGATAAATAAACGTAAAACACACAGGCATTACTTTCTTTAAAAATGATGCCAGGTGTCGACTTTACATTCCGATAGATTTCTGAGAATGCAGAAAATAGCTTTCTTTGGTACGATTGTACATTCCACTTGAATCTATTTGCCCGATATGTCACACATGTTCACGGAACATTTAAATACAATTAAGATTGATCTCAAAACTGAATGATAAAAAATGTCTAATCTCTCTAAGTTGCTAATACCCCACCTACAGATTTCTCCTACACGTAATAAACAGAATATTTTTTACAACATTGCTATCACGCGTAAAAAAAAAGCACATTTTTTTGCGTAATACATAAAACCTCCCCTAGTATTGTATGCATGTAATCCAAGCAAGAGCATGGGAAACCTAGTCCAGAATACACAATTCCCACATCATTTCACTTGCACAGATACAAGATATTACTAATACATTTAAATGAATACAAAATAGATTTTAACAAGGTCCAATATTTACAGTATGTTCAATTTCCTTCATCATTCTCAATTTCTTTAATCATTTAGCTTTGGCAGTACTTCTGCGTTATACATACATCCCATGTCCAAATCCATTATTAGATGGCCACTTGCTAGTCCGAAATACTCTCCACTCCCCTACATGCTAGCTAGACAGCTTCAACTTTTCACAGGTTTCTATATTCACATATAGCTATTCTTGAGCTGCTGCGTCGTCGTCGTGGTTACCAAGGCTATACCCAAACGCGTGTTCAATTTCCTTACACAACTTGAGAACACTTTTTGCTATACAACATCTACATCTTCTACCATAGACAACAATCCTGCCTGCCATGTCACTCGCTCTTTGTTACAGACGAGGATCCTGCCAGACATGCCACCGGCGACACACAAAAGCCTTCGTTACAGACGAGGATCCTGCCAGACATGCCACCGGCGACACAGAAAAGCCTTTGTTACAGACGCGGATCCTGCCAGACATGCCACCGGCGACACACAAAAGCCTTCGTTACAGACGAGGATTCTGCCAGACATGCCACCGGCGACACAAAAGCCTTCGTTACAGACGAGGATTCTGCCAGACGTGCCACCGGCGACACAGAAAAGCCTTTGTTACAGACGAGGATCCTGTCAGACGTGCCACCGGCGACACAGAAAAGCCTTCGTAACATATGAGGATCACGCTTGCTGTGACACTGGCAACAAAGAAAAGCTTCCTTTACAGACGAAGAACACACCTGCCTTGCCGGACAAGACCCTCTGATACAGTGGCACCTGTATAGTATCACAATAACCCAATCAAACAGCCCACATTCTGTACAACTTTTAACCCTCCACTACCTTCTATACATAAACTCCACCTTTTCCGGCAACCATTCCAACTCACACATTTTTCCTCTTGAATCAGCTCTCAAGTTTTGAATATCACAACAGTGTGGAAAGATGGCTTTCAACAACATATTTTGTACAACAAATAGTTCACAATGAGCACGTCTGTCATGAAGGTGTTTGCCAGTCGTGTAGAAATGTGTTGAGAAAGTCAAACGAAGGTCTAGAGGGAGGGTTGGTACTCCAGCACGATAAAATCACATCGTATATTTCTGAGGGACAAGAGTCGGGCCTCGGCATCCTGTAGCCCTGCTGGACGTTCTCAAATGCTTCCTTACTCCCCATACCTGAAACATAGGAAGTTTATTGATGAATATTACATCCAAAATAAATACACGGACATGACACAGATTATATTGTACTGTTATTCAGTAGGCGAGTGTCCAAAATGCATTTATAAACTGAACATATTTCTCTCCTCTCCTCTCCATCACAAGGGAGAGCACAGTGCGGTAATAAATTAACACAGGTACTGTGGTGTTCTAGCAAAAGCTTACGTAATGACACAGAAAAGATTCCCCTAAGTAGAATGGATAAAATTGTGCCATATATATGCTCGGAGAGATCATTGGTTGCAGACATGACATGCAATGCTCGGAGATATCGTTGGTTGCAGACATGACATGCAATGCTCGGAGATATCGTTGGTTGTAGACATGACATGCAATGCTCGGAGAGATCGTTGGTTGCAGACATGACATGCTCGGAGAGATCGTTGGTTGCAGACATGCAATGCTCGGAGAGATCGTTGGTTGCAGACATGACATGCAATGCTAGGAGAGATCGTTGGTTGCAGACATGACATGCAATGCTTGGAGAGATCGTTGGTTGCAGACATGACATGCAATGCTCGGAGAGATCGTTGGTTGCAGACATGACATGCAATGCTCGGAGAGATCGTTGGTTGCAGACATGCAATGCTCGGAGAGATCGTTGGTTGCAGACATGACATGCAATGCTCGGAGAGATCGTTGGTTGCAGACATGACATGCAATGCTTGGAGAGATTGTTGGTTGCAGACATGACATGCAATGCTTGGAGAGATGGTTGGTTGCAGACATGACATGCAATGCTAGGAGAGATCGTTGGTTGCAGACACGACATGCAATGCTCGGAGAGATCGTTGGTTGCAGACATGACATGCAATGCTCGGAGAGATCGTTGGTTGCAGACATGACATGCAATGCTTCGAGAGATCGTTGGTTGCAGACATGACATGCAATTCTCGGAGAGATCGTTGGTTGCAGACATGACATGCAATGCTCGGAGAGATCGTTGGTTGCAGACATGACATGCAATGCTTGGAGAGATCGTTGGTTGCAGACATGACATGCAATGCTAGGAGAGATCGTTGGTTGCAGACATGACATGCAATGCTCGGAGAGATCGTTGGTTGCAGACATGACATGCAATGCTCGGAGAAATCGTTGGTTGCAGACATTACATGCAATGTTCGGAGAGATCGTTGGTTGCAGACATGACATGCAATGCTCGGAGAGATCGTTGGTTGCAGACATGACATGCAATGCTAGGAGAGATGGTTGGTTGCAGACATGACATGCAATGCTTGGAGAGATCATTGGTTGCAGACATGACATGCAATGCTTGGAGAGATCGTTGGTTGCAGACATGACATGCAATGCTCGGGAGAGATCGTTGGTTGCAGACATGACATGCAATGCTAGGAGAGATCGTTGGTTGCAGACATGACATGCAATGCTTGGAGAGATCATTGGTTGCAGACATGGACATGCAATGCTCGGAGAGATCGTTGGTTGTAGACATGCAATGCTCGGAGAGATCGTTGGTTGCAGACACGACATGCAATGCTCGGAGATATCGTTGGTTGTAGACATGACATGCAATGCTCGGAGATATCGTTGGTTGCAGACATGCAATGCTCGGAGATATCGTTCGTTGCAGACATGCATGCTCGGAGAGATCGTTGGTTGCAGACATGACATGCAATGCTCGGAGAGATCGTTGGTTGCAGACATGCAATGCTCGGAGAGATCGTTGGTTGCAGACATGCAATGCTCGGAGAGATCGTTGGTTGCAGACATGCAATGCTCGGAGAGATCGTTGGTTGCAGACATGCAATGCTCGGAGAGATCGTTGGTTGCAGACATGCAATGCTCGGAGATATCGTTGGTTGCAGACATGCAATGCTCGGAGATATCGTTGGTTGCAGACATGCAATGCTTGGAGATATCGTTGGTTGCAGACATGACACCCAATGCTCGGAGAAATCGTTGGTTGGCATCAATGTACTCGCTCGAGCTATAAACTATCAAGTTACACAGTAATACAAAACTCTCTAATTAACTTCAATGTACTGCTGTAAGCAAACACTAGTCTGCTAAAACCAGAGAATGTTTGTCACGAATATATTATAATATATATTGTGGAAGTAAAGAATACAAAACAGATAGCTTCCTCACATGATACGACACCCCCCACCCCACCCCCCAGTGGAATCAAAATTACAACACTGAGGGGCAGCAAGTGGTTGTAGCAGGGTTCCACATTAGGGCACGCATGTCCGATGGATATGTCTAGTAAGAAAGGTCGCCCCACCCCCCAGTGGAATCAAAATTACAGCACTGAGGGGCAGCAAGTGGTTGTAGCAGGGTTCCACATTAGAGCATGCACGTCTGATGGATATGTCTAGTAAGAAAGGTCGATAAATTTGCCAGTAAATCAGATGGTTGCCCGATCGGTCGTGCTGATATTTTGATTAAATTTCAATAATTGCCTACCAATTACAGGTAGATCTAATTTGAATTCATTCGGAAGTCTAAACATTTGCGTCTCTGCAACAAATTTGTCCATACTCATGTGCAGCCATTTTATAAATCTTGGAAATCCTCGATCTATTATTAGACATGACCTAAATAAATTATCTAAATTTCTGAAATGTCATAAAACTGCTGCGCATTTTATTCAAATGTCATAATTATAATATTTGAAACAGAAATATTTTATTTCAGTGGGGTAATTAGACTAACAGGTCGTAACTAGATTGTTGATTTAATCAAAGAAATAATAGATTAATTAAATGGAACTCATTACATATTAAAATTTTATTTGTACAATAATTACAACAAACTAATAAATCTAAACGAATGACCAAATGCATTGACATGTAGCATTATCGTAGTTTAAAAGTATGGTCTAGTTGATCTCAGGTCCTGGTTAATCAGTTTCCAGGGTTACTGGTCCGACTGGTCTAGTAATAAAAAAAAAGTCAAACCCTGTAGTAGCCAAAGATAATAACCATTCGACGCACGAAAAGTATCTGTCAGATGAATTGTCAATGTCGCACACAAGTCAGAGAAGCAACTGTCACATACAAGATTGGCAATCAGGTTATATCTAGATATCCCTAGAGTTTATAATAGCGGGGCTTTCAGTCTTACAGACAATCAACAGTAATTGTATTGTTGTGGTCTCACATGATGCAGTATTCCTGGCTATCTATTACTGCTGTGTTTGTTTTCTATCTATGCTGTATAGAGCCTGGGGCATAATAGTTCTGCTGTAACTAAGATGCAGCTAGCGGCTAATGGTCAACAACTCTAATCGGCTAATGGTCACCAACTCTAGTGGCTAATGGTCACCAACTCTAGCGGTTAATGGTCACCAACTCTATCGGCTAATGGTCACCAACTGTATCGGCTAATGGTCACCACCAACTCTATCGGCTAATGGTCACCAACTGTATCGGCTAATGGTCACCAACTAGATCGGCTACTGGTCACCAACTCTATCGGCTAATGGTCACCAACTGTATCGGCTAATGGTCACCAACTAGATCGGCTAATGGTCACCAACTCTAATCGGCTAATGGTCACCAACTCTAGTGGCTAATGGTCACCAACTCTAGCGGTTAATGGTCACCAACTCTATCGGCTAATGGTCACCAACTGTATCGGCTAATGGTCACCAACTCTAGCGGTTAATGGTCACCAACTCTATCGGCTAATGGTCACCAACTCTATCGGCTAATGGTCACCAACTAGATCGGCTAATGGTCACCAACTCTAGTGGCTAATGGTCACCAACTCTATCGGCTAATGGTCACCAACTCTATCGGCTAATGGTCACCAACTCTATCGGCTAATGGTCACCAACTCTATCGGCTAATGGTCACCAACTCTATCGGCTAATGGTCACCAACTCTATCGGCTAATGGTCACCAACTCTATCGGCTAATGGTCACCAACTCTATCGGCTAATGGTCACCAACTCTATCGGCTAATGGTCACCAACTCTATCGGCTAATGGTCACCAACTCTATCGGCTAATGGTCACCAACTGTATCGGCTAATGGTCACCAACTCTAGCGGTTAATGGTCACCAACTCTATCGGCTAATGGTCACCAACTCTATCGGCTAATGGTCACCAACTAGATCGGCTAATGGTCACCAACTCTAGTGGCTAATGGTCACCAACTCTATCGGCTAATGGTCACCAACTCTATCGGCTAATGGTCACCAACTCTATCGGCTAATGGTCACCAACTCTATCGGCTAATGGTCACCAACTCTATCGGCTAATGGTCACCAACTCTATCGGCTAATGGTCACCAACTCTATCGGCTAATGGTCACCAACTCTATCGGCTAATGGTCACCAACTCTATCGGCTAATGGTCACCAACTCTATCGGCTAATGGTCACCAACTCTATCGGCTAATGGTCACCAACGCTTAAACGTTTCAAAGCTGTGTTACATAACCTAGCAATATAAATAACTTGGACAACTTCCTCGTTTGAACAACTCATGATGGACTGCACAACTCGAACCTGCAGCGTCGTCGGGTGACCGAATGTCAGTACATTTTTCTAAGCAAATTTATCTTAGCCCGATTGCAAAACAAGTTTTTACAACATTAGATCAATTGCTCTCGAGATTTCATTCCTGATGGAACCAAACGCAACTAGCGAGAGAGAAGAGGCAATGTGAATTTAAGTGTCATGCCCAAGGACACACACACACAGTGGTACCGAAGGGGCTCGAACTCACAACATCTTGGATATTGTATTCATTACACAATAATCTGTCTTAACAAGGCTGTCAGGGTATCCCCACACGTATGAAGTATCCGCTTCAGTCAATTTGAATGGGATCAACATTCATTTAACTGAGCTATCTTTAAATACAAAAAGTCATCTGTTAGAACTTTTCCTTCTGTATAAATATTTTAAGTCGCCCTTTGGAATAAGAGGTGTCAGTCCCCTAGAGGTTTAGAAATAGTTAACATGCTCTGAATGGAACTCGAGGATCCCCCCACCCCCCTCTCTTCCAATCCACTTGAAGCTTTAAGCTTTCGATTAAATCCATTTCCATTCTGTATACAATAGATATGTACTGTACATTATGATTGAATAAATATGTTTAAACCAATCCACTTGAAGCTGGAAGTAACTTGGCGACAGTTTATTTGACTTAAAGCAGCAATAACATCCAAGCTTAAATCACGATAGTTTTTGATGGGTTACGTCGCACCAACGACTCTCCAGCTATTATTGGTTACGTCGCACCAACGACTCTCCAGCTATTATGGGTTACGTCGCACCAACGACTCTCCAGCTATTATTGGTTACGTCGCACCAACGACTCTCCAGCTATTATTGGTTACGTCGCACCAACGACTCTCCAGCTATTATGGGTTACGTCGCACCAATGACTCTCCAGCTATTATTGGTTACGTCGCACCAACGACTCTCCAGCTATTATTGGTTACGTCGCATCAACGACTCTCCAGCTATTATTGGTTACGTCGCACCAACGACTCTCCAGCTATTATTGGTTACGTCGCACCAACGACTCTCCAGCTATTATTGGTTACGTCGCACCAACAGCTTAGGTCATATGCCGACTCTCAAGCTATTATTGGCAGAGGAAGACCCCGGATGCCCCTCCAAGCTGTATACGGCACACGGATAGAACCACCAACCTACTGCCAGTCAGCTGGATAACTTCCTCACAGTGGGGATTCAAACCTACAGCAGTGAGGGGCAAGTGATTTGAAGTCTAACGACGGTAACATCTCGCCTCCCCAAGCTAAGTCATATAGCCGCTATTATTGGAGGAGGAAGACCCAGGTGCCCCTCTGAGCAGTATTACAGGCACAGGTAGAACCACCGAACATCCGCAAGCCAGCTGGATAGCTTCATCACTTGAAAGAATTTGACACTCTCGGATTCGAACCTACAGCGGTGAGAGGAAAGCTAGATGACCATAAACTACAAAAGAACATTACACACGAAACTTATGTTATATTTCGGGCTATACGCCTGCATCAGCACCATTTTTGGGCTATATCGCCGGAGGGCAGTTTACCTAACAACACCATTCCTGGGCAGGCTCCAGCGGTTAACCAGTACTTGGGTGCACCAACCTCCGTAAGAAACTGTAAACTTTTTCATATAAATTAAACACGGTCTGAGCGGGGGCTCGAACCCGTGACCATCAGTGATGATAGGTTACAGTGGTATACAAGTCAGCGACCTTAACCACAGAGGCGGACTCAGTGGTATACAAGTCAGCGACCGTAACCACTCGACCACGGAGGCGGACACACACGATACTAATCCACATTCATGTCCATCTAGAGTAGTAAACCTCTTACCTTCATATGGTTCCTTGCCTTGCGAGAACACTTCCATCATTAGAATACCAAACGACCAGATATCTGCCTTTGTGCTGTATTTATTATATAGTAAAACCTCCGGAGCCATCCATTTGATTGCCATTTTTAATCCTGCAACAAGAAAAGTTGCTGTTAACCTTTCCTTCATATACTATTATATCTCCATACAAACGACATTCATTTAGCTATCATGCAGTGGATAGGTAGTCACCATATCTAGCCCACACCCATAGATATTACTGGGACTACATAGAGATTTAGGCTAATATACTATTATATCTCCATACAAACGACATTCATTTAGCTATCATGCAGTGGATAGGTAGTCACCATATCTATCCCACACCCATAGATATTACTGGGACTACATAGAGATTTAGGCTAATATACTATTATATCTCCATACAAACGACAGTCATTTAGCTATCATGCAGTGGATAGGTAGTCACCATATCTAGCCCACACCCATAGATATTACTGGGACTACATAGAGATTTAGGTTAATATACTATTATATCTGCATACAAACGACAGCCATTTAACCCTTTCCTTCATAGAGATTTAGGTTAATATACTATTATATCTCCATACAAACGACAGCCATTTAGCTATCATGCAGTGGATAAGTAGTCGCCATATCTATCCCACCTCCATAGATATTACTGGGACTACATGAGATTCTGGCCTTTATTATGAACATTGGTTTGGCTTATCATTGTCAATGTATGTCGTATTGGTAACGATTGCGAAGCAAGTTTTAACAACTTCTATTAATCACTCTCGTTGGCGTGGATGAAAGCGTATATGTGGTCATTCGTGTGGGAGGAAACCGGAGTACCCGGAGAAAACCCACTTGTCCGATCTGGCGACCACCGTACCATCTCACATACTTCCCGGTCCGATGAAAACATTAAGAACCGGCATCAAAATCTGTTCTACAACATGCAAGTAATGTACAGAAACATTTTGACATTTGTTTGTAAACTTCATTGCCAAATTCATCAACAACTGCATCAATTGGGTCTTTTTCTCCATTTTATTGTAAAAAATAAATTGATAGCAAAAATGCAAATAAATTGAAGGCACAAATGCCTCTGCATTATCACAAACATAATTATTTGGAACGCTCTATCCTTTCAACTTGAAAAAATCATTCTGAAAACGATGTTAGCCAAAGAGTTTTGTGCCCAAACAATTTATGTTACCAAGACATTTTTCATTCATTTCCACTAAATCTCTCAGTTACCTCTACGGAAGTTGAAGTCAGGGTCGTCGGCACATTTTGTCATACCAAACCCTGCCAGCTTCACTTTGTTCTGTTCACCGACTATCACGTTGCGTGCCCCCAGGTTCCGGTGTATGAATTTCTCCTTCTCCATGTAAGCAAGCGCGTCAGCCAGCTGGAATATGTATCCATTTAAATTATCTCTATATTTGTGGGAAGTAAGAATACATTTATGAATTGTACAAGAAAATCAGGGTTCCCTCTGTCTCAATGTTTATCTGCGCCACTTCTGTCGCCAATAGAAAAACACTAGAGCCAATTGTAAAAATGTTGGAGCCAACCAAGAGCCATATAGTTCACAAATAAATATTTGAAGCCATGTATTTGACAAAACATGTGCTAAAAAAAAAAGGAAAAAAAAAAGAAAGAAAAAAGTTGAGCCAAATATTTTCGCCAATTCACAAAATTTAGCACTAATATTTGTTTTTAATCACAATTAGCGGCATTGGCGACAGACAGCGGGAACCCTGGAACAGTAATCAAATATCAGTATGAGCTATGTCTCCCTATAGAGGGGCAAAGAGGGGGAGACATAATTGATTTTTGTAATTTCTGTCCGTCTGTGTGAACATTAGGTGCTAGGGCCTAACCTGAATACAACTGTTGATAGCCCAAAGTCATTTGGGTTATGGGGCTCAGGCTAGACCCAAATTTTTGGGGGAAGTGAGAAAGCGTGCGATTTTGTCATATAATGGTATTATTTCATCAATAACATAAGAGTTAACCCATTCAACACCAAGTAACTGATATGGACTGGTGAATGATATTAACCCATTCAACACCAAGTAACTGACATGGACTGGTGAATGATATTTTCAGACCAATAAATTAATAAGAAAATTACCTTTGGATCAGTTCATTTATCAAAATGGGTAATTTTATCTAAAAATAGTAATAATTATTACTGGCAAAAAAGTGCAGATCCTGATGAGACGGCTCGTCACGAGCCGGCTCATCTGGATCTACACTTTTCATAAGCCTATTTAGAGGCCTGTGGGGTTGAAAGGGTTAATATGCACAATATCACCATTGAATACAATATTTCAATAGAAGTGCTTTACAATGCCCTGTATATCACCAGTCACAGTGTATCATCTTACTGGACAATATTTTGTTGGAAAATTGTAAAATAAAAAAAATTATTAAGGGAGAAGGGGTGCCGTGCCCTGTGGCTAATTTATAGTCTATTTTAGCTTCTAAACCCCCTTCTGGATGAATATATTAGCCCATAAACCAAATGTTGTATGTCCGTCTATCTATCACAAATTTCGTCCTGACAAGATTTTCTAAATGCTTGGTGGGATGTTCAACTAGTATGACAGACATGATGAGTATCAAGCCCAGTTGTGCTCATCATCTTCATGCTCATCATCTTCATGCACTTTTCGCACAGATACGGCTCTTTCCCATGATTTCATTACCCCATTCAGTGTTCCTGCTGTCTGTCGCCACAAAAAACCAATACTGGCACTAAAATTTGTGAATTGGTGAAAATAGTTGGCGTTCTATTTTTTTAAAAATGTTTTGTTGTTTGGTTTTGGCACAACACGTTTTGTCAAATGGCTTCAAATATTTATCTGTAAACTATATGGCTCTTAGTTGGCTCCAGTCTTTTTCAATTAGCGACAGAAGTGGAGAAGTGGTGCAGACAAAATTTGAGACAGATTGAAGCCTGCCATTGATCCATTACAATACTGCTGAGGAGAGACATGCATTTAAAAAAATAATATCACATTATAAATTGATATTGCCATACAATTCACTACCGTAATCTCGCATAGAGAGATGATATCACATGCTTATTTAAGTGGAAATAGAAAACATGACATAGAAAACAGGTTTAAAAAATAGAGGAGTGCCACTCATGATAATGCTTTCAATGTTCATCCAGTGAAATATCATTCAATCAGACACTGAAATGAATACTAGAAACCTGGCTGCTTAATACAGGTTGGCTGCTTAATAGAGGTGACCACTAACACAGGTTTAATTGTATAATAGAGGTGACCACTAACACAGGTTTAACTGTATAATAGAGGTGACCACTAACACAGGTTTAATTGTATAATAGAGGTGACCACTAACACAGGTTTAATTGTATAATAGAGGTGACCACTAACACAGGTTTAATTGTATAATAGATGTGACCACGAACACAGGTTTAATTGTATAATAGAGGTGACCACTAACACAGGTCTAACTGTATAATAGAGGGGACCACTAACACAGGTTGGCTGCTTAATAGAGGTGACCACTAACACAGGTTTAATTGTATAATAGATGTGACCACTAACACAGGTTTAACTGTATAATAGAGGTGACCACTAACACAGGTTTAATTGTATAATAGAGGTGACCACTAACACAGGTTTATTTGTATAATAGAGGTGACCACTAACACAGGTTTAACTGTATAATAGAGGTGACCACTAACACAGGTTTAATTGTATAATAGAGGTGACCACTAACACAGGTTTAACTGTATAATAGAGGTGACCACTAACACAGGTTTAACTGTATAATAGAGGTGACCACTAACACAGGTTTAACTGTATAATAGAGGTGACCACTAACACAGGTTTAACTGTATAATAGAGGTGACCACTAACACAGGTTTAACTGTATAATAGAGGTGACCACTAACACAGGTTTAACTGTATTTTCTATTAGGCTGAAAACGAGTTTTATTATAGAAAATCATGCATCCGTGCGCTAAATTGTGCTAGAACATCCTTGGACCCGAGTGGCCGTCACTAAAGGTTTGAGTTCGTTGAATGGCCGTCACTAAAGGTTTGAGTTTGTTGAATGGCCATCACTAAAGGTTTGAGTTCGTTGAATGGCCGTCACTAAAGGTTTGAGTTCGTTGAATGGCCGTCACTAAAGGTTTGAGTTCGTTGAATGGCCATCACTAAAGGTTTGAGTTCGTTGAATGGCCGTCACTAAAGGTTTGAGTTCGTTGAATGGCCGTCACTAAAGGTTTGAGTTCGTTGAATGGCCGTCACTAAAGGTTTGAGTTCGTTGAATGGCCGTCACTAAAGGTTTGAGTTCGTTGAATGGCCGTCACTAAAGGTTTGAGTTCGTTGAATGGCCGTCACTAAAGGTTTGGTTCGTTGAAGGCCGTCACTAAAGGTTTGAGTTCGTTGAATGGCCGTCACTAAAGGTTTGAGTTCGTTGAATGGCCGTCACTAAAGGTTTGAGTTCGTTGAATGGCCGTCACTAAAGGTTTGAGTTCGTTGAATGGCCGTCACTAAAGGTTTGAGTTCGTTGAATGGCCGTCACTAAAGGTTTGAGTTCGTTGAATGGCCGTCACTAAAGGTTTGAGTTCGTTGAATGCCGTCACTAAAGGTTTGAGTTCGTTGAATGGCCGTCACTAAAGGTTGAGTTCGTTGAATGGCCGTCACTAAAGGTTTGAGTTCGTTGAATGGCCGTCACTAAAGGTTTGAGTTCGTTGAATGGCCGTCACTAAAGGTTTGAGTTCGTTGAATGGCCGTCACTAAAGGTTTGAGTTCGTTGAATGGCCGTCACTAAAGGTTTGAGTTCGTTGAATGGCCGTCACTAAAGGTTTGAGTTCGTTGAATGGCCGACTAGTAACAATAAACGACTAGTAACAATAAACGACTAGGAACAATAAACGACTAGTAACAATAAACGACTAGGAACAATAAACGACTAGTAACAATAAACAATAAACGACTAGGAACAATAAACGACTAGTAACAATAAACGATAAACGACTAGTAACAATAAACAACTAGTAACAATAAACAACTAGTAACAATAAACAACTAGTAACAATAAACGACTAGGAACAATAAACAACTAGGAACAATAAACAACTAGTAACAATAAACAACTAGTAACAATAAACAACTAACAATAAACAACTAGTAACAATAAACAACTAGTAACAATAAACGACTAGGAACAATAAACAACTAGTAACAATAAACAACTAGGAACAATAAACGACTAGGAACAATAAACAATAAACGACTAGTAACAATAAACGACTAGTAACAATAAACAACTAGGAACAATAAACGACTAGGAACAATAAACAATAAACGACTAGGAACAATAAACGACTAGGAACAATAAACAATAAACGACTAGGAACAATAAACGACTAGTAACAATAAACGACTAGGAACAATAAACGACTAGGAACAATAAACAATAAACGACTAGGAACAATAAACGACTAGTAACAATAAACAACTAGGAACAATAAACAACTAGGAACAATAAACAACTAGTAACAATAAACAACTAGTAACAATAAACGACTAGGAACAATAAACAACTAGGAACAATAAACAACTAGTAACAATAAACGACTAGTAACAATAAACGACTAGGAACAATAAACGACTAGTAACAATAAACGACTAGGAACAATAAACGACTAGGAACAATAAACAATAAATGACTAGGAACAATAAACGACTAGTAACAATAAATGACTAGGAACAATAAACAACTAGTAACAATAAACGACTAGGAACAATAAACGACTAGGAACAATAAACGACTAGGAACAATAAACAATAAACGACTAGTAACAATAAACGACTAGTAACAATAAACAACTAGTAACAATAAACGACTAGGAACAATAAATGACTAGTAACAATAAACGACTAGGAACAATAAACAACTAGTAACAATAAATGACTAGGAACAATAAACAACTAGTAACAATAAACGACTAGGAACAATAAACGACTAGGAACAATAAATGACTAGGAACAATAAACGTAAAGCAGTGAGAAATAAAATGTGACTGGAAGCAGAGACGAATGACAAATTTTATTTCACTGATAAATTTTCCTTTATTTCTTTGGCAAGCATAAAGATAAAAACGTCTTCATACCTGCGCACAAATCCACGTCAACTGTGTGAGCTTTAGTGAACTGCCTTTACCTTCCCGCAAGTACAGAGACAATCGTCCATTTGTCAAGTAATCCGTGACTAGATATACGGGCTCTTTAATATTACACACCGCTAATAACTTTACAATGTTTGGGTGATCTAACGTTTTTAGTATTTGTGCTTCATCAAGAAAAGCTGCCATTTTTACAGTGTCCGGACGCTGAATTTTCACTGCCACATCTCGCTGGTGCCATTTACCTAGAAAATAAAACAATTTCACGTCACAGTTTAAACAAGAAAATTCCATGAATTGATATCCCCCATCAAACTGGTTCTGACAGGACAAATTTGCGGATTTTTTTATCAATCAAAGGGCAATAACTCTGGTGTTACCTGGGCAATCCAGACGAAACGTGCACATGCACCACAACACAAAAGTGATGAGTGCTTAATTCAAGTTGCATTCAATTCGGGCCATTGGTTACCGAGAACTGGTCCGGCCAGACAGGCGTATGGCCAATTTTATACAAATTGATTTTAGCCCGATTGCGAAACAAGTTCATACAACTTAATCACTCTCCAGACCTCATTCCTGATAGAATCCGAGGCAATATGGGATTTAAATACCTTGCTTAAGGGCACATTCATAACAGCTCCAGCGGGACTCGAACACCTGGCCTTTCGCACCCGAAGCGGACACACTACCACTGCGCTATCATGACTTCCGACGAATGGCCAATGCCAATACAATTTCCCTCGCCACAGATATAAATATTCCAACGAGTGTTTCTTCCCATGCAATTAGATACACGCAAACAAAACTATGATCGCTGTGCTACGTTGATACATTGTTATATTTTATGTTATATTTTGGGTTTTACGCCTGCATCAGCACCATTTTGGGCTATATCGCCGGCGGGCAGTTTACCTAACAACACCTTTCCTGGGCAGGCTCCAGCGGTTAACCAGTACATGGGTGCACCAACCTCCGTAAGAAACTGCCAACTTTTTCATATAAATGAGACACGGCCTGAGCGGGGCTCGAACCCGTGACCATCAGTGATGATAGGTTACAGTGGAATACAAGTCAGCGGCCTTAACCACTCGACCACGGAGGCGGACCCTCTACGTTGATACAACAAACGTGTAAGCGAGATTGAAGACGAGTTACAGTTAATTCTAGCGATTGTTGCATTAACTTTGCTCAGTGTAAGACAATTTGTTGCATGGCGTTGTAGCATGACCGCATCTCATCCATCAGACAGTGGCATGTTTATATGATGCACATTTATGTTTCAGCCTGGAGGCGTCGCTCATATGGGCAACCGGTAGCGACGGTAAATAAACGCATAACACAAATAAAAAGCCTGATGTTTGGTGTAATGTCATGAATAGCATTCATGTAGTTATGCGTAGGATATCAGCCGAACACAATCCAACGTGTGAGATATTGAACTGTGTGAGGCACATAGCGCCGAAGACAGTACCAATATTTTACATATTTGATCCGTTTGAGGCTTATATCTCACTTAAAATACACACTTATATAACAAGATCCTACTAATTAAAAATTGTTAATTTCGTTCACGTATTTAATATAATACGTTTTGATAGCAGTCCAATATTAATAATAATGGATTACAAGTACAAAGGTATGATGTCACGACAGTGTGTTAACCCTTTCAACCCCACAGGCCTCTAAATAGGCTTATGAAAAGTGTAGATCCAGATGAGCCGGCTCGTGATGAGCCGTCTCATCAGGATCTGCACTTTTTTGCCAGTAATAATTATTACTATTTTTAGATAAAATTACCCATTTTGATAAATGAACTGGTCCAAAGGTAATTTTCTTATTAATTTATTGGTCTGAAAATATCACGCACCAGTCCATGTCAGTTACTTGGGGTTGAATGGGTTAAGGACAGTACAAATGTATGTGTTCATGTAATATACCGGCCATACGCGCATATAACACAGAGTATTTTACCAGCAGATTATGCCCTCAAAGTGGCTTTAAGTGAATTCTTTTTATTGTTTTTAACCCATTCAACACCAAGTAACTCACATGGACTGGTCCATGATATTCATAAACCAATAAATGAATCAGAAAATCACATTTGGACAAGTTCATTTATCAAAATGGGTAATTATGTCTAAAAATAGTCATATCACTGGCAAAAAGTGCAGATCCTGATGAGACGGCTCGTCACGAGCCGGCTCATCTGGATCTACACTTTTTGTAAGCCTATTTAGAGGTCTGTGGTGTTGAAAGGGTTAAAAATGTATTAAATGGTATCCATAATTACTAATTTACGTATTAGAAAAGAAAGCACTCTGACAAAATGACATTGAAAATACAGACGGATCTCTAGTCCAGTGGTAACACGCTGGACTGGTAATCTAGGGATCACAGGTTCGATCCCCCGTCTGACCATAATAAAATTAAAAGTCTTTCAGATGGGACTTTAAACCGAGGTCTCGTGTCGGTGTTTTACACCGTGCACGTAAAAGAAGCAGAGGAGACTCTGGAATGGGTCTCTGTCTGTATCATTGCACTATCGTCCAAAAAATCAAAAATGACTAATCTCTTCAGGAGGCGTCGCTCATATGGGCAACCGGTAGCGACGATAAATAAACGTAAAACACACACACACTGAAAATTTCTTCACTTGCACTGGCCAACCATGCAATTTATACATAGCAGATCTGGTGTACATTTTATCAACCCGTCTTATATACGAGTGCATGCCAAAACCCTCAGATTACACAACAAAAGTAGGGAGGTAGGATCGTCTTATTGGCGAGATAGCCTTATATGTGAGTATGAACAGTTGTATTGTGAACCTGAATAATGTCAGAACGTGACTCATGAAGGTTCTGGTCCATTCCATGTTCATTTAATATTGGAAGCGCTAAATGTACAGGAAAGTTGCACAAATACACACAAGATCAAATGGTAATCAATTTATAAATTGCTCTATTATTGACACAACTTTCATATCTCAAAATAGAACTCTTGTTAAATATCTACTACACGTTTTGTTGTTAGATAAAGAATGTTTTATCAATTTAAATAATTCAATTGTGGATTGAGCAATATTTCTATTCTTTGTCTTGCAAACTGTCTTGCTAGTTCTGTAGCAAAGGTCAAGGTTGACACTAAACGTGCAGGATCAACGGTCATGCTCGACTGTAAGAGTTCAGCTGCAACGATCAATGTTAGTTCTAAGAGTGCAGAGACAAAGGTCAATGTTGACACTAAACGTGCAGGATCAACGGTTCAGCTGCAACGATCAATGTTAGCTCTAAGAGTGCAGAGACAAAGGTCAATGTTGGTCCCAAGAGTAGAGAAGCAAACTACAGTGTCGGCTCTTTAATAGTGTAATGGCAAAGACCAAAGCAGATACAAATGTTAATTGGCTGTAGGAGAGCAGTAGCAGGGCAGGGGTCAAGGTTGACCACAAGAGACCCCAAGATTACTGGTATTTACTGGTGTTAACAAATAATTATTTAATGCAGTTTTTATTCATGAATGAAAGTGAAAACAGACACAATTGGCTGCTGCACACATTACCTAACCAAACATCGGCAAACTGCCCGCTGCCTATTCGTTTTGTCAGTTTAACAGTTTCCTTTGACGTTGTGTAGTCGTCCTCCTTCCCTCTCTCCGACGCCCACGACAGCGACCGTGGCTTCCCACAGATCTGCGACAGCTTACAACATAAACCGTCTGCCGATTCTGTAAATATACATGGTATACAACATAAACCGTCTGCCGATTCTGTAAATATACATGGTATACAACATAAACCGTCTGCCGATTCTGTAAATATACATGATATACAACATAAACCATCTGCCGATTCTGTAAATATACATGGTATACAACATGAACCGTCTGCCGATTCTGTAAATATACATGGTATACAACATAAACCGTCTGCCGATTCTGTAAATATACATGGTATACAACATGAACCGTCTGCCGATTCTGTAAATATACATGGTATACAACATAAACCGTCTGCCGATTCTGTAAATATACATGGTATACAACATGAACCGTCTGCCGATTCTGTAAATATACATGGTATACAACATAAACCGTCTGCCGATTCTGTAAATATACATGGTATACAACATGAACCGTCTGCCGATTCTGTAAATATACATGGTATACAACATAAACTGTCTGCCGATTCTGTAAATATACATGGTATACAACATGAACCCATCAGCTGAATATAGTACAACAAACCGACACTTGCACCGTCATGAAGCATTGACGATGATATTTGTTTCTGTGGTCTAAAGTCGCATCAACAGCTTAGGGTGACTCTCCAGCTATTATTGGTGATGGAAGACCCGGGTTCAGGCATGGACGGGCACCTAGGTACAACCACCGACCTTCCACAAATCAGCTGGATAGCTCCCTCACATGAAACAACTGGACACCTCCGGAAGTGGGATTCGAACCTACAGCTGTGAGGAGCAAGTGATTTGCAGTCAGTGTCTTGGCTACGGACACCACTACCATGGCTCTGACGGGGGCTCAAACTCACAACCTCTTGCTTACAAAGCAGATACTGTATCCAGTACACAACGAAGGCTCCACATATGGCATACATACATACATACATTGTATGTATGTATGTATGTATGTTCCATTAATGTCAAACCCCTTGCGGGGACATAGCCATGTTTTCCTGGGCATGCTTAGCCGACCATAGCGGTTAACCAGTACTACGCAATGTGTGTGAGGTGCCTTGCTCAATGACACTACATACGTGGCCTGACTGAGTATCGAACCCGGGACCATTCGATTCCAAATCCGATGCTCTACCATTGGACCACGGACGCCACACACATTGTACACTACACAGATTCAACAGTATCAACTAAATAACATTGTATCATATATAAAAATAAAATGTTCATGAGTCAAAGCGTTGAAACTTCTTCAAAAGGAGAGTTAAATTGTAGTAAATGACAGGAAGTAGAGAGTACAACTATAATCGGAGGTTAATCATGGGTAATTTCCACATTGACAAACATGATGGGATAATTATGTACAATTTACATAGAAACACAGGAAACGTTCAGCGTGGGACAATAGTATACACCGACAGCTTTATACAATACTATAAACTTTGCTACAAGCATTTCCAACATATAGTAAGATTTAAATATCTGGTTACCAAAGAATTTATAACATTCATTTAAAACTTGGTGATATTTTAATTAAACAGACTTGTATACAATAATTATTTGAAATTTGGTAGTATGAATATGTATGTATATAATTATATTTTCAGAAAATACAATGTTCAATAGATACACATACACATATATATATTAGGGTTCACTCTAGGTCAGAATTTTTGGGAGAAGTGAGAAAGCGCGTGATCGCTTCCTTAAATGGTGTTCTTTAATATACTTCTGCAAAATAGGGTTAAAATGCACAGTACAACCATTAAATACAACATTTGAATAGAAGGAGTGCTTTATAATGGGCCCAGTGTATCTTACTAGACAACATTTTGTTTGAAAATCGTAAAACCCAAAAAATAATGTTTTTTTTTTTTTTTTTAAAGGGAGAAGTGGGGCCCACAGAGGGCGAAGTCAGGGTCTCTAGGGCGACAATTTCGCCCTTTAGAATGATCCCTGCACTTTAGTCTGTATTAAGAGACCATTCCTGCTTAGAGTTCGCTTTTTGCCCTTCCCTTTGATGGTCTTTTAATACAAGTATAGAAGACCAAACCTACATCCGATGCTGCAAAGTGCCCGTGAAATACATCCATTACTACATCAGTTACAGAATGAGCAACATAATCATAGATTTTCAACACATATAGCTAGCTATAAGTATATAGAGCCATCATAGACAGCGTGTATAGACTGGCAATACGGATACACAGTGATCAGTGATTCCCTGGTCTAACCAATCACCTTCTCTGCTTCTATAGTGTCACTGTGTAAAGTGCGGTACATGTAACCCCGGTTCATACTGTCCAACCAAATACTTAGAAGGGCAGGCAATTACTGGAAAGTATTTCGGTCTGTTCCGGATGAGGATCGAACACATTGTGAGCAGATTGGCAGTCCATAGCTTTAACCACCCAGACACCACACCACCCTTGCAGCAGTAAGACTGTGAGGGTGCCTGCAACTACTTATGGCCATGAGATAGAACGTAACTGCCATAGAACATAACTGCCATCAGATAGAACATAACTGCCATCAGATAGAACGTAACTACCATAGAACATAACTGCCATCAGATAGAACATAACTGCCATCAGATAGAACTTAACTGCCATCAGATAGACCGTAACTGCCATCAGATAGAACATAACTGCCATAGAACATAACTGCCATCAGATAGAACTTAACTGCCATAGAACATAACTGCCATCAGATAGAACGTAACTGCCATCAGATAGAATGTAACTGCCATCAGATAGAACGTAACTGCCATCATATAGAACATAACTGCCATAGAACATAACTGCCATCAGATAGAACGTAACTTGCCATCAGATAGAACGTAACTGCCATCAGATAGAACATAACTGCCATCAGATAGAACATAACTGCCATAGAACATAACTGCCATCAGATAGAATGTAACTGCCATCAAATAGAATGTAACTGCCATCAGATAGAACATAACTGCCATCAGATAGAACATAACTGCCATCAGATAGAACATAACTGACATAGAACATAACTGCCATCAGATAGAACATAACTGCCATCAGATAGAACATAACTGCCATCAGATAGAACGTAACTTGCCATCAGATAGAACGTAACTGCCATCAGATAGAACATAACTGCCATCAGATAGAACATAACTGCCATAGAACATAACTGCCATCAGATAGAACATAACTGCCATCAGATAGAACATAACTGCCATCAGATAGAACATAACTGCCATCAGATAGAACATAACTGCCATCAGATAGAATGTAACTGCCATCAGATAGAACATAACTGCCATCAGATAGAACATAACTGCCATCAGATAGAACATAACTGCCATCAGATAGAATGTAACTGCCATCAGATAGAACGTAACTGCCATCAGATAGAACATAACTGCCATCATATAGAAAGTAACTGCCATCAGATAGAATGTAACTGCCATCAGATATAACGTAACTGCCATCAGATAGAACATAACTGCCATCAGATAGAACATAACTGCCATAGAACATAACTGTCATCAGATAGAATGTAACTGCCATCAGATAGAACATAACTGCCATCAGATAGAACGTAACTGCCATAGAACATAACTGCCATCAGATAGAACGTAACTGCTACCCATTTCATGCACTCTTTACTAGCAAGATTGGCTCAATTTAATTATTTTATGTAATTACGCTACTTAATTTCACAATCTTCCCACAAACAAGTTACATAAATTTGACATTACATGTAATTCGAATGAAATGTGAATGTAAAGGTGTTGAATGTGCGAGGAAATGTAATTGCTAATAGTAAATGAAATGGTAATTGAGAATATTAGCCGAAAATAAGTGTTAGGAATTAATGTCTATCGAAGTGTGGGTGGGGCGGTGCTTTTTTTTTCTTAAATAGAACATAACGTTATTTTCTCAGAACACATCACTGTTATATGGTTACACATAGCATGTACATACATGACATGATTCATATAAAAGAGTATATTTATTGGTTTGTTTTGGGGTTTAAAATCGCACCATCAGCTTGGGTCATATGAAAACTCTCCAACTGTTATGGGTGGAGGAAGTCCCCGAGTGCACCGCCCAGTATGGGTGGAGGAAGTCCCCGAGTGCACCTCCCAGTATGGGTGGAGGAAGTCCCCAAGTGCACCGCCCAGTATGGGTGGAGGAAGTCCCCGAGTGCACCGCCCAGTATGGGTGGAGGAAGTCCCCGAGTGCACCGCCCAGCATGGGTGGAGGAAGTCCCCGAGTGCACTGCCCAGTATGGATGGAGGAAGTCCCCGAGTGCACCTCACAGTATGGGTGGAGGAAGTCCCCGAGTGCACCGCCCAGTATGGGTGGAGGAAGTCCCTGAGTGCACCTCCCAGTATGGGTGGAGGAAGTCCCCGAGTGCACCTCCCAGTATGGGTGGAGGAAGTCCCCGAGTGCACCTCCCAGTATGGGTGGAGGAAGTCCCCGAGTGCACCGCCCAATATGGGTGGAGGAAGTCCCCGAGTGTACTACCCAGTATGGGTGGAGGAAGTCCCCGAGTGCACCTCCCAGTATGGGTGGAGGAAGTCCCCGAGTGCACCGCCCAGTATGGGTGGAGGAAGTCCCTGAGAGTACCTCCCAGTATGGGTGGAGGAAGTCCCAGAGTGTACCTCCCAGCAGTATATCAGGCACAGACAGGCAACTGGGTAGAACCATAAACCTTCCACAAGCCATTAGGATAGTTTCCTCACATAAAAGAATTTGACACTCCCAGCGAGAATTGAACCCACGGTGGTGAGGGGCAAGTGATGCGAAGTCAACGACCTCAATTACTACACCACTAGATAGTACATTTGACTGGCTTGATTGTAATGCTCTACTGTTTAAACTATTCTCACAAACTTTAAACATACAAACGACAAAACCACCATTGCTAGACGTAATGCTTAATGTCAAAAGTAAAACAGTTATCAAATTATCGAAATGTCTGGAATAGAAAACCAGACGCATTATAACTTGTACAAGGAACTGAAAGAAACACTCCCCAAGTTGATTGGACTCTGTTTGCCTTCATTACCCGTGTTTCTTGCAACAGTCTCCACGTTATAATATAGGAACAAGGTTACATTGGTACAGCATTGGAAAACAACCTAAATCACATTTACACAACCCACACATTTCTTTAAAAAGTTTATTTCTGTGAAGGGAGGTGTGTGTTTAGTGAATGTCTCAGGTCTTCATCTACTTTTATCTCTCTCATTGGAGATTCCAATGTCAATGCATTTGTAAATGTGACCTTTTAATTACGGCAATCAAGTGTTATCTGTACCACACACTAAATGCAATTGTCAGTAGATTTCTAAACATAATGTTTATAATACTACTGATAATTGGGCAAAACGTGTAATATTTTTAAATTCATTTTAGTTTTCAACAATGTTCCAAGATAATTTTTTTATTTTGAAAGGTTTTGTGATGGTATTTATTTCTCATTTGTTTCGGGCAAACCTTTTCATATTTTACACATATATGTTATGTTATATTTCGGGTTTTACGCCTGCATCAGCACCATTTTGGGCTATATCGCCGGCGGGCAGTTTACTTAACAACACCTTTCCTGGGCAGGCTCCAGCGGTTAACCAGTACTTGGGTGCACCAACCTCCGTAAGAAACTGCCAACTTTTTCATATAAATGAGACACGGCCTGAGCGGGGCTCGAACCCGTGACCATCTGTGATGATAGGTTACAGTGGTATACAAGTCAGCGACCTTAACCACTCGACCACGGAGGCGGGTTTTTACACATATATACATTCATAACATACATGCATAGTAAATATATTAACTATATATATATATACAGTCAAACCCGTGTTAGTGGACACATCTAGCAGCCAACCTGTATTAAGTAGCCTGTTTCCAGATTACCGATATGTTGTTTTGTTATTAATTTGACCTCCATTAAGCAGCCACACTGTGCTAAGACGCCAATTTCTGTGATTCTCTTGGCTGGCTGCTTAAGACAGGTTTGACTGTACCTGGATCATCAATCAGTTATTTGAATTTTATGCACACACATATATATGACCGTGTCTGATAAATTGGGGGTAAAACGAGTCAAATTTACAACTACTAATGAAGATAGATTTGTGAAATTATGTGAACTCTTGTGACATTTCGACCTTTCGAACATCAATTGTCAAGCTAGAAAATCTTTTACACACAATTTCACAATAGTCTTTAAAATCGAATTTTGTCAATGTGTACATTGTTCTATCTCCACCAATGAGAACCCTTCCAGATGTTATTGTTCTATCCACCAATGAGAACCCTTCCAGGTGTTATTGTTCTATCCACCAATCAGAACCCTTCCAGGTGTTATTGTTCTGTCCACCAATCAGAACCCTTCCAGGTGTTATTGTTCTGTCCACCAATCAGAACCCTTCCAGGTGTTATTGTTCTATCCACCAATCAGAACCCTTCCAGGTGTTATTGTTCTGTCCACCAATCAGAACCCTTCCAGGTGTTATTGTTCTGTCCACCAATCAGAACCCTTCCAGGTGTTATTGTTCTATCCACCAATCAGAACCCTTCCAGGTGTTATTGTTCTGTCCACCAATCAGAACCCTTCCAGGTGTTATTGTTCTGTCCACCAATCAGAACCCTTCCAGGTGTTATTGTTCTATCCACCAATCAGAACCCTTCCAGGTGTTATTGTTCTGTCCACCAATCAGAACCCTTCCAGGTGTTATTGTTCTGTCCACCAATCAGAACCCTTCCAGGTGTTATTGTTCTATCCACCAATCAGAACCCTTCCAGGTGTTATTGTTCTGTCCACCAATCAGAACCCTTCCCAGGTGTTATTACACGTCTGTTAGGGCTCAGTCTAGGTCATAATTTTACCCATAAATTGTATTTAATTCCAACATTCACACAATTTGACAATGTTGAATAGAAGGAGTACTCTATATTAGGCCAGTGTAGCTTACGGGGCAATATATATTTTGTATGAAAATTGTAAAATAAAAAACAAAAATTATCGTGTTTTAGGGAGAAGTGGGGCAAAGTCAGGTCCCTAAGGCGACAATTCTTCCCCAGTCGCCCTCTAGAATGACCCCTGGTTTGTTGATATAAGAAATTATGTGACAGCTGTATTACACTGAATACAATGTGATAAATATGCATATATATGAAAATTGAAACACCCCACATCGACTCTTAACCCACGCGTGATTGTAACCGTGACACGTGTGACTTACCGCAATAATGTATGACGAGGTCGCTGACACATTTGAACATACGCTTTGGTGTGATAAAATAATACTCTACGATGGGGCTGCCCATTCTCTGTGTGTATATCTTGTAATGCTTCACGATGTAACCCTGCAGCTCATCTAGATCCCGCACGGACAACGTAAGCGTATCTGTAATATAACACACATTCCAGTGAAAATATGTAGAGTAAATGTCAGGGTTCCTGCACTGCAATATAACAGACATTCCTGGGAAAATATGTATATAGTAAATGTCAGGGTTCCTGCACTGCAATATAACAGACATTCCTGGGAAAATATGTATATAGTAAATGTCAGGGTTCTTGCACTGTAACATTCCCGGGAAAATATGCATAGAGTAAATGTCAAGGTTCCTGCACTGCAATATAACAGACATTCCCGGGAAAATATGTATAGAGTAAATGTCAGGGTTCTTGCACTGCAATATAACACATTCCTGGGAAATTATGTATATAGTAAATGTCAGGGTTCTTGCACTGCAATATAACAGACATTCCGGGAAAATATGTATATAGTAAATGTCAGGGTTCTTGCACTGCAATATAACACATATTCCCGGAAAAATATGTATATAGTAAATGTCAGGGTTCTTGCACTGCAATATAACAGACATTCCCGGGAAAATATGTATATAGTAAATGTCAGGGTTCTTGCACTGCAATATAACAGACATTCCCGGGAAAATATGTATATAGTAAATGTCAGGGTTCTTGCACTGCAATATAACAGACATTCCCGGGAAAATATGTATATAGTAAATGTCAGGGTTCTTGCACTGCAATATAACAGACATTCCCGGGAAAATATGTATATAGTAAATGTCAGGGTTCTTGCACTGCAATATAACAGACATTCCCGGGAAAATATGTATATAGTAAATGTCAGGGTTCTTGCACTGCAATATAACAGACATTCCCGGGAAAATATGTATATAGTAAATGTCAGGGTTCTTGCACTGCAATATAACAGACATTCCCGGGAAAATATGTATATAGTAAATGTCAGGGTTCTTGCACTGCAATATAACAGACATTCCCGGGAAAATATGTATATAGTAAATGTCAGGGTATCTGCACTGCAATATAACAGACATTCCCGGGAAAATATGTATATAGTAAATTCTCAGGGTTCTTGCACTGTAACATAAGACATTCCCGGTAAAATATGTATATAGTAAATTCTCAGGGTTCTTGCACTGTAACATAAGACATTCCCGGTAAAATATGTATATAGTAAATGTCAGGGTTCTTGCACTGCAATATAACAGACATTCCCGGTAAAATATGTATATAGTAAATTCTCAGGGTTCTTGCACTGTAACATAAAACATTCCCGGTAAAATATGTATATAGTAAATGTCAGGGTTCTTGCACTGCAATATAACAGACATTCCCGGGAAAATATGTATATAGTAAATGTCAGGGTTCTTGCACTGCAATATAACAGACATTCCCGGGAAAATATGTATATAGTAAATGTCAGGGTATCTGCACTGCAATATAACAGACATTCCCGGAAAATTATGCATAGAGTAAATGTCAGGGTTCCTGCACTGCAATATAACAGACATTCCCGGAAAAATATGTATATAGTAAATGTCAGGGTTCCTGCACTGCAATATAAGACATTCCCGGA
Organism: Archivesica marissinica; assembly: GCA_014843695.1. Classification (NCBI taxonomy): domain Eukaryota; kingdom Metazoa; phylum Mollusca; class Bivalvia; order Venerida; family Vesicomyidae; genus Archivesica; species Archivesica marissinica. The sequence continues at coordinate 27,041,825 of CM026393.1, forward strand.
AAAATATGTATATAGTAAATGTCAGGGTTCCTGCACTGCAATATAACACACATTCCCGGGAAAATATGTATATAGTAAATGTCAGGGTTCTTGCACTGCAATATAACAGACATTCCCGGGAAAATATGCATAGAGTAAATGTCAGGGTTCTTGCACTGTAACATTCCCGGGAAAATATGTATAGAGTAAATGTCAGGGTTCTTGCACTGCAATATAACACGTTCCTGGGAAAATATGCATAGAGTAAATGTCAGGGTTCCTGCACTGTAAGATAACAGACATTCCCATGAAAATATGCATAGAGTAAATGTCAGGGTTCCTGCACTGTAAGATAACAGACATTCCCATGAAAATATGCATAGAGTAAATGTCAGGGTTCCTGCACTGTAAGATAACGGACATTCCTGTGAAAATATGCATATATCAGTGCTTTCCCAAGGAATTTCTGAAGGGATCATGGCATACAAGGCGAGAAGCGCCAAATAGGGGGGTGTGGGTGGTTGCAGCCTCCTCCTGTATATATATGTTTTCAATATAGATGTTAAATGGTGCATTCTGACATATACTCTTTTCATAAATTTATTCCGTATGATACATGTGCTATAAAATAGCAGCGCTGTAAGGAGGCTGAACTGGCTTCTCTTAAAACATGGAAATATCGCAAAAATAGAGATAAAGAGGACAGCAATCTATCTTAATTAATAACTGGTGAAAGATAGTGTGTTTACGTTTATTTATCGTCGCTACCGGTTGCCCATATGAGCGACGCCTCCTGAAGAGATTAGTCATTTTAGATTTTGGAGGATAGTGCAATGATACAGACTCATTCCAGAGTCTCCTCTGGTTCTTTTACGTGCATGGTGTAAAGCACCGACCCAAGACCTCGGTTTAACGTCCCATCTGAAAGACTGTTCATTTTATTAGGGTCAGACGGGGGGATCGAACCTGCGATCCCTGGATTACCAGTCCAGCGTGTTACCACTGGACTACAGATCTGTCTGTTGGTGAAAGTTAGCACTTGTAATCTAAACCAAGTAATTCCACAGCATAAAATAATGTAAGGTTATCAATTAGTTAATTTATAACGGCTTTTCTTTTAAAAAAATAATTCAGAAATAATAAGTGCCATTACAGGGACTCGATATGTAACTTTAAGAAATAAGTTTGTAGTTGTTCTTATGCGTAGAAATATATCACTCAGGACTTTCTACGCATAAGAACTTCAAACTCGGGTTATTCTGCGATATACCACGGTTGATACTTATTATTTCGATTCTAACACGACTTACTTCTAATAATTTTAGACGAGAATCAAAGGAGTATTTTCTTCAAAACGCGGGGTTTCTCCGCTGAATTTGGCTTTCGAAATTTCCTCCCACGTAAGGGGTGACGACGTTATTTTTTATGGAAAATATCAATCTAGTGCATAAATGAACAAAAGTTGTAACTGATCAATAATTTTATTTATTTTGTCAAATAAAACTGTACAGAATAGTAACTGAAACGTTACTTAACAGAAAAACAAGACGGACAAGAGATTATCTGATTCTAAAAATAGCTCACTTCCGCGAATTCCCACGGTAGCATTTACAAACATCACGTGACTTTCATTCATAAAACTTTACACGCATTGTATAAATGGAATAGCCAAAACACGGTGCGCGCGCAGCATAGTTCAAGGTAGGTATATCGCAGAATAACCCGAGGTAGATTTTACTCTAAAAGTATGTATGTTATTAGCTGGGTCGTGTTAGAATATTAAATAATTAAGCAAAATTTAACACTAGTATTGAAACTATTAAGGATTTATTATAAACAGAATTCTATCCTGTTGATAAAAATGGTAAAATAGAATTACTGTTGATAAAAATGGTAAAATAGAATTACTGTCTTAAAGGGAAGTAACACACACAGCTATTTAAATGTGTGTCAGTTTTTTGGCGACAGTCTTTAATGATGCAACCAATTAATATCACCCAATTCTATTGAATAACTAACAATTATTGGCTGTAAACACACTTATATTATGGTTTCAATTGTGTTAAATCAGTTATCCGGCTTATGCACAGGCTATAAAATCTAGGTTGCATAGATGCTTGAATATTCAAGCTTCTGTCAATCTCCAAAAAATCCCTTTTTGAAAGGCGTATCGGCCTAGTTTTTAAACCGTATCGGCAAAATTACGGCATAACACTCTGCCGTATTTCAGATTTAATGGATCACGTAGCCGTGAAGTCTTTTGGGGCTGGGGAAAGCCCCTGTAGAGTAAATATCAGGGTTCCTGAACTGTAATATAACATACATTCCCATGAAAAGTGGAAACAGTAGACATTTTTGTGCGACGTCTCGCTCAATTCCATCCAGTAGTTCCATCCACTTACAAAACATTGTACCACTATTTAAAATAGAGGTAGTGTTTTTTGTATTATTTAATTTTCACATAAACATTGTACAAGCACTTTAACCCTTTCAACACCACATACCTCTAAATAGGCTTACAAAAAGTGTAGATCCAGATGAGCCGGCTCATGATGAGCCGTCTCATCAGGATCTGCACTTTTTGCCAGTAGTATTACTAATTTTAGACAAAATTACCCATCTTGATAAATGAACTGGTCCGAATGTAATTTTCTTATTCAGTTATTGGTCTAAGAATATCATGGACCAGTCCATGTGAGTTACTTGGTGTTGAAAGAGTTAATTAGGCCTACAAGTGACATACCTGGGGAGGCTTCGCCTTGTCGTACCAGGAATGAACCTTTTGGATAACCTATGGACAGCAGCCATTCTTCTGAGGCATTCCGACTCACTTTGCCAAAATACCAACTGAAACAATAACAACAGAGTAAACATCTTTTATCTATTTATACGATGGTTAACCCGTAACTTCCCAATTAAATTGGTTGGAATGTGCAAACAACATAGATCCAGATCAGTCGTGGCGTAACGATCTATGCTGTTTGCTATTCAGACAAGTGATTGAGCTCCACTATCCGAATAGCAAATAGCCTCATCAGCCGGTACATTCTGTACAGTCTTATCTAGTTATATGTTGTTTGCAAAAGTGACTTGATTGGCAGGTTAAGGGAAAAAAACAAGACAACTGTGAAGATAACATGACCCTGGAAATTCAAATATTTTGCAAACAGCTGACATGACAGTCATTTTATTCTAATTCTGACTGCACGACCTAGGGAGTTGAATGCGAAAACCTGTTGCTAAGTATCAGCACCATTATTGGCGACTATTTGACTTGTAAGATCATTTGACCGTTAACATCTAGAAGTAAACTTTTGACATTAAATGTAGGGAGGGACCTATGCCATCTAATATAGGTAGCTACTTGTGTGAAATATACACATGATAGATGCAGGTTGCAGTCATTTCAAAGACATGAATGAACATAAACTTGACCCTCAACCACAAGGGTGACCATGACCGTGTCGATAAGGACCTGCAAATTGCACACAAAACGTTATCTCTTTGCGTAAATTCTCCATCATTATCCATTGATAGATTGCAGAGTTATTGCGCAAGGACGTGATCAGTTGAGCCGTTACTCCATATAAACACCACACAACGTTTTCGTTTCCCACATACAGCCTCGATTCCACGCCGTTATCTAGAGTGGTGGAACCTATGCTTGGTGTAAATCCCACATATAATGAATGGCCAGTATAAAATGTTAATTGCACTTGCAGTATATTATTATTTTCTTAAGTCATGAAAGCAACATTAAAAAAACTTAACAGTTTTAGCTTCATCACATAATCTTGCTGCTCAATTTAGCTATCGCAACGGCACCCGTTTATATGATGAACTCAAGACTTCGGGGCACCTATGCATGGCATACTTGTTATTTTTTATTTATCCACCATAACTTGTTGAATATCTTATTTTGATATAGTACATCATTGAATAAAAACACTCATTGGTCTTAATCAGAAATGGTATAGAAACTGTGTAGATTTTTTAAAATTCGGATAGCTACCAGAATTGCTCAGTTTCAGTTTCGGTGGAAATATTCTCCCAATTATTTGTATGTTTATATTCGCCTGCTGGACTAGTCACGTGACTGTTGCATCAGGCTATCGATACACGCAACGGAATGCTATTGAACAATGCTTCAGCTCTGTCAGCGAAATTAGCCTAGAACTATATAAATATTTTAAATATGGATATAAATGGACAAATACGCGGAGCATATACTCCACCACTCTATCTCCATAGCCATGGATTAATGAGTACCGTATTTAGCTATGTATAGTGCGCTACCGTGTATAGTGCGCACCCACGATCTGGCACGAAAATCGGGGAAAAAACTGAGTTCCGATGTATACTGCGCACTTGAAAAACGCAATTTTCCAAGTCAAAATTTAACATTTATCAAGAATCGCTAAAAATTGTGCTCCGTGATTTTTACAACTTATATTAATCACTCGAGATACCTCATCGAGGAACGGTAATGCACCCATAATTTCATGAAAATTACATGCATATCGTGGATGCGTACGTGCAGAAATACACGTTTCGGGAAATGTTCTCAAACATCTCAACACGTTCTCAAACATGTCAGCAGATGCTCAAACTTCTCAACACGTGTAGCCTACCTAATTAACTGGGACCCATTGTGAAAGGTTTATCGAAATTAATTATCGCTACAAACAATTGAATACTGCAGCCAAAAAAAGTGTGTCGCTTTATGCGGTGAAGTACGTGAAAAGTACGGGAAATATTACATACGATAAAACCACGTGATGTTATCAAATCGCCATTTTTTATGCATTTAGTAATTTCAATTAAATTCTTCAAAGTTTGCCAAAATAAATGCAATATATGCTAATTTTGTGATCTTATTCATTTCATTTATTTATATAGACTATCGGCAACTGGTTTTAATAGCTAGTTTATAACGTTTGTCGAATGTAACAAATTATAGAAGGACTGTTCGGGTCGAATTTCATGAAATATTGGTCAATTTTGGTCCGGAAAAAAATGTCCTGATGTCTGTACTGGTGTATAATGCGCAGTAGATAAATTGGATGAGGATTTCAGTAAGAAATGTGTGCACTATACACAGCTAAATACGGTATGTAGTACAGTGCGCCTATTGCTTATCAACAGTATGGAGATAGAATTAGCAATTGGCCCCTTCTGTTGTGGAGGAATGTGTTAACGTATAACCCAGGGTTCCCGCTGTCAGTCGCCAATGGCGACAAAAAACAAATATTGAAGCTAAATTTTGTGAATTGGCGAAAATATTTGGTGCAACATTTTTTTCTTCTTTTTTTTTTTTTGAACATGTTTTGTCAAATACATGGCTTCAAATATTTATTTGGTTTAAACATATTTATTCCACTATATACATTCACAAAACAATACATGCACACACAATCAAAGAATAGGAAAGGATCGAAACGGAAGCAGAGCTTATATAGTTTCTCTCCTTAATATTTATTTCAAATTATTTGTGAACTATATGGCTCTTAGAGGCTCCAAGTTTTTCAAATTGGCTCCAGTGTTTTACAATTGGCAACAGAAATGGCGCAGAAAAACATTCAGACAGAGGGAACCCTGTATAACCTACATGGGCTAAAGCTGTCCCTTCAAACTAAATATGGAGAAGCACATGGTATACGATGGAGCACTTTGTTGATGCTATATATAGTCTGCATTGTTATTGTGAAGTGAATGAACCGTCGGAACAATAAAATTATGTCTCTCCGCTCACTGAGAAATGAACACTGACATGGATAATTATTAATCAATACGTAAACAAAATTTATTGGATTTATATAATTATCTGCCAAGAAAGTAAATGTTTTTCATGAAGTTACATCTATCACCATTACTTCGTTATAAAATGATCTGAAGATAGACACATTGATCACCCATTCGAGGGGAATAACTTTGGAGTTACTGGGCTGATCTAGACTGTTCTCATAATGACACATCATACTATGATGGTATCTAGTCAGCTTAGTTTAAACAATATTTATTTCTTTGAATAAACAGTCACGTCTAAATAATATGTACTTACATGTAGGATTGAGGAGAAAGCAATCTGCTAGTCAGCTTACTTAATTTCATTTAATTCCATTCATCTATTACTTAATTTCATTTCCTTCCATTCATCCATTACTTAATTTCATCTAATTCCATTCACCCATTACTTAATTTTAGGGGTGTCACGATATCAGCAACCCATATCGCGATATATTGTGATATTTTATCAAATAATCGCGATATTTATCGCGATATATTGCCTATTCATTTTTCATGCATTGTGATTATATTTTTTTCTATAAGATGACACGGATTACATTATACACATTTCAAGACACTATTTCATTCAACAGTATTTATTAACTTGAAAAACAACAAAACACTGAATAGAATAACAACTTAAATCGACTAGAAAATGTTTCAGAGAACGGTGAATATATAAGCACCGGTTGAAGCGATTGAGTTTGAGTTGAGTATAAAAAAGCAGATCCCCTGCATATATATTCATAAATTCTGGTCGGAAAAATTTGGTGAAGTATACGACTGGGTATCTATTTACAGATTCATTGTTTATTGTTTATACAAATTTATTTTAGCTCGATTGCGAAACAAGTTCTTTCAACTTATATAAATCACTCTCGAGACCTCATTCCTGATGGAATCCATCGCCACGAGGGAGAGAGAAGAGGCAACGTGGAATTTAAATGCCTTGCCTAAGGACATAATCGTAACGGCTCCAGCGGGGCTCGAACTCCGGACCGTTAGCACCTGAAGCGAACTCGCATCCACTGCAACATCACGACTTCCACAAATACAGATTCATAAACAATATACAAGACAAAAAGGTAAAACAGTTCAGATTTAAACTACTGATTATAATCTTTCCGTCTAAGATACTGAGATACAAGTGGAAAATGGTAGCTTCCCCTAACTGCTCTGTTTGTGATGTACCGGAATCATATGAACATGTATTTATCACATGCCCTACTGTAAACGATCCATGGAAGCATCTAATAGAAGCGATGCGACATACCGGAATAAATTCCAACTTACGAATGCTTAGAAATATTGTAATAGGATACAAAATATCGCAACCGGACTATTTTTATATCAATGTCATACTTGCTACTTTTGGTTTTAGTTTATACAAAGCCTATTTCTTGAGTCAGAGTAGAACTGAAATGGTTAATATATACGCCTTGTTTAACCCATTCAACACCAAGTAACTGACATGGACTGGTGCATGATTTTTTTTTTTTATTTTCAGACCAATAAATTAATAACAATATTACATTTGGATCAGTTCATTTATCAAAATGGGTTATTAAAAATAGTTATATTACTTGAAAAAAGTGCAGATCCTGATGAGACGGCTCGTCATGAGCCGGCTCATCTGGATCTACACTGTTTTGTAAGCCAATTTAGAGGTCTGTGGTGTTGAAAGGGTTAAGTATGAGTTTTACATTCTACACAAATACTTGTCGGACACTAACTCGAAAATTAAATGGATATCATGCTTAAACGATTATTTTTTACAACATTAATTGTGTACATTTTATTATATAGTTTAGTTATGTAGTGAGGTATATTATATAATTGTTAATCTGTAATATGCATGTATAATGTGAAGGAAAAAAAATAAACGAAGTCTCTGGCTTCACCAAAAAAATATATAAAAAATATCGCTCAATATCGTTATTCAATATTAATATCGCGATATTTTATCGCGGATCCTAATATCGCGATATACCGGTATATCGTGACACCCCTACTTAATTTCATTTAATTCCATTCATCCATTACTTAATTTCATCTAATTCCATTCATCCATTACTTAATTTCATCTAATTCCATTCATCCATTAATTAATTTCATCTAATTCCATTCATCCATTACTTAATTTCATCTAATTCCATTCATCCATTACTTAATTTCATCTAATTCCATTCATCCATTACTTAATTTCATTTAATTCCATTCACCCATTACTTAATTTCATCTAATTCCATTCATCCATTACTTAATTTCATTTAATTCCATTCATCCATTACTTAATTTCATCTAATTCCATTCATCCATTATTTAATTTCATCTAATTCCATTTGTCCATTACTTAATTTCATTTAATTCCATTCATCCATTACTTAATTTCATTTAATTCCATTCATCCATTACTTAATTTCATTTAATTCCATTCATCCATTACTTAATTTGATGAAATTGCATTTATCCATTGCAGGTGCAGTGCTGCTGGTGGGGATAGGTGATGCAGTTACATGGGGGGTGAAGGGAGGTAGCTGGTGCAGTCCTGGAATATAGCTTACTAGTGCCATCCAGGTAGGGGATAGTACTTACAAGCGATCTTTAGATTAACATGTTAATACTTGATTCACTTACTCGTATTCTTTAAGTTTCTGTTCTAGCGGAGAAGGGGGTGCGAGACTTCTCGGTGGCGATAGATGTTGCTGGTACGGATCCTGCCACACCGTAACATCATCGTCTTCTTCAAGTGTGTCCGACAGACTCAAAAGGAAGAAATTGTCTTGAAACTGCTCAATGCCCCGGTCAGGGACGCGAATGTCCATTCGACACATGGGGCATGGGAAGTATCCGGGGCGGTGCCCCGTATGTCGCCTTACATAGTCCTGTAGACAGTGTTGACAGAAGCTATGGAGACAGGGCAGGGCTTTAGGGCGCTGGTAGGGCTCCAGGCAGATCTTACACGACAAGAACTCTTCTTGTAACTTTTCCTTTAGACTCGACCTATGGGACTTTGCCATATCTAGCCATTCTGAAAATACAGGATATACAAATATATAGAAGTGGATGACATAGCGGTATTGTGTAAGTTATAGAAGTATAATAGAGTGTGAGACATGCATTTTATTGGTCGAGTGTGAGACATGCATTTTATTGGTCGAGTGCGAGATATGCATTTTATTGGTAGAGTGTGAGATATGCATTTTATTGGTCGAGTGTGAGATATGCATTTTATTGGTAGAGTGTGAGATATGCATTTTATTGGTAGAGTGTGAGATATGCATTTTATTGGTAGAGTGTGAGATATGCATTTTATTGGTAGAGTGTGAGATATGCATTTTATTGGTAGAGTGTGAGATATGCATTTTATTGGTAGTGTGCGAGATATGCATTTCGCTCAACCAATCAGAAAACTTGAGACTAAGTTGGCGACATCTCATAGAACACTTGAACCCTTTTCTCTATAAAAAAAGGGTCAGTGTGCTGTTGAATTAAAAAAAACTAGGAATAAGCGATGGTAAATAAACACATAAAAACATATTCCATCATTGCATTGCAGCTTAAAGTTTGGTGTTTTCCTATCCATATGTTGGATTTGCAACATGACTCATTTAGTCTCAGTGATCAACTCCATTTAATGAGTTAGGACACAATTTAAAACCTTTTTCCACACATAGATAAGATAATTATAAGACACAATGGATCAAAAAATATTTTTTACACAATCTATCTGACCTAGCTGATCAAGAATAGACAAGGCCATGTGTTTTCCAAGTTTTCCAACCAGACTCCCAAAGTTTATACACATGTTATGAAAACGTTTCCGAAATAAGAACCAGACATTCCAACAAGTGGTCTAGCATAGCATTAGGTATGTATATACATGTTACAAAACCTGGCAGAGAGAACAGTTGATACTAATACACGATTACATATTCTAGAAAACTAGTTTTAATGATGATCAAATGAGCAATATAATTCTTTTCGGTTAAACGAAGTGAATTAGAAGAGAATTATTTCCCCTCGTATTGTTCCTGACGGACCACTGCGTGGCGCTTTTTCGCGCTCTGGCGAGCACGATTTTTTCGCTTTGCGAAGTGGTCAGTTCACTTCAGCGCTTGGTCACTCGACTGTCAACATGTCCGTAGAAATTTTTTAATTTTAAGTTTAACACTTGTATTTCATGTGTGTGTTCCATTTTGTAAATAAAATTATACACTGAACAGATTTCGAGGCAGGATAGTTTATAAGTTGTTTAGATAGAAAATCACTGGTTTTTTTAAAATCGGTTCGGTGTATATAACATCATGATATTATATTCATGTTGGACATGTGAATAACTGTTAATGACAGTTAACTCAATAAGATGAGTGGAAACGTTGTGTTTATATTGATAATGATTATATACGAATGTGTTTGTACATGTGCAGTCGACACCAAGTCGCTTACAACAAATTAAACTATTATTCATTGAAACTGTGTTCATATTCTTTATGGTATTAATGTTTTATTGTGACAGTTCTTGTCCGTGGGGTACGATTTGAGGGGAGTATATAGTTACATAGTACCGTACTTACTCGCCTATAGCACAGCATTTTTATCACCAGATAATAGCCTCAAAGTGGCTCCCATCTTATATAAGCGAGTGATACAAAAAAAAACACCTCTTTGTTCCAACTCAATAATTGATGACCTTATATTGAAACTACAGGGCCATTATAAGAGGGCCATTATGGCTCTGTATCTCTCGGCTGACCCCGTCTTTTACCCCGGGGTCACCATTTTACCAACTTTGAAAGAGCATTGTACATCAATCATTCCTACCAAATGTTGCCAAAATTCAACCGGTGGTTCGGGAGAAGATGTTTGAAGAATTTGTGTTATATTTAGACGGTGGCCATCTTTTATTCGTGACAAACTCCATTTTAACAAATCTGAAAAGGCTTCACCCATAGATGATAACTGTGACATTTGGCTACAATTGGCCAAGTGATTCGGGTGAAGAAGAATTTTGAAATCTATAATAAGAATTATCTTTTGATATTTCAGTGGCCATATTGGATGAAAAAACATCTGATTTTTTACAACAATTGCATCAGAGCGATCGCTTTGTCGATACCTTAGAATTGATATATAACCATATTCGCTCAAAATTAAAATTGACCTCCCGGGCCACGCCAAATTTTGATCCAGCTAGGGGTTACCATTTGAACAACTGTGAAAGATCATTCCTACAAAGATTCGTCAAAATCCAGCTAGCGGTTCGGGAGCAGATTTTTTAAAAAGAATTTGTGCTATTTTTAGACAGTGGCCATCTTGGATTACGTAATGACGTAGCTTTAGTAATTATGTAATCCTCTACCTAACTAAGTATCATGACCACAAATGGTGGCGATAGACCCAATGGTTATTGAGGAGAAAGACGTTTGAATATGTTAACGGACGACGGACAGATGCATTGTGGTAACAATACCTAACATGAGCTTTGCTCAGGTGAGCTAAAATCTACCGTAGATCTGTGATGCTTAGGTCTTGATCAATTTAGATAAGATATAATTCTTTTAAGACTACAACCAATGGTTGAAATGGTTTGGACATAGAATGAACAGCATTTTAGTGGATGCACAGGCATCTTGGTAAGACAAGTTATATTTTAAGCCCGTAGTATATACTTTATTTCTTTATTTAAACAGGCTACTGTCAAATATATGTTGTTAGAATAATATATACTCAAAAAGCAAAATAAATCAGATTGTAAAAAATAAATTAGTCATGTAACATTTCGTGTCCAACTTCGTTGCCCATATGAGCAGTGAGAGTGTCTCCTCTGGTTCTTTAACGTGCATGGTGTAAAGCACCGACACGAGACCTCGGTTTAACGTCCCATCTGAAAGATTGTTAATTTTATTACAGTCAGATGGAACCTGCGATCCCTGGATTACCAGTCCAGCGTGTTACCACTGGACTACAGATCCGTCTGTACATATGTGGCCGATCTACTTTACATAAATACCATTTTGCTCCATTCGGGGGGGGGGGTATTTTATCATCTGTATTATAAGCAGTGGCGGTTAACCTATTTGCATTGATAGAAGTTGGGCTGCCATGTGTAGTGGAATTATAGAATGTATCCTACATTGTATGTTGTGTCTACAAGATTTTTGGTGATCAGGACACACAGTGATTATTATTTATAGCATAATTTAAAAAAAAAAAGTTTAAACTTTATTTATTTTACGATTGTGAAGCAAGTTTTAACAACTTATATTAATCACTCTCGTTGGCGCGGATGAAAGCGTAAATGTGGTCATTCGTGTGGGAGGAAACCGTAGTACCCGGAGAAAACCCACCTGTCCGATCTGGCGACCACCGTACCATCTCACAGAAGTATCAAAATAATTTAAGATTGAGTATTTAAACCGTATCTACCGATATGTTGTAGCCAGTTACCGAATATGGATTTTTTGACAATTTTTGCAAATACAAAATGTATGTAACGAAGACAGGAATTTGTAACGTAGACTCAATGTCCGACTATTTGGTGTCCATCATTACGCCTATTGTGTAATATAACATGATTAATTGATTTTTTCTTGTAGTTGTAACAGTTGTCAGTCAGCTAACTAGAATCAAACGTCTTCTCCGACAATTGGCCTTCACTTTGTGAGTAACAAATCATTTATTGTTCAGTTTTCGCATTCAGTTACATCTAACATAAACACGAAAATATTTTAAAAATGTGTAGCCCAGTTTAATATATTTTAAGTGTTATAAATAATAGTGTAGAGGACTGAAGCAAACAGACCTGTGACAATAGGTTTATTTAACCCATTCAACACCAAGTAACTGACATGGACTGGTCCATGATATTCATAAACCAATAAATGAATCAGAAAATCACATTTGGACAAGTTCATTTATCAAAATGGGTAATTATGTCTAAAAATAGTCATATCACTGGCAAAAAGTGCAGATCCTGATGAGACGGCTCGTCACGAGCCGGCTCATCTGGATCTACACTTTTTGTAAGCCTATTTAGAGGTCTGTGGTGTTGAAAGGGTTAACTGTAAAAGTGTTGTTTTGTTGCTGTCCGTCTTTGTTACATCACACTATTTTCAGTTTTCTCCACTTGTAACATTTCCCTGCATTGATATTTTTACTTCATCTTTACAAAGTATAGTATTCATAGCCTGTATGTTTATGTGTTTATATTTATTTATCGTCGCTACCGGTTGCCCATATGAGCGACGCCTCCTGAAGAGATTTTTGGAGGATAGTGCAATGATACAGACAGAGACACATTTCAGAGTCTCCTCTGGTTCTTTTACGAGCACGGTGTAAAGCACCAACATGAGACCTTGGTTTAAAGTCCCAACTGAAAGACTGTATTGTATGTTTATCCTTAAGTTTTAAAAATAGAAAATCTGTGTGGACACCATGCAATTTGTGATGTGTGACAGTGATAGTGAATTCCTGCTCATATTATAAATGCACAATATTTAACATGGTCATAAACAAGACAAAAATTATTCATAGTTGCTTGTTGAAAGCAACACCTAAAAGTAAAACGTAACTGAGTCCGATACAATTCCACTACTGTCTGGGCTTAGAAGTTAGACCATTAAAATAAGACAGAAGTTGACAGTATATGTCGAGAGAGAGGTCACAGTGTTCTCTATATATTCCATATCAAAACAATTTTCTCTACCTCAGATACATGGAGAGATTCAGCTTAGGGAGACTTATCATTTCTCAGAAATGTCCCTTCAGCTGCAGCCCCCGACTAATTACATAATTATCATGCCAATATACAAACTGCAATCACTAACCTTTTCTAGAAGCATAAATCTTATCCCAACTTTTAGCTAAAGCCTCTGCATTCTCACTGCCATGAGGGGGCAGGTCAGGAGGAGCGTTATGTGGGGCCTCTGATCTACCAAAACCTGACGACCCTGCCATGTGCGCTGCTCGAACACTCAAAGATTCAAGTCTAACAATTCCTGCACATTTTAACCGCTCATTTTCGCACTCAACACATGTCAATTTATCTGCCGACTTCCCTTTCAGCTTTGCTTGCGACAAGTTACCATGGTTACCAATCGTGCAACCTAACCCACAAGCGCAACCAGTGCCATCATCAGTAATGTCGTGTACTCTATCCATAGCACCCATGGAGAAAGAGGTAGTTAGAGGTTTTCCAAAGTTAGACATGTTTCCAGTTAATCGACCACATTTATCCACCGACTTTCCCCGGTTCCGGTAATTTGAAAAACGCATCGTCAGACTCCTACCCACGGACATTTTCCGTTTCTCTTTACTTTCACCACTCTTCTCCATAGTGTTAAAACAACCTCAAAACTCACACCTTATAAATACTTCTCTTCTAAATCATAAATCCAATTCAGAACATTTTCTTAAAATGGAGCACACCCATTTCTAGAGTTCATTGATTCAGATTAACTTGAAAAATATGCTCCAATTTACCACCAATTTCAAAGCAAAGAAAACAAATTAAACTAACCATACTTCTCGTAAACAACCCTAGGCTCGCAATTTTGCCCTAATTCAGTAATTTCCAAGCACAATTCTGTAAATTCCCATACAAATTTCCAGTTTGATACAAAAATCCACTGCAAAGTTGATTATTGCAGCCTCAAGGGAAGTACAATATGAAAGTGGCACATGGTCTCGCTAGCTATTTGGTAAGCCGATAGTTTTTCTGTGACATTTTCCCTGGTGATAATTTCTGTCTAGCGGTGAAAGGCTACTGATCAATACATCCTGTAATTCCTAGACTACCAGATAATTGAAATAAACAATTATCTTTTTTTAATTAGTGAATAATTTTCTTCATAAATTTCACAAGTAATAATTTTTCTTCATGTCTTGTGACAATATTTCAAATGTTGTGCACAATGAGCATTCTCTTAAATATACTTAACTTTAAGGAAATATTCAATTTTTCAATTAAAAGTAACATCACTATCAGTTACAATGAATTAAATTTAATCACGATTAATTGTGAAGAAATGATCCAAATGTCAACAATAATTCCGTAAGTTAAATTTACACGAAGTATATTTTCACTCTGTATACTTCAAATAATTCATCATATTAATGTAATAAGAATATATTCACCAAACTGTTTTTAAAAAAAACAAATTTCACTAAATATCGAGCTAGCGTTCATTCTGGCAGCACAACTTCGTAAAACTTGGCAACACATCTTGTAAATGCTTCGCCAAAATTACTTCAACGCATTCCAGGCTCTTGTGTTTTATTAATGAATGAATATATAATTGAGGTCAGGGCTAAAACTTGCCAGAATCTATGATCAGGTAATTATCAACGTCATCATCTAGATTTATAAACAGATATACTAAGCACATGTGCAGCTTCCTTTCCAGAGGGAATGTACAACAGTTGGCTTACACTCCTTTACTATTTCGTGAATGAGGCTTAAGGCTGCACGAAGGTACGTACATGTATGACCAGGTTAATTAACATAAATATGAATGGAAAACCTATGTAACATACATACACTTATGGTTGCAGGCCAAGGCATCTAATTAGAATACATTAATAAACCACTACAGTACTCCATCCCATCCCTTCCAGTTACCTCCAGCAGTGGGTCAAGTGTACAGTGGTTGACTGTTTGTGGGAGGTGGGAGGGTTGGGGTGAGGGTGAGGTGCACATGGATTGTAAGGGGTAATAGCATTACAATGAAATATGTCTGCAATGTAACAAAACCATGGAATGTCAGGGGTGTAGCAAAACCATGGAATGTCAGGTGTGTAGCAAAACCATGGAATGTCAGGTGTATAGCAAAACCATGGAATGTCAGGGGTATAGGAAAACCATGGAATGTCAGGGGTATAGGAAAACCATGGAATATCAGGGATATAGGACAACCATGGAATGTCAGGGGTATAGCAAAACCATGGAATGTCAGGTGTATAGCAAAACCATGGAATGTCAGGGGTATAGGAAAACCATGGAATGTCAGGGGTATAGGAAAACCATGGAATGTCAGGGGTATAGGAAAACCATGGAATGTCAGGGATATAGCAAAACCATGGAATGTCAGGGGTTTAGGAAAACCATGGAATGTCAGGGGTATAGAAAAACCATGGAATGTCAGGGGTTTAGGAAAACCATGGAATGTCAGGGGTATAGAAAAACCATGGAATGTCAGGGGTATAGAAAAACCATGGAATGTCAGGGGTATAGCAAAGCCATGGAATGTCAGAGGTGTAGCAAAACCATGGAATGTAAAGGGTATAGCAAAACCATGGAATGTCAGGGGTGTAGCAAAACCATGGAATGTCAGGGGTATAGCAAAACCACGGAATGTCAGGGGTATAGCAAAACCATGGAATGTAAAGGGTATAGAAAAACCATGGAATGTCATGGGTATAGGAAAACCATGGAATGTCAGGGGTCTAGCAAACCCATGGAATGCCAGGTGTATAGCAAAACCATGGAATGTCAAGATTTAGCAAAACCATAGAATGTCAGATTTAGCAAAACCATAGAATGTCAGATTTAGCAGAACCATGGAATGTCAGATTTAGCAAAATCATAGAATGTCCGATTTAGCAGAACCATGGAATGTCAGATTTAGCAAAACCATGGAATGTCAGATTTAGCAAAACCATGGAATGTCACATTTAGCAGAACCATGGAATGTCAGAGATGCAGCAGAATCCTAGTTATCCATCAAACTGTGGTTACCTTAACTGTCACACAAACACACACAATAGCTATCCATCAAACTGTGGTTACTGTAACTGTCACACAAACACACACAATAGCTATCCATCGAACTGTGGTTACTTTAACTGTCACACAAACACACACAATAGTTATCCATCAAACAGTGGTTATTTTAACTGTCACACAAACACACACAATAGTTATCCATCAAACAGTGGTTACTTTAACTGTCACACAAACACACACAATAGTTATCCCATCAAACAGTGGTTACTTTAACTGTCACACAAACACACACAATAGTTATCCATCAAACAGTGGTTACTTTAACTGTCACACAAACACACACAATAGTTATCCCATCAAACAGTGGTTACTTTAACTGTCATACAAACACACACAAACACACACAATAGTTATCCCATCAAACAGTGGTTACTTTAACTGTCACACAAACACACACAATAGTTATCCCATCAAACAGTGGTTACTTTAACTGTCACACAAACACACACAATAGTTATCCATCAAACAGTGGTTACTTTAACTGTCACACAAACACACACAATAGTTATCCCATCAAACAGTGGTTACTTTAACTGTCATACAAACACACACAAACACACACAATAGTTATCCCATCAAACAGTGGTTACTTTAACTGTCACACAAACACACACAATAGCTATCCATCAAACTGTGGTTACTGTAACTGTCACACAAACACACACAAACACACACAATAGCTATCCATCGAACTGTGGTTACTTTAACTGTCACACGAACACACACAATAGCTATCCATCGAACTGTGGTTACTTTAATTGTCACACAAACACACACAATAACTATCCATCGAAATGTGGTTAC
This sequence comes from Archivesica marissinica, assembly GCA_014843695.1. Lineage (NCBI taxonomy): Eukaryota > Metazoa > Mollusca > Bivalvia > Venerida > Vesicomyidae > Archivesica > Archivesica marissinica. The sequence goes on from CM026393.1 coordinate 27,059,181, forward strand.
TTTATTGCTTAATTCTGTCATATGTTGAAATTTTATTAAAATGATGGCGATTTTACTTTCGTTTTCCTGACTATTTGTCCATTGTAATTGTCTCTGTAGTGGTAAACTTTGCATGCAGAGTTATTTTTTACTAATGGTGAGGTAAAGACTATCCCAAATCAGACTTTAATCATGCAGCATATCGGGCCATACTTATCTATTTTCAGGCAGCATATATCGGGCCGTATCTATCTATTTTCAGGCAGCTATCGGGCCGTACCTATCTATTTTCGGGCTGCATATCGGGCCGTACCTATCTATTTTCGGGCTGCATATCGGGCCGTACCTATCTATTTTCAGGCAGCATATCAGGCCGTACCTATCTATTTTCAGGCAGCTATCGGGCCGTACCTATCTATTTTCGGGCTGCATATCGGGCCGTACCTATCTATTTTCGGGCTGCATATCGGGCCGTACCTATCTATTTTCAGGCAGCATATCAGGCCGTACCTATCTATTTTCAGGCAGCTATCGGGCCGTACCTATCTATTTTCAGGCTGCATATCAGGCCGTACCTATCTATTTTCGGGCTGCATATCAGGCCGTACCTATCTATTTTCGGGCTGCATATCAGGCCGTACCTATCTATTTTCGGGCTGCATATCAGGCCGTACCTATCTATTTTCGGGCTGCATATCGGGCCGTACCTATCTATTTTCGGGCTGCATATCGGGCCTATCTATTTTCGGTCAGTGTTTTGAGCTTACACTCTTCATGCATTCAGTTCATTACCGGTAAATAGAAAAGAAAAAAATACCATAATATTATTTCAAATTCATCCTAGTGTTAACATTATTAGCAAACAACCATTTACACAGTTATTGATGGTTAAATAATACAATATCAATAAAGGGACGTAGGTAATTTACAAACATTCATTTCGCAAACAAAATTAATGTTGTAACAGCTATCTGCATCAATTATTACGTTGAATTTAAAACTTCAAAGGATGGTATTTGTCCCTGAAAGAAGGAAATTAAATATTATTAATTGTTTTGCAGTCTGTCTAAGAAAGATAAATTGTGGTTAGAGAAAGTTATTAAAAAGAATAGTTTAAATAACCATCGCATCGAAATAAACCCCCAGAATACATCTCATATTTCTTGATCATCAATTTCTGTGGACGCTTAAAAGAAGATTGATTCTACGACTAGTAAAGCATTTCTCTTCCTGGGTAGTGATGATCACAAGGGTGAGGGAGAGAAAATACTTCAAAGTACAAACAGTTACTGAAAACTACCCAAAGAAAACTTAGTAATTCAACAAAGCAAGTTCAATGCATAGTTAATTAAATCCGTCGAGGGTGTACCTAAATCCACCGGAAATACTTTCCTGGGATCAAAAACAAGCTATTGTTAAGCCCCTGGTGAAAAGAGAGTTTTCCATACTTTCTTAATTACTGGCAGATTAGTAAAACAGCAGATCCAGGAAGTCAGCATCTGTATGCTATATAAAATGCAGATTTTATGGTAAAAAACTATCTTCCTTTTATTTATTTTGCAATATAATTAACACATTATTCAAACAATATTTTTTATTTACGATTATTGTTTAAAGCTGCCGGTACTTTGATACTGAAAAAAAATTCACCTTTTTTTTTTTAACACTAAGTAAAGAGAAGTCTGAATAAATCATGGAATGAGACTAGAATATTATTTACGCAAACCAACATTTGCAAGAGAAGAGAATAAAATCCAATGTTACGATATATATAATCCAACAGTTTTTCCCCCACTGGTTCAACACAATTGGGTTGCACTACAATATCCATCAATTATTCATCAGTTTCCCATAAAAATCAAAATAGCTTGGTGGAAAACATTTTTTATGTACACTATAGAATTATTTTCCATGTATCATAACATCTACTATTAATTCTATAGTATCGCTTTAAAACTCCAATCCTTGAAATTCATGCAATAATTCTGTGGTATTTCCCCTCCAAGGAAGATGCTTGAATGAAGCCGCTTCATGAAGCGCTGCTCTGTTTGAATACATTCCAAATTGTTCACAAGTACAAATAGACAACAGGAAGTGCTGGTTGTAAGGATGTTTATACTAATTGTTAGTGTTAACCAGTGCACTATTTACAAGTTCCAGCAAGACATTTACAGTCCTGCATGCATTCATTGTGCATGCATTGATGTTGGCAATAGCTTCAAGTATGAAATGGATTGTGGTCATATCAATTAATACATCTGACAAAATCGAAATATTTTAATATGATCTGACAGGCTCATTGCAAGCTTAGAACCCAGTAAATGGGACATATTACGATATAAATACAGTTTATGGGCAAAATAATCATCATTTTAATTGCCAAGACAACGTACCCCCTCCCACATAACGTACCCCCTCCCACATAACGTACCCCCTCCCACATAACGCTTCTAAGGCCAACACATGGTTTATATTATTATGGTGGAAATGCACAGCAGTTTCATGCAGCAGGTACATTATGGTGGAAATGCACAGCAGTTTCATGCAGCAGGTACATTATGGTGGAAATGCACAGCAGTTTCATGCAGCAGGTACATTATGGTGGAAATGCACAGCAGTTTCATGCAGCAGGTACATAATGGTTGAAATGCACAGCAGTTTCATGCAGCAGGTACATTATGGTGGAAATGCACAGCAGCGTCATGCAGCAGGTACATTATGGTGGAAATGCACAGTTGCTTCCCGCAGTAGGTACATTATGGTGGAAATGCACAGCAGCTTCATGCAGCAGGTACATTATGGTGGAAATGCACAGCAGCTTCATGCAGCAGGTACATTATGGTGAAAATGCACAGCAGTTTCCTGCAGCAGGTACATTATGGTGGAAATGCACAGCAGTTTCATGCAGCAGGTACATTATGGTGGAAATGCACAGCAGCTTCCCGCAGCAGGTACATTATGGTGGAAATGCACAGCAGTTTTCTGCAGCAGGTACATTATGGTGGAAATGCACAGCAGTTTTCTGCAGCAGGTACATTATGGTGGAAATGCACAGCAGCTTCCCGCAGCAGGTACATTATGGTGGAAATGCACAGCAGCTTCATGCAACAGGTACATTATGGTGGAAATGCACAGCAGTTTCAGGCAGCAGGTATATTATGGTGGAAATGCACAGAAGCTTCCCGCAGCAGGTACATTATGGTGGAAATGCACAGCAGTTTCATGCAGCAGGTACATTATGTTGGAAATGCACAGCAGTTTCATGCAGCACGTACATTATGGTGGAAATGCACAGCAGCTTCCCGCAGCAGGTACATTATGGTGGAAATGCACAGCAGTTTCCCGCAGCAGGTACATCATGGTGGAAATGCACAGCAGTTTCCCGTAGCAGGTACATCATGGTGGAAATGCACAGTAGCTTCCCGCAGCAGGTACTATATGGTGGAAATGCACAGCAGTTTCCCGCAGCATTTAATTATGGTGGAAATGCACAGCAGTTTCCCGCAGCAGGTACATTATGGTGGAAATGCACAGCAGCTTCATGCAGCAGGTACATTATGGTGGTAATGCACAGCAGCTTCATGCAGCAGGTACATTATGGTGGAAATGTACAGCAGCTTCATGCAGCAGGTACATTATGGTGGTAATGCACAGCAGCTTCATGCAGCAGGTACAATATGGTGGAAATGCACAGCAGCTTCATGCAGCAGGTACATTATGGTGGAAATGCACAGCAGCTTCATGCAGCAGGTACATTATGGTGGTAATGTACAGCAGCTTCATGCAGCAGGTACATTATGGTGGAAATGCACAGCAGCTTCATGCAACAGGTACATTATGGTGGTAATGTACAGCAGCTTCATGCAGCAGGTACATTATGGTGGTAATGCACAGCAGCTTCATGCAGCAGGTACATTATGGTGGAAATGCACAGCAGCTTCATGCAGCAGGTACACCATAGGAGTGAACAAAGTAGTTTCCTGCAGCATGTACACACCGACCACAGGGGAAAACCAAGCGGTTTCTTGCTGCAGGCATATACCATGGTTGAACATGCTTAATTCATCAATGAAGATGTATTCTACCTATCTACAACTTGGCAATGAGTGATTCCCTCGCTGTGTGGCATTCTTGACTTTCTGGTAGCGCTTCAAGTCTTCATGCCAACACGCAACTTTTGGCATAAAACTGCATTCAAATTAAAGCCTGTACTAATTCTTGTTCTTCAATGAAAAAACAATGACTGGTTTTGTTTTGAATAATGTTTTCAGCCAGTGGTGGACTGATCACGAGTTATGACTATACGAGACTGCTAATGCCACTAGAGAATGATATGTGGATGTCACAGTGTACAACAATCTGCATTTTGTCTATCCTAGGATGATATTCAATCTATAGCATTGGCATTTTGTTTATACAAGTCTGCATGCAAGGATCATTCTAGAGGGTGACTTGGGCGAAATATAGGAGTCTGAATTTGCCCCACATGGGGCCCCACTTCTCCATTACAAAAATAGATTTTTACAATTTTCAGGTTCGATCCCCCATCTGTCCCTAATAAAATTAATGGTCTTTCAGGTGGGACTTTAAACTAAGGTCTCGTGTCGGTGCTTTACATCATGCACGTAAAAGAACCAGTCTCGAGACTCTGGAATGGGTCTCTGTCTGTATCATTGCACTATCCTCCAAAAATCTAAAATGACTAATCTCTTCAGGAGGCGTCGCTCATATGGGTAACCGGTAGCGACGATAAATAAACGTAAAACACACACAAAATTTTCATACACAATTTTGCCCAGTAAGATACACTGGCGCATTAGAAAGCACATTCCTATTTAGTTGTATTTAATGGTCATAATTTACTGTGTATTTAACACTATTTTGTTGACATTTATTAAATAACAGCATTTAAGGACGCAATCACACGCTTTCTCACTTCTCCCAATAAATCTGACCTAGAATGAACCCCCGAGTCTGGGATTTTGTTTGTACATAAAATAAATTATTATGATAACTAGGCTATCGGCTATACAGTCTGCTTATACCCCGATTGGGTTTCGGTCATTACCTCATTGAGGTTGTTGTCTAGCTGTTTCACTAACATGTCCATGTATAACGCAGAACTGAGAATGAAAGATGGGTGTAACCACAGAACCATGACATAATGTATAGACCCCTCATGCTTATATTATACTTTATATCTATAGGTATGAGAGGGTCTTGGTATTGTGTCATGGACTGTGGGATAACCTGCATTTTGTCAATCCCCAAATGTGTGGGACTTTGTCAATACATGACTGAGACTTTGTCAATACATGACTGAGACTTTGTCAATACATGACTGGGACGTTGTCAATACCTGACTGGGACTTTGTCAATACCTGACTGGGACTTTGTCAATACATGACTGGGACTTTGTCAATACCTGACTGGGACTTTGTCCATACATGACTAGGTTCTTGTCCATACATGACTGAGACTTTGTCAATACATGACTGAGACTGTGTCCATACATGACTGGGACTTTGTCAATACCTGACTGGGACTTTGTCAATACATGACTGGGACTTTGTCAATACCTGACTGGGACTTTGTCCATACATGACTAGGTTCTTGTCCATACATGACTGAGACTTTGTCAATACATGACTGAGACTTTGTCCATACATGACTAGGTACTTGTCCATACATGACTGGGATCTTGTCAATACATGACTGAGACTTTGTCAATACATGACTGGGATCTTGGCAATACATGACTGGGACTGTGTCCATACATGACTGGGATCTTGTCAATACCTGACTGGGACTTTGTCCATACATGACTAGGTTCTTGTCAATACATGACTGGGACCTTGTCAATACATGACTGGGACTGTGTCCATACATGACTGGGATCTTGTCAATACATGACTAGGTTCTTGTCCATACATGACTGGGATCTTGTCAATACATGACTGGGACTGTGTCCATACATGACTGGGATCTTGTCAATACATGACTGAGACTTTGTCAATACATGACTGGGATATTGTCAATACATGACTGAGACTTTGTCAATACATGACTGGGATCTTGTCAATACATGACTGGAATATTGTCAATACATGACTGAGACTTTGTCCATACATGACTGGGATATTGTCAATACATGACTGAGACTTTGTCCATACATGACTGGGATCTTGTCAATACATGACTGGAATATTGTCCATACATGATTGGGACTCTTAGATAATATAATAAACTCTTGACAATTTGCATTGTGTGCCTGCTTAATGCACAGTATATGGAACTCTGGTTCACAATCTGAAAGACGTATAAGGGTACAGATAAACTGTGACATACAAGATATATATATTTTGGTAAGCTCCACGACAGGAGGTGAGGGGATTGAACTTACAATAATAGATAGAACCAGTCCATTCACCTTCAACCATGCTACCTTTATTACTGCATTATTACATAGCAGCCATCATCAGCCTGTTTTATTTATGTATTTTATCACATCCCCCCCTCTAGATCACAATCACATGTTAACTGATAAGCCATCTAGGCAACAGTTAGGCTCAGCAGGAAGACCTCTTATCTAATTGCCCTATCTCTCCAGATAATCTCCATCAGTTAGGAGACATAGAGAACACATCCATATATCTATCACCAGAATAACTCTCAAACAGCATGCACTCAAACACTGCAATGAGAGACATTACTGGTTTTTCTATTACCTCCCTTGATGGATAAGGTAAGGATTTATCCCGAAATGTTTATTGGTCCTTTTAATTGGAATCCTTTGTTTTTACTGTTGTCATCTTAACCAGATGTTGCGTTTGGATAAATGTAATTTATCAAAATCATGTTAATTAATTGAACCAATTTTTACAGTAAGGTATCCATTGGATATGCTAAAGGATATCTGTCGAGATTTAATAATTTCATAATTATAAGACGAGAATACGGATGTAAATGGAAAACATGTGGTACAAAGGAAACAACGATAAAAACAGAGGAAACCAATTAAGAGGACAAATATACTTGTAGACTCAGGGGCAGTAACTGACTAATGTTTCTCATTCATGATAATATGCCAGAAATAGGACATTTGGATTTCCATTGGCTTCTTAACAAAGTAACCCGGGTTTGAACCTCGGACCGGGAAGCATGCGAGCTGGTACAGTAGGTTTTCTGCGGGTTTCCTCACAGAAGAATGACCACATAATTATACACTTCACATATATATATAAGTTGCTAAAACTTGTTTTGCAATTGTTGTAAAATAAAGTTATACCTTTTTAACGTTATACAGACATAATCCTCTCCCGACAACAATTCAGAAAATCAAGAGCAGTTGGACAAAATCCCCTTGATGCTTTTGCAAGGCCAGACATAGTGTTACAATGAACATGTAATCACTTTTATGAAAATGCTCATGGTGGACAAAATCCCCATATAGACATAATCCCCCTTTATCTGCTGCACCAAGCATCCCCCGAGTGAGGGGGGGGGGCCCCTAAATTTCTTTAAATAATTACCAGTTTTCATCAAAATACAAGAGGTACCATTTGATTGAGAGCTGCAAATGTTCTTTCTTTCTTCTATATATATATATATATATATAAATATATATATAAATATTTTAAATGCACCCTTTGAGAAAGATGTCCGTCTTGGCTTCTAGAAATGGGTTCACAGGACTGTATGCACTTTTTACTTGCCGCTTAGCACTGCACGATTAGCGCAGTGGTTAGCGCGCTCGCTTCTCACCAATACAACCAGGGTTCGATCCTCAAACCGGGAAGAATGTGAGATGGTACAGTGGTCTCCAGATCTGACAGTTGGGTTTTCTCCGGGTACTCCCGACAAGATTGACTACATTTATGTTTTCATCCGCGCCAACGAGACTGATTAATATAAGTTGTTAACACTTGCTTCGCAATCGTAAAATTAATAAAGTTTAAACTTTACTTGCCATTTAGGGATTTTGAAGAGCTGTTCAGGTTTTATGTATAAGTATGACAAACAGCTAACAAATTAACTGGATTTTATGCAATTACAATTTGTTAATTACCTCCCTTTATGTAATATTATTTAATTTTTCTAAATTGTGCACCCGAGGACAGCATGTGACAAATTGGAACACCACAAATTGGAAACTGCACACAAGGTCAGCGATATTACGTACATCTTAAAATTGATAAAAACTATACCTTTTAAAAGTAGCCATAAAAAACCATGATCGAACTCAAACTGCTGGGTAGATAATATCCATAAACCAGCTGTGTCGGACACATATCTGTTTAAGAGAAATTCGAATGTTTGCGCCAAAGTATCAGTTTACTGACAGCAGAATTTGTATGCTATCAAAAGTTGTAACTAAAAATCAGATTAAATTTATCAGATTATAAGGGGTAATATTGTTGTCGATTTCATAAAAAAAAAAACGGCTACAATTTCTAGATGGTGGTTTAGATAGTGGAAGTGTGATGAACTCCAAACAACTTATGACTAGGTATGAAGCATAAAAACGCTAGAGAACAAAACGCCCAGTAACAAAATAACCGCGATTCTCTTACATTGAACACAATGGACGTTTGACACTTTCTATCAATTCCCTGACATATTGGATCTAATTCTCTTAAAAGTATAAAACTGGCGAAATTTTTAAGTGTTTTTTTATCAACCCAACCCTACTGTACTGTAAATTACCTAGGATTGTATGGTATAGAGGTCGGTCTCGTGTTCTGATGAGACGTATGTTTGGTTTTACGGCACAGGTGACATTGTGTCAAATATTTCGAATATTACGATTGTACTGCATGGATCTCCTTTACGAATTTTTTTCTTTATATGCAAATATAAAACTATCATTTGTTTTGTGTTTTTTGGGGCTTAAAGTCATCGCACCCAACAGCTTAGGTCATATGGCGAATCTCCAGCTATTGTTGGTGGAGGAAGAGCCTGGGTGCCCCTATGAGAAGTATATACGGTACCAGGTAGAACCACCAACCTTCCACAAGTCAACTGGATAGCTTCCTCACATTATAACAAAAATATAAGTCAAATTATCATGCAAATTATTTATAAAAAACTATTATTCATATGCATATATCATTATAAATATAAAACTATAACTTATATAACTTATGTAAATGTATACATTTCCGTGGTCGAGTGGTTATACCGACATGTATACCACTGTAACCAATCATCACGAGTTCGTGCTCCGCTCAGATCGTGTCTCTTTATATGAAAATGTTGGCAGTTTCTTACGGAAGTTGGTGCACTGGTTAACCGCTGGAGCCTGCCTAGGAAAGGTGTTGTTAGGTAGACTGCCAATCACTCATATTGGCAACTGGTAGTGCCGATAAATAAACTTAAAGCAATTGATGACGTAACTAAATATCCATAAAGGGAAGTAATTTACAAGTAGTAATTTCACAAAATTAATTTTCAGGTGGAGATTTTCAAATTTTACTTAAAAAATCGGTATAATTTATTATCGAACAATGAAAATATACAATAGAAATCAGAGTTTGTAATCATCCCATACGTAAGGATATCTCAACGTATGCGTAGAACGCTCTAAACAAACGCATAATATACATTAATGGAAAGGCTATTTTGTGTGAAACTAGTTACATGCATGTAACTCTAAGGCAATTTAAATTAACACGACTACAAACTTTTCGAGTCCTAACATATTTAATATGAGTGCTAAGAGATTAAAAATTATGTTGAGGACAATTGTAAACTGAGGATGATTGTAAACTGAGGACGATTGTATACTGAGGACAATTGTAAACTGAGGACGATTGTAAACATGACTACAAACTAATAGATGGATATTCTTCAAGATGAAAACTCTTTGAATTTGTGAAAACACTGATTTTAAAGTCATATTGTAAACCAGTTCAAGGAAATGAAATTTCACTGTATGGCTTATAAAACATGCTAAAAGTGATGTATGCACATTCATTGTATTGCTGTTACGATTTTTATACGAAGAGATATAGTCAAACCCATGCATTATACATGTAACGAGTCAACAAGTTGCCATGTCCGGTAAGCGCTATAATATAACTATTAACACCATCTGTCAATAGTCTAAATATAACTAGAATGAATAAAATCAAATATGAACATTATATCATGTCATCTATGCTAAATGTTACCAATTTCGCCATAAATATGCTAAATTTTAACAATTTCGTCACAAATGTAAACATTTATAAAAATGGTGCGAGCTGCACATGATGGGTTATTTATTCCCTGTATGCGGAGTCTGTGTCTCGTACCATATCGTATAATCTTCAAAATTATTTAATACCAAATACCTGTACTATCTCCGGGCGAAGAAATTAAACCAGATTCCATCTAACTATTGTAATTCTTAATCCTTTAAAATATCTCTAACGCATTTTCCGCCTCAGCTGCCAACAGATGTGAAGCATTTTGTTTATGACCATGTATGGTAAATTTCAATAAATAATAACACTCAGCTGCACTATATTGAAGTCAGGGAACAATTTCCAACAATGATGCTATATTAGAATCTGTTACCAGGCAACAACCCCCCTGTAATACGGTAGATCCGATATAACACACAATATGCCATTAAACACCGCTTATCTTCCTCTATCACACAATATTGTTACACATTATTATTTCTATAAAATAAAATTATTTCAGTACTCAGATTCCATATTATACTAGAGAAAAAAATAAAATTATTGCAATACTCAGATTCCATATTATACTAGACAAAAATAAAATTATTGCAATACTCAGATTCCATATTATACTAGAGACAAAAATAAAATTATTGCAATACTCAGATTCCATATTATACTAGAAAAAAATAAAATTATTGCAGTCCTCAGATTCCATATTATATTAGAGACAAAAATAAAATTATTGCAATACTCAGATTCCATATTATACTAGAGACAAAAATAAAATTATTGCAGTCCTCAGATTCCATATTATACTAGAGACAAAAATAAAATTATTGCAATACTCAGATTCCATAATTATTATACTAGAGACAAAAATAAAATTATTGCAATACTTAGATTCCAAGATTCCATATTATACTAGAGACAAAAATAAAATTATTGCAATACTCAATAAAATTATTGCAGTCCTCAGATTCCATATTATACTAGAGACAAAAATAAAATTATTGCAATACTCAGATTCCATATTATACTATGAGACAAAAATAAAATTATTGCAGTCCTCAGATTCCATATTATACTAGACAAAAATAAAATTATTGCAATACTCAGATTCCATATTATACTAGAGAAAAAAATAAAATTATTGCAATACTCAGATTCCATATTATACTAGACAAAAATAAAATTATTGCAGTCCTCAGATTCCATATTATACTAGAGACAAAAATAAAATTATTGCAATACTCAGATTCCATATTATACTAGAGACAAAAATAAAATTATTGCAGTCCTCAGATTCCATATTATACTAGAGAACAAAATAAAATTATTGCAATACTCAGATTCCATATTATACTAGAGACAAAAATAAAATTATTGCAGTCCTCAGATTCCATATTATACTAGAGACAAAAATAAAATTATTGCAATACTCAGATTCCATAGTATACCATTCCATAGAGACGCCTTCAATCACTGTAAAATATATTTAACACAAAAGAGTACTAGTTTTAGACACACAAGATTTAATAGTTTTTATTTTACAAATCCTATTAAATTCTTAAACAACGCATTTAAAACTTTCCAGTTCTATAACTATAATTAACCAATAAAACTGTGAAATTATCAGTTAATCCTGAAGAAAAAAACCATGCATGCGAGGATGTTCGGCAGGGCAGATTCTAGCCGCCTCCAGGTTATTGAGCGACAATATGTCATGTGACACGCTGTTATACATACGTGTCACTATATTCATAGTAAATATCTCGGTTTTCACAATAATGTCTACAAATTAAGTATGTTCTTGCACTAGGAGTGAACAAAATGCAGAACGTTTTAGAGCGATTACGATATTTACACGATATTTTTGCCCTATTAACAATTCAGTAAAATGTCACATATATCTGCCAACTGCCTGCTTAAATAACATGAGTCAGCAAATAACCTTCCTCAATTGTCCCTGACCAGTTTAACACGCACGATCCTCCCCCCCCCCCCCACACACACACAAAATGCCAGAATCCTCCCACAGATAAGAAATATATGAAATCTCCCACAATCAGATATATTATCTCTTTAAGATAGTGCATCACATTTAAATAAATTCCTTTAATCTGTTTTAAAGATAAAACTTGTACAGAAAAAACAAAATCTGCCCCTGGAGAGATAAGTTCAATTTTCATCTGGCACAGTAGGGAAGCCGCGGCCTGTACGAAACTTGTTTGGTGTTGGGCGAGGTGATTATTAAAACATAATTTATTCTTCATCTGTTTAATGGTCTTTATTGGTGGATGAATATTCCAGATAAGAGGTAAGACCACTGACCTTTCTAGAATCAGACGGATAGCTTCCTTAATTGAAAATATAAATCTGATGTCATTTATGGTTGTCTAAACGACATTCTTAGCGCCATTAGCACACGGTTGCGTGGCATTCTATCATAAACGACATACTTAGCGCCATTAGCACACGGTTGCGTGGCATTCTATCATAAACGACATACTTAGCGCCATTAGCACACGGTTGCGTGGCATTCTATCATAAACGACATACTTAGCGCCATTAGCACACGGTTGCGTGGCATTCTATCATAAACGACATACTTAGCGCCATTAGCACACGGTTGCGTGGCATTCTATCATAAACGACATACTTAGCGCCATTAGCACACGGTTGCGTGGCATTCTATCATAAACGACATACTTAGCGCCATTTAGCACACGGTTGCGTGGCATTCTATCATAAACGACATACTTAGCGCCATTAGCACACGGTTGCGTGGCATTCTATCATAAAAATACTCTACCTAAAATATAAAGATTTGTTTGCTTAACCCATTTCATTCTGGATACATTTAAAGGCTTTTGCAAAACAACATAGATCCAGATCGCTTCCTGCTGATCAGGATCTATGTTTTTTGCTACATAGCCAAGTGTCTTAGCAAGATCATCTGAATAGCAAACAGCATAGAGCCTGATCAGACGGCACGAAAATTTGGCTCTATGTTCTTTGCAAATACTGTTTGAACGGTATCCAGAATCAAATGGGTTAAGTGAAAGATCAAATAATATTTCACTCAGGAACAAAGAAAGCTATTATTATCATAATACTGCTTTCAATGTTGATTATGTGAAATTTAATTCGGATCATTCACTGAAACAAACAAATAGCCTCTTATACTTTGTCTTATTTTTTTAAAAACTTACCATAAAGCGCTCTATCTCAATGTTTACTGTAGCACATTTGGCACCATTTGATAACATATTCATGCATAAAGTAATCTGGTTAAACCAGGAGGCACATTTTCTGCAATAATGGCCTGAATATGGCATCATATTAACAGTGAAGTTACTGGCCATGTAATATTGAGTACATCAATATTGCCCATCAGCTGACCTCTCTGTATTAAATTATCATTAATACATATTAAGCAAGAGGACATCCTGGTACAATTGACTTGCATTTACCAATCAGGGACCTGCTGCCATTCTAATTAACTCTTTGCATCCTAGCGGCTGATAAAAATCAATTTTGCAATCGGCATTGAACCAGATCAGACAGCACAGAACTGCCGGCTGATCTGGATCTATGTTGTTTGCAAATGCGATTTTATTTACTCAGCAGGCAAAGGGACATAATGCAATAAACATGTAATAGTGACCAGGTCTGAACATAATGCAATAAACATGTAATAGTGACCAGGTCTGGACATAATGCAATATACATGTAATAGTGACCAGGTCTGGACATAATGCAATATACATGTAATAGTGACCAGGTCTGGACATAATGCAATAAACATGTAATAGTGACCAGGCCTGAACATAATGCAATAAACATGTAATAGTGACCAGGCCTGAACATAATGCAATAAACATGTAATAGTGACCAGGCCTGGACATAATGCAATAAACATGCAATAGTGACCAGGCCTGGACATAATGCAATAAACATGTAATAGTGACCAGGCCTGGACATAATGCAATATACATGTAATAGTGACCAGGTCTGGACATAATGCAATAAACATGTAATAGTGACCAGGTCTGAACATAATGCAATAAACATGTAATAGTGACCAGGTCTGGACATAATGCAATATACATGTAATAGTGACCAGGTCTGGACATAATGCAATATACATGTAATAGTGACCAGGTCTGGACATAATGCAATAAACATGTAATAGTGACCAGGCCTGAACATAATGCAATAAACATGTAATAGTGACCAGGCCTGAACATAATGCAATAAACATGTAATAGTGACCAGGCCTGGACATAATGCAATAAACATGAATAGTGACCAGGCCTGGACATAATGCAATAAACATGTAATAGTGACCAGGCCTGGACATAATGCAATATACATGTAATAGTGACCAGGTCTGGACATAATGCAATAAACATGTAATAGTGACCAGGCCTGAACATAATGCAATAAACATGTAATAGTGACCAGGTCTGGACATAATGCAATAAACATGTAATAGTGACCAGGTCTGGACATAATGCAATAAACATGTAATAGTGACCAGGCCTGGACATAATGCAATAAACATGTAATAGTGACCAGGCCTGAACATAATGCAATAAACATGTAATAGTGACCAGGTCTGGACATAATGCAATAAACATGTAATAGTGACCAGGTCTGGACATAATGCAATAAACATGTAATAGTGACCAGGCCTGGACATAATGCAATAAACATGTAATAGTGACCAGGCCTGAACATAATGCAATAAACATGTAATAGTGACCAGGTCTGGACATAATGCAATAAACATGTAATAGTGACCAGGTCTGGACATAATGCAATAAACATGTAATAGTGACCAGGCCTGGACATAATGCAATAAACATGTAATAGTGACCAGGCCTGAACATAATGCAATAAACATGTAATAGTGACCAGGTCTGGACATAATGCAATAAACATGTAATAGTGACCAGACCTGGACATAATGCAATAAACATGTAATAGTGACCAGACCTGGACATAATGCAATAAACATGTAATAGTGACCAGACCTGGACATAATACAATAAACATGTAAGTAACCAGGCTTGGACATAATGCAATAAACATGTAATAGTGACCAGGCCTGGACATAATGCAATAAACATGTAATAGTGACCAGGTCTGGACATAATGCAATAAACATGCAATAGTGACCAGGCCTGGAAATAATGCAATATACATGTAATAGTGACCAGGCCTGGACATAATGCAATATACATGTAATAGTGACCAGGCCTGGACATAATGCAACAAACATGCAATAGTGACCAGGCCTGGACATAATGCAATATACATGTAATAGTGACCAAGTCTGAACATAATGCAATAAACATGTAATAGTGACCAGGCCTGGACATAATGCAATAAAATGTAAGTGACCAGGCTTGGACATAATGCAATAAAAAGACATTCTAAAGAATTGACAGAAGGACAGCCGTTACACATATGACACAATAACCCTTCAGCTCGGAACTGGTGTGCTAAATACAAATCCCTACTGACAGACAAAGTACCTAACCATTTTTACTTTGCCTATTTTAAAGTGCAATTAACTGTAGAGAATAAGATATTTCTGAAATCACCAATTACTACATCAATCATGCAATTCTCTGGGAACCAATCCTGGTCTATTTATAGCTACAGTAATCCAATCACAACCAAGCCGTAATGACTCATACCAGAACATCTAAATTAATAATTACATTTCTGCAAACTTTGTTTCTTAAAATCAAATATGGTATGGAATTAAATTGTGCATGTTGTAATCTTACTACATATTGTCATGTACGTAATCAGGCCACTATTTAAAGGGCACAGCTTAATTTTCATAATAATACTGGGCCTCAATAATATGATTTGAATTTGGGGCTTAATTATTTAAAGTCGCACCAACATCTTAGTTCATACAGTCCTAAAGCTATTTATTGGTAGACAGTGGCGGAGCTAATGATTTTGAATTTGTAGGCCCGATTACTAAATTTTGAATACTAGAACATCAATGATGCACTCTGTAGCATTTAAATATACGTCTTTGGATGTTCAAATTTCGATATTTTGCAGAGGTATAAATTTGACTTTTTATGTTATACAGAATGTATGTAATCACCAAGTTGACAATCCAACTCTGGGTACCCAGACTCCCACCCCCTACAGTTTTTATTGTATATTTGGAAGTTTAGATTATTATTTACTATGACAATCTGCAGGCCCGGGCCTTCAGGGCCTAATACTAGCTGCGTGCCTGGTAGAGGAAGACCCTGGGTGAGAGTATTACAAACACAGACGGGCACATCCACAGACCAATCGCAAGCTATCTGGTTAGCTTCCTCAAATGAAATATAAGTTAACACCATAAATTTATGGGATTCGAACATGTAGGGGGCAAGTGTTTTGAAGTCAACGAATGTAACCACTCGGCTTAAATATAACTTCTGTTCCAGTTTGAACAAACCACAATGCAAGGGTTGCTACAGTGCTTATATGGCAAATATTAGTAGATGATAGCGCAGTGGATGTGCGTTCGCTTCAGGTGCAAAAGGTCCTGAGTTTGAGCCCCACTGGAACCGTTACGAGTGTGCCCTTAGGCAAGACATTTAACTTCCACATTGCCTCTTCTCTCTCCCTCGTGGCGATGGATTCCATCAGGAATGAGGTCTCGAGAGTGATTAATATAAGTTAACTTGTTTCACAAGGCTAAAATAAATTTGTATATAAACTAATGTCTACACAGCAGGGGGATAGACATAATAATGGGTGCTCACTTTCCTACAGAGAGATCTGGTTCAACCAAGTTCTTTAACAAAATCCAGCAAGGTAGATCAATGTAATACAGGAAAAGCTCCACTTCCTGAATGATTCCAAACATTTGCAAAGCACATTGATTGAAGTGCACAGTTCAAAGGAAAAGCAAAAACCAGGTAAAAATGTTGATATGAATGTTTTCAAGACTGGTGTAACTGCAGGAATGTTACTTATAGCCCAGTTGGCATCTACTGAAAGCTGCGGGGAGTCATTAATCAACAGTACTATCTATTGGAATTCAAACACTGGAGTTTTGTTTCATAACAATATTTGCATCATGTCTTCTGCAAGCAATGGATAATACATGCTGGGATTGCGGTTCTGCAAGGTTTTGCACATTTTGTTCTTGGGTTTAACCCATTCAACCTCAAGTAACTGACATGGACTGGTGCATGATAATCTTAGACCAATAAATTAATAAGAAAATTACCTTTGGACCAGTTCATTTATCAAAATGTGTAATTTTATCTAAAAAATAGTAATAATTATTACAGACAAAAAGTGCAGATCCTGATGAGACAGCTCGTCTATTTGTAAGCCTATTTAGAGGTCTGTGATGTTGAAAGGGTTAAAGACACGCAGACAGCTGAGGTTGTATGGCGACCTTCCAGCTTTTACTGGTGGATGAAGACCACAGGTCGGGGTGTCCCTTCCAGCTCATACTTCAGGTATTAACAGGCACCAGTTAGAACTGACTTTCCACAACCCAGCTGGATAACTACCACATATAAAAGAATCCAAAACTTATGGTTACATTCCAAGCTACAGATGTGAGGGGCGAGTGATTTAAAGGAATCAACCGTGACCACACAGTCCCCATTTTTCGCTAAGAATGGCAGAGAAACAGTTATTTTCAAAAGCTCTCTAAGTAGAAAAAAAGATTAACGCAGACAAAATAAATTGTATTTTTACCACTTTCAACACTATAAACCTCTAAATAGGCTTACAAAAAGTGTAGATCCAGATGAGTCGGTTTGTCATCGTCTCATCAGTATCTGCACTTTTTGTCAGTAATATTACTAGTTTTAAACAAAATTACCCAGTTTCATAAATGAACTGGTCCAAATGTAATTTTCTTATTAATTTATTGGTCTAAAAATATCGTGCACCAGTCCATGTCAGTTACTTAGTGTTCAATGGGTTAATTGCATTTCAATCATTTATCTGCCTGGTGTTATGTCAGACAAACTGGCATGGTTTTGTGAATACTGCACAATACAAAGTATTTGTTTATTATAGTGGAAGTCGTGATAGCGCAGTGGATAGGCGTTCGCTCCAGGTGCGAAAGGTCCGGAATTCGAGCCCCACTGGAGCCGTTACGATTGTGCCCTTAGGCAAGGCATTTAAATTCCACATTGCCTCTTCTCTCTCCCTCGTGGCGATGGATTCCATCAGGAATAAGGTCTCGAGAGTGATTTATATAAGTTGAAATAACTTGTTTCGCAATCGAGCTAAAATAAATTTGTATAAACTAACTATTAAAAGGGCCAGTCATGTATGACTTATGAGACACCTCTTATGGAAATCAGTACTTCCCGAATCGCATCCTTGAAGGTCAGGTGCCTGGCTGGTAGGCAATAGGTAACCATTATATTTAATTAGCTGGCGGCTCACCTACTGACCATATGAGAACGAACACCCCTGACGAGGTAGGAACCTTCGACCTCCCGCTCCGTAGTCCGACGCATTAACAACTAGGTCACGGAGATGGTATAATATAGAAATAATTGTGACGCAATCATGTAACTTGGAAGTTATGTTGAACAGTGTAAATTGCATTTCAAGCACATTATTTTACCGCCAACTTTACAGCAAATGAGTTTCGAAGGAGAAGACCGTTATAAGCTAATCTAGCTTTCGGATCTAATCCATTTTCAAAACATAAAATATTATATTGTAATGTAATTGCTATATGTATATATGTTACATTGTTTGAAATAAAATATGTTTAAACCAAAATAAAATAAAATAGAAAAGTGTAAATTGAACATTTCAAACATTACAGTCAAACCTGTCATAAGCAGCCATCCAAGGGAATCTCAGAAAGTGGTTGCTTAGCACAGGTGGCTGCTTAATTGAGGTCTAATGTATATTAAAACAACATATTGGGAATCTGGAAACTGGCTGCTTAATACAGGTTGGCTGCTTAATAGAGGTGACCACTAACACAGGTTTGACTGTACACACAAAGTTCCATCAATTTAACTACAAGTATAATTGAAGAAATGGCAATGATTTCCCACAATTTATGAATGGACATTTTAAAGTAGGTCAAGTTGGTAACAAGAGAACCCTCCTCACTAGTATACAACAAGTCTCACCCAGTTCAACAAACAACAAAATAACAATTTTATGAATGAGAAAGTATTTAGTTACAGTAACAATCTGTAAACTGCAAAATGAATCACACAACAATATTGTTACACGATGAAATGGAGAAGTTTTATTTTGTCAATTTTGCAAATTTTCTTCTTTGATGAAGTTTTTGGGTGTAATCACAATATGACATCCAGCAAACAGTAGCAGTAAGTGTGTCACATGTATTTAAATTTAGAAGGAATGGAACAACATGTAACACAGACACACATACATTAATACTGATGTATATAATATAAACAGCTGACCATTTGAAGTGGAAGTCGTGATAAAGCTGTAGTAGCGAGTTCGCTTCAGGCCCGGAGTTTGCATAGTGAATAATTATATTTATGATGTATTACTGAGCTGTCCTGTCCCTTAACCTGCCAATCACAATAAAGTCGCCTTTGCAAACAGCATAGAGCAAGACCAGACGGCACAGAACATGCCGTCTGATCAGGCTCTAAGCTATTATTTGCTATTCTGATAGTTCATAAATAAAATATTATTCGATCATTCACTTAAGAAAACAAAGACCAGGGATCATTCTAGAGGGCGATGTGGGCGAAATTGACACCCTAGGGACCCTGACTTCGCCCTCTGTGGGCCCCACTTCTCCCTAAAAATTTTGTTTTTAAACAAATAAATATGTTTTGGTTTTTACGATTTTCAAACAAAATTGTGTCTAGTAGATACACTGGCCCATTATAAAGCACTCCTTCTATTCAAATGTTGTATTTAATGGTCATACGGTGCATTTTAACCCTATTTTGCAGAAGTATATTAAAGAACACCATTTAAGGAAGCGATCACGCGCTTTCTCACTTCTCCCAAAAATTCTGACCTAGAATGAACCCTGAAAGACTGAAAAGTGTTTTATGATATAAAACGATGCAACTGACCGCAAAATGGCATGCTCTTAGACTGCCAAAAATGATGCCATAATAGACAGTCACAAATCATGTCGCCAACAACGTGAGTCCGAAAATGTTTGTGTTGACAACATTGCAACATGCAGAGTTAGAAACCACATGTGCAAGGAGGCATTTAGAACTAAGTGTGTTATTCCATTGATATCGTTTAATTAGGAACGAGAGACAAGAGGTATTAAAAGACAAATATTTGTTTACTTTATAGAACATAGTCTCACAATCTTTGTGCTTTAAGATATTATATGGTGAATTAGATATTATATGGTGAATGTTTGTTATGAAAATAAAAAGCAACTAAATAAAATAAAGTTTGTAGATAGTAAGGATTTAGCTCAAGCCATATTGAATAATATTTCCACAAAAATGGACTAGGTCTGTATCCTGTATGCCTTGTCTGGAGACAATACTTGTCTGTCATGACGCGAGACTTCTTTAGCCCTTGACAAGATACATTATAGCAGCATATTTCTCGACAAATCATGGTGTTCAGTCTAGACTAATATTTGGTGAAACAGAATATGTTACACTTTTAATCAAAATACGAACATGAACCTGCTACAATTGTCATCTACCCCTCTCCACAAATTAGGGTTCCTGCTGTTCACCAGGTGGTCAATGGCGCCAGAAACAAATATTGGCGAAAATATTTGGCACAACTTTTTTTTTTTTTTTTGGTGCACCATGTTTTGTCAAATACATGGATTCAAATATTTATTTGTGTTCAGACAGAGGGACCCCTGAAATTGTTGACATTTTATATTAAGTTGACATAGTCAATATTTTTGCATTAAATCTTGTAAGGTATAGAAAGCACTTTACTAGTATGCGCAATGCCTAAGGTTAGGCTTCGCGTGTATTTACATGCACTAACTGTACATATCAGTAAAGTGAATTTGTCCCCTTGTAATACTGGGAGCCCAAGGTTGGTCTAGGGCATGGAAAGCGTTAGTCCTATACATAAGACTTCTACATAAATTTTTCCTCTTCTGTTATTTCGAGGGCTTATCATTAAAGCTCATTTTCGAATAGTGATGGAACCTATGCTCGGTGTAAATCCTACATATCATGGCCTATAAAAAAAGTTAAATGCACTTGCTGTATATTATTATTTTCTTAAGTCGTGAACACAACTTTCATAAAATTGTTGTTGAAAATTTTAGCTTCATTGCGTAACCATGCGCCTAAATACAGCTATCGCAACGGCACCTGTTTCCATGGGGAACTAGATACTTTAGGGCCCCTATGCACAGCATACATGAATTTTTTTATTTATGCATGGGTAAATGTTGAATATATTATTTTGACTTAGTAACATCAATAACTAACAATATTACAACTCGTAAGAAACTTTTTTCTGGTTATTTGTACATTTTTTCCAATCCGGATAGCCACCTGAAATGCTCATAAACCGGACATTTTGGTAGAAAAATTTTTCCCAACAAGTTGTCTGTTTATATTTGGCTACTGAACCAGTCAGTTGACAGTTGCATTAGGCTACCGGTATGCACAACAGAATGTTATTGAACCATGCTTCACCTCTGTCAGCGAAAATAGGTTAAAACTATTTAAATACGGAAGTAAATGGAAAAAATATGCTGAGCATAGGAATACGCCGAGCATAGGTTCCACCACTCTAGCACTTTCCGCCTTGATCCGATGGCGGGATTTCAGACCAATCTTTTAAAGCTTTCCGGACATGAACGGTTATAAATATGTTATATTTTATATTTCGGGTTTTACGTCTGCATCAGCGCCATTTTTAGGCTATATCGCCGGCGGGTAGTTTACCTAACAACACCTTTCCTGGGCAGGCTCCAGCGGTTAACCAGTACTTGGGTGCACCAACCTCCGTAAGAAACTGCCAACTTTTTCATATAAATGAAACATGGTCTGAGCAGGGCTCGAACCCGTGACCATCAGTGATGATAGGTTACAGTGGTATACAAGTCAGCGACCGTAACCACTCGACCACGGAGCCGGACTATAAATTTGTGCATTGGTGTTAAGAATAATCATAAATATAGATATAAACGTTGATTAAAATATATTGTCTGACCTTTGTGCATATGATTTTGCTTGTTTGAAACCGATAGGTGTGATTCTCTCACCTTTTCTGTGTAATGGCCGGGCGTCTTCACAAGGAAGGAATTATTTGTTAGTACATTTCATGCGTATGAACAATTAGATATTGAACGAAATCTTATTAGGTTCACCGTAATGGCATGGGAGATAAATCTTGAAAACAATTTTGTGTAATGATTTCTATTTTGGCTTTTCGTAATAACCAAATCTTCAAAATGGATGAAATGGAATGGAGAAACTCTGCCATGAAATTTAAACGTTGATTTCTTGTATAATAATGTGTATTAATATAAGACGTTGTAGACTGTGCAGATGTAGACTGTGCAGAATTCAAACAACGGCAGGTGTGTTCATCTTGTTAGCAATTTTAATTTATAAAATTGACTTTTTAGAATACAAAATATGCTACACATAATTGAGGTTTAGCATTTAGACTTTGAAAAATGCTTTGATAGTAAAATGTCACATTTTTCCAGTCTAAATATTTGGACTAGTAAAGCGTGAAATAATGTAGCCGCTTACCAACCTGTTCCTGCATTGTCATGTTCTTTCCTTGGTGTTAAAATAGCTGGCAATTAGTAGTACTTGATTGTACGAAGATAGACTTGTACAGGAATCAATGATCTGTGATTTGCTGGTGAAAAAGTCAAACATATCGCCCACAGTTGCAAGCTTACTGATCAATATCTAATTAATCTGTTCTGTGTTTCATGTCAGGGCAGCAGGTTAATCATAGTCTATAGTATAGCATGACCAAAAATGTCTACATCAAAGCGAGGCCTCTGACAGCATAGTAAGATAGATATGGCCAAGCTAACAGTAGCAAATTAAAATTAGTTGTGAACAGGTGAAGTTCTGAGGAAAATGCAATGCAAAATAGTCTATTGCATAGTGAATACTCAATCCATGCACTGAAAAAATAACACTGTCCACGCCGTTTCGATATATGTGCAATATAAGAACCAATGCGAACTTGTATGAGCTGTCGGTAAAGATTTAGAAACATGAGTTACAAAAAATAATATGACCCCCAGTTCACACAGGAAGTGACAGCAGCCATATTGGATTTTGACACTTGGCTACCACTCCTACTCAAATCGTTTTATGTCGTTGCATGTGCACTACTCTCTTACAAATACCACATGGCAACTACATAAGGGATTAAAAACCATTACCTTTACATTCCGGAAGTTCTTTGCAAACATTTCTTTTTGCACCTTTTCAGCCGGTAAACATGAATTCTGCACCTCGTGTTGACGTTCTATTTTGAAGAATGTCAAGGTTACAGGTGCGCGTGGAAAAGCCTTCTACGTTTTTATGTGGGGGATTCCCAGTTAGAGGCCCGTGTAAGGGAGTGATTTACCTGTATAGACTGGGCACGAACGTCGGTTTTCTTTTCTAAAATTGTTCATGTTTCCTGGAATGGACGTGAATGCTGCAAAATACTTCATGTTGACACCATTCTCGTCTAAGCTGTAAAAAAGAGAGTTTATTGTTTATAAAGTTCTCTATACAGTAGGCCTATTCTGGCAGCATACAAGAATAGGCCTATACCTCTAGACAAATACATGTATATATTTGGGGAGACAATAGGCCTACAGTCAAACCTGTGTTAGTGGTCACCTCCATTAAGCAGCCAACCTGTATTAAGCAGCCAGTTTCCAGATTCCCAATCGGTTGTTTTATTATATATTTGACCTCTATTTTAAGCAGCCACCTGTGCTAAGCAGCCACTTTCTCTGACTCCCTTGGCTGGCTGTTTAAGACAGGTTTGACTGTATACTCATTTATAAATATGTGGAGCATGGTAGACATATATTACGGTTAACATCTCAATGATTATTCAAGATTGGAAGTTATGAGTGTGTGTGTGTGTGTGCGTGCGTGCGTGCGTGCGTGCGTGCGTGTTGACCATACCGACGCGTCCTGAAGAGATTTTAAAATGTAGCCTACATTTTCATTTTTGAGGATAGCGTATTGATACAGACAGAGACCTATTCCAGAATCTCCTCTGGTTCTATTGCGTGCACAGTGTAAAGCACCGACACGAGACCTCGGTTTAACATCCTAACTGAAAGATGTTGTGTATCTGAATTATATACATACCAAGGGACACAGCAATGCTGCTTCAGCAACACTGTTAGTACATGAGTTACTGTTACTGCGCTATATAATAAGCATGTCCCATTGTTATAGTATGAACATACGGATCTGTATTCCAGTGGTAACACGCTGGACTGGTAATCCTGGGGATCCCCCGTCTGACCCTAATAAAATTAACAGTCTTTCAGATGGGACGTTAAACCGAGGTCTCGTGTCGGTGCTGTACACCGTGCACGTAAAAGAACCAGAGGAGACTGTAATGGGTCTCTTTCTGTATCATTGCACTATCCTCCAAAATCTAAAATGACTAATCTCTTCAGGAGGCGTCGCTCATATGGGCAACCGGTAGCGACGATAAATAAACGTAAAACACACACACGTTATAGTATGCATTGTATTGAAGACTGTCGTTGTACTTGTATCGTGTAGATTAAACTGTAGTAAACTATCAAAGCGTTATTCGTATTAGGTCTCGAACCCTTACTTGGATATACTGACAAGTCAATGACATAACATGGTGTCAGAAGAGAAATTACATTAAATTGTAAATTTTGGGGAAATGGTTAATGAGGAATAACATTAAATTGTTAATAATGGAATAACATTAAATTGTTATTAAACTGTGTAACATTACATTGTTATAATTATGATAAATTGCACATAATGGCTAAATTGTCGCCACCGGATAGTTTCAATTTTTCATCACCAAATCAATGGGATGAATGGAAACAAAGGTTTCTGTATTATAGAACAGCTACAAAATTGCACAAAGATGATGAGGAAATTCAGGTAGACACGCCTAGATCCACGATAGAACGAAATCGAAGACATTTAGTCAGATTAAATAAATGAGTTGATTTTAATAAAGATATTGATTTCCCAAACCAAGCAAATGTTGAAAACTCAAATTATACTGACTTTACAGCACCAGCGAAGAGCGTTGAAACTGATAAAAATGTGTTTACCCAAAACACTGGTTATATGACACGCTGTGGAAGGTTATCAAAGCCTCCAGATAAACTGGATTTATAATTGGTTCATGATGATAGAATAATTGTTCTAAATATCAAATGTCAGAGAGAGGAAATATGTGTTATTACCTATTATAGTATCACCAGACAAATTACAAGCGATATGTTTGACATTCAGGCGTGTGAAATATTACTAGTATATAAACACATATGTATACTAAATAGTTTATGTACATTGGTAACAATAATTGCACCTCATATTAATGCTGATGCATGGAAGTTTATTAAGATTAAATAGTTCTTTTTAAACTTTGAAAAGGGGGTGTTGTGTATCTGAATTATATACATACCAAGGGACACAACAATGCTGCTTCAGCAACACTGTTAGTACATGAGTTACTGTTACTGCGCTATATAATAAGCATGTCCCATTGTTATAGTATGCATTGTATTGAAGACTGTCATTGTACTTGTATCATGTAGATTACACTGTAGTAAACTATCAAAGCTTTATTCGTATTGGGTCTCGAACCCTTACTTGGATATACTGACAAGTCAATGACATAACAAAAGAGTGTTAATATTCTAGTCCTATATATAAGACCTCTACATATTTTTTTCTCTCTATCTGTTAAAATTGCCTTGATAGTAAAATGTCACATTTTTCAAGTCTAAATATTTGGACTATTAATATTCGAGTAGGGTCAGGAAAAAATGTTAATATTCATGATTAGGACCAGATGAGGAGCCCTGGATTCGCAGTCCAACGCGTTAACCACTGGAATACTGACCCATCTACAACAAGAACCACTGGAATACTGACCCATCTACAACAAGAACCACTGGAATACTGACCCATCTACAAGAACCACTGGAATACTGATCCATCTACAACAAGAACCACTGGAATACTGACCCATCTACAACAAGAACCACTGGAATACTGACCCATCTACAACAAGAACCACTGGAATACTGACCCATCTACAACAAGAACCGCTGGAATACTGACCCATCTACAACAAGAACCACTGGAATACTGGCCCATCTACAACAAGAACCACGTTAAGGAGAGAAACTATATAAACTCTGCTTCCGTTTTAATCCTTTCCTATTCTTTGATTTTGTATACATGTATTGTTTTGTGAATGTATATATAGTGGAATAAATATCTTAAACAAAAATGACATCATCAGAAACTCAATACGGTTCATATAATGGTATCGGTGTAAAAAATATATTCATATGACTGACTAGGTAATATATATAAACGCCTGATCCCAGGCTAACATACGACATTTGTTGACAGAACCTAAATCGCCGTGGGTCAATGAAGGCAACGACCTTAACCACTCAGCAACTGAGGTCTCGGGTGTATTTTGTAGGATAACGTATGTGTAAATTGTATCTTAGTATGTATGTGGTAAATGCCCTAATTCAATAAGAAATTATAATTATTCAAAGTTTTATTACTTGAGAAATGGACCTACATGTATTTATTTTTATTTACCGCGCGAGTCACTAATAGTAATAATTTGAAAAAATAATAAATAAATAATAATATAAACTACATGTATATTATTTTATATTAAACAAGTGGGTTCCATTTGGCTATCCGATTGGTTAGCGCGCTCGCTTCTCACCAATGCAACCCGGGTTCGATCTTGGGAAGTATGTGAGATGGTACGGTAGTCGCCAGATCGGACAGGTGGGTTTTCTCCGGGTACTCCGGTTTTCTCCCACACGAATGACCACATATACGCTTTCATCCGCGCCAACGAACGTGATTAATATAAGTTATTAGAACTTGCTTCGCAATCGTTGTAAAATAAATAAAGTTTAAACTTTTTATCGATTTTTCACTTTTTAGCTTCTGGCAAAATGACATGGTTGCTATTATCGGAAACTCAATACGGCCCAATTAATGTTCTCGGTGTTAAACTATATATATTTGACTGGCCAGGCAAAATAGATCGACGCCTGTCCCCAGGCTATGCTTAGGCATGATGCTTACAATTACGTCCCGCCTCTGACCATGTACATGTATCCATACAATGTATATGGTCAGACACCGCTATTGCAATTTCCACAGGCCACCATTATAACACACAGTGTTATTATATGTTCCCCAAAAATAGTTTGGCACAAAAGACAGTAGTTTTCAACAGACTGGCCTATGAGCCACAAGAACATGTCACATTTCAATGGGGTTGACCGATTGCGGTTTTTAAATTTCCAACTAAAGGCACACATCCCCTACTGTGAAGGTAATTTGGTGGTGAATGTTGCACGACACCTGCATTTATAAATGTTATAATATTGTGTTAATTTGTTACCAAATAGTATGCAAATATTCTAACATATTCCAAAATGCAGCTGATAGATTGTATTATATTGTATCAATAACTCTTAACCCATTCAACACCAAGTAACTGACCTGGACTGGTGCATGCTATTTTTAAACCAATAAATTAATAACAAAATTACATTTGGACAAGTTCATTTATCAAAATGGGTAATTTTGTCTAAAAATAGTAATATTACTAGCAAAAAGTGCAGATCTTGATGAGACAGCTCATCATGAGTCGGCTCATCTAGATCTACACTTTTTGTAAGCCTATTTAGAGGTCTGTGGTGTTGAAAGGGTTAAGGGCTTCCCTACCAGGGGCGTAGCTAGACACTTTTGGATGTGTACGCAAACAGCTAGGGGGTCCGGGGGCATGCCCCCCGAACATGTTTGTTTTGCTAGAACGTCTGTGGTGCAATCTAGAAGCAAAACAATATCAAAATATACCTGAAACCCCCCCCCCCCATAACCCTCGATTTTTATGGCATATTTTAACTTTTTATTTTTTTAATATTTTGAACAATGTGTACGCAATTGCGTACGTTGCGTACAAGTAGCTACGCGCCTGCCTACACCTTTTCAACCAATCCCAGACCACTATATCAATAACAACGTCTGACCATATCCACAATCATCAGACACTCGTGAACTCGGAAGAACTGTACTCATGTTTGCATGAAACGATAACAATTGAGAGAAATGCAGATATTTATTTTTCGATTACCTTCCTTTATCCATGTTCGCAAGCTGTCGACATATTGTGCATTAAAATTCAATATCAAGTTTAAACAAGAATTAATTAAAATTAGCCAATGTTCAAACAATATCTACCATTCACTAGTTTAATAATATGTTATTGCATTATATACATATATACAACAATACAATGATTGACACACACATGAAAGCAAATGGGTTGGGCCACAAGTTCTATCAACAGTAGTAATACCATTCACTGACTGTGTGTGTTTTACGTTTATTTATCGTTGCTACCCGTTGCCCATATGAGTGACGCCTCCTGAAGAGATTAGTTATTTTAGATTTTTGAAGGATAGTGCAATGATACAGACAGAGACCCATTCCAGAGTCTCCTCTGTTTCTTTTACGTGCACGGTGTAAAGCACCGACACCAGACCTCGGTTTAACGTCCCATCTGAAAGACTGTTAATTTTGTTAGTTTAAACATATTTATTTTCTGTCAATACATGATTATTTACAACAACTGATATAAGGAATTGGAAAGAAAGCTGTGTAGCTTATGATTGTCCTCTCCTTTCTATATAATATACACAAACATTTCATGGCATAATAGTTTACAATTTCATAAATCAATGATTTTTCTTTAGGGAAAATGTAATGTTTTAGAATGATAATATATATGTACTTACATATAACATTGCTAAACTTAATTCATAATATTTATATAAATATGTAATACTTTAAGAGTACAGAATATGACAGGTTTTGAAAATTAAATGAAAAAGAAACAACAATTAGAAGATGAGAAACAAAAAGTAAATGAACATAGAGGAGAAAAGAGATATACAGAATTAATGAACAACACTCCACCATGATTCTTGGAAGCGACAGGGCGAGAATTTCGTTCTATCAACATTAGTAATGGTATTCACTGACTCCACTGTGCTTTAAATAATATATATATTTAAATAATGTATATGTTTAAATAATGTATATGTTTAAATAATGTATATGTTTAAATAATGTATATGTTTAAATAATGTATATGTTTATATAATGTATATGTTTAAATAATGTATATGTTTATATAATGTATATGTTAAATAATGTATATGTTTATATAATGTATATGTTAAATAATGTATATGTTTAAATAATGTATATGTTTATATAATGTATATGTTAAATAATGTATATGTTTATAATGATAGTTAAATAATGTATATGTTTATATAATGTATATGTTTATATAATGTATATGTTAAATAATGTATATGTTTAAATAATGTATATGTTTATATAATGTATATGTTTAAATAATGTATATGTTTATATAATGTATATGTTAAATAATGTATGTTTATATAATGTATATGTTAAATAATGTATATGTTTATATAATGTATATGTTAAATAATGTATATGTTTATATAATGTATATGTTAAATAATGTATATGTTAAATAATGTATATGTTTATATAATGTATATGTTAAATAATGTATATGTTAAATAATGTATATGTTAAATAATGTATATGTTTATATAATGTATATGTTAAATAATGTATATGTTAAATAATGTATATGTTAAATAATGTATATGTTTAAATAATGTATATGTTAAATAATGTATATGTTAAATAATGTATATGTTTAAATAATGTATATGTTAAATAATGTATATGTTTAAATAATGTATATGTTTATACTAGTATATGTTTGCAAACTGCACTATGGAACGGAATTAGTATAAGCAAATTAGTATTCTTGTTTTCCAATCATTCTTGTACAATGTATGTTATTTCCTGAATAAAATTCGTTTAAGCTACATGTCGGCACACTTTCTTGTATTGACCCGTCACAAACTACACAACCACCAGGCGCGTAGCTGCCATTAGGCCAAAAGGCCCGGGCCTGCACATCATTTTGACCCACAACAAAAATATAGAAATGTTATTGCTTTTGATGTACAATAATCTGTGTATCTGTCTGTATGTGTGTATGTCTGTGTATATGTGTGTATGTGTGTGTATCTGTCTGTATGTGCGTATGTATGTGTATCTGTCTGTATGTGCGTA